>OX392468.1:16972373-18172373 GCA_947623365.1 Achlya flavicornis
AACGACACAGAGTTACTTATTCACTGGCAAGAAGATTACATTCAACAGAAGCAAGAAGAATATGCATCAAAGAAAGAAATGAAGGAAAAGAAAATCAAAGAAAAGGGAAAGGTAAGAATAATTTAGCTTTTGTAAGACATAGATATAAATATGGAACTTATGCATAAAATTGAGAAAGATATTTAAAAAACAGGGCGACTGAAACTGTCCTAAACTACCACACCCGCAATTATTGTATTCAATAAATCTAATCTAATCTATTGTATTAAATAATCTAATCTAACTAATCTATCTAAATAATGTTTTGAAAAGAGTCACTACCGAGTTTATTTGCGGCCCTAAATGTTACCTTCTGAAGCGGCATTAGTGAATTAGATTCCGACTATTCAAAAGAGCCTGTGAAGGTATTTTTGAATTTAAACCTACAAAATAAAGATACTGCTTAGCAAGCAAGCCTCTTATAATTTTTCTCTACTGAGAGTCATGCTTCCCCCAGAGAATAATGGAATCATTCATCATTGACTATATTAAGCCATTGTTGTCCGTCTTTAGCTTTTTGGAGAGGTAACCTGATCTGGGGCCCAAGTCTGCTATTACAATTGTATGTTCGTCACTATGGCGTCTTATTGTGTTAGTAGACTACCAAAACTGTCAAATGTCACAATTTTGACACCACTGAAAGTTCATTGGAACACAATTGAAATAGCAGAGTTGGCCCCCTGATCGTACAATCTGATAGGTCTTCAACCCCTTGAACATTAACTACCAATTTTGCCAATCAAAGGTGGTGAGCACGAAAGCCTACTTATCTTTTCTAATAGAATTTGATATTTAATTACAGTCAGAGACAGACAAAGAGGAACTCAAACTGCCCACAGGCACAGTACTACACTTCACCCAAACCAATGATAAAATGAAGCGAGAAGATGTCAAGGATGCTCTTACTGCTCTAGGTATGATCCACGTAAATTACGTCTATTTTCTGCATGATGTTCATAATGAAAGATTTGATAGCATTGCTAGAAAGGTGAATGTGAATTTTTTTCTTTTTATATTATTCACTAGCTGTCCCCCGCGTTCCCGGGATAAAAAGTAGCCTTTGTCCTTCTCCATACCATAGGCTATCTGCATACCAAATTTCATGTTTATCCGTTGAGTAGTTTAGGCGTGAAGGTGTAACAAACAAGCAAACTCACTTCCGCATTTATAATATAAAGTTAGGATTTCAATTCATTGCATCAATCGGGTTTGATTGCAATATATTGCATTGTGTTCTTAGTTCTGAGTTTTGCATGGAACAATCCGAGCACAAATCACAAAATTACTAATAATTTTATGAAATATACATAATAAATAAATTAAAAAGCAAGAAATATTCGTATCAATAAATAGAATCATTCATATATATTTCTATAGTATCATTCATAATCCTAACTAATATTTTAAATGTGAAAGTTAGTTTGTTTGTTACGCCTTCACACCTCAACTACTCAACGGATCATCATGTTTGGCATGCAGGTAGCCTATGGTATGGAAAAGGATATATGCTTTTTATCCCAGGAACGCGGGGGACAGCTAGTAATCAATATCCATCACCATAAATCCCATAATTATCATTATAAAAATACTAACTTAGCAGCATTTCAAGTGTGATCTCATTCCTTAGATTACCACATATAGATAGTACACACTGCTACGTATCAAGCTATACATTTCCAGTATAAACTGATCTTGCATGGTATAGGATTTCCGTACAATGAGAGGTCAACTTATACTGGAAATTATAGAATGATATGTAGCTGTGTGTACATAAACTTATGACGATTCATTAATTGTTAAAGGTGCTGAAGTAGCCTACATAGACTTCAAAGTCGGCGACACGGAAGGTTGGGTACGTCTCGTCAAAGAGAACACAGTCAAAGAACTGTTCGACAAGATAACTGACGGTAAGCTGAAGATAGGCGAAGTTGAAGTTCTATTCAAAGTTCTCGAAGAAGAGGAAGAAAAGACTTACCTTGCCAAAACAGTAGAAGAAATCGCCAAACGCCGCAAAAATATGAAGAACTTTAAACACAACAAAGGAAAGAGTTTCAAAGGAAAACAGGGAAGGAAAAGGAGGCAAGATCGTCACGAAGACGAACCGCCGAAAAAAGTCAAAACCGACAGTTAGTTTTAGTACCTATAAAATAAGTATATAAAAACGACTTTACTAAATGTGTTGTTTTCCATTAAAGTAGCATAGCATAAGTATGCAAATATTTGATTATTTACTGTAAGTACATGAGTACTGAATGTTTATTGTTGAGACTAACTTTACTATCTGAGGAACCAGGTTCCTGAATGTGACACATTCGTAAATGTTGATTAAATTCTATCTTTTAAACTAGTGTACATATTTGTTTCATTTATATTTTCTTCTTTTTTTGGGTGGTGGGCGCCGGGGAAGTTGCCTATTCACCTGTCAGCTACCAACTTCAAATTGAGAATCTGTCGCCAAGCACCTATCGGCTATCGTTATGTTCCGACAGCTTCACTTGAGAGCCAGTTCCTTCTAGGCTTTGTGTGCTTACCACCTTCGGCCACAAATTCACTGATCGTGGCTTGATGGTGGCGATATTATAAAAAAAATACAAGTCATCTAATTTCAATAGTATGTACAAGCTCTGTTTGTGCTTGTTTTGTCAAAATCACTACCTACTTTATGTGTTTTCTTGGATCATGGTTATGTCAAAAACCAGGGAGATGTCATAAAAACAAACAAATTTAATTTAACGGACTTTTTGGCCAAAACATGCGTTATGTTGCGTTTTTATTTTCATACATTCGTGTATTTTGAGTGCCCCTGTCATGTCACGGAAAATCAAACAGCAACTGCCCCTCAAATGTGTTTCGTGCACGGAGGAAAGAAAGTCTTTCCTCTGTGGTTTCGTGCCACCCAAATCACCCAATGGCACGCGACATTTGAGTATTTTTTTGACGTGCCACCGGGTGGCATGAACATGAAACAGGCCACCAGTTTGCGTATTATCGGTGATATTTTATCCACTAAAAAGATCAATACATTTGTACCAGTGAAGTGAAGATATGAATTATGCGTACCTATCGTGACTTTTCAAGTTGTCTCAAAAAGTCCGTGAAAAGTTTTGGTACAATGACCACCATTTTACTAAAACATGACTTTGGACGGTGACTGATAATGCGGACTATGTGATATTTAATGTGTGGGTGGACTATATGAAAGTGATAATAAAAATAAAATAAAGATAATGTATGCGACTGGAGGACTTGGGTCCTGTGCTTTGGTCATGAACAAATCCATGGTCATGAACAAATAAAAAAAAACTCACAAATGTCAAATATTGTTTGTTCATGTTGTGGTTATGCGTGTATATTTTGAAACGGGCGTTTAGCTAAAGTAAAAGTAATAGCTTTTTACGATAAAAATGAAGCCTGATTTAAATAGTAAAGAAGAGGAAACTGACAACGCGGCTCCTATATCAGGAGACGCGATTGGAGACACCGCATACAGCGAAAGATTTGTCCTCAAAATTTTATTAAAGCTCGCAAATTTGGATACTTTGAAAGAGGAAGTTAAAGAAAAATCCTTCGAAGAAGACCTCTGCACGCTCTGGGACATGACCGCTGAACGTGATGTGGTAACATTTCTACAAATACATGACATTCTGAACCTATTCAATTTTACTCTACCGGCTATTGAAACACCACGAATTGTAGAAATAATAGTCGGCATTATTGGTAATATGTGCTGCCACAAGGATGTGGTGATTGCCCTTTTGAAAATGGAATCTTTTATGTCATTCTTACTTGAATATATAAAATCTGATGATAGCTTGGTACTAATCCAGTTATTACGTTTGATAAATTCTTGTTTGTTTCTAGCTGATGATTATGAAATATTGAAACCTTGGATGAACCTATTCATCAATACTGGGTATTCAAATGCACTATACTTTATGCTTCAGAACTCTTCAAACAAAGAGTTATTGGTGACTGCATTAGAGAATTTTAATACTATATGTTCATATTGTAATGTTGAGAGAACCCGAACCAACTTCTTTACCCATTTTGTTTCTTTAGAAGCACTTGATTCTTTGTCCGTTGCATTCACAGAGGTTACTATCAATAAAAGAGAAGTTTTTCAGGTTGAGGAACTTGAAAGGATATTACTTATCACATTACAAATAGTTCTCAATTTACTTGGCTTTGACAAATCACAAGAAATCTACAGTAACAGTAAAGAAAGTGTAATCAACATGATAAATGTAATATTAACATATTATGAGAACAAACTTGTAACACAAAAGGAGATGGATTCAGATTTATTTGATATCATTAAGTCTACTAATACAATAGTCAAAATACTAGATGTTAGCAAAACATGTGACACAGACAAATATTTTGCACAAAGCTACAGTATGTGGAAAGCAGTGAGTTTAATCATGAAATCAGATAAAAACGGTCAAAATTTTGAAGAGGATGATAAGGAAGAGTTGGATGAGTTTTCTAAAGAAATGAAAACACCATTAAGTACTCTAATATCTATATACATGGCAAATTGCTCTGATGAAAACATGCTAAAAGTGCTAGATGAAATTGGAACAAATTATGATGATATTGTGAATTTTCTGAAGGATAAAGACCTAAAAATGGTTGTGTCACGAAGAACTGAAAGCTATAGAACAAGGTTAAAAGATAATGTGGATTCATAATAGTTTTATTTTTACTCCTAATAAAATGGCATTGATATACACTCACAGGCATTGAATGTGGCCCAAGCTCGAAATTTCATGCAAAAGAGGATTTCAGCAAAGATTTTTTCTATTTTTATGTTGATTTAAGGCATGTGTCCACATTTAAATCGACAACACCGTCTGTAAGCAGGCTCCTTTATCTTTGAAACAATATCAAATGTAGTGCAAAAAGCTAATATTAAAGTAGAAAATTTGCTGAAAACATTTCTGTTGTATGGAAAATCAAGCTTGGACAAGATTCAATGACAAAGAGTTTATTTTGTATATTTTTATACTATTAATTCAATACTATGTTTAAGTCATTTAAAATATTGTAATGTAAGTACACCTTCATTGTAGTCAAATATATACCTTTAGGGCCATTTTTCCATCATAAGATATCTTTTATTTGAGGAATAAAATTGTTATGTTACAGAGTGTATATAGAAAATCTGATAAAATTCAAAATTATAACTTTACCAGTTCATGGAAATATCAACCTTTAATTTTTATTAAAGGTTGATTTTTATATGTATATTATTCTGTATCTATATTTTATGTGCATTTAATGTAAGAAAACGCCTATAACTTTTTTAATTTATGTAGTGTTAATATAAATTGAGCAGGCTTTTGGAATTCTATTATGCTTATGGAATTGGAAATTGCCTTGGAATTCTAAAAAATGTGTTTACCTAGTTTGTGGTCCTCTAGGTTTCTAATGATTTACAACAGTTAAGTTTATTGAGTCTGGGTGTAATTATGTATATTAAGTATGTATTTACAAACAAAAAGTATGTATATGTATTATATCAGTTATCTGGTTTCCATAGTACAAGCTCTGCTTAGTTTGGGATCAGATGACCGTGTGTGAGGAATGTCCCAGGATATTTATTTATTTATTTATTTATGTTAAAGGTATAGATATAATGTGATGTACAAATTTTAATGAGTAACAGTCTGTTTACAGTATTTTAAAGATAGAATTAAAATTGTATGTAACATGTAATTGTCTACTTCTTATTAAAAAGATCCTACAGTTTAATAGGCTTTTGGCGTGTTTCTGCCACCGACATCCTGTTAGGTAGAGAAGGTAAAAAGAAACTACAATATGTATATGGGATTATATATTTTTTAGACATTATAAAGCAACATTTACATTACCATAAACGAGTTTTACACCGCCGCGCGGGCGCGGGCGGCGGACTAAAACTATTCGAATGTAACAGTACATTGTAACAAAACAAAGCTCTCGATCGCTGCGCTTGCGCACTCACATGTCATTTACATGATATGCTCATCACATAAAAAAAAAACGTACACCACAAATACTGAAAAGGAGAATGGAGATTAATAACTGTATATTTTACATTTAAATGTACTTATAAACTAACTAACCACGAGCCTACATGCCCATCGAGCGGGCAAAATCGCACGAAAAAATTTAAATATCAACTCGTAAATATTTAGATAATATTATATCGTTAGAGATAATAAAAACAGAATAAAGACTAGACTTTACACTGATCAACGACAATTGGCTAACAGCAACATATCGCGAGGTGGCACCTCTGTGCGGACCTTGGAAGAGACTTAAAACTTAAATATAACTCCTTCAATACACGAATACGTCCAGCTAACAACATAACTATACATTTCAAATGTTATCAAATATATAAACTAGAAATAGTAACTTTATAAAGTCAACTCCACATATTCAGCGCATAGAGCGAACACGAAAAACAAAAAACATGTGACCATAATGCAAACCAAGATCCGCACAGAGGTGTTATACTTTTAACATACATTATAAAACATTACTTGTTACCTACTCAATAAATTACATAAATAATCTGAATTTTAAAACAAGTCTTAGGCTTTCCGATAAACATAACTGTATAATGTAGAACCATGACAACTCCCCACTACGTTTATGTACTTACCCACTATATACACCGCGATCATGCATTGATACTGGAATGAGATTTGCATTCGCTGATATTATCTATTTATTTTTCAGTTTCAGTGCAAAATTGCGGCTAAAAGTGGGTAAGGTAACTTAAAAAATAAAAATATTTACAATAAAATAAATGGTAGCGAGATAAAGCCGCGGGTGACACGCACGCTGGACGCAGTAACCCCTTTGTACCGACAGGGATATGTAAATAGATTGTGACAACCGACAATACCACCTGCATTGCATAACAAACATACATACATTATAATACAATACATATTTTAATTCATAAACCAAAAACACAATTTCGACATCATATTGTAAACATAAAATCCGCCTAACGTAATAAAACCTAAAATAATCCACGTAAAGTTTCGTCGACATCGAAAAATACAAAACTTGTAAAATACTATACAATAAATGTAATTGAAATTAAAAAAAAAGTTATGAATTTCATTATGTCTTCCTGTAGACTGCCAATCCAGCCATCGTTTTTTTACCAAATGGTCCGATTTTGGCACATTAAACTTCGAATGATATACGAATAAAATAATACTATGTAACTGCTTAGAATGGCAGTGTATTTATATCACAGAAAAATTAATAGTGACCATCATAATTACCTATACACTTGGCTGAAGAAGCAAATATTTTTCAATATATATTTTTTCTACTTCGATAATAAAAAAATGCTTATGCTTATTAGAATTAGAACCTTTGATATGCTAGCCACTATTAACTCTTTGATACTTCCATAGCTTTTGGGATCCCAGCGTTCGAGCACACTTTCACTCTGATGTGTTCTTTTTGCTATACATTTTAAGAGCGATATTTGAGTGATTTCGTGAGATCCTTATTCTTCTGTTTCACGCGATGACATTTCTTCGTAAATACATAATATAAAATGGACACATGCAAGATCATAGAACCAGTAAATATGTTTTTGGGCGAGTTTTTGAATTTTTAATTAGTTGAATTACATATAAAACTGCATCTATGGCCGTGTATGAAACTCGTGAAACAGTAATACAAATAAATTTTCTACGATTAAATTCTTTGGTACATTTTTGTGAGCAAACGACAAGTGATTACCGATTGAGTATATTAACAACCAAGCCTTACAAGCAATAATGAAGATACTTCATACTATAACGATACCCAAAATACTGAAGTTTGGACCGAATTTATTCTTACGTGCCAATAAATGTAGACCCAATGAGGACCGAGTTTTATTGTAAGCCGAGCGCGTAAAAGACTAAAAAAAGCCTGTTTCACTGGAATGTTCATATCGACTAGGACAATAAAACTGAATCAAAACGTCCGCACCGCACGGCCAGGCCCCACAGATACATATTGCTTTCATTATAAGCGTATTTAAAATCCATCAAGAGTAGGTACGATACATATTTTTGTACTTACACCCAGACATCTAAAACACGAGTAAATATATATCGAAACAACCTACATTCCCCGTCTTCGTTGTCTTGTACGGACAGTCGTTACACGTAATGGGATAGCTACGGGGCAATACACACAGACATTTAAGATTCGTACAATAAATATAGGAATACATCTACACAGTCTGTTAACGGCAAGGGGTGATCAATACATCGCATTCATGGGACTCCCATACAAAATACATTGTAAATATTGTATAAATTTAATTTTAGTGTATATCTATAATGCATTGCACGTTTTATTATGTAATATAGTGTTAGGATCGCTTGGATATTTTCGGATTGAATCCCTTCGATGTAGCGAAAATGTAATATATTGACGACCTCGTCCGGCAGGAACACTCGCACGTACTTACGCTTAGGGCTGTCACGCCGCTAAACCACCATCACAACACAACATTATCACACGGGGGAGGGGAGGATATGACACCATCGCATCGTAATAATAATATATCGAGATTATTTAACTCCGAACTTGTTTCACTAGGCTGTTTCTACGCCCCGGAGAATCCGTAAACCTCGAGAACTCTGATCTCGAAGTCTCCGCTGGGGCACAACGGAGGGTTGTTGAACGTGGAACATCGGTCAGTCTTGCCGAACCTTATGTTTTCGTCCATCCATATGGCTTGGCCTTCACTGTAATATTGAAAGAAATTTTATGAAACAGAGATAGAAATACGCATGCAAAGTTGTTAAATTACAGGTTGAAAAAGTTATATATATTTTTAATGCTAAGGTTAAAAAACAAATGTTATTTTCTTTCAATTTAAACATGCAAACAGTATTTAAATTTATTAATAAATTTAAACAGTTTTTCATGAATCTCTTGTGCTGAAATTGATTTATACAACTAATAATCACACAGAACATAAATCATTTAAAATTTATAAACACTTGTAAAATAAGACTTGTTATAATATTGAAAGCAAAAAAAATATAATTCCCGAGATTAACGCATTCAAACATACAAACTCTTCAGCTTTATAAAATAGATAGATCATTAGATTTTAACTGAAGTTTTTTTGTCCGAAAAAAATACCTTATTCAATGGTTAATTGTTAAGAATAAGATGAATCTTACTGTGAAGTAATAAGGTCCATTTTTCTATGACGTTCTTAAAAGACAAAGAATTTCCATGTAATATCGAAATGCTTCAGAAAATTTACTTTGTATGTGATCTAATTGTACAGGTGTGTTGTACATTTTCGCCATATTTATTAATGATGTTGATTACTTGAATAGAACATGGAACGCTTCTCAGCAAAAGAAACTTTCCGAACAGTGCGTTAAAGTCTATAATAAAAATGTTTTGAATACAAATTCAATATTGAATTACCCCGACATACAACCTTTGCAAATATGTCGCGAATGCAAAACCATACCTGTACAATTAGATTATATACAAGACACATTTTTGGCCATATTTTCTTATTTCACAGCAAATTAACTTATGCTGTATATGAATAAAGAAATTCATGAAAATATGACCCTTATGAAATTAACATAAAGTTATCACAACTGTTAGTTGACAAACGAACACAATCAACCATACCCTCCACCGATAGTGATCATCGTATTATCAGCCGCCATGAACAGCGAGTTGGCATGTGGGGTCCTCGCTTCAGCCTCTCCTTCTACCTTTAACTTGTCCTCCTGCAGACATCCCACCCAGGGGTACTTTGCTCGCAGGGGGTATAAGCTGTAGGGGGTAAAAAGGGGGGGGATAAGAGACTGACCCTCCTCCGATGGTGATCATCTTGGAGTCGGCGGCCATGAAGAGCTCGGATCCGTGTGAGAGGCGCGTCTCGTCGCCCTTGCCCTCCGCGCCCGAGCTGGCGGCGCCCAACATGTTACTGTTGCACCCCACCCACGGGTATTTGGCGCGCTCCGGGTATAGGCTGCAAGCGCCAAATCATGTTTGGTTGCGGTGCGGATTAGTTATGGGAGGAGGGGGGAATGCACGTTTCTCTTGTTATGGTGTTTTATATGATTTAAAATTCGTGACAGTAAATCGTTAGATTTAAGTAAGGCGTATCACGGCTATGACACATGGAGGGAAAGTATTTTTAGAAGATTTTTTCCGGAGTCTGGCATACACATCAGGCGCCATTTGCAAAAAACAAAAACAAAATGGTGGCTGAAAAGGATGCCAAAATCTTCGAATACTTTAGCTGAAATAAGACTTCACAACTACATTAATTTTAGTTTTTTTTTTCTAATATTGCGAGGAAATATGCAAAAATAACTTGAATGCAAAGATTATCTACCCTTTCCATCGTAAAATATAGGATGCTTTTTTAAGATTATTTTTAAGATGGAAGTATTTTTAGGAAAATTTCCTATCTACAATATTTCCCTCCGTGCGGCATATCCGCGAGATGGCCCTATATTGAAAACAACTGATATCTCAAAATTGCAAAAAATAAATGTCATGACTTCAATGAATACCCAATGTTTTTTTTAATGTAAAATTCGTGCATTCACCCCATTGCAATAATACACACTGGATGATTCAAACGAGGACACCCTGTTCATTGGGTCCAGTGCACACGAAAACAACAACAATCACACTGAAAACATTTGTATTTTTACACATTTGATTAAGACGGGAATCGAACCCATTCATAGTATAAATTATGTACAGGAAAATATCATACAGTCATTCCTTAGGGATCATAATATTACGTTAGAGTGAGTTTGGTGTGACATCAAATGTTCCGGATGGATTTGAGATTGCATTTTTTCGAAATCTTGTATTATAGAACAACATCAAATCTCAAGAATTCGTGTTAATCGAAAATAAGCCTACTATCATTGGTGCAGGTTCCCAAATTCTATTGTTATAATGGTAATCCAACGAGACTAGATAAAGAATGTAAACTTTTTTTTAAATATATTTTCACGGGCCAGTTGGTTAAAGAAATTATGTTTACCGACCGCTTTCCTGTAGGTACCACGAATCACACAACGACTGCTGTCGTCGACCAACTGACGTCATTATTGCATGCGAGAGATAATGATCGCTCGCTATCGTAATGTAAGTATGCACAGTAGATGTCGGTTGTTTACATATTTTATCTCGTCTCGTTGGCTTACCTTTAATCGACTCAAAAAATGACTTGAACATTGTTTGGCGTTCTAGAATAAGGCTACTTTCGCATGACCACTTTTTTACGTTAATAAAAGCGTCAGCGTGCGAACACGTGTAGGAGAAGTCATACGTTCTATTTCATAACGTTAAAAAATAACGCGCGTTGAATGATTTGAAAAGCGATCGTGCGAACGTAGCCAAAGACCTATGATAGATTTGTTATGTTGAACAACATTCCTTTTTTCATACATTTTGATCGAATAAGATAAATCTCACGCCGAAAAGTTTTTTTCGGGAATTCAGTGTTGTTTCCATAGTTAAAAGTTGTATGAAACCCAATATTCAGTTTCGAAAAAATGCCATCTCAAAATATCAACATTTTCCAATTCTTAAGAAACCCGTAACTCATCCACAGTTCGCGAAACATTAATGTGTCTAAATGTCTAAGTTAGTGTTCAAATTACCAGTACTGTAAGGTTTATGGTGACCTCGAATAAAATATGCATTTACAATTTACAACAATAGGTAGAGGAAATTATCGTGGAAATGTGGGATGTTCCAAAATAATGTGGGTACATTGACTGAGGATATGATCGCAAAAATAGGTAGTTAGGTAAAACCAACATATGTAGATCAGATAAACTAACTGTATGTTAGTTAACATAACTATAAAACCATGCTCATTTCAAGGATCTTCAAAACATATCATGCAAATGGGAAAAACAATAATACAAAATCAATGCAAATGAGTGGATATACCCGGAGAGCCCCAAAAAATATAAAAGTTACCGAGATAAAGGAGAATTAAAAAGCTTAAATAGTGCTTTATTACTTCGCCATTAGGATTTATAATTGAATACATTTCTAAAGTGACATGCCCTTAAAATCAAGAAATTGAAGAATTAAATAAACTTAAAAGAATTTATTCTGAAATAAATACATCTTATAGAATATAAATATATAAATACATTGAAGATAAAATCCTGAAATCATGAAATAAAACATATAAATAGATAGTTAACATATGAACCAATTTTGTGTTTAAATATGCACCTTAAAATCATTGCGGTAAAGTTGAGAATGTAATGTTACCTGAATAGAAAAGTTTCCCCGGTGCCAAAGTAGGCCTGTCGGTTGCCTCTCTCGTCCTTCTGATTTCGTTCGAACCATCGCGTTGAACAATACGCTCCGAAAACCTGCAATTAAAAAAAATACAAGATTAAGTATATTTAAAGGACCAAGATTATCGCGAAGTATTGCTATTTCACTTCAATCAACACGGGGCATATAATGAGTGAGCGAGCACGAGCGATTAGCTCGACATTATTTAATAATATTTTGATAATTTCTCGTAGTTCTTAGTTAATTTCCGGTTAACAATAGTTAATTTATTTCTTCAGGGATATTTCCATACTTGAATATATTACTAATGTCTGCAACGCAACAGTATTATGATGGCACGTGTTAAACATACGAATAATTTCATTGGAAAATTAATAGTTCGCAAATTCTCTTCTATTATGTATTTTGGCTGAATCGAATGAGTATAACACTACGAAGTAAATATCAGTTTTGGCAACATGATTAGGGCTCTTTAGCCACAAAGGGAGAAGCAATTATGGTGATGAAGAAAGATGTGTTTGTACACACGGCTACCGATCAAGCTATACATTTCCAGTATAAGCGGATCTCGCATTGTATAGGATTTCCGTACAATGGGAGGTCAGCTTAAACTAGAAATGTATAGCTTGATCTGTAGCCGTGTGTACGAGAGGCAGAGCATAGCGTTTATTTGCTCTAAGATCGACTGGGGAAGTGGCTCCATCTTACAGATTACCGCAGACAAATAACTTTATGTTGCGTTCCTGCGCGTGAGTTAGGTCGTCAGGGCCCCTAGACAAGATGTTTGTCGACAATGGTCATCATTAGTAAACGATCAACCTTTGTAACGGATTGACATTTCAAATCGAAATATCACGTGATTTTTAACAATCTCGTTATGTCACTCCCAAACAAAGGTTGATCGTTTACTTACGATAACGATTATCGACAACCATCTTGTCTAGGGGGGCTGAGCACAATGGGGAGGGGCCGCGGATCGTTAACGCGTGAGTGATGCCCCTGGTGTTGCAAGCGTCCATATGGTTACTGTAACCGCTTACCATCAGGCGGGCCGTATGCTTGTATACCAATTCAGTCGTATTAAAAAAAAGAACTCACCTCATTATTACAAGTCTTGATCATCAACAGCGTCGGCTCATGGTGTTCTACCCTCACATAGAACGTGGTGAGTGAACACCCGTGTTCCTCTGTAGTGTACAACAACACCGGCTGGTACATAGTGATCCTGACCGGCAGCCACGACCACAGTGTGAATAGCTGGAAACGTGTTCCAACGTGTTATTGTCACGCATTGTAAATGTGTCATCTACGGGAACTAAAGTCCGTTCATGAGAGAATCGACCTTATTGCTTAACTATAAGGTTTATCTGGATCATCGAGGAGAAATCCTTTCTTTTTGCATTTATTAATAATAGTACCAACCTCACGGCGTCTAAATGTTTAGTGTGTTGACTAACGACCGGTTTGTATAAACAAAACTAATCGTTTTGCTTACCAATGGTAGGTATTTATATCGGCAAACTGGGCATATTTTAGATCATTTCGTAAGCAAATTTTACCTGTGATAGCTACTTCCATATGGAAAAGGGTCTATGCAAAGCTTTGAGGTCTTTGCTTCATTATTAATAAAGATATAAGTGTCTTAATTTTAACCGATAACGGTCCGTAAATTATAGGAATCGGCCATTAGCCATTCGGAGCGCATGGTCGGCGGTAGAGAATTGGCGGAATAGATTTCAAGCAAAATCTACGTCAATGCGCTTCTTTGGGTCAATTGTTTGATGATCTGTATGAACCTCATTGTAAAGCAATAAGGTTTATTTTTCTATAACTTTATACAGAACCTCTGATCATGAACAGACTAAGCTAGATGATGTAGTTTCTAAATAGTCTACTATTTGATCGTGCCATGAAGTATAATTCTTGTGTGGGAAGTTCAAGGCTTAGGTATGACCATTTCACCGTGGTGAGTGAATTAAACGGACACAAAAAAGTAAAAGAAAGAAAAAAACATTTATTCCTTACAGCTTAAAAAACAAACAAAAAAAGAATAAGTTTTTAAATGCAAAAATAAGCAGTGTGTAAGGAAAGGGACTTGGCATCAGCATTTGCTAAGTAAGCCCCGTGAGGGCAAATTACTCAACGCTGGTTTTTAGCCGAGCTCTAAATGAATACAGTACATCAACGCAAAAAAGTTACATAAAACCGATCCGTAAATTAATATCGATAAGTATGATCACTTTCTGTTTTTTTGTCAGCGATTTGTCAATCAAATGACCTGGATGGTATAAATAGCTATCAGGAATTAGCGCTGAAAATTTTACCGTCTCTTCCTGCCTCTCATTCGTATGCAAAGGAGAAGTAAATAAAGGTGCTGCAATTTTGAATCCTATCCCCAAAGCACACGGGTTATAATGGTACGATAAAATTTGTATTGATTTATTATCAATTTTGTAATTAATTAAATAATGTAATGTAATAACGTAGGAAACAAGTTAAATATTGTTATATGTATATGTGTATATATGGTACCTAATAATTTTAGTTTTTATAAGTTTATATTTTATTTTATTTATTTGCTGTGCCCTAACAGGGTTTCATGTTGTACATTAAATATATTTGTCATCTTCTATCCACATGAATGCAATAAAGTTTTGAATTTGAATTTGAATTATCTGTCATGGCACGGTCATGCATTGGAGTTCAAGATCTAAAGTAACATTGAGAATATGCAAAATATTACAATTAAGGATTGTTTGAAATACTAAAAATACAAAGATATAAAAATACACAATAATGACGTCACAAAATTAGTGGTGTTCATATTAGTAGACATCTACAAGGTGACAAGTGCATATTGTGCACTCCTAAAACGAATCTGTACACATACAATACATTATCTACATAAGTACTATGTATAAGTTCTTTACAAACGAAACGACATAACATGCAACACTGACAATCGACAAAATAAAACTTTTTTTTTATTGGAGCCAAATTTACAAACTATAAAGCACGGTAAATTATCCTCTTTATCACATTAACTATATTTCATATTATTTATATAATTAATTGTAAAGAACTTACAATAATTCAGTTTTAAGTATTTAATCCGGCTCGAAGGACCAAACAAAGATTCCGATACGAACTTATATTGACGTAAGGTCGAAAATACTTACCCAAAAGTCGTAAAAATGGCCCCATCAAGTACAAAACATGTTCTAATAGTTCGATAAACACAACTACCGTCTAAACAAAAATCTGACTAGCTCAGCACTCGAATAGCGTGATAACTGGAAAATGATTTATGTTTTTTTTTATCGTGTGTACTAATTTGTGTATTACTTACAATGTATGTACTCCACTTCTATGTTGTGTTCTTTACAACTAATTTCAATGTGTCTCTACATTTCAAAATGACATTGTTGTATGGTGTGTGATAAAAATGATATAGAAATAAAATACATCAACATCTCTCTTTAATAAAACAAAAGAAATTAAAAAAACATAGCAATATGCCATAACTCTGCCGCGTAATTCATGTTTTAATCTTTAATTTAAATTCAAAGGCCTTTGAAGGTAGTTACAGAATTTAACTCATAGTTTTAAAGGAGCGGGTAGCCCAAGTATATAATATCCTTACATCCAAAACTTTAATTCTCCTCCGAAAGGACTAATGGTGCAATAGCTATGTGACGATACGTAGGTCTGTGTTTACTTGGAAGGGAAAGAGAGATATAACATGCATTTCTTAAGGTTCCGTAGGTATTCAATTGTATACATTAAAGCTGGATTAAAATATAAAATAATATGTTTTTTTACCCCAAATCTGTGAGCAAGTATGTAGAGATGTAGAAAATAATTGTATTGTAAAATTTGATCACTTTGATCCACGTTTTTTTCTGTATGAATGACTTTGATCCATCTAAATCTAAGCCTACGGAACCCCAACATCCAGCTGGTTATACAAATACATAATATTTTAGAGTGCCACCACGACAACTACCGCCCCAAATTAGTGGTATTAACTGCATCACTTGGCTTTGTCAAACCTTCTGTCTCAGATCTGATGAGTAGTGGTGTTGGTCCCTGAACACCGCGTTAGGGAATGGGAACCACAGGGCCAGGTGGGAGGATCGTGGGCTCTGCAAACACCGGTCTTTGTGATGATTACATTGGGATTAGTGATCAATTATTGATTACTTTGATCTATGTTTTGTATGAGCTCTAAGGTAATTTTTTTCATTAGATATTTTGGATTATGTATGTACAGTCGTTAAATTATACTTCGTTTATACATCCTAGTATTAGTAATCCTAAACTAAAATACGAAAATCGTTCTTTTATTAATTTGACGCGTCGCAGATTGGCACTTCACAAACATAATAATAATAAAGAAAATATACAAAAAAATAGCAATCATGCATAACTCTAGCTTACACATACTTACCATAAAACGCAAATTAAAAAAAAACAAAATCGAAGCTAACGTCTACGATGACGATTCAATTGAAGCGTTGATCGCTTTATGAGATTAAATAAAAAACACCTATGTGAAAAGCGGTGCATCTAAACATCGATATATGTCGCAAGCTCATAAATGGGGCGACACTTATATTTGGTGACGTAATACATTGTATCTTACTTCACTCTGGTCAAGTATCTGCGACTTGAGCGCTTGGATAGGGTAAACGCCCATCGATAGGGCGCGCGGGCCGGGCGAATGTGAGCCCTAACGGGGAAAATCGACACACAGTTAGCACTCACACAAAACAATCGATTACATGCGACCGTCACATCACCATTATCGATATACTTTTCACATAATGTTAATAATCTCTCAAGCTATGTTCATAGGTTGTTATAGCAACTTTATACACTTGTATGGCTATAATTTTCATAGTTGTTTGGGATTCAATTATCTTGGGATTCATACGCATGCCAAGTCTCAATGACGCTATAATACCGTCATATGTTTATTGTAGAAAGTTTATCTTACAAAATAAGAAATAGAAACAACACACTGAAAACATGGAAAAAAAGAAACATTAATAATAAATCATACATTCAAAGCTAATGAAATGAATGTTGATTCGATTTTAATCCGAGCAGTTTTTCTTTCATGGAAGTAGCTCGTGTCGAATGATCACATCGATTAAACACAACATCGGAATAATCATTCACAAATCTCTCGCTACATAGACTGAACATAACATAACTTTGTGGAGTCGACAAACTAAAGGAGAAAAAGATGTAGAGGTATCTTACAAAACAATTAGAGATTCAAATGTCTGATTGTATCGAATGTGTATACGTATTCGATATTGAAGTTAGTCGTGTTAGAATCGCAATCGAATGATTGAATGAATATATAAAAGCCAAAGCCACGCCTAATGTCGTCATGTACGATACCATCTGTTTGCACGTTTCCTCAGACATTCTCTGCAAACCAAGTAAAATAATTTCCGATATACATAATTAATTATTAGATATTCATTATATCCGTAGTGCAATGTGTTGAGTTAGATGTTCATCGTGACTGTTAGAGTATATCCGTAATACATAAGTACATACACAGATATGTGAATATTTTCATATAGCTGCATCAACCATTAACGGATCAAATATATCAAATTGATCCAATCTGTAACACCTGTTTCCATGCCAATTTTCTTACATTTTGACACATAATTAAAAGTCCCGACAACAATTTTCCTAAATTTTCTCATAGAAAAAAGATTATAAGACATTGATCAAATAACGGATCAAAGTGGTCAACTCACCTCTCTAATGGTCAATGTGTGCGACATCATCTGTATATTGACCTGGGACTGGCTGGTGGGGAGGTTGTCTGATGACCTTGATCGTACCAAACGGGAGCCGGTGATCACCTGCTTCGATTTGAGGGTCATCTCTGTCTTGATGAACACCCGGGATATGTACTGTGAACTGTTAGAGGAAATATGCATTGATTAAGTACTAAGTCAAGTAAGTTGATCCATCAGTGGTAGATATCTATCGACACATTTACAAGGAAATAATAAAGTTACAATATATATCTCTAATCCCAAATACTTAAGATTTGGAAGAGTCTTTCCAATCTCGTCTAAACACAACCTATGTGAGTGGCGTTTTAGTATGTGACTGACTTTAAGCAACTTACATGTCATTACTTGCTATATTCTTACTACAGATCACTATGAGCATTCGGTAGTGGATCAAAGTAATCAAAATTGCCTCACCTTAATGCCCTTATACTAAAAGCAGTCCTCAAAAGCTTGGTAGGCGACGCGGGCATATTCCTGCAGAATTTGTCGATGGCGTGATCCACGCCGTTCTTCGTTGCTTCAGCGTACCACTCAGAGTTCTGATTCGTTGAATGCTTGTGGAAAAGTATCAGGATAGCTAGGGCCACCCTGTAGAATACCTAGGGACGGGAAAAAATAGTATTGTATAATAACTTAAGATAAATCAATATTTATGTGTCTGTTCAATATTTGCGAAACGATTCATCTATTTGAACGAATATTACACAAACATGTATTATTTCAATAACTCGTTTCATTTACATTCTCATACAAAGTTAGATCAAAGTCAACGATCTAAAATCCAACGTAATGCAATTGTGTACAAAATAGCAATATAATATCAAATTACAATAACAAGACAATAGTTATAATAAATTAAGTTTTTTGTATTACATTATATGGATTGCCTTTACACTTACGTGTATAATTCACGTATGTACTAGCATATTAAACGAAGCCTACCTTGATGCCTTCATGAAAGAAGCAATCAAGCACGCGGACGAGGTGTGGGAAGGGCAGAGCGGCGAGGATCCACCACTGCCAGTCGGCGTAGATCCGTTCAGGGCCGATCGCGCCGGACAGTCGCGACAGGTGCTGTGCCGCCGACTTCTGCAAACAATTCGATAGTGTACGGAAACTGGACGATATGGTTGGCTACAGAGGTTGTATTATGAATGGTTGATGCCAATATGGTTTTAAGAAAACATTAGAAATTTAGAACTTATTACAAATATCATATTATAAAGTTTTTAATCTGGAATTGATATTTAAGCAATAGTTAATGTTTTGAATAATGTTTGTGTCATCCTATAAAAACAATGATCACAGTCGTCAACAAACAGCATTCAACAGACGATTTCTCTTATTAAACAATTTATTTCACAATATTAATTAATGACTGCATTGTCAGATGCAGCCATACTCAAAGTGAGCTCCGCGGAGCTCTAGGGCTCTTCTTTCTATTCTTCACGAAGACAACGATTAATTCGAAATAGTTAATTTGATTACGATAGTCCAATAATTTTATTAATTAATTAATAAACGTATTGGACTACATTACCTTAATAAAGAATACCTACACAACTATAATTTGATTATTTTAGGACTCCATCAAATATTTCACAAATTAAAAGTTCTCAAACTTTTTTGGCGACGTACAAGGGGTACCACTGGTCTGATGTAACCCTTTAGAAATAAACATGATTTCGCTAGGATAGTTAGACAAATACTTTATCATTCGATGGATCAAAGTCGTCAACTTCTGCAAGAGTTTCCTAGCAAGTACATTACCATAGTGATTGGAGGCAAAATTCCCGAGATTATTAGTCATAAATTATTTTATTGGGCCCATTTAATCGCCAGTATTATTCTATCAATAGCAGATGACTAAACGTTGGGGTTTCGAAAGATCAAAGAATACTCTCATATTGTTATCCCACTGCAGTTTGACTCATGCTTTCCATGAACAGATATCTGACGTAAACCTTAAGAAACATGAAATCAGGCATTTAAAGCGGTATCAATATTGTATCAGCTCAACCCTTTGAGGCTTCGAAAGATAAAACTAGAGTTCATTGCCTACAAGACTATTCCCGTATATAGGCTCTTCAGTTTCTACAGAAAAAAATCTGACGTAACTCTAGAAATACCTATGCATGAAGCTATCAGAATATTTACACGTATCCCTATGCTATGAAATATCGAAGTGATCGAGTTCATTACCTTAGGAGGATAATCTCGTAAGCTCTGCAGCATGAGTCATACTTTCTACACGCAAACTGACGTAACCTTAAGAAATAAACGTATGAAGCCACCAGATCATTTACTTAGGTATCAGCCAGCACCCTTTAAGGTTTCTAAAGATTAAATATATAAAGGTTATTTTGCCATAGGACATATTTGTTTTTCGGTGAAGGAAAAACAACGTGAGGAAACCATTGCACGGTGGTAGGGTACTTTGTTGTACCTATCTGGCTTGGCTACCAATAACAACATCATGTTGAAAATCTGTCGCCAAGCACCTGTCACGACAACACGGTGTGTTCTGACAGCTGCACTTGCAAGGCAGTTCCTTCTAGGCTTTGTGCTTACCACCTTCGGCCATTTAGATACCATAAAAAAAATGGACAATCTGACTATTTTATTTATTTTTATCGCGGGTGAAATCGATGAGATAGATATAAAAATAGTAAAGTAAATCTGAGCACTATAAAAATTATCAAGCAAATAAACCGCGAGACCTTTAATTGATAAGCCTCAAGTTTGAACAAATAAAAATGACCTCACCAGACCATAACACCCGACAATCAACCCTTCAACCGCACAAGGTAGTTCGAATCGATTTTTACCACCGGTGTCGTTCACCTCAATATTTATTATTTATCGAGTCGATAAACCGAGTAGTTCCATAACCCCGGGCCCTTCAGATATCGCTATCGATATTTTATAGTGCGGTCACGTAGAGTACTGGGCGTGATTTGTGAATTGATTGGTCATTAATTAGTTGATGCCTCTCAATTAACCATCGCTGGATGGATTTGTTTCTAGGGCTTGGGTTATTAATTATAAGCCTTGCTAATCATTGAGTGATATTACATCAAAATATTATCATCAATTTAAAGCCTCTACAAAAAATTAAGTGAGAATAAACACCGTTAAAGGACTTAAGGAGCTATATACTTATCCTAGGAAATTCTTTCTGACACACGGCTATCTGATCCCAAACTAACTACTGCACTACTATACTAACACTACTAACTATTGTACTAGGCAGGACTCATGATGATCTTTTATGATCTAAGTTTGTTTTGAGTAATTGCCGACTTTCTTGCCGGCTCCTCTCTGACACTAAATTTTAAGCTAGTTTGAAATATTGCAGTCTAAACATATTGTATTGATATTTTTTTGCTAAGGTTAGACAAAGACATGGAATGTCCACAATCCAAATGCATGGATGATGTAATTCTGCTGAAACGAGTTAGTATTAGCTTATTTGGTCTTAAAATACTTTTAACGCACATAATATTTGTTTAACTCAAATTGTGATGCATATTATAATTAACTAGCTTCTGCCCGCGGCTTCACACGCGTGGCCACACAAATGACATATTTTTCTACAACAATAAAACAAAAAAACAACTCCTTCCCGCTCCAAGGGTTGAATTATTAAAAACGCTGAGGCACGTATAAATTAATTTTCAATCTTCAGCCTAAACACAAAATTTGAAGATCCTAACTGCGAAACTGATGGACTTTCATACAAACTGTCATCCCCTATTTTACCACCTTTGGGGTGGAATTTCGAAAAAACCGTTTCTTAGTGGATACCTACTCTTCACAAAGAATACACCCTCCAAATTTCATGTCTCTAGGACCAGCGGTTTAGGCTGTGCGTTGATATATCAGTCAGTCAGTCAGTCAGGACTTTGAATTTTATATATACAGATATAGATTATTACATACAAATATCTTGGAAATAAAATCTGTTATCTTAATTTATTAAATTTAATGAAACTCGGTCATCAATGAACTTATTATTTTTAATACCTTTTTATACGGGACATATGAGTAATTTTTTTACCCCCATAAGTTAATAAATCCTTCCCTAGTAGATTTCTATGTTATTTAAGGAACCTGTCTACAAAATTTCGAGTTTCTAGACGTTTTCTCCTTTCAAACATACAGAAAATAGATAAACTAATGTATGGAAATGCATAATACATTACGAAAGTAAAGGGCGCAGAGCGGGCAGGGAAATTCTAGTAAGGTAAACACACTGAAAAAAAGGTTCTACAAAAGTAGTTATGTATGTTGAAGTTTTGTTGACTGTAAACTAACTTTAGTTACATTTAATCTTATATCTCTTAGATTTAATCAAACAATTTAGTAATGAACCAAAACTAGTTTTGTTACTGGTAATTTTTAGTTCGCAAGTCACTCTGTTTAGGTTATTGATAGTAAAATTTTGTGTTACTGTTAAATAAATTTTTTTTTCAGTGCAAAGATACAATAATCAACCCTACATACTTAGTAATAGTTACTATATTATAAAGTCAACAGCTGCGTGTGGTATTGTTATATACAATGGCCAACAATCCGATAATATACTTTTGAGCTTTGGAACATCACGCCCATCAAATAAAGGGACCTACATAACAATTCCTTTAGGGTTAAACGGTGAATAATTAGATTTTATGAGAAAATGTTATGTATATTAGGCGTATTTTTTACGCTGGCAATCCGTATAATCAGGGGCTCTACCGAGTAACTTTGGTGGTAATCGTAACGAACACAATTAATGACGCGCAAGCAGTAGGACGCGACGATGACCATTCGTGGGCCCTGATTGGATGAAATTCATTAATGGTGTTCGTTACGATTACCACCAAAGTTACGCGGTAGAGCCCGTACCAATTTAGTAGACAAGCCATTTAGCACAGTATGTAGCCTGTCTGCTAGTTAAACCTTCCGGGTTCAATTCCGTGACACTAGAATATTTGCATGCAATAGGACAAGTGATAGTATGGCTGCACTTATAATTGATACGAGCCAGGGAATCCCAGCTTGGGTCATTTGAGTTTAAAGAATGTATATTTAATGCTTCTGAAATTTATGTTTTCCAAGAAATAAGAAATGATTTCTTGCTGTCGACAAATACAATACGATAAATAATATTGAGAGATTATAAGTCAAGAACGACATTATTCACAGCACGGTTTTTGATGCAGTTGTCAGAGTAGAGCCGAGCAAACCCCTTATCAATCTACTGAGATTTTCTATAGTGGCCACCTTCACCAACCGCTAGGTCATAAAAGACGGCACACTAGTCCTGGCAACCCCTTACGAAGCGTCAGAGACCCTCTGCGGTAGGTCACACCGCCAGAGTACTCGCCCCTGGTACTCGTGAGAAAATGTGAGTCGCACCGTGGTAGAGCCGAGCAGTGACGGTTTCCGTACAGGAAGTAGAAAATAACCATATAGGTAAAGCCGCAGGAATAGGTTGGTAATGTATGCTTCATCATATCAGCCATCCACTGCTGAACATAGGCCTCTCCCATTAACTTCCACTTGGAACGGTTTTGGGCCGCTTGCATCCAACGGCGACTCTGACCAAGTAATCGGTCCATCTGGTGGGAGGTCGTCCCACACGGCGCTTTCCAGTACGTGGTCGCCACTCGAGAACCTTCCTTTCCCATCGGTTATCGGTTCGCCGAGCGATGTGGCCAATTGCCACTTCAGCTTACGTATGTATTCTTAGTTGTGGATAATCTATTCATCTGTAACCCATCAGAAATATGACGGAGACAATAGTGCAATGTTACAACTAAACTAATTTAGTCTCACTATATCTCTTTCTAACAAAGAACATAAGAATAGGATGTAAGAAATTTAATCTTGTCAAATTAGTCCAATTGCTTGTTTGCTACATAAATTAAGTCGCCATCAAAATTTGACAGCATTAAATCCGTTTGTAAGAAATAGATGTGATTCAAATTAGTTTAGTTCGATTTACAACAGAATCGGCAACATTGTGTGGCAGTCGGAATTCAAAAATCAAACGTCAATTTGGGACATGCTAACTTTAATAGCATCGGTGAATAGGTGTACTCAGCCTAACTCTTATGCAATAACGAGCGTGAAGAATTTTTATACTGCAAATACTGCAATAAACTTTTATGAGTAAAAACAGCTAAGATTTAGTTAAGACCGATAACAATCTCCTGACACGTAACTTGATCAATGATAAGGGGTGTGGTTACTACGTTTCGTTTCGTATTCCTAAGCTGATTACGCGCTATTTGCTTGAAGATTAACATTATAAATAGCTGGCAATGCTGTTTCCAAAGGTTTATTCTTAGTTTACACAAATCTTTATGGCATGTTTGTATTTTGGAACCAGTCCACGGTCTCTAGAGGTGGTATTGTGGTAACCTCAATTTAAATGGTCGAATAGTGAACTAATCTGGTTTAGTATGACTAGGAATAGGAGATTTTACATAAAGTACTTATTTGAAAACTTTCCCGAGTAGAAGTAAATAAATCTTTATCAAATATTTCTGTTTAAGTTAGTTTTTCGCGACTAGATCTGATAAATTCCTCAAATTAGAATCTTTAAGTAGAAGTTGTGAAGATCCTTCAGAGTTTCACAGGTCTTCAGAAACATACTGTGGAATAATATGAGACGAATGTTTCCAATTCAAGTACTTGCTTCCTTAAAAAAAAATAACACGACGCATGTGGGAAGAATCCCCAAGGTTTTAGAAGAATCGTGTCCCAGTGGTCGATGCACTAACATAGTACAAAAGTCTGACTTACGGCGTGTTTCTTGGCGATTTGCATGACGGTCTTCCAAGTAACCTCGTTGAGCAGCTTCGTCTGTGTGATGAACATCTTCTCTTTGGACGCCACGAGGCTGGCCATGCAGTGGTAGCACTCCTCCTCTGTAAACAAACAGATTGTTCTATTACAAAATTTATTATTACGGCAAATTTCTTAAGGCATTCGAGAGACAGCAACATTTCATATCTTTTAGTAACTGTGAAAAACTCTGATGTCAATGCTATGTGCTAATTACACTATCATCACGTTTGAGAATCTGTGGCCTCTGTGGGTAAAAGCACACAAACTAAACATCCTATTTAGGATGTGAATTAAGCATTAGCCAAAGAATTTAAAACGTCCAGAAGGATAGTCGCCTCTATGGGAACATGAAATAAACAAGCCAGAATTGACAGTATTTGACAGCCGTGCGCAGTACGAACTGAGAGCGATTTGCTCAGGGAGCCCCTTAAGCGGAGTGAAATTAAATGTCATGCTTTAGTAAGGCGGATTATCCATCTGGGTAGAGGCACGATGCCCTATGAAAATCTTGGCATTTGCATACAAAATATTCACAACTAATGACGCTTCATTTCTAACGTCAAGCAAGTGGAAAAGTGCAGTAGAAAACAAAAAAAATCTTCAAAATGATCCATTCATTTATCAACACTACCATTCATATATCTCGCTTCACAGACTCGAAATTCAATTAAATACGGACCAATTACCGTAGAGAATTGGTAAAGAACAAAATCGATGGGAGAAAAACGATGATCCAATTTCCCTGCAATAAAAACGGGAGTTATCCCGAGCATGACAAATGACAGTCGTTCAGGATGGTGGGTGGTGGGAAAATATATGCAATTACCGAGGAAACTGGACAGGCACTTTGTTATCGGTTTCTAATATCCAGCAAACGGTGTATAACCCTTCATTTGTACCCGACTCGGGAGTATCATGAATTTAATTTAGGCCACTTGTCATTGTCGACTGGACAACGTTAAAATAATGAAAGACGATTATAATTCAAGCAGAGAATATCAAAAAGGTTATCCGGCATATAAAAAAAAAAGCATCTGATATAAGTATCAATGTCCTAATTTTGAGATGATTAAGGTATGAGTCCCAAATCTCCAAGTTGTTAAGAGCTCTTCAAACAAGAAATTCAAAGAGACCACTGACTTGGAAACAATCTAAGGAAAGTTAGGCTAACAAACTTAGCAAGGGTCTGTGGAACTTTGAAAACTCTGCTCAAGGGGTATAAGTTTTGGAAGCTGTATTAGGGTCATCGCTCACTATATCAGCACCGCTCCATCGCAGCAACGGCCCGGTTGCGTCTGCGAGGTGGCAGCTCGCGCTTGACTAGTGGCTTGTAGCGTCAAGCGCGCTTGCCGCGAGGCGTCAACTATTTTATCTAGTAATTGTAAAATTTGATTTAAAGGCCTCACTTGCATGGCAAGGTAAATGCCGAGGCGTAGCCGTGCTGTTATAGTGAGCGGTGACCCTTAGTATCATTAGATTAGAAATATTTACGTTTTTTTTTACAAAAGCTACATAATGCACAAAAATGCGTGAATATAGAATAATGACAGAAGAATAACAATACAAGCTTTGTTTATATGTCATTGCGGAAGCCTGAATGTAGTAAAACAGATAGGATTCAAACAATAGCTGTTCCTTAATTATAGCCTACAAAACATAAATAGTGAGAATGACCGAAATTCAAATGAATGTAAAGAAAATCCTGGAGTGACGGATTTCCATAGCGGTGTTGCGGAACATCTCGTTATCACAGGTGTCACATCCAATCCGTGCCAAGTGCCTGACCTAATTAATACGAACTGACTGCTATAGTACCAAATTATACATAGCATGTTCTACTACCGTAAGCGATAGGAAATACTTGTGTTAACAAGTGTTAGTTGGTATGTAGAAATCAGATTAAGACTGAAAGAAAGTTTGTCTGAATGCTTCTATAAATTGATTCAATAATTTAACCCGATGGCTCGCTTATGGCACTAAAGATGGCAATAAAGTGATTTCTGGTTGATAGTCATCGTATAATGTTAACAAAGAAGAACTTGTTAGAAAGAAATCGATGGTATACAATACGCAGACTAGATTTTATTTTCTTTAAGAGGCGGTGCAATATTTTTGGAATTATTTCTCCTCAATAATTTCCTCTAACTAGATGACAAGGTGTTCAAGCGTTCGCTACATCATCACTCACCTCAGAGATTATGCCATAATTAATATAATCAAGCAAGACTAATTCCACGGAGTCATAAATAAATGTTTCTATTAATGACTGAGATCCCGTTACACTCACAGATACCTTAATTGGCTGTGACTAAAAACTTGATCGGCGAGTTATAGCCAGATTTGTGTTGCATTATTGGGCAGGCCCTTTAGACTTTGAGTAACGGTGCTGTTGGCCTAATGACGCCGATTTCATCATAAATTGCAATGAGAACGCAATCATTTATTAAGAGGGGTATAGAGGAAGTCAGTACATTCTGATTGGTGTTTGAATGTTCTTATGTAGCTACAGAACTTGAGATTATGTTTGCTGCTGCTTTACGGGGACTAAGGAGATAATATGTTGTCGATAATAATATATACAAACTCCCACATGTTTTACTACAAGAATCTCAGATGATATTGTGGTATTTTTTGATAAAATTGATTAATGACTCCTTCCCAACATTTAACAGCTACGAAGGTTACCAAAACACTTTCATTCAAAGGACATGATAACCCGAAGAAGCAACATTAGCAACCCATAGAAGCTTATATTTGGTTTATAGAAAATATTATCAGACTTTAATGCTTTTGATACTTAATATAAATGGTGCCAAAAGCTTTTACTCCAGCAACATCCACTCCATGTAATATAATTATCGGATCCCGCGGGATATCTGCCGGACCAGCGCTAAGTGATTTCACTCTCAGAGGGGGGGATCTAGGATAAGTGTATTAAATAGTAGGGTAAGAAAAGAAAGAACAGTTTATTATGTTAAAGATTCTGTACTTGCGGGAATAAGTAAGAACATGGTTATAAAATATCTTGTCTTTGATAACTAACGCACGACTAAACCCGTACAGGAGTTTCGAGCTCAATGCAATTTGCGAAGAGCAATAATAAAACTTCATGCAGAATGCTTAATGAACCCGCTTTATCAATAAAGCAGTTTTGGGCGGGTTGGGATTGTTGGCATGTGAACATTGTAAGTAGCTGCTAATTATATTGAAATTGCTAAGACTAAGGCAGTTTATAACGAATATGAAGACTGTACTGGTGTACATGAACAATAAGATAATACCTACCTATTTACTGTCCATAATAATATATCTAATTATTAGATTCTAATTCATCAATATTCAGCGACTAAAGATAACAGAAAAGCTGTGAAGATTCCTATTAAAATGATTTCCATGGCTCCACCATTTCAATAACATACACAAAACGATTTAATACTATCAAAAGACCCCGGAACTGAGCAAGGACTTGGTTTCTTTCATATGAATGATCTTTGCGAAGGACGTTTCAGATTTCTACAATGTCATAACATTGGCGGTATGTTTACGTGTATTGATGACTGTTTTGTACATTAAGAGTAATACAGGCTTCCTGCCAAGAGGAAATGGATAAAATAATTTAGGAAAACGTTCTTGCTAAGGGCTACAATATATGTGTATATGTTTACGTTTGTTATAGGATTTCCGCAACTAGATAAGGACCATGACGATATGTATACCTACACATAACAATAAAATAACTGATCTGAGAGACAAATATCATGATTTTATTCAACATCAGGACAACAATTAATAGGAAAAAGCTATCAATCACAACTTCACGGAAATTAAGAAAAAAATTACAACTTTTGGAGCAGTGAAATTTACAAAAGATTTCTCAAACATTACCTAATCGAATAACAATTCATAAGTGAAACCTTCGATCGCCTCTATGAGGAGCAACAAACTGTGTCTTCATGAATAAATGAACGACACTGAAGTGGAACTGTTCGCCTCGGTTCTCGAACGTTAACCCGAAGCCACTGTTCAGTTTATGTAATCTTTTTCAGAGTTCAACGCGTGCACCTTGAATAATAGATTACGTATGTTTTAAAATTAAATTATTGAATTCATAAGTTTGAAAAAGACTGAAACTTTGCCTAATGCGTTCTACTCTTTTATTTCTTTTCCTGAAACAAGCCTGTCAGATATATCAGTCAAAGCTAATTGGATCAAAGATTTAAGTATTATGATGTGGTGTATGTGATAAATTGCGAATTTTGTTTGCCTCACTGTCTCAATAGACTCATCCTTATGAACCAAGCTTGTGTTTAGCATTGGACAACCCTAGATTCAAAATGATGTTAAAAAGATCACAAAATATTCAACACTATGTTTACAAAATATGTAACTAAGTTTGATTAATAGTCAAAAACGTGTACCTATTATCCATTCTTCAAAGGTTTTTACTATAGAATTATTTATAAACAAAAAGAGTATCAGATAATGGGACAAATCTTAACACCTGAATCAAAGACATCAAGGTTATGTATCCAGTTTAGATTCTAGAAGTCACTTACCGGTGAAACTTAACGAGGTAACTTCAATAGCTTTGACCTAAATAAATGCCCTACTATGGTCTAAATTGAATAAATGGCATTGACTAAGAAACATAGAAAAACACTAAAATCCTGTATTGAAAAACAACTTATTATTTTATACCTCACCGCACAAGGATCTAGCCAAAGCAACAAAATAAGTATTTTGTTCTTCAACATTTTACTGACTTTTCCCGAAATGGCCCATCAGATGTGGTTGGGAAACTGCAATAAACATGACCGGTGCTTTATGCGTATTTACCGCACGATCTCGTGATTTCGACATTAGTTTTATCGGAACGTGTATCATCGACAGGTTTAGATTTGAAATTGAATTCCTGTTGCATACTTTGGATATATCTTTCAAACGTAAATTAAGATCAGCAGAAATTCACGCTCATTGTTTTGTTCGTTTAAAGATTTGCGATTCTATTCGGAAGAACAGCAACCGTGAACCGTATGCTTGTTTGTTCCCTTAGTTCGTAGAATAAAAATACTTAAATACCTATATATTTTATTTGCTGAATGGGAAACAATTGGGATACAAATCATAGGCCCAGATCTTTTTGTATCTCGGTAATCATCCTGTAAAATGGCATAAATGGGAAATAAAAAAGGCGCATGAACAAAAACTGCATGTGGCCGAGATGAAGATTCTGATTCTGAGATGGGCAGCAGGTGTAACCAGACTTGATTAAGTGCGAAATGAACACAGAGGTTAGAGGACCATCTCAAAAAAACTAATGGAAAGTAGGTTTCGTTGGTATACTTAATGAGACGTCCTGAAGACCATGTGGTTCGGCAGGTACTGGCCCTACCAAACACAAAAAAGAAAAGAGGAAGACCCCAAGCCACATGGTGGTCTACAGAAACCCGCGACTTGGAACTAGCCAAACTCACAGTACAGACAACCCAGGAAAGACCATCTTGGCGCATGAGAACAAGGAGAGCCGACCCCAAATAATGGGATAAGGCAAGGAGGAAGAGAGAGAATCATCCTGTAAAATGTGGATTGAAACATATTGTGCAATAGGGAACAACATGGAATAACTCAATGAGTTTACATCTCTTGTTTTATGCTCCACCAACCAACACATTGAGTCATAAATATTCGATTGATGCCACATAAAATATTACTTATTATATTCATTGCACCACTTATAAAACAGCTGGATGCTTATAGCCGCCTCACCCACATTGGCCGAGTGAGATATTCATAAAAGTAAGGAATATTGGTCATGCCACCTTTTATGGACAGTTAACCGAGTTATGAGAAAAAATTAATGAACACGTCTCGACGTCTTATACTAGACGGCCTGTGACGACAGACACGTATTACATTAGTATAACGTAATCATTAACGGTGTATTCATTATCATCGTCCTCGCTTTGTACTTATATAAGGTCGGCTTTTGCATTTTTTACACGTCTCTTGCCCTTTCCCATTTACTATCAAAATTTAATATCACATCACGATTTTCATAGCTTTATTGTCACACCTACTCCTCTATTTTAGACTGCCATAGCGTGTTGTCAATAATTTGGCAATTTTGATGTAATTGATCCAATATGTTAATGCGATGCATCCTCAGATCAATTCTTTGTCTAGAACTCTATACTAGACGTATTACACTACATTGAGAGCTGGCTTTTAGAACTAGGTGATGTATTTACGCTTTTCAGATCTACAAAATTTTAAATATGCACTATATCATTAGCATTGCATTCTCTGTTTTAGCTTCAAAATAAATTTAAAATTATACCTACTGAAACTAACTCTATGCATATGGAAAACGAAGCAACTTATTCACTGACGTCCTCCATGTTTTATTCACGCAAAACACTGACCTCTGCATGATAATTAGTCATGTCAACATGTGCGTATCACTTATTTGTGCCTTATGTTACCTTTCAGGTTTTTACCTCATTTAACTCAAAATAAGGCATTTACAAGTTTTAGAGAACTCAATTTCCTTGTCTCATGCTGTTTTATCATTTGACAAGTTAATCCTATCCTGATTATATTACAAAATGCGAAAATGTTTGTGTATGAATGTTTATATCAATTAAACAGAGTTATATTGATGTTTTGATTGATGTGTTATGTGATTGTAGCCTGGAACTAGGGCATGCATTACGGGATTCCGGAATCCCGTAACTCCGGAATCTCGGAACAAATATCCGATATTTCAGTTCCGGAATTGGGACTAGTTAATATCGTAATTCCGGTATTCATAAATTTTACAAGTCGAGTGATATTTTAATTTTTCTGTACGTACCAATCTAACTACAGCTACAGCGGAACTATACAACCATACTCCCGGGTGACACATACTCCCGTCCCGTTCCCCCTGCATGCCTCGCCTCTCACTCCGCATCGTTATTATTATATTCGCGTATTCTTAAAGCTCTAATAGACTGGAAATAATCAACAATATCCTTTTCCGAATATGAAATTCAAACATTGAGAGACATTCATTATAGCTTAGATGTTATAAAATTGGCTGTACTCTCATTATGCCATCGTGAATCGTGATGCGACGCTTTACACAGATGCTGAGATTACCTCAACGACTCTGCGAACTTGCGTGCTTTACACCTGCAGTGTCCTCCGACCCAGATTTTTCAGATAACGACATTGAAGTTATTGTACCAACTCTACAAGAGCAATTAAATAATGAAAGGGATAAGTGTAAAAAAGTCTGCAAGAATCTGTCTGCCAATTTTGACTTTTCAGGGTTTGTAGAATTAAAAAAGGCTATGTACGATAACGGAGGAGATCGACGCGTGTATCTCACAGAACCTTATAATTATATTTTGTGCGTTCTGCCAACAAGAGAAGAGAGCGAGGGAGTGTTTTCGTGTGCTGGGGTACTTTTGTAACCGATTACGAAGCTCGCTGTCTGACACAATGTTAGATGTATTATTGGTCTAGAGAACAAATTATCAAGAACAACGTTTCATCTCAAAAAAGTAATTATTGTATAAGTTAGTTGTTACATGTTGACTTGATCTAAGTTTATTGCCAATTATTAATCTTCTGATGTTGTTTATTATGCTAAATGTAGTATATGGAGGTCTACGTACCTAAGTTAGTTGTTGATTTAATCTCATTTTATTGATAAATATTATTTTTCTGATTTTATTTATTATGCTAAGTTTATCTCAATTCTTTCATTATGAAAATTTTACGATTTTACGAAAAAAATACCAATATTCTATATTAACTGAGAACTAATGCAAAACTTATTTAATTTTAGATGTCACGTACTATAAATGAACACCGCTAAAAAGCTCAAATGATTAAAAGTCAAAGGTGGCTTAAATTGATTAAAAGGCTGATCAATAAAACTTTTTTGATTCGAAACTATTCCCAGAAACGAAAAACCATTAAATAGTTGTCAGTTCCGGAACCAGTTCCGGAATTGAGTGCCCAATATCGGTACTTAGTTCCGGAACTGAAAACCCTCCGGTATTGCATGCTATAACGCATGGAACTATAACGAAAACTTTTATCTCAAGAAAGTTCTAGATTCTTCGAGAGCTCGGGTAAAACCGCGGGGTAGAAACAAGTAAAAGATAACATGAACAACAATTTCATAACTGTTCCTTTAAGTTATAATTTATTGGCGCAAATAACAATTTAAATTATAAATATACTTTGTATGCCTGATTGAAATGTCTATTTGAATAAAACGTTTGTAAGTTCAAGTAGCAAAAGTTAGAAGAATCGATTATCGATGGGGAAGAAAGGAATAGCGACCACGCACAGCAAGAAACAAATACGACTGTCTGACCAAAATGGTCTGGCAGTATGTAGATGCAAGCCGCTCATTGTTGAAATCAATGAAGGAAGACCCAAGTATAGCAATGGACGTCCTTAAGCTAAATATCATAATGATGAAGCACCCAAGGTTGCAAATGATGTATTGGAAATAATTGGCAAATAAGAACACACACAAACACTGGTAGAGTTTGATGACACTAGTAAAACTTTAATGGCGACCGTTAAATATAAGGTAAATGTCCGCGGTCGTGCTATTTCTTTCGTCATTGAAGTAAGGATATGGTAGATGAGATAACGATTGGCGATTATTCACAGTCACAACAACAGGTTTACTTTTGAGAATCTTCAAAACAGTAGTCAAACAAGAAAATAAGGACTAATCATAGATCATACTAATCGCAATCGTAAACATTGGTTATTTAAAACATTCCACGATTAAGTAGTGACTAGATAATTGGGACTGATGATGTTTTGAAATCTCAAAACAGTAAAGCAAAAATGAGTTATAAAATCGCGTCCGCTCTTGTTTATGCCAAAAAACATAGTCGAATATTTTTATTACGCAATACGAGCACATGGACCACAATCATATGTATGTGAGACAGCTAAGCCAAACATAAAGAATTTGTGACGATAGGAATTAAAAAACCAACCGCCATTTTGATATTTAACTTATAGAAAGTAAAATAACGTAGTTTCTGCACATGATATGATACCCAGCTTCTAAGCTTTTATTACTTCATAAAATTTACATAACTTTGCATTGAAATTAATTATTTTATTAAAACAGTACTGTGAATTGATGCAAAACAGGTGGCATATACCAAAATATTTGTTATTCATCATAAACACTTAATTAATGTTGATTACACCTTCACTACAAGAATTGAATATCAATTTAATTGTACTCAACAGTAGCACAGACAGAAGCTTAATTGCCAAAGAAATATCGTTTAGGCAACAATAGAAAGAAACTATTGTAAAATTGAAACCTGCAAGAGATAAAAAAATAGATTTCGAGACTGTTAATTCTTTTGTTACGTGTAACTACTAATTAGAGGTATATTTTAAAATACTAATAAACCCTTGCAAATAACGATTTTAACTGATCTTTAAAGATAAAATCTGGATGGCATGTCAAGGATAGCATCTATTATTAGAAAAGTTGGAGGGTATACATAATCGGGATAACTGTGTCCCAAGGACACACAATGGCGTAACTGATCACCCCAGCCCACTATAAATCCATATCCACTTCAATTGCATTGATAAATTGCCTCTAGAAAAAAAAAAGTAAAGTGATCTAGATTTGATAAAAACCAACAAGTAAAAACAAGAAGCTCTTATAAAAAATACAGATAACATACAAAAAGACTTAAACGATGCATTCGTTCCACAGTAATCCGATCATTTCGTACTTTGAACTCGCGAATGAGTCTCGTACGTTAACATTGACCCGTCATCGTAACCTTTATAATGACCAAACGAGATCGCAAAGACACGAGCGACGTCAGATAATCGCTTGAATAATTAATCCAGCACGAGACTAGAGCGGAACAGCTGTTTCGGTATCGCCTTTATCGTTAAGTTGAAGGTTATCCAAATCGTTGACAGGCAACATTCGCGTAGCTCAAATTTCTGAATTGAAGTAATTATTACTCATTCATTTGAAAACGGTTCTTGTTCCGCAAAGATAAGGATATGACTATATCCCCAAATTGTTTGCGATAAATGTACGTTTACGCGTACGTTATCATTAAATACTTAGTATTAACGTGTTTTATCATCTATATCTTGTTCCTGAGTAATTACTCAACCAGACTTGATATTGCTAAAAGTAGCGTAAGATTTAGCACTGGGACTGATACATGCTTTAGTCTAATGTTTTCCACATTGAGTCATCAATGTCCGGCTAATAAACTTCAATAGCACGAAAAAAAACAATCATTTTCGCGAAGATCATCATGACAAGCAAATTTTTTCTATCATATTTATATCACCAATTTTGAATGAACCATTTTTTTTTTATACTACTTATGTAGCAAGCAAGCATACGGGCCGCCTGATGGTAAGCGGTTACCATAGCCTATGGACGCTTGCAACACCAGGGGCGTCACTCGCGCGTTGCCGACCCTGCAGAAATCTCTTCACACCCTTTTTGAAGAACCCCATGCTGTACTCCATTGGGAAAACCAAGGCGAAGGCGTTCGATCGGGTCTGGCACAGGGGTCTTCTAACGAAGTTACCATCATACGGGCTTCCCGAGGGATTGTGCAAATGGATTGCCAGCTTTCTGTCCAGCAGATGCATAAGAGCCGTCGTCGACGGTAGCTGCTCCGATAGCATGGACATAAATGCTGGCATTCATTGCTATGCGGACGACAGTACAGGGGACGCCCATTATACGGGCCGTGCAAATATCCCTCGTTCCGAGGTTGAGGAAAGCCGCGAACGGCTGGTGTCTGAAATCGAGAGTACACTAACTAGTGTCTCCGATTGGGGTCGACTAAACCTAGTCCATTTCAACCCCACCAAGACTCAAGCCTGCGCGTTCACCGCTAAGAAAACCCCATTTGCTGTGGCTCCACAGTTCCAGAACACGTCCTTGAACATCAGCAAAAGCATCGGGATCCTCGGCGTCGACATTTCTAGCGACGTTTTGTTCCGAAGTCACTTTTTTTTTTTTTTTTTTTTTTTTTTTTTTTTTTTTTTTTTTTTTTTTTTTTTTATACCACTTAGGTGGCAAACAAGCATACGGCCCGCCTGATGGTAAGCGGTTACCGTAGCCTATGGACGCTTGCAACACCAGGGGTATCACGCGCGCGTTGCCGACCCTGACTTAGAAGGCAAGGTTAAGCTGGCATCCAAAAAGCTCGGAGTGCTCAACAGAGCGAGGCAGTACTTCACATCGGGGCAAAGGCTGCAACTTTACAAGTCGCAAGTCCGGCCTCATATGGAGTACTGCTGTCATCTATGGGCGGGGGCACCTGGATACCAGCTTGATCCTTTAGACTCGGTTCAACGACGTGCCATAAGAATTGTCGACGATCCCGAGCTCACAAGCGGTTTAGAGCCCCTCAGTCTGAGGAGAGACTTTGCCTCCTTATGTGTGTTCTACCGCTTGTACAACGGACGGTGTTCTGAAGAATTGTTTAAGATGATGCCCACGGCTACTTTCTACCATCGCAACTCTCGCCATCGACGGGGAGTCCATCCTCACATATTGAAACCTGAATTGTTTCGTACTGTGCGGGCTCAAAGGAGCTTCCTTCCGCGGACGCTCAGACTGTGGAATGAGCTCCCCGCCGTGGTTTTCCCAATGGAGTACAGCATGGGGTTCTTCAAAAGGGGTGTGAAGAGATTTCTGCAAGGTCGGCAACGCGCGCGTGATGCCCCTGGTGTTGCAATCGTCCATAGGCTACGGTAACCGCTTACCATCAGGCGGGCCGTATGCTTGTTTGCCACCTAAGTGGTATAAAAAAAAAAAAATAAAAAAAAAAAAAAACACGGCAGTGAGCTCATTCCACAATCTGAGCTTACGCGGAAGGAAGCTCCTTTGAGACCGCACAGTTCGAAACAACTCTGGTTTCAATGTGTGAGGATGGACTCCCTGTCGATGGCGAGAGTTGCGATGGTAGAAGGTAGCGTGGGCATCATCTTAACAATTCTTCAGAACACTGTCCGTTGTACAAGCGGTAGAACACACATAAGGAGGCAAAATCTCTCCTCAGACTGAGGGGCTCTAAACCGCTTGTGAGCTCGGGATCGTCGACAATTCTAGCGGCACGTCGCTGAACCGAGTCTAGAGGCCCAAGCTAGTATCCAGGTGCCCCCGCCCACAGATGACAACAGTACTCCATATGAGGCCGGACTTGTGACTTATAAGTTGCAGCCTTTGCCCCGATGTAAAGTACTATTCTTATTATTCCCAAGTGGACATGTTGCTTTCTGGCGTCATTTTCAACGTCTTTCGTCAGCTTATTGTAGACTCTACAACGTTTTATATTCCCCATCAGACATTAGCGTGACATCTTTGATTTCAATCATGTCATGGTCAATAGAGAGATCGTCATTTTTAACATCTTTAGGCTCCAGACATGTATTATGTCTACGTGATCTTGAGCATAACTACTGTTTACTAGTAAGATTATCCTCACTGGTTTTACCAATGTAATTATGTATATTGTTATTTAGCTTTAAAATACTTAACATCTTGTAAGTGATTGATCATAGGTACTCAAATTGTTACATTGTCTTCGGGTATCTTATAGAAATTTTATAATCAAGAATCCATTTGATATGAGAAAAACAACTATTGTTCTCACATATGTTAATCAATAGTTGATAATGAGCTACGACAATAGAAAAATATAGTCTCAAAGGTAATGTGATCGATGCCATCTTTATGTATGTGCATACGCTAACATTGTTGTAGTAGCATTAAAATATTGATTCTTCTTTTAATTTGTTTATAAATATGATGGAATTTGTAATATAATACGTATAATACACTTAATATTAAACCACATACGTCACAACAAAAGCTTAGATCAATTTGTATCAAAATTTTATAAACTGCCTGTATACACAATACGTCACATTTTTATCACATTGTCGATAAAATTGACGTAAATACGTGAATTACGTTTCGTCTACTGATACAGATGTACATTTGTTTTGTCTTCATGTTTCATTGGTTATAAATTATAAAAGACGAGCATTTTTTAAAGCTGAAATTTAAAAGCGATGAGGTAAAGAGTTCCTTCTAATTTTTCTTAATGTTCCTCCTATTTTTTCTTACTTTATCTTTAAACGACTACGATCTAGTATTTACTATTTTAATTATATAAGCCTACCCGCGCGCTAGGCAACCAGGCTGCGGCAGCCGAAATATTGATAGGAATTCGTGGCTGCCTAGTGGTCGGGCTCCCATACACCGTCATATGTTCGGCTGGCTGCCTAGTGCGCGGTTAGGCTTAAAGACATTGTTAACGTTTATAATCTGTTTCGTAGACCAATAAATAAATACATGGATAAAATTGAATCCATTTTTTTTCTCTTTCAGAAACTTCACTTGAAACGTCACACGTTAAGGTTGACGCGTGTTTAGATCTCAAGTGCTTATCACAGCAGGGCGAATTCGCAAATCCTGTCAATTCAAAGAGGACCCTGATTAATATGTATAACGTTTTAATTTTAGTTTTAAGAGAGACGACAGAAGATTTTGAAATCAAATCAATGAGAGTTATCGCGTTTGAATTCGCCGTGGGAGGCGCTAGTGTAGAGTGAGGTCTTTATAAATGTCAAATGTTAAACGCTTACTGTTTGCGAGCTTTTCATCGCATATTTATTATTCATGTTCATGTGCCATTCCTGATTAATTATGGCAGTCAAGCTATTCGCTCGCTACTGACCACTGTTTTGGGCGAGTTTTGTCTTTCGGAAACGTGTCCTTCTTTTTCGGAACAAAACGGGTCTGCATACACTGAAGCTTAATCAATATTTTATTTATTAACAATTATTGGCCCTGCCGCACTAACAAATATGTATTTTTTCAACGACAGCGATAGAACCTTACTCGCTAGTGGCGCCAAATGGTTGATCATAGATTCTTACTCAAAACAAAGAACATTAATATGTACAAGATTAACTAAAACCAGGATCAGTGAATCAGTAATTCGCAACAAACTTGCAAACCTCCCAACGCTATTCTAAAGACGAGACTTTATGTATATTCATCTTAGTTAAGAGAAATTGACGGTGGCATCTCATTAAGATTAGTCAAGTTATATCCCCGAAACTCTCTTAGCTTCCCTTCGCAAGAGACCGAATTAAGCCCGTTGATTGAATTTGGAAGCCGAAAATCTTATTACGCTAGAGGTAAGCTGGGTGAAGGTTTACTCGAGAAATTATATGCCTTAATGTGCCTAACAGTATTCTGCGCTGTACGCAAATTCACAAACTAATTTTGGCTTGGTTAAAACATAAATTAACACCCGAAGCCAGCTCTACTCAGAACAGTCTAATTGCTACGTTAAAATTTGCTCTACTAAGACACATCAAAATTCTTAGAAAGTTTTGAACGAAGTTAAAAGGCGTGTCTCTTCACAATAAAATATACCTCCGACAGAGAACTTAGCATCTTCGACTAACATTCTTGCTCTAATCCATGTCAACACTTTGTTAGGCAAAGATACCACGATTTTAGCTAATTGAAATCAAATATCTACTAAGTCAGAAGCATGAACAGCAATAAAAAAGAGAAAGCCACGATTGAAGTTGTAAATACAATGACAGCCTTGACCTTGCTTACGTTACATCTACTGATTATAATGTCATCGAAGACGCCAGTGATAGTAAATGATTAGCCATTGTAAACGAATATGATTATATGGGATATGTGACTGATTCTCAACCTAGCATTACTCTAACTATAACGGTGTTAACTATGAATGTTCTTAGGAACTAATTATGCAACTATTATGGAGCTGAAGCGTCAAAGAAAATTGTGTAAGTAGTGAAAGTAGTCAGTCCTACAGTAGTAACTAAAGGTAAGTAAAACACAGTAAATTAAACTTATCAGAATTTGTGTCCACGAAATGAGTAAGTCACGCAATTTTCAAATAAAACCTTTACCGGTTTTATTAAGGCATATGTTTTCGTACTCAATCGTTGAAAATAATTAGATCACAAAATTCAGTTGGTAGAAACTGACGAACGTGATTGTAGATTATTTACTGAAATTATATTATATACTATTGCTAAGTTTCAAATTTCAAAAATTGTTTATTCAATAGGCACTTACGAATGTTACAATTGATTTTACCACCGGTTCGTAATACACCTAAACTGAGAAGACTCCCGGCAAGAAATTGTTTAATTCATTTATTAATAGTTGTTATTAATTGTATTATTTAAATGATATTATACGACTAAATGTTTCTGTTACCAAAGATGCCAATGACTTTATACTTTATTGGGATACAAATAGCAATGTGGACACATACAATTACCAACTAGGTAGCACAACTTAGTTCAGTTACATAAACACTATCTACATGGAGTTACAGGTAAATAAAAATCCACATGCTGAACAATCTGAACATACTACTATGAAACTAATACATAACATACATATAGGTGATACAAGTGGTTAATTAAACACACGCAATAACATTGACACAATTACTTAAAGCAATGGTGATTTCAATAATAATGAAACGACGTTAGAAATAAAAGTCCTTGCACTATTGCCAGTCGAGAGTATTGAGTTAGAGGCCAACCACCTATGTGCATAATTGCAATGTGTAACAAATAGCATGTGAGTTTCTATGATTCATTATAATTTATCTAATATGGGACTTTAATCGTCAAAGAAAATAATTGATCTATAGACGTTTCATAAGGCGAAGATAAAAAAGTCGAAGATTTGATCTCTTATAGCGCGAGGCGAAATGCTGAGTCGCAATTACAGAATATAATGAAATTCCGCTTCATTATACATGAACTTTTATACGTGTAACTTTTGAAGTAAGTAGGTAATTCTAGTTCTTTTTAAGTAAGTTTAGAACTTCAAAATTACGCGTAATTGAACGTTTATTTGCGCGCTCCATACAAACAGTAAACATGGCCGCAATTCGTGGTTCGGACGATGATCGTAAAACTGAAGCTTTGATGTATTGCCGTGAGCTGCCGTCGCGACTCTACAATTGTTTATAATTTTTAGTTTTATTATGCGGTAAGGTCACGTAATACCTCCCTATTTTAGTATTGCATTATCTACATTAATATAGAATGGAACGGTTTTTCTTGTTGAAGAAATCTCTTCACACCCTTCTTGAAGAACCCCATGCTAAATCCTATCATTTCGCAAAATCTATTGATAAAATGTCGCCTCACTCCACAACTCACAACAAACACTTGATACAGATTAAAATTCAAGACACACTTATCGCTCGAGCCTTTAACTCTTCAAAAGCTGTGTCAAAGAACAAGACAATGGCTGCAAATTCTGTAGTTATTGTGAGAGGTAGTGGGTTGACCTACTTTCGTGGTACGAATGGTAACGATGCTCCAAGGGATTGGGGTTATAGCACTCCCAGCTGAAATGCAACGCTTTGCTGGTGTTAGATAGAAATCCTCTGAGGAACATAAATTCTTGAACACGTTCGGGAACGCGACCTTAGGGAAAAGTGTCGGGAAAATGAAATTGTAGAAAGGGTAGTTTTATTCTGAAACTTACAGCAACATATATTTGTTTTATTTGAGGTCTAGCTACCGTGAAGATATCGTACCAAATAGAACTGCAAAAGAAGTATTATTCTTGTGTTGGAAACAAAATTCTATACGAGTCGAGATAGACGAAAATATTTTTCTGAACAAAATTCTTCGGAACTTAACCTAAAATAAAGCCTGGATGACAACCTTTTGAAAACAGCTGACTGTAAAAAAAAACTGAGTAAAGAGCCTGCTACGCGGCTACATAATGGCTTGACCTAGATTTTGCGAGCAAAGTGAACGAACTGCCTATAGTATTCAAGAGTGTTTTCAACTGCGTATTTAAATACTGGACTATAAGGGCCTTTCAAACAAAAGATTTTCTATCGGACAAAATTGAACTCAAATAACGTATTCTAGTCGAAACGCTCTGACAAAATGAAGGCAAGACTTTTATCTTGCGAAGGAAAAAGCTGAAAAAAGCGACGTGAAACGAACACGAAGATTGCGTTGGGATACAAAGGGAATGAGATGAGAATTGCGATTCGGCTCACGTAGCACGCATATATTGATCCTTTCAGAAGGTCCTGCCCCTGATATTACCTCCAAGCAATTGCTCAGTGATCTATCCTACATGAACATAAAAGATCATGTTAGGAGATATGTGAGTAGATAGGGTTTGCAGGAGAAAAATAGGGTGAGAATTCGACTTGCGAAACGCAACGTTCGTCAGTGAACTCCAGAAATAGACGGTAGTTTTAGTCAGAGTGGCGTCTGTAGAATTTTAAGAACGTTATACACGTCTTGGGGTACGTCTCACGAGCATCAGTGCAAAAAATCTAGCACCGATTGCAAGATTGTAAAAAAATTGTCTGAACACAAACGTCCTTGAGGAGTTTTCGCTGCTAGCAACTGACGAGTTCGACATAACAGCTTCCATAATATTTTAGAATCACTGGAAACTTTTGAAATTACTTTTTTATGAGTTTTAAAGTTTAATAAAATACTTGATACATTATTGTGTCTATTTTATCAGCTACTGAGGGCTTAGTGCGAGTTTTTTTACCTATTTGATAATGTTAACGTTAACTCTATTGTAATATATAACGTTATACGTTTGTATGGCGTTGGACCAGCGCCGCCTAGTGGCAATTGGCGGCGCCTTGCACTCTGATGCGTACGACAGATTTTACTATCCCAAGAAGCATTGTCGTGACTTTACGCACGTATTGGTTAGCAAATTAATTAATTGAAGGTCTCTACCAATCAATCTGAGCAACAACTAAACAATAAACAAGCTGTAGTTTTATAAGACAATAATGTTTATTGTTACGGCAATATTAAGATAGCAAAACAAAGAGAAAACAAAGAGAAAACAAACACGTTTCCACAAAATCATTAAAGGCAGTAGGCATGTAGCGCTCGTTTCAAAATGAGAAAATGTTTTTCCACACCCCCAGAGAAATTAATGAATGAATGATATATTTTTTTAAATCTTTATCTTTATTCTATACTGCTTTATTATGGACGTTTAACAACAACTAAAGAACACATGATGATCTTGCAGACAAAACGTATACAATACAAAACGGCATGACAACGAGCGAACAAAATTCCAACAATGGTTTGACGAGATTAACACTGTTTGACGACCAACATTTTACGTAATGAATATGCCAGTATGTGTCAGTCAATATTTAAACTCCATATATGAATTCCAATTTTAACCCGAGCAAGAATATAGAGTAAAACCAGGCTATGAAATTTGACAAATGACGATGTAAATAAATAGGCACGGCACATGGTGAGGTTTGAAATATATCATTGCAGTAATGAGAACTATATTTGAATGAATGAATAAGAAACTATATGCCAAAGGAAAAATTAAGCTAGCCCAGATTTACCCTTGAGAACAAATATTGGGTTGATATTAACAAATTTTCAAATGAATGCTTCAATTTGGCACCGTGTTTATATTGTACTGGTAAAATACCAAACATACGTTTTGGCCGGGTGCAATTGGCTCAGCTTTTTTATCCTAATTATAGCCGTAAACAATTCTCGCCTTGTTTAAAGCCAAGCTTGCAATGATATCACTGGCCTGCCTGACTAACACGCGATATTATTGTGGACCTCAACTCATATGGAAATCGTAACGGCCTTGGTTTGCCATAACGCTTAGATTAGATCTACATAGCGTACATTTAACTTGTGTCATAGGAAAACAAAAAGAGTATAAATATGTCAGAAAAAGTTTTTCAGATTATCAAAAGGCAAGCCATTTTATCGCCACGCGATATACGCTTTGAGGGGGGATCGAGGACCATAAAATGGGGTGGTCTTGGTCGATACGAAGGGAAATAGAACGTTTTCTACTTTAGCTATTTAATTGAAACACGTAGGCACATTATTACTTTCAAACACGAGACAGAATAATATAAAACTAAAGATCTGTTCAAGATTGTTTCTGCGCTTCAAAACGTAATACAAAATGAAATTAAAGTAGCGTCGTTCGTTACGGCATTCTGAAACAGCATCAAAGGAAACAATTCGAGGAAGCCATGACCCCTGAAATTGTAATACCTCTAATGAAAAGTTAAAACAAGAAACTGTTCCCAAAGGGCGACGACGTTCCAACCAGAACTCCTTTGCGACTCCCATTAACTTGGAACAGGAAAAGTTTATTAAGTCTTATCTGTGTAGTGCTGGTGATATAAAGCATTCGTGTAGTGCGAGAGCGGAACAGGAAGTTCTGTCTCGCTTCAATGCCCATAGAGCACGAACAAACAACATGTAATGATGATTTTATCCAAGCTTTTTTGCGGCCCTTTCGACCTTTGTGGTGAACGGAATTGGGCTACAATAATTATTTAATTGAAATAATGTGAACGTAAATTAAACCTGAAAGCGAATTATTATCTATTTCTATTTCATGATATCTATGTGGCACGAATCGTTCGTTCGGTCTGCAGAAACAGGCTTATCAAACAATAATCGATAACACAACACGATAAAGATAAGACAAGTGGCCGACTTAACAACGCGAGATTCCGCAACGGTCACATTGTACCCTATTCTTGACTGTACTCGAGCTGGTGAAACACTGCCAGTTTTCAGATCAATACGCTGGAGCGAGTACTGGCAGCAAGCCAAACACTGGCAGGCACCGAGTTTATGTCGACGCTTTAGGCCTAATTACAGACGTCAATTGGACTTTTTGGTGGGAACTTGCAGAGTGACGTTGTGTTTTCATTTTTATTTTCATAAATTCGTGTGATTTGAGTTTTTTTGCATATTATCAGTGGTATTTTATCCAATAAAGATCAATCCATGTACACCAGTGAAGTGAAATGAATTATGTGTATTGTGACTTTTTAAGTTGTCTCAAAAAGTCCGTGAAGAGTTTTAGTACAATCACCACCATTGTGGTAAAACATGACTTTTATGGACGGTGACTGACTGAAGACTTTATTGTGAAAGTGATTTATCGTGACTGGAAACTATTATATAACTAGACACTGTCAGAAATAAGTCCTAATTTGGATTTGGTTGCCAAACTTAAAACTAAGAAGAAGAAGACGTCAATTGTTTTCTTTCTCACGAACAACATCGCCTTGGCTAATGCTGATGACGCACCGTGAACTCTTGACTGATATCAAGCTGCTGCTGGACGCTCTGTGAACGCTCGATGGGAGTTAGCAGTGTCACGGACGCGCTCGTTCAACGTTACGCACGAAATTATTAATGTGAACGACATTGAAACAAGACTAGAGGCAGTAAACAATAAAACATCGTTGAACAACATGAAGTTGATTCCAATTTTCTGAGACACACGTGATCCGACCCAGCTTCATGACAATTTCAAAAGAAATACAGTAGCAGAGTAAATGATACATCGACACGGAATTTGCTGGATATGGTCTCCTATTACCTAAGGTTACAAAGTCACATGCCTACGAGGTGCGGAAAATATGTTTGAATAGTAAACAGTCCCAGAGAAACCGCATTGTTATATCAAACAACAATCTATTTTAGATATGCATCATCTGATTGTTTGATGGATAGCCTCGATTCATTTAATGTTTACAACCTGACATAACAGGAAACATATATTGTAACTAATGTGTAAATGATCTATGAGCTGTAATATTACCTACACTATAAGGAGCATGTATAACAAAACAGTAGCTACATTGAAGGAAGTTGTCACTTTTAGAGTCATCCGGTAACCAAATTGACACAACCGTCCTCTAGATCGCCTCTTCAAGCGTCATATGTCGTTACATATTGTGATAAATTGTCGTGTATACCAAATATTACGCATTTGTAATGCTATCGAATATTTTTAGCATTAACATCTTCTTAAATTTCAATAAATCGACTGATTTGCTAGTGAAAAACAAAATCGTATTTCATTTACTAGATACCATACGCATCTGTTCGCATTCCATCCAATTATACGAAAACGACGACGGAGGAAGTTAGACGTATGAAATTGACAGCACGACCGACGGACGCAATGCAAATCTGTGGCGTGTCGGCGACGTCCATTTGTCGTGTGATCACGTCAACCCAGTCATATACATCAATAGAATACAAGACTCTGTTACGGTGTATGAGAGTTCAATTTAGATACAGATAAGATTGATCAGGGATATGTTCGTAGTTCAAGCGATAACATCGAGTATTACCGCGACACAGAGTTCAATTCTGTTCTTCTGAAGCGGTAATCGAGATATGGACGGGAGAGACTACTCCGGCAATTTGCCTATTGCCGAGTTCAATTATCGCCCCCCGCACTCATTACTGAATTAAGGCGAGAGCGACTGTAAATTTTGTGACGCCTCTGCTCTAGAATTGAGAGCATGTTTTATGTAACCGGTTGTTACCTGACATCACTGAAATAAATCGCTTTTGTTGAACTTGAAGTTTCATTAAGAAATTCGATCATCGTCAGACACAAATTAATTTCTATTCAAAGTACCCTTACTTTCTGCCACATCAAAAAAAAATATATAGGAGACAAGGTATAAATTGTGGAGAGCTATTTATCGGTCGTATAGTTATTATAATAAATTTTTCGTCATAACAGTAGTAATGACAACCAATAAAGCTGTGGCTATGGTATTCATAAACCAGGCAGACCGCAGTAATAAAATTAACAGCTTCCATTCTGGTCATGAGGCGTGAGTTATGTTCTCGATAAACGGAATCGATATTCGTTTTAAAATTAATTGATGGGAACCTAGCTGATTTATGAAATATCGAGAAGAAATTGATGTTACAGAAAAATACTTTCATAATGTTTAAAAAGAAATATAGTGCGTAATATTCAATTTATTTCGAGAAGAGTTGACACGTTTACTTAGCATCATAACCTTAAAAGGTTTTTGGCCAATATAATATTTTGCTTAAATTAATTTATCTGAGTTCAATCGCAAAATATTAACCGTCTTACTAATAAAAATATGGAACACGGTTGTTTAACAGCTGTATAGTTATGCAGTGTGTAAGCCTTACACAGTTGCTATACACTCCCTTTACTAATAATCAGTGTGTAAGCGTTGTATAGTTATCTATTTGTTAAAACAAAAACGACTGGCAACTTTTTAGGAACGTTTTGAAACTAAAACTATCTAACTTCAAAATACGGGAGAAAATATGGGGAAAAATGTGAAAACACCAAAAGATACTGAAAAATAATTATATAAAATATTAATCATATCATAAAAATCAGGTTTCTTTTTCATAAGACTATTTTTATTTTAATAATTAAACAATAAAATTACTTTTAAAAAGATTCAAATAGCTAATGGTGGTTTTGAACGAAACTGTCTTGTGCTTATGGCTACAGTAGCCATTTAACCAAAGAAGAAGAAGAAAGAAGAACGTCATTGTCAAATTACAAATGTTACGCCAACAAACGAAGCAAATGGCTGTGCCAATGACTTCAAAACTAAGGATACACCTACCGGAACATTTTGCATAAAGTTATCAAAATCAAATAAATTGTCAATTTTTGTTTTATTTTATCCATAACTCCAGTATAAAACACAAGCCTTTCACTACGCAACTAGGCATTTTTATGGCAATTATAAGCAAACAATGAACGAATGAACTGTTCCGTGGACCGCAGTATGACCGCAGTCGACTGAGTCGCGTTGGCCTGGTCCGTAGTAAATGGACACAACACTTGATTCAGTGGCGTGCATTGGTTTTCGGACTAGGTAGGCAGAAGAAATCTTGGCCATACGCCTAAATATGGCTCTTAGATAGATCAGGTTTTTTGACCAAATTCGTAAAATTGTTTAGGTCAGCGTATCATTCCACACACATTTGGTATGATTCATTAGCAAACAAAATACATAATAACAGAATAATAGATTCGAATAACAGCACCCAGGTAGCCAGGAGTTTTTAATAAACATAATATCCTGTGTTAAAATGTCTAAGATTTTTACCTTTGTTTTGAATCCATGAATGTTTTGGAGTTGGTCTACAGCAAGTTACCTACTATTTTCAACAAACGAAAACTGACTAAAGGAAAGGACTAATTCATCAATACATTTTGCATCTTCACCACAAAATTTCTTCATTTCACACAGATACACTTCGCAAAATCACAATTAATAAAATTGTCTAAGATTTTTACCTTTGTTTGAATCCATGAATGTTTTGGAGTTGGTCTACAGCAAGTTACCTACTATTTTCAACAAACGAAAACTGAATAAAGGACTAATTAATCAATACATTTTGCATCATCACCACAAAATTCCTTAATTTCACACAGATACACTTCGCAAAATCACAATAAGTAAATAACAACAACACTGCATACAATGACGATACAACGCCAGCCAAACCATAAACAAACCAACACAAATAAATTGCGAAGTTATATTTGAGTTGCTCTAATGTTGGTAAACTAGTTTAGGTAGTTTAGGTTAAGGTAGTTTTTTTAATTTGAATGGGTTACCTTACTTACCACAGAGTAGGCAAGGTTACTTTTGGTCCATAAATCGCGAATGTCAAATGTCAGTATGCTACGCATAGCAAAAGCGTCATTTATGCTTTCGTCGTATTATCTTAAAGAAGTGTGTGTGTGTGTGTATGAATATGCCGAAATCGTTTTAGTGTGCGTGAATTTGAGAGGCGAACTTGCGAGTGCCTGCGCGGCAAAGTTTAAAATTTCGTATTGAATGTTAGCTTAGATTTTTATTCAAAGTGATTATGTAGTTTAATTGAATCAAAATATTATTGTATTGAATCTTATGAGGTAGGCATTGCTTATTTGCCTATATGGAATGCACGCCACTGACTTGATTGTCAGACACAGCTGATCTATTGAAATCCGCCATAATGTTCTTATACAAACACTAAACAAGGGTCCTGGCCCGTGTAAGCCCTGTGTAAATTTCCTAGGTAACTAAAACACGTGTATACAGGCTTTGTGTCAAAAATGTTTTTATTAGTAGCAATTATCCTATAACAGATGTGTACACCGCGTGTAACTTTTTATTAGTAAGGCTGTAAATGTATTACCGTTTCGGAAACATTATGATAAGATAAAAGGCAATGCAATGCTAAATCCAAATTCATACTAATACACTTAGGGCGCTCGCTACTCATAAAACCGTAACTTATACTATACTGATTAAATGGTCACGTAAATAAATGTATTGAGAAACGCTAAAAATAACACTGATCAAATAATACAGAAGAAGTATCCTATTGATGTACCAGCAAAGATGCAAGTACTTACCAGGCATAAAGTGGAGCAACGCAGCAGTGATGGGGTACAAGCTGGGGCTGTACGTGATGTCGGGGCATGCATACCCGAGGACTGAGACGACCCTGTCGGCCACAGCCCGCCCCTTCCGGGTCAGATGGTACCCGAGGCAGTGAGTCGCCTCCACGAAGGGAGGCAGCATGATCGGCTTGTCCGGCAGCTCAACTGTACCGAAAACCTGTAAGGAAATTGATTGGTTTAACTGTTTGGTCGACACAAAATATATTCTAGAGCTAGATTTTAATGTCTAATTTGAATATCCTTTCTGCCACGGAACATATAAAAACAATGAAGGATTTCAACCTATTGAGAAATTCTAGGATTATGCTGTACCAATATAAAATGCATGTTAGAATAAACATAGGTACCTACTATTCTTGGAGTAAGTATATGAAATAATTATGTGGATAATTTAGATTCAATTACAAACTTGGAAGTGTATTTATGACCAGACAGTTGACTGACACCTAACAGTGAAGATGAAATAAATTATGATAATCTGTCCTTATGTAAACTTGAAAACATATTTTTATTAAATAAGTAAATTCTAAAATTTTGTTCGTTACGGCATATTTATTTTGCAAAATGTTTAAGGATGTTTTTTTCAAATTCAAGGCATGCGAATTGATTAGAACATACATATGAATTTGTTATCCAATCTCCTGCGGACATATTCACGAGTTGGGGCGTGATTATCCACTTTACAAGCAAGGACGTAGTCTCGTTTCGAGCCGCACAAATGACATATTTCGTCTTTGAATATAGTTGGAACCACGTCGTATCGTACAGCACTCAAATTATTTATAACTCTATCACTCAAATAGGTTATAGCATTTATTATGTACCTTAACTGTTTGGTATATTATCATGTTTTTTATCTCATTTCGTGACAACATAATTAAAATGGAAAATAATGACTTTACAAATTACTCATGTTATTATCGCAGTCACTAGTAAAGTACAAACACTTGCTTACATCAATATTTTCGTGAGAGAAGATAAGAAATGTCTAGTTCATTAAGTCGCTATACTAATTACTCTCTTAGTTACGGTATTGTTATAATTTGGAGTAAGAATATGAATGTTTGATAGTGATTCTGAAACAGTCCATCATAATGGATAAGATACATTAGTGAAGAGTTCATTGGACGATATAAATCTTTCGTAAGATAAGGATAAAGAGTTAAAAGAATTGCTCCTGAAACATGGCTGATGTTGCGTAAATTTTATGGAGCAACGACCGAGACCAGTGTTTGTAAATCGGCCGAATGATAAATAAAATAAATAAAACCAATAAACGTTTGTCAACGAGACAACAGCCGAACTGAGCAGAGTTGTTGGCGGACGCCGCGCATCTAAAATTAGGTATCAATCAACACAGATCTGGGATTTGCAAAGAAAGATAATATTAGGATTAAAAATACAGCCGTGTCAAATCCAGAGCAAGATAATTTTAGTGCAATAATAAACGCGAATCGTACATAAAAATTTTGTGACACATGAACATTTTTGTTACACATTATTTCCACTCAAGCGTTTAAAATTGTGCGTCGAAATAAATGTGTATATTATACTTTGACTACAAACAACATAATGAAAATACACTAAGACTGTAAAAACGAATAGGACTCACTCTTGTCATTTCAATAATGAGTTTCAAATGTGTGAAAAATGAAGGAATTGTTTAGTTTTTCAATCATGTAAGTAATGAAATAGTCAAAGCTGAATAGACGTCGATAACAACACCCATTATTTTATACTGACAAAAGATAATCATACAAATTTAAGCAATGTTCTAGACGCCATATAATAAAAAGGTAGTCATCACAAAATACTAGATAATATTTTTCCTAACGCTCTGATTCTAAGTGTTATCAAACAATTCCACGAACTATGATAAGAATGGTTAGAATTTGAAGTTATATATTAGAATCAAGTGATATTTGGACTGCTGGTGGTGTAATAGAATAAGACATTCTGAAAGCAGATAGACAAGCCCGCTTACGTATGGATCATCTATTTATTATGTTCGCCGCGTATCCGGCGTCCGGGCCTCTTGAATAATGGATAAAGTACGGCAACCAGTTACTGTGGGCTCGTTCATAATATTTTGTTGGTTCAGATAGTTATGATTTTACTTAAAAAATATAACTATGTTATTTCAATACAGCATTCTACAAAACTAACAACATCATCAGCATTGATATCCTTCTTAATATTATTTTTGTCTTGGTTTGTGTTCTATAAATTCTTACTAACATTTCCATTAACACGTATAATAAATAAAACATGGATTTTATCAATAAACATGATTCCACTTAATTTGAACAAAAACAAAGAAAAAACTACGATCATCTATACGCAGTCTCGCGTGCATAGCCACGCCCCCTGCGCCGGCGCACGCTCGCGACTCACCGGTCGTCCTTCGCTCAGTCAAGGCCGCCTACGCGTTTAGAAACAAACGTACCCAAACCTGATCACAGCCCGTTTTGTTTATAAATGAACCCTCTAAACCTGTTTGGGGAATTAATACCACGTGATCTGCCTTATATCAATACATCAGTGATGTGTTCTTTTCGTTGCAATAACATGAATCAATCGGTATCATTGAATAGAAACAATGAGATAAAATAACGTGACTAATTACATATTGAATTTTTCGAATCAAAACGAAATTATAATATAAAGTTTAGTACAAATTATACACATTTAGTCACGTATGAATGCGATGATATGCAAATCTTTGCAATGCAAAAGAATTTTCAGAAAAACAGATCTATTTGAATCGAGCGCGTAACCCAAACAATGACGCTAAGTGGGAAAACAAACTGGCATCAGATAAAATTCAACCAATGTTTTGTTGGCATCAGTTCGGGGACGGAAAATAAACCGATACAAAGCAAGGTATTTTGTAGTACCGACGAGTTAGTACTATCGAGGTCGACACCGCACGTGGGCAGAGCCCGTTGATCCAACCTAGTCTTCCAAGAACGTACGGAATCCATGGATGTAACGTATCAGCTATATTGGCGTTTCAACAGTGCACATTTGCATTCAGCCTTGGTGTCGGACATGAATAATGTAATGCATTACTGAGTGCTTTCAACACGCCCGTTGATTGTAGCCACAGATCTCGAACGACTGAAGATGATGACTGCTTGAAAATACATAGGACGCAATAATAGGACGAAATACATTGTAGTGTCTAATGAAACTAAATAAATGTGCAATATTTCATGACATGACATTATCATAGCCACATCACGTGTAATGGGCCGGACGGATTATAGGTACAAGAGTGACAATAAGAACGCGCGTGGGCGAAGCGTTAAGGCCCTAATTATTACGAACGGACACATCCCCGACGCGACCTCTTGCCACCAACAATCAACGCTTAATTGAATAAAGTGGACCGACAAAAGCCAAATTGCAAATTTGATGCGCTTTGTTATGTACCACTCGGTTATTCATACTTGATTCTAGATTACACTCGAGCTGATTATCGACCTAACTATCAAATACGGGTAAAAATTTAAATTCACGAATGCAAGCAGATAACAAAAGGGAGTTCAGCGAAATACCACGGCAACATGAATATTTAAATGAACTCCGAAAATAAGGCAAAAGTTTTCCTATATACCGCTGTATAAATAAATACGTGGCCGCTGTTATTCTCTCTTGCGAATAAGATCGATGATACTATTTTCGGCGGAGCAAATCCACAAGGCGGATTCCGTCGGAAATAACTTCGCGTTTTACCATCGCACAGTGAGCTACTGTAAATCTTTCGCGGCCATAAGTCGATTGTGAAAAACACTCCTGTTATCTATGAAGCTACGGCAGATATTCGTTTCGAATAGAACGACTTTGAGCACTTACAAACGCTGCTATAATTCATGATAATGATGCAACAATAAAAGCAAGTAGTGATAAAGAAAATCACTAAAGAAACATACCAAAATGAAATTATATTGAGCTAAAGTTTTAAAATAAATATTCATGGCAAACGATGTTTAGTGAGCGGCAGGCAAACGAGCCGATGAAGAAGACAGATTTACATAAGAATGATAAAGAAACGTTTGTGTGCAACACAACAACGAAATGCGTGCGCTGCTCACGTAGCATGTACCTAAATACTATTTGTATGAACGGTAAGTTAAGATAATAAATAAAGTAGATGAAAAACATTCAATAGCTGAGATATAAAAAAATTAATCCTACAAAACGTTAAATTAAACATGCCAGATAAAGGAGTGTGCTGCCGTGAATTATATTTATTCTTTACTTTCACTGGTTAGTTACTTACAACATACTGAACATATTTTGAAATCACTCAAGACTTCAAGAGGCATTAAGACCAGAGATAATTTAATAGCTGTACAAACACATGTCTGTTAGATATTCCAGTGAAATTCCACTGTCCTAATTTTGATAGATCACATAACAACAATTAGATATGTCTGTATCATGTCATAAGAAGACAATTTCCGTATCATTCTAGTTTGCATTGCCTGTAAACAGTGTTGATCCGATAACCCCAACGCAAGTCAGGCTTGTTTACTGTACCTAGTTTGATTGATAATGTGATATAAGCAGCATGACCCTAAAGGTTATCGGTGGAGCAGCAGTATATACGTAAAGATATGGTCTGGGCAGATTATTTTCGCATGTTTATAGATATGCTGTAGGTCATAAATGTTTACTTTATGTATTTTTAGTTTAACATCTTATCTCGAAAGCGATATGGAGTGAATGAGAAAATACAGTTTCATGACAGACGAATGCACTTAGTTGCAATTGGAAAGTATTTTAAGAAAGATTACGAGGTCGATAATTATGATAAAGAGAAATCTCAAAGGATTAACAGATAGTTTCAAAGGTAACCTGGATTAGTTGGTATCATTAGACACATCTTTTACTCTGAAGAAAGTCGAATAATCAGATCCTACGGTCGTCGGCAAACATTTCACCGTGTCGGCAGCAAATTGAACGTAAACTCCGATAGCAGTCTGAGACTATTTACACAGTAGCATTAACCTAAATAAACTGCGTCCGAAACTGAGAGTTACTGGTTCCACGTGCCAAGTAAAGGAAGAATTTGCGAAGGGGGAAGTATTTCGCTAGTAAAGTAAGGAGTCGAATGAGCGGCGCGGTAAAAAAATTGTTATTTTTTGCATTTGGATATCATAAATATTGGCAAAGCTCACAGCGATAACGAACTGAAATAGATCGACCTAATAAATAGGAAACGACGCCGTGGCTCCATTACGCAACGTGCCTCCGACACGGATGTGAATGTGCTCCTACCAAGATTGTTGCACAATAGCGTATGTATTAGAATAAATTTTCACTGTGCACCTGGCTATCGATTGTTTACTAAATACACCCGAGCATTTCCTTATCTGAAAATATACGGATCAATATACATTTAAATGCTTACATTTTATGTTTACAAATTTATATACTTTTTATAGGTACGTGTCTATTAATGAATGGTCTTTCTGTACTCTCTAGCTAGCTGTTTTGGTAATACTTTTGATTTGTTCATCTCCAAGAATTACTAGAAATGATAATGATAAACAAAGGACTACATCCACACGTAACAGTAAATAATATTCTAGAGACCTCAGTTGAGTTCGGGGACCTCAGGCGACAATTAATTACGAATTAAATCACCAACAGTAAACATCGGAGCGACACCACAATGTTGGGAAGGCGATAAGTATTGATATATTATATTCATAAATATTGTAAACTCAAAGTTCGATACTTGAGGTACTACGCAGTATCTAGAATTCTTGAAGGCGATATGTTTATTACAACAATAATTATTGCATTATCATGAAATACAACACTTGATTCTGTTTTTGTTATGTCACATTTACTGCAACTGTTGAAGTGATCTATATACTATATGTACTTGTGAACACAATAATAATTGTAAGTATCAGACAGACTGTGTTATGGGTGCTGCAACTACAAAATCAAAAAAGAATTAAAAAAAAACGACTTCAAAATACACTAAAAAGTATGAAATAACTCTAATCAGAATTGTTTCGAACTGTGCGGGCTAAAATGTGTTTTCTTCCGCGGACGCTCGGGACTGTGGAATGAGTTCCCCGCCGTGGTGCACCCAATGGAGTACAGCATGGGGTTCTTCAAGAAGGGTGTAAAGAGGTAGCTTCAGGGTCGGCAACGCGCGAGTGATACCCCTGGTGTTGCAAGCCTCCAGAGGCTACGGTAACTGCTTACCATCGCGGGCCGTATGCTTGTTTGCAACCTCAGTGGTATAAAAAAAAGTATTCCGTTGAAAATATTTATTAATTATTTATATTGAAGTCAGCGAGATCTTCTGACTTCAAATCAGTGTCAGATTAGAATTATTTCATACTTTTTAGTGTATTTTGAAGTCATAGTTTTTAAATTACTTTTTTAATGCGTCACTAGGATTTGACCGCAAGGTTTTAAGACGTTTTTGCTTTGACACCACACCCGTAGCTCGTATGAATAAAGCAGGGCGTCACTCATATTTGTCCATATCTTGAAAACTACTGAACCGATTTCGATCAAACTTGCACTGTTCCCAAAGTTAAAGTGAACCAATAAAAAAAATACAATCCGATTAATATCTTCGGAGATATGCGTGGACAAACATACATACACCTATGACATTTTGTCTAATTGTTTGGAAGACCTAATAGATTATCATATGTGAATATATTGCAGTTCCAATAATATTACATACATACGTGTCGAATTGATAAATCTCCTCTATTTTGAAGTCGATTAAAAACACATTTATCCAGTTTAGGCCCTGATAAGACTTTTGAACGTTATAACCGATTCTCCGGTTCGGAACTGAAACTGAGAAGACTCCGACAATACTAAAATGTGTGACTTTTTCGAAATATATTCTAAATATTATCATATCTAAAAGGGACGTAATGTAATGCTAAAGCTAAAAAAACCGGCCAAGTGCGAGTCAGACTCACGCACCGAGGGTTCCGTACAAACCTGTAGGTATATAAGTAAATGGTAGTATAGACCTGAGTATTTGATATTAATTTCAATTCAAAAAAAAAAACTACTTACTAGATCTCGTTCAAACCAATTTTCGGTGGAAGTTTGCACCGTAATGTACATCATATATTTTTTATAGATTTATCATTCTCTTATTTTAGAAGTTACAGGGGGGGGGGCACACATTTTACCACTTTGGAAGTGTCTCTCGCGCAAACAATTAAGTTTAGAAAAAAATGATATTAGAGACCTCAATATCATTTTTGAAGACCTATCCATAGACACCACACACTTATGGGATTGATGAAAAAAAAAAATTGAGTTACAGTTCTAAGTATGGGGAACCCCCAAAATTTATTGTTTTTTTTCTATTTTTGTGTGAAAATCTTAATGCGGTTCACAGAATACATCTACTTACCAAGTTTCAACATTATAGTTCTTATAGTTACGGAAATAAATGGCTGTGACATACGGACGGACAGACAGACAGACAGACAGACAGACAGACAGACGAATGACATGACGAATCTATAAGGGTTCTGTTTTTTGCCATTTGGCTACGGAACCCTAAAAAGCTGCATTAAGTACCCGAAGAAGAAGAGTTTGCAACATCAATTTAACTTGCAACTATAATATAGGAGATAGGAACTTAAGAGGATATGCTCGTGGCGTTTGTTCCATACAAACGTAATCCTCAGTTTCCTCTCTGTATAATGACACTAGAGCAATGATTATTCTACCATGGAATATGTAGGTACCACTGTATGTCCCTCGGTTGTGTTTTTCTCCATAAATTAATTATAATAAGAATTAGGAGCCTTCTAAAATCACAAAAACTAACCATTTTTAACGCCATTATCAGACGTCCAGTGAACAAATTTGACGAATATAAAACATCAAAGGAAAACCGACAGACATAGCCAAAGCCCTTATTAGTTTTTTTTTAAATCGATCCAGTTTTGGAGTAGAAAACCGGGGATTATGAAATAGCGATTTAGTCTAATTTAAATAGGTATAATCGGTCCAAGCTGTAATTGTCTCTATAGCCCTCGGGCGGGATAGCTCGGGCACAGCGCGACAGCAATAGGTATGTTAAAAACCTATTTTCTAATGCAGCCATCGTAATACAAGGAAAGATTACTTGATATTATTTAACAAATCCTTTACAAAATTACATAAGCATGCAGTTACATACAGCATAATATAATATTGTACATACAATCCAGTGGTATACAATATCGTGTGGATAACGGCTGTAAAACATAATTTGAAACGTGACCGAATGCCTAAGAAAAATGCAATTGGGTTAGGTCGGGTATTTGCTGCACTGCACTGTAATACGAATAAAAAGTTATAGCAAACATACTTTTAATTGTTTTTTGTTCACGCCTTCATTCATTTGCATTATCTAGATTTGAGTATGTGAGTACATGTTTTCTTTAGCCAGTCGTTTAGCAGATGTCCACGGTTTATTACATAGACTTCTACACCCGTTAGTTCACCAAGTTAGATGTAAACTTATAAAATCTAGATTAAATACAATCAATCTATGTAATTTATTACATCTTTAAAAAAGTATGAGTCATTTAAAAATAAAGCAATCAGAATAATTCAATTAGCATCAAACGGATAGGAAGCGTTAAGTGTGATAGTTTCTAAATTGATTCAATCAAAATTAATGACAGTCTATTCTGGTCCTCTGAACACGTCACTCACACACATGTGACTAAAACGAATATTAATTAGAAACAATGCTTAGCGATGATTCCTGATTTCCACAATGATTATTCCAATACTAGTTTTGCTACTGTAGTAGAAATGTTTAATGAAGCAGCACGGCTTACGAATTAAGTTGCAGAATGTGATTTAAATGTGGTCTCTGAAAATATATCGTGATCTATGAAGACTATTGTGTGTGCACATGTATGTGAATAAGTAGGCCCTGAAGGGTAGCTTCAGGCTGATTGTGGAAGGAATCGAGAGTTAAATATTCGTATAAGTAAAGCAAGGTAAATATTTGACCCCTCTGTCTAGTATGCTGATTTAGATAATTATTATCCTCTTAACTGATTTTAAATGTATCTGATACATGACATGACTCTTAACATACATTTTAAACAATCAAAGTTCAAACGCATTTAACGATCCCTTTGCCAGCCCTATGCAAACACCAGAACACCACCTTCCAAAAGCAGCGGCTCATCGCTCACTATGTCAGCACCGCTCCATCGCAGCAACGGCCCGGCACCGCCTCGACTCAATCTAACCACTAACTGCCAGCGCGCCGCCTGCGAGGTGGCAGCTCACGGGCGGCGCGGCGCCGGTGAAATTGGTAGCGCGGTTTTGGCATGATACCGCTTGCTGGCGTCACGCAGCAAGGGGTTTCAAGTTATAGCTCGAAGTAAAATTCTAAATTCTAAATTTTTCAAAATTCAAAATCATTTATTCAAATAGACCTTCGCAGGCACTTATGAAAAGTCTGACTCTTATACTCTAATACCGGTTCGGAAGGTTGCATTTGCTGAGAAGAGCCGGCAATAAACTCAGCAATTACTCTTTTCAAAACAGACTTAGATTAATTACATAATATTTACATTCTAATCGCACTGAAAACAATTGCGTGCCCCGGCGCGGCGGCAAAATTACAAAGTAGACTGAAAAAATATTTAATAAGTAAATAAATAGCAAACTTAAGCAGACCAGCCCCCACAAGCAGCACCTGTTCACAAGTATGACGCGTGTGGCAGCCATCGCCCTCCTCGCCATATTGGAGGGAAGTGAGCGACCCGTCACGAAGTAATGAGCACTACTCGTAACATTAAGCTATAGACTAGCATGGATCTCAAAGAATTTCAATTAATCAATTTACATTGGCAGCACCAAAGGAAACATATTTTAAAGATGTAAATGGACAGAAATTAATTCATAATATGAAATGACTTTCGGTTGCTGGGCACGTTAGGCAATCTAATCATTCAGCAGGGCGCTTGTGTATCGCAACAAGAGCACTTGATCTGAACAGTCTAGCTTTTAATTAGTCTCAATTGCGAAAACTCGATTAGCTAGACCACACGATTCGTGGTTGCAACGCTTGTTAGAAGCTGCCAATTAATTGGTCTTTGCACTTTAAAGATTGATCAAAATCCATCAATTATTTGCGAATATGAAATGCGTGTTTTATTTATTTATGAGATCCTCCGATTGTTTCTGTAAACATCAGTTTTGAGATAAACATAGCTATTTGGCAGGCGAATGACGTTATATGTACCTATGCTTTGAACGATAAATATTTACAACATAGAGTAATAAGTAACCAGGACTTATAGTTTCTCGATTTATGATAATATTATTAATTATTACCCAACCATTTCTGTTATACCAACTTTAGTTCTCAGGCATACGAATTAATAAACCTGTCTGAAAACACCAAATATCGTGACTTGCTCTTGCACAACACAACCAAGTATTTCTACATCTGCGTTAACTGTACCTTCTTACCATGATGTAAGTTCAAACGAACGCTTTACTAGAACTCAAGGTCTTAGTGAATGTGTGAAGCCTCCTAAATGCAGGAAATGTCTCAGTCTGGCCGTCTGCGCCTTTGTTAACTTCCTGTGATCGATTCAATAGTGATGCTTAGTCATAACCGGTCATAATCTCGATAGCTGTAAGTTTCGGTGTGACTTGATCAGCTGACTCGGTTGCAAGGACGTGACCAGCAGAGCGTATAATAGGTTAATTTCTACAACATGCTTCGTTACGTTAACCGCTTTTTATTTATGATTGTATACGATCTTCGTTTGTTACAACAATAGTATTCTAGAATCCAATTTAATCGCATATTTATATACGTGCGTCATCTTATATAATAGTCGCATGCGCAATGTCAAAGAAGCCAGTTTTTTTTTCAGATTCCTCATCGCAGTTCATATTATGATAAGAATAAACAGAATTTTCATTATAAACCTCCTGATAATGGTGAAAAGATCAGACTAAAGTCAATATAAAAATAAACGGGAGCGTTAGTGAATACCAGTCAAAAGTAAGATCAAAAAATGTTGTAATATTACTAATTCGCACTCCTCACATGACCACAATGCAAGCGGCAGAAGGTGAGAAAAACAAAGTGGGGCTGGCTATTTTAAGATTTGGCTTTCGGCCATCAGTCGTACAGCTTTACCTATGTAAGTATATCAATTATCGAGATATTATGATATTTATGTCACAGTAAATTAAGCCAGGAATTTTTGTGTTTAATTTGATAGTTCAGATGGTAATTCGACGACAGACTTTACTGCAACTGATTTACAAGACTTGTCCGCAATGTAGTATTTTGCGCTTGCGCTTAGTGCCAAAATAGTAAAAACGGAATGACAATAAGCTGAAATAAGACGAGATTTTTTAGAGAATTTTGATCGTAACATCGAATTGTTGTCAAGTATGGACATGTAAATAATTTCATCTAATCGCATCAAATTGTGGCTTAGTCTTTTTTTCAATGGCTTAATAACTTTGCTTATTTCCTTGACCAATGCTTTAGTCCATGCTGCTAGAATATCACGAGGAAGCTAGAGTATATTGAAGCAACTGGTCGAGTTGAAATCTAGGGAACTTCTCTACGCATTTGCTTTCTAAATTCTTCTCGCATTTGAGTTTCTTGGCATTAAATTGGTGTAGCTTTATTTTAGGTGCTTTAATTTGCCACACCTCTTTCACCTTATCAGTAAGTATTCATTCATGGTTCACACATTTATCTTGGCCGCAGCGCACATTATGTTGTTCTACGTCTTGATCCCCAACAACTCATATCACCGCTATTTTATCAATACTGTGATATTAATTAAAACATATGATTATGATTAATTGGTGATACTTTTTCCGAGTACCAGTTTCATATGATAACTTCTTTCTGATATGCAAGTCACGATGACGTTCATACACATTGCGAAAATAGAAGCGATACAAATATACGAACTACTAATAGAGCCTCAAGTATCCTGTTAATCTATACAGCTAACTAATAAACAAGCGATAGAATATCGAATGTAACTAAATCCCTTCCGAAGAACCGTTAAATGAAGCAATTAAAGCACGATCGATATAGATATTGCTCGATTAATCGACACATTATCCAGCTACGATGCACTTCCAAGCAACCCGATATCTGCAACGGGAGACGATGGAAGCTCAACTACGACACGTGTTTCATTCAATGCAGATCATTGATAAAATCAAGATTATAAAGCTATGTAGACATCAGCTGGTCTTTAAATGTAATGAAGCAGATAAAGCAAGTCATCTATTCACACTTCATTAGTGAATATAGAGTAACACAATGTTTGAATGAATAGACCACAATTAAAGGTTTTACAAATTTTGTTCAGTATGTCGTTGGCATTCTACCCGAATATATTAAGCCCTGCCCAAATTCCCACAAGAGATTTAATGAGAGCCGTATTTTAATATGAAACAGAGATGCCCGCCGACCGACCGGTATAATCGGATTTAGCGTAATGAGATTAAATAATGACGCAGGCAGTTTGATCTGAGTGACATTTGCTTTTATACGGGTATTACTTTGTTTCCACCGAGCTTTAACCTCATTTAAAATTGTATACAGGAATGTCCTCATTTGACTCTAGTATCCGACATGAATCTACATTGTTATTACGAGTATTTTACACTTTATTTGCTAGTTTAAGTCATTTCTAAGAAACTTTCCGAAACATTTTTCTAGTGACATTTTCCTTGTCGATCTCTTTCCCTGGCAGAGCATATTCGTATGACAAATGGCTATATTGCGTTGGAAATCCACCGTTATCGGTGTGTGACAACGTGTGACGAAGCGCGAGGTCAAGGCGCGCGAGTCGTTGGCACCGCACCACATTTCTGACATGCTAGCTGCTCCCTTTTGTCCCTCGAACAGATTCCAAGCGTAGCGTAATTAATTACGTATGCTCAGTGAGAGTGTGATGAATCCTTCAACATACGCAATTGTCAACAATTATCCATTGTAATTACATTTTCGTGGTCCGATCGTGGTTTAAACATCTGTAACCGCAAATATGTGGTAATCTCTTGAATCTATGTCATTCAAAAGGTTTAACAATATTGTTAAAATCATTGAAAAATATATAGGAATTTAACTAGTTTGAAAAAAAATCAGAACGATTAGAAAACATTTCATCTTCTCATACTGCAAATTTTATGCAAAACATATGCCAAAGCATTTGATTTCCGTTTCATGTCAGTGCTATCATAGTGAAGGATTTCAGCTAAATAACTATGCGATGACCAACTCAGGCCAGGCTAGTGATTAAGGGCATTACTTTCTAATAGATTGTGAGTGCTACGCTAAAGATATTTCATTTGATTCTAATGCTTATAAACCTAGAGAATTTAAGGTTGTAGAAATAAAAGAAACTGTCATTTCAAATCATAGTTGACATGAAGTAAACAAATTCGGAAGTTAATTTAAAAGCGATGAGATCATCGTGGAAGTGAATACTTTAGGATGGTGTTCTTTCATCCTCAGTTCTAAGAAAGCCGGAATATTTGGCTTGTTTGTCGAGTTACCCTTGGGGAGAGCACGTGGCAAGTATCCCAGTATTTTAACTCATCTGAATTCTAGTGCTGTGGAGAAATATTTCAATGAATTTACGGATGTGTCATAAGTAATGTACTAAGACATCCGACAAAGTAGCAGGAGAATTTGTAGGTGATGCTTTCACTTTCGGGAAAATTTGGCGAAACAAATTAGGGTAGGGAATGATTTTAAAAGGGAAGCTTGCAGTTCAGTGCTTTGTGAGGAAAATAACGTAGAAATAAAGGTGCAATTTGATAAATTGCGAGTGAATTATGAGGATCAAGGGACTTCAAAAGATAAACCCTATTAAAATCTCTGTTGTTGTTTAATTGTATTTGTTACACGTACGTAAGTAATTTATATTGCACATGTACATAATTTGGTGTGCAGCACAAGCGCGTGCGCAGATGCGAAGGTGATCGAGCCCAGAACAGTTGATGCCGTGCCAATCGTTTACGCAGAAATAACACCAAATCTTTTAGAATTTTGAAACTTCAACTTAAAAATAAAAGGTATATATACATTTCGGATTTTCTCTGTCAAAATATAGATGTGTCACAACGTCAAAAACAATAAACTCATAAATTCACGATGCTTCTATTTTTAATTATCCACAGCCACCTGTCGTATAATTAGTCGGCCATTGTTTAATAGACTGGCGGCTAATTAAGATGCGAGAGACGCTTACATTGTGACGCGGATGAGGATGCGCGCGCGCACGTTGATGTCGAACACAAGGACCTGCTGCCTAAGTGCCGAATGATGGCTACAAACAAGCCCCCTCGTCGGAAAAGTCTGTTGACTTTACATTGACGCTTTTGGTAACACTTTCGAGAAATTGTATACTACGCCTCACCGATGTATCTTTAATACATTTAGGTTGCATACTTTTTAAACAGAAGGACATTCAATATAGATTCTGCTGTACAAGTGTGTCCCAAAAGATTTTCCGTGAGCGGCAATTATGTGACCTGAATTTTTAATTTAACCGGCTTTATTTCTAACGCTTTGCTGAGTAAACACAGGTGCTCTTGAATGAAAACAACTAGAAAACTCAACCTTGGCGGGGACGTCACCTTATTATCTGGGGGCGCGATATCTGACAAACATTTGGGCGGCGCGGCGTTGCGCAAAGTAAATAGACATGACCTTGGGACTGTAAAGTAGTTGCCGGTTTCGCGAGATAACGCCTCTTATTGTCGTTACCTTGTGAGATTCAACCAATTTCCAAAAAAGCAACTCACACACCTTGGGAAAAAACCAATCGCTGCCAAATTGTGTAATTTGAAAGATCACTGACCTGTGTAACCATGTCCCAGTAGAATCCTTCGAGCATAGACTTTCCATGTTGATGCTGCCGACACAGTATAGGCCAGAGAGACGCGCGGACGGGGCTGTTGATGGGCCAGGAGTTCTCTCTGATGATGATCTTCAGCTCACGCTTGCGGCCCTGCTGGAGCAGCGTATGGATCTCTTCGAACGTTTTGAGAGGCGCTTTTTTGCCTGCGAATAATGGAGAGGGTAAGCACTGCGTCCATATGGCCGTTGGGGGATCGGCAAGGGACTCGGCGCTTGGTGCGCGGAACGCGGCCGGTTCTATGTACATCGCACTGTTGGCGCGGGGCACATGCTTTCGGTGCGCGCGCGCCGGCGGCACTGCCGCCCGTGTCCGCAAGCTCGCTAGCCTTCGGAAAATGCGATAGCGCGCCCCAACACTGTCACACTTCGATTGTTTATTTGACCGAGTGACGTGCTCTGTGGTATAATAGACCCAAGCGATAAAAATAAACATTTAAATTGATTCATATATATAATTAAATTTATCAAATATTTAAAAACAGAGCTAGTAAGCTAATCTCATTATTATAGAATTGTTCGGGCAGAAGTTCCCAAAACTACCAACCTACATGGTAACAAAATTATTGAAGTAAACATCCAGTACAGTACATATCACACGATAACATCGTGCACAATCGTATAAATAGTTATCAAATCAAAGCAAAACGCAACATTTTGGAAACGTGCCAGTGGAACGAAAATTTCGTAGTGCATAGCATACGTAATCGTAGGTCGAGAGCAGAGCAAAGCACAGCACCTACTAATACACGTTTTGTGTTAATTATGAACACATTCAATTATGAACTTTAACTAACACACGTATGCTATAAATTCAAAAACATTTTTCTTCGAAGTTCTTTTAGATTTCCATAACATTAATCCCAATCAATGACAAAAGAATCGTTGCAGGGGCAATGACCCAGCAGATTAAATATGTAAGCTATCGATTAACCATTAGGCCATTGAGCTGGGCGGAGCTTTCATAAGCTTTGCATAAAAGTTGGGTTAACTTTCAGCTAGGTTTTTAAAGAAGGAATACATATGCAAATTTATACTGCATACAAATTCCGTGAACTGTTTTTTTTTTAATAATTATAGTATACGGGTCTAATATACCGCCATCTAGCAATACAGTGTTAAGTAAACAACGGTGATAAGGCGAGGTTATCTGCGCCTGCAGTCGCGGCCTGAGCGCTGCGATTGACAGACAAGTCACTTTCAAAGTGTAAAATGCTCTGAACTACTTATTCACTTGTATTTATAGTATTTTCCTATAGTCTTCAATATTTGAAGGGCGCATATTAAAAATGAGGCTGTTGTCCCGCTAGGTTCTTTTTATAATTAGCATTTTTACTTTTTATAAATAAGTTTGTATGAGGGGGTGTGTGCGTGTGTTTGTTTTTTACACTCCGCTCCGTACAGCTTACTCTGCTTACAGCTCCGCAACTGCGACGGCATGCCGGGAAAGCGAGTGAAACCACAGGGCGGAAGGTAGTTATACATAAGGGTTATTTTTTTAACTAATTTAATAATAATTAATTTAAATTGTCATCCCCAGGGGAGTAAACCCCATGTTGTAGCATGGATTTCTTCTAGATGTTGTTATAAACTAGAATTACCTACATTTAAAATTAAAAATTAAAGAAAATTAGAAAATAAAACAACATGGGCGTATTGTGTGGGTGTGTGTGTATTTGTATGAGGTGTTAAATAAACCTGGTTTAAATGTAAAAGCGTGTCACACACACACACAAAAAACATGTTTTTATATAAGTGCAGCTGAAATAAATAGCTCTTTGCTACGCTGCGGCCAACAGATAGATAATGTGATGCGCCTAGATTATTTATATATTTACACTTTACTATTTAATTTAAAAAATATGGTTTTCATTATTATCCTGCAACATTGATAGAAAATGAAAAGTTACTTCATAAATGTTTTATCTTCTACGAATTGTTTGACAATTAGCTTATCTATTTGAAAAGCATAAAGAATTGTAACTAAAATAGCAAGTGGGATAAGAATTACTGTAGTGACATTTGTAAAATTCACACACACATAATGCATAACAATTTAATCCAGCTTTTGTTTACGTCGAGTTGGCAACATCGTGTCTACACAGACATGTTACTTGCTTCCTATGTTAATTGCGTACGCGCATTTATTATCGACTTTTGAATTCGATAAAGAACTCAACGTTTTCGGAAACGACTTAAGAGATTTAGAGGGTTTTTAAACTGTAATAAATTAAGGTAGGAGGGGTAAGGTTGGTAGAGTTGTTTGTTATCATGAGTACAATCATGTGTCTAAGTATCGGTTACTAATTATCAGTCACCCTATATAGGATCCGGACGAGCAGCCTGAGCCCTTCCTGCCATCGATACATTAGGCTGGTTAATTATGTGTCTATGCCTAATTAACAGAAGCAGAATTTTGAATTAAATACTTAATTAATTAGGTACTTAAGTTCCTAGTTAAATGCACTGTTCAATGTATGTTTATTATTTATGCTTGGCCTAATCGTCTCTAATCACCGGATTCAACATATTTCTTTAAATTATCTATTTATGGTTTGACTTCCATTTCTTGGTGAAGTGTGAAATGATAATGAAATTTTTTAAATTAATGATTAGCTGGACGGAGATGGTGACGAATTAGGAAGTATTGAGTCGAGTAAAAGAGAAAAGGAACATTATGGAGACGATAGAGAATAGGAGGGGAAATATGTTTGGCCACCTTATACGACACGACGAATTTATCAAAAACATAATAGAAGGAAAGATAGAGGGAAAGCGAGGAAGAGGAAGACGAAGAATAAGTTACACAGATCAAATGAAGGCAAAAATAGGCGTCGTGTCATACAAGGAGGTGCAAAATGTGACTAATGATAGAGCAGGCTGGAAGAAGCTACACCGACAAGAGCACAGCTCTTAAATACGGAAGAAGAAGAGTGAAATTTCATAATCAACGATATTAGCTGGCACAATATTTTATCTAGAGTTTCCATCTAATTTACAAACGACGATAATTATGATGGCAATGCATTTTTTTAAAAAAATTCTATGAACGTATTTTAGCTGCAAGCTGTTCATTTATCCGTATTTTTTTTACATAATAAGTATAGAGGTAAACACTATACTGCGCTCATACATTGATGAATAATAAATAATAATGAACTCCCCATAACGCAATATAATAAATTAATGGCGTAAATCAAGTATGACTAAAGGAGACGTCATTTTAAATCTATTTTTTTTTTATTTATTTACTCTTCGGATTTACAGCTTAATTTCTACGATAGAATAAAGATATATACCTGTTACCACAGACATATCTATCTAAATAGATAACGCAAATCCCTCCATCCGTATGAAAACCAAACGTGTAACTTTTTCTGTATCTACCATAATGTCACAAGATTGATTTAGTTACGCTGGCATTAGATTTTTAACGTGAAAATGAAGCGATCCTTTTAGTCAGCTAAACACATCCCTCGCTCCACATCTCTGTTGGACATGCAGCCGTCTGCGAGTTTCCTGTCTGCGCGAAACAGTTTCAAAAGAAGAACATAGTTCTCTCTTTTTGCACAGATTTTGTTTTAGATGTATATCTGTGGCTGATACTATGCATTACAAATCACCACTATAGTCATATATGTTTTAAACTTCGAAGAAAACAATAGAGGTGAATCGATGACTATAATCTCAAATTCTGAATCTCATCCAAAAGATCAAACATCAAAACATAGTTGTTTCAGATAACTACGCAAATGTTCCATTTGAGAACTATTAAGATAATAAATAAATATCTATGACAACATAAGTGGTACAATTTCTGGTTTATATAACTGGCAGCTAATGTGCGGTTATCGTATAAGGTCCTTGAGAAAAGGGCATAATAAAGAGCACTTAAACACTTTATTGTCACCAGGCCCCATTGTCTCTACACAGTAGTTATCAGGGCCATGCCGTCTGTAAAATACCTCTGTTAGGTCTAGCAATTACTATAAAACCTAGATAATCTTGCACCCAGGCATTGATTGATCATCTTAGCGTCACGTCGCCATTGCTTCCTAGCTCTCAGAAAAACATTTGAAGTCAAAGCCATTATTCAATTTAGGAGGGCACTTATGAAGGCCAAAGTTACTGACATTTCCACCGCGATCCGATAACAGTTGTTGAAGTGTGGTGGACATGTCTCAAAAGATAAATGGGACCTTAAGCTAGGATTACAACTTTTAATTTCCACCGTCCGCAAATTTCAGAAAATCCTGTTGATTTAGTCGATGTTCTAATAACTGTCAAGTGGTAACAATGGCATAACCCATATCACAGATTTTAATAAGAAGCGAAGCAGAAATTATTACATACATCTGTATGATAATGAACGATGAGGTTCAAAGTTTTCTTAATTAAAAGCAAGTTCATATACGCTCGTACGGCTACAGAATGATAAAACTAGGGTAACACTGGGAAAACTTCAACCAATAGCAAGCCCGTTGGGACAACTATATATCTAGTTTATGCCTCGAAAACATCAATTACAATAAATGTATTAAGTTCAAGGAATATCAAGTCTAAAACAGTAAATATCTTTGTGAATGCATTATATTGTAACTTCGTCAGTGGGGACCTGACTTGTGATTACTTTACTTGTAGTCATCACTTCTTTGATAAAGTTATTCAGATTGTTCCACAGAGAAATATGACCAGGGTGATAAAATTATGAATCCCTAACTCAGTTAAATATTTAATATCCCTGGGAAGGAGAACATTGACTTGCTTTTTTGCTCGTTTTGTTGAGTCTTTAATGTAGACGTAAAAAAAAAATCCGGATTGTACTTTTTTGTTGACTTCACTGAGATTCTTCAGTTTAGGTATATCATAATCCGAAAATAAACCAAAAAAAAATATTAAGAAAGTTTTTCCCATTACATTTACTAAGGTCTGAATTTTACGCATATAAAAATGAACGTTTCATACAAAATGTAGATTTCATTAAAATTTTCAAAGCTATATAAGCTAATTTGGCTATGCACGCTAATATAAATAACCCGAAGGTGGAGTAGCAAATTGTACAACATATACCTGGTTCGAACGCCATTCGTGATTCATGAATTCTCAATACCGGAACCTAGACACTTTACATTGCAATATCAATTTCACTACAAGGTATCATTTTATTTATTTATTTTTCAATTGAATTTTGAAAATCGTGCATTAGTAAAATTTTCATTTGTCTTCTTCTCAAAAAGCTCTTTATGAACTTCTTCTTGTAATTGTTCTTAATTCTTTATATGGCACTTCAAAGTCCAATCCTAATCCTAACTAATATTATAAATGCGAAAGTGAGTGAGTTTGTTTGTTTGTTACGCATTCACGCCTCAACTACGCAACGGATCATCATGAAATTTGGCATGCAGATAGCCTATGGTATGGAGAAGGACATATGCAACTTTTTATCCCGGGAACGCGGGTGAAACCGCGGGGGGCAGCTAGTATCATATATATTACAAATCATCAAATTATTTTTCAAACAAGATATTTTAGCTTTTGAAATGATTTGGGAGCAATCTTTAAATATTATAGATTTAACTCAAAGGTTACGCTTTGATTGTCAATTCTAAACTGTTGGAAGTGCATTAACGTTTATATATACAGTCAGAGTAAAGAACGGTTCTACATGTATCTGGTCACGGAAGCCAACGTTTCCTATTATCCTGCGATGATTGAGGGTTTCACACGACTAGTTAAGTGAATTAGAATTTAGTTTTCAGGTGAACTGTTGCTTACATGTTACTCTGAGTAATCTGAAGTCAAACGGGATCTTTTTCGGGTTGTTGGAATTCGTTGTGGAATAAATAAATCGATCGATTCCTGGAAGGCGAGGATTTTCTTTTGCATTTCTCTAAATATATTAGGCAGACATTAGATTGCTTAACAGAAGCGAGGATCACAGTTACGTTTTTATTGAAAATTAAATACGATAAATACCGTAATGTTTCTATTTCCATTTGTATTAAAAAACTAACTTTTTTTGTTCGGAAACAAACACAGCCATGACAATAATGTCATCTAAATAAACTAGTCCGAGTAGAAATCACCATAGTTAATCCAAATTAGAGTGGAGATTGCACACTATTCGCCGGGTGGCGTGTTATCCCCACCTGAAGCGCATGCGCATGGCATTGGACCAATGGCATCGAACCATATTTCAAATTGCTTAGTGCTCATTTCGCAAATGAATTTTCCGTATGTAGGCCGAAATACACGCGTCAACGTCTGTAACTTATTAAAATCGTCACATAGTTTAAGATATTTGATCTTTGATTAGTTTGTGCTCTTATTAGGTGATTGTAAAAATACACCAGACAAAAGTTTCGTTAGAATTATTCCATTTTACTATGAGATCATCAATAAGTCCGGTCATGCATGGAGTACTGCTGCCATGTTTGGGATGGATCAGCTAAGTAGGTTTGAGGCCCTCGACTCAATAGACCGCCGAGCCAGGAGACTCATCGGAGATGAGTCTTTAATTAAGGCGAAACTCACGAGCCTCGACCATCGAAGAAAGGTTGCTTGCTTATCGGTTTTCTACAGGATATATTTTGGAGAGTGTGCGCAGGAATTGTTCAACTTAATTCCACCATCCCCATTTTTACATCGAGCCACAAGACGCCGGGAAAATTTTCACCCGTACGTTGTTGACATATTGAAAATACGGACACAGCGTTTTGCATCCTCATTTATAATGCGGACAGCAAGGGAGTGGAAGTTGCTTCCGGCGTCTGTGTTTCCTGACGCTTACAATCTAGGAACTTTCAAGGCCAGAGTGAATAGGTTTCTTCTGGGTAAGCGTGTTTCATCTTAGGCTTCGTCGTCGCTCAACAACAACGTACAACGTACAACGTTTAGAAGAAATTAGAAAGACTATATTTCTATCTGATGGAAACCATTCTTTATCACAAATAGGTGCTTAAGATAACTCATTGGTACCGTATTATCTCTCCCACCGAGATTTCTCGGCTGATAAGCCCCATTAGTCTTGCGAGATGAGAATTGTTTGCTTATGTTGATAACGCTGTGCTCCAGCCTGGATATCGCGGTCAACTCTGAAGTACTGCAACTATTTATATCTGAAGTTGATGTTCTAGCCAGCTATGCAATTACGAGATACAAATCTTGGATTCCGTTCTCTCACTTATTTCTTTTTTATCGCTTTTCTGTGCATATTAAATGCTGTTTGGACGAATTTTAATACAGTTTTTTTAGAGGTAAAACTGTGACTAGCTAAAGGTGACGAATAAAGCGGAGTAAGAATCGTTTTAAATGAGTCAAAGGAAATGCGACTTAAAATAAAATTTGCTGCGGATAAAGCTAGTTCACCTTAAATTCCGGAAAAGCCTATTGGACATTTTTAGCTGAAGATTTGTAGTAATTTTGAATATGCTTAACATGAAAGACATTTTAAAAGCCTTACTTAACAAGGGGTTTGTGGAAAGGTCTCTCCAAGATAACGTACCTATTGTTTGTCGTTGCATGTCAATATTAAAGGTAGCACATGAATTCATCTCAGTTGATGACTAATAAATGAATTAAAAATGCCTTGACCTAGTTTGTTACCATTACCACCACTGGTAAAGGCTTCTTAATGGGCTGTGCAACTATATTGAAATCTTGGCTAGGAATTTCTATCAGTTGTTGATAGACTTATGTCATAACATAAATCGTCAAATCTCACCACGGTGAGGTTGCTGTGAAATTAAAGAACTGTGGCGAACCAGAAAAAAAAGAAAAGCTTACTATAAAATTTTGGGTTTGTTAGTTTTACCAAATACACGTTAGGATGACAAAGACGATAATCAATACGCACACCTCTAAGTTAATTTTTTTCATTACGTTACGTTTTACAATGTACATAAATATTGTAAACATTTGATTTCCTATTGTAAAACGAACAAAGGCTGTTTACGCACCGATAATAATATACGAGGCTGTTATCTTATTCAATTAAATGTGAGAAATAAACAATTTTATTGCCGCTTTGTATCTTATGCCATTTGCAAAACGCCGAGTAGATTAGAAACTTATATTCGGAATTAAATTTTGTCATTAATCTCTGGTTCCAGAAACACGATAACAAAATGGTAGGGCAATTTCTAGGAGGCCGTCATATTTGTGGGTTTCCGTATGGTCAATAAAGTGAAGAGTGATGTTTTAGGGAGAATATTAACCAAATTGAGCACTTAGTCTCACTATAAAAATAAACCACCACCCCGTTAGTGACATCATTTGAAATGGTTTACAATTGCTGGAATCATTCGAAGAGACTTATAACTGACACCACAAGGTTAAGGTATCCATTGCGGACAAAGCAATTCCTTCTGAGGACCGGAATCAAAAGCCAACAATCTCGAAGCTACGAATTCGAAACATGCAACAATAAGCAAAACCAAACTGATATGAATAAGCTTCATTCAAACCTGAAAAATAGGAACATTTGATGTATTAAGTAATCAAATAATAAAAAGTACCTGGCGATCTTCTAGACCTAGATTTAAGGGCCTTCCCATCCCCAGTAAGTAATGCGTGAATCACTTAATTGATACCTAAAACCCAGGCAATCCCCAATGCGTATTACTGGCAAAGAATAAAATTCTCTGCGATGCATAATAATTAATATTACCAGTGACTGCTCAGCCCCCCTAAAAAGGTAGGTAAAGCAACATTTATTGCTAATGGAATTATTTTTTCGAATTTACACCAGATCTTATGCAATTAATCAATTTCGAATCTTTTATTGAATTGAATTGTCTATAATGAGTGACTAGTATACCAAAAATATTGAAATTACGTAGGATCTGCCGAGAATTCGAAAAAAATAATCCCGTTAGCAGTATTGCTATGCTTCCATTTTAGCCCCCCAGTGGTCGAAATTCAAAGAAAGAAAAATAAACTCAACCGCGCAATATGCTTCAAAAGGGGTAAGTACAAAGTTTTCTCGATAACCAATAGAATCACGTCTTCTCCATTTCAGACGCCCTTATTGATAGTTTAGTTTACGTTTACATCGAATGGAATGCAAATCTCACACACTCGGACGCGCAGTATCACTGATCCGAACGATCATGGCCTATATAGTCTATTTTCGATCTAAATATAATAGTTATTTGAACCCAGCATATCTCCTTATGTTATCCGACTTTTGAACTAGGTAGGCAATTGTTTAGTTTACAGAATAGTTAGTTTAGAACCTAAAGCTACACAATTATTTTTTTTCGAATTCTCGGCAGATCCTACATGATTCCAAAATTTTTTGTTAAAATAGTTACCATGTGTATAAAATTCAATTCATTAAAAGATTTGGAATTGAAAAATTGCATAAGATCTGCTTTAAATTCGAAAAAATGAATTGCGTTAGCATTTATTGCTTATCTTCCTTTTTAGGGGGCCTGAGAGGACAGATGCATGCATAGGCAGGTGCAGAAATAAATTAATATATATTCTCCCTTTGAACCTCCGCTTTGAGCTACAGGTGTGGCTAATAGGGCCAATGCGACGTGTAGGACTTGAAGAAACGAATGGATACCCTAACCCGAAGTTAGCTCTCTTCAAATTATTTTCAATCTGGTTTTTTTCGAAATCTAAAATGACGAATAAAATGTTCGATGATGTAATGACGAGATCGAGTCGCCATTTCATCAAGTTTGACTTGATCTTCTATACTGTTTTCGATTTAAACCTTTGCATAGCCAAAATATCACTTCTTCTGCCCTGACTGGGATATAGAAACTTACAGCACAAAACCCTGAAAGGGGTTCCCTAGGGTCTCCATGAAATTTGTAGTTTTTGCGTTAGATCATAATGAAATAATCAAGGCATGGCAGCGCATACTCTACTGTGACATGTTAAGACACCTATTGTTAAATTGTTTAGAAAACGCAATCCACAACACGTCTCTGTTGTCACAAACAATGCTATGGGACATAAACTGTTTCAGGGAAACGGACGGTTGTCGAAAGAGCGTTATATTAATGCTGACCGCGGAGCAGTTGGCTGCACTGTGTCTAGACTCTTACGCTTGCAACACCAGGCTGCGAAAATCTTTGGTATGAGGGTAGTTGAGAGGAGTCGCTATGCCGGCAGTGGAAGGTACAAAGCGCAGTCATCATCTGCCTGCCCTGTTCCGAATCATTTGGGGTCGGCGCAATATGTACGCTTCTTTCATTCGTCTCTTCTATCCGTAATACAAGCATTCACTCCTTTCTTACCCATTCATCCACCCATTCCATCTTTCACACACTCCATCCATCTCATTTTTAGTGTGGGTCTGCATCCTGTGAGACTAAAGATGCACCAGTGCACCACCCACACAGATTAAGTACTCGTAGTTTTTCGGTCACTTTTCGGTAAATTGACTAGACTGGAGTTGATAATAGGGGAGCCTGAGTGTTGGATCAACAAGTTAGTTTTGGGATGGAGCCCCATGGAACCTCAGAGCCGTATTTTTATACGTATTTTAGTTTGGCCCTATTACGTTAGAATTGCAGAGGTTTGTCCTCCGAAGCATCAGGGTTTACCAACACCAGATGTTTTGTAATGCAAATCAAAAAAACCAAATTAGTTTTTATAAAAAAAAAAGATGACTGTGGGAGGAGGGCAGGTACTGTTGGATCCCAAGAACCTCTCAACTAGAGCGGCCCAATTTTAAAGCAGCCTCAAAAGAATCTATTAGAATGATAAATTATAGGAATGTTTTAAAAAATGGGAAATATCCATTTAATTTATTTTTAATACCATTTATCATTATTGATTCTAGATTATTACATTAACCTATTTTAGATACACTTTAACTATATACTCAAATAATAATAATATAGATATAACATTTAGAGTTTTTACTTGCTATAATAACATGATGCATGAAAAGTAAGCCATAATTTTGAACTGATAAAAAGTTATTTATTCTTAGACTGTGTACTCGTTTAGCTTTTCCAAATTGACTTATCTAAGTTATGATAAAACTCATCCTGATATAAAATAGCTATAATTAAATACCTTATCTCAAACTCATGAATAACTTGATTCATTCATTAAATAAATTATCAAGTTATTTTTAACTTTATCTGGAAAAAAACTAAATTATGAAGAAGTGTAAGTTGTAAGTGTGCTTTTTGATATTTTCTAAGAGAACCTATAGGAAATATTCTGTGCTATAGGTATCTTATTTAAATTGAGAAAATGTTGTTTCTGTATTTAATAAGGCAAGTTAAGGTTATTTGAGGCAAACATCAAGACAATGTGCACAAATTTCATGTTTCATAAATTTACAATGTTATGCAAAAAGGAAATTTTACATGCTTTGTTAATTTTAAATGTCTATGGTAATAATATAGAAAATTTTCTAGGCATATTTGAATTTGGAAAAAATATTTTTTATAGCATGAAATTTTAATCATATTTGATGTTGTTTTATAAACATACTCAGTTTCTAAAAGTAGAAGAGTTGTAGTTTCATTTTATTTAAATTATTTTCCACTGGCATTCATTTCTTCATTATTATAAGTATAATTTTATATTGACTGATACTCAAAACATATTTTATTGATAAGCACTACTAGGTACTCCATTTGTGAATTTTTTATGTTAAAATAATTAGATAATCAATATTATCATGTGACATGTTCAGTTTACTGTAACTTACATAATTACTATTTGTGCTTAACATTATTCAAGGAGTAAGACAGTAAAAAAGACTATGTTTTGGAATAATCAATAAAATTGTAATGATTTTAGGTCTTACCTGGTGGACTATCAGTTAGGATAGTGATGCCAGTGGGGTCTACATGAGGGGGGAACGCCTCATAAAGGTCGGGCTCCTCTTCAAGCACTGACGACAACATGACGGAGGGCATCCCGGCCGGCACCACGGACACACACGCACTACCACTATGGTTAGATACCACACAACACTACACTGCAGTCCCCGAGTATCCGTAGCTTGCTCGGAGCTCACACTCGTGAGCCGCCCCGAGCCATCCCCTGAAACTAGACTTGTTCATACGACACCCACGGTCCCAGTCTAAGTCAAATCTTGCTGGACCATCTTTAAATCTGTAAAAGGACAAAGTTCAAATCACTGTATATGTGTCAAGACTGCCAATATATTGTAACACTTATCACCCAGATAACACTATCAGTTTATGAAATAATCAAGTGATTATAGTCGCGACGATAATGTCGTCTTCATAGCGAACGAACAATTAGAATAATTAAAACCATGTTATATCAGCTGATTGTGTAGCTGCCAGGGCAGACTTGACATTTTATAGCTATTTTAAGACTTTCGGGCAGCTGATCGCGCAGTCTTCAATGTCAGATGCCAAGTACATAGAGGTGAAGTGGCGAGTTAGAAGCGATGGTTCATTGTGAGAGAACGTCGGCGGTCAGAACAAACGGGAAGTGTACTCACCGCAGTCCTGTCGGTGAATGATGCGAAGCAGGATCTGCGCCTCCGTATTTACCGCTTTGGAGTCCCCGCGTCGACTAAACCGAGTGGTCAGTTCCCGGCCCGTAATCACGGATAGGATAATAGACTCGAATGGGAACCACGACGCTTTGGCTTTGCTTTGTCACTTACTAGCCCCACAGTATATCACACGGATATGCACGGCGCTGACCATATGCACGGAAACATTGTTATATTAACAATTCACTGATATGTGGATTTAATCGCGAGCCCCTTGCTTTCAATAATCAAATTATCGATGTATCCGGTGAAAGTCGTTTCGTTTTTATTCGGTAATACGCGTATGAATGAAAAAAATGGCGTGTAATAATGTTATGTTAGAATTTCGTTCTATGAACCAACGAAAAATAAAACGATTCCCGTCAGGCGAATGAAATCGCACGTCCGTTCGCTGTATAATCCACGATTTGCGATAGAGAATTCGAGCGAGAACGCGAGACTTGTTCGTTCGTTCATTCGGTACAAAAAAAAAAATACCCAACCCGCCCGTTCGGTTGCTGTCCAACAGGAAGAGCATAGAGTAATGATTAATTGGAATAGATACCAGAGAGGTCTGTCCTAAGTCCCACTCAGTAACGTAAGAACAGCAAAATTTTAGCTTCATCATAATATATGATAAAAAAAATGGGGATGACATTGATATTCTATGATATATATTTATTTATATATTATTAATTCGTAAGGTATAATTTAATTAATCCCACAGATGAGTTAAAGTTAATTCAAAACCATTCTACTGACTGTGATACTTCTTTGCATTGGTAACTAATAATCTGTAAAAAAGTTGGATTTTTATATTTATAAGCGACTAATACCCTAACTAAATGAGGAGTACCCTGATACCTCTATGCTCAAAATACCTGTCAAACTGTTGATAATTCAAACCAATTTGAAACTTCTTCACGATTTGATACATTTTTTGAGCATAGAAGTACCTATCATACATACCTACCCACATAAGAAAACTCCTCACTTCATTCTGCTACCTACCCTTGAAAATATAGATAGATAGATAGATAACTCTTTATTGTACAAAAAGTAGGTATTTAACAAAGTATAAAAAATAAATGCTTAAAGTAAAAAATTAACTTTTTTACCATTTACGATGACCTCGTTTTTTTTTTACTTCACAATATTGAGATACATATTATAATAAGTAACGAATCAGATTATTATTAATTATCATAACACGAAAAGCATTCTAGTTACTTACCAATTAATTAATTTGTGAAACGCATGCCAACAACATGCGCCTCTGTTTATTTACCTAGATGTGAATTTTTGTTCAAATTCAATAGTCTGCATACACTTAACTTTACTGTATGTACTCTCGCTTATTTAGATCGAAATTATTTTGTTTTAGTTGGATGGAGCCAACATCCCTTTAAAATAGATACTGAACAATCCAATTCCGCAACTAGTCTGTGTTTTTGAATTGATTTTGAATACTAAGGACAAACTGCAATTAGTGTTTTTGACTTCGCCAATCAGAGCACATGTGTCCTTGATTTAGCCAATCAGAGCGCATGATCGGTGGTGGAGAATGAGAAGTTTTCTTGTAGGTATTTAAAGAGTTGCTGCAAAATAACTAGGTGGCGCTGTCAGCACCAAATTGAATTGTCAAATCAAAATATGCTGTCACATAACTTAAGTGTTGCCACATAGGCCAACAACGGAAGGTATCCATCCTTTTTAATTCAAAATCGTAAATTGAAAAAAAAAATATATACAGATTTCTTTTATTAAGTGTTAATTGATATTAATGGCGACCATGAACATGATTAAATGAAACCAAATTTCAGAGGAGCAAAACTTAATTTTCGTTGCTTTTTGGTAACAGCCTGTTTTTTTTCGTCCGAAATTAATAATAAGAGGCGGCAACACTGGTATGAGTGGATGTTTGTTTCCGTTGTTTGTTTTGTTGTGGAAGTCACGCTAAGGATTATTTGTTTCTATCATTGTTTTGTTATTCTACAATATTCTATTACTCCGATAGTGGTGTTGAGTCGAGCATCCGCTCCTCCATGACTATCGTCGACCTATCTTCTTTACCTGAAAAGTTGTTCAGTGAAACATTAGATATGTCAAATGTTTGAACTGAACAACTTTTCAGGTACTAATTTGTTGTATAAGATAGTATGAGTTTCTTGCCGGAAGTCTTCTCAGTTCAAGTGTATTATGAACCGTTAGTAGAATCAATTTGTAACGTTCGTAAGTGCCTTATTAGGACCTAAATTGAATGAACGATTTTTAAATGTTGTATTTTAATAACTGTAGGTAAGTACCTGATTTTCCATAATTTTTCTGAGCACCTTCTGGATCAAAATATACATCATCTTCTGGATGAGATTCTACAGCCAAATTTAATGAAGAACTTGCGGTTGGTTGAGGTGTTATAGGAGGCGTAGACCATGGAAAAATAGACGGTACTAAATTTTTCTTCAAACTGCATTTTTGACCTAATAGAAATAATTATGTAAGTACATAAGTAGGTATCTAGTAGAAAAGATTAGTTATTTTATTGTTTCACAAATAATAAGAAGTCGCAATCTAGGTACCTGATTGAAAATCGCTAGCCTTAAAATGATTAGGACATAAGCATGAATATTGTTTCAAATGCCATCCAATTTTGCCTTGGACATCCACCCTTGTTGCTCTTATCCACTGTGACCTTAGTGGTTCATCAGTTGGAAATGTAAGACGTCCCTTATTGGTACAATTCACAACTGCACAAACACGCATTTTCAATAGTTTTCAAATCATTCAAATCTAAGCTAAATTTCACAAAAGTATTGAACAAAACATATATGATAGTGACATAATACTAGTTACAGACGATCCGACTGTCGGACGTCTGATGGTCAGGGCCGTGTGTAGCGCGGCAGGACTCTCTAAGTATATACTGTAGTCTTTGGGCAGGACGTCGAAAGCTTCCAACCGGTATTAGTAATAATTATGAGGGTCCTGCCGCACTACACACGTTCCTACGGCAGGACGTACATTGGCCGTGTCTCCTGCGTAATAATAAAAATAGGAGTCCGACATTGGAACGTCTGTTACCAGTATAAAGCCAAATAGTTATGGGCTGCGTTCAGTAACTAAGCCGTGTGATCGCCCGACGATCATCGTAGCGTTCAGTAACAGTTCAATAACATGTGTAGTAACTGAACGCACCCATGAAGTTACATAGTTTTTTTTTTTATTGAACTGACAGCAAGATAGTTCGTTTCAGTCATATTAACGCCATCTATTGAGACTTAAAGAAAAGAAAATTAAATACCTACAAGAAAACTTCTCATTGGTGGAATAGATTTCAAACAAAATTGACGTCATTTTGCTTTTTGGGGTTAAATCGCATATTCAATTTCTTTGGGTTAAATATTGTTCAATGCTCTATCATGGATCATGGCTCTTACATGTCATAATTGTTTAGTCATAATATCTTTGGTATACTACTATACTTACAACACCAAAGAAATTGGACTAAAGCAGTAGAAGTAATGTCAAAGGCGCAAACTTTATATTTATATCTGTCTCGATAATTTTCATACGATTATTCCATAAGATAAAAAAGGAATGAGATATAGTTGTGTGTTTCTGTTCATACCGCCTGTAACCCATTTTGAATTGTCAGTGGTTACGTTTGGTCTAATTGTACTACCAAATTGAATAGGTCTAAAAGTGAACTATGGTGTTGGCCCTCAGATGTTGTTTTTATTTTAGTCGTAGTTTGTTGACATACAGCAGACGGACGACGTCTACGCGAAAATTTAAAATTAATATTGTTTATTTAGATTCAAGCAAAACTAAATGTATTAAATTGTGATCTGTGATAAACACAAAAATGGTGTGTGTTGTAATCGAGTGCAAATATCATTCCTACCGAAAGGAAAATGAATCTGAAATTATTAGCTTTCATCGGTAAGACGGCATTTTGAACATATTTCGGATTTTATTCGTAAGATTGCTTTGATAATTTGTAGAATTGTAGACTAACATTTATGTATTATAGTATTATGCGTATTATATGTTTAAAACACATTAGATTACCAAAATATTGCTATATTTTAAATATTTTGGTATAGGCTCGAATAGTGCCGTACATTTCTTATCGACAAATCAATGAGGATAAACTTTCCTTCATGAGTCGGTGACTGTCGGGGATTTCGTATTTTTATGACTTTTTTCATAATTTTAGATAGTTAAATAAAAGAAGATTGTTAATAAAATCACTATTTTGCGTCGTTTCGATATGAAATGGCTGGCGACAGCTAGGCTGCGGTAATTCCTGCAGAGCCAGAGTCGGCGCATAAATGAATTTATATCATAAAAACTCATACTTAACCTCAACATCAACCATTAATATTGAAGGCCTTCCCCCCGCATCCCTTAGGGGAGAGGGGGGCACATTTGAACACTTTTTGAGTAAGGTAATATATTACTCATATGGTGTTATTTATCAAGATTTATTCTATTTAAATAATAAATATGGGGCTTATACTACATAATAAAAATGATATTTATTTATTTAGACTTATGAAAGTAACACAATTCCAGTTTTAAAAAAACCTTTTTTTTTTTCAAATGTGCCCCATCCGCGGGGCAGATTTGAAAGCCCTAGGGGCAGTTTTGAAAATGCAGAATAAAATGAAAACCATGTAACCTAGAATAAAATTAACACTATATTTATGTTATTAGCATCTCATATTATCATTGTACACTGTCATTTATTTCTTACATAAACTTTTAATTAGATAAACTGTATAAAACTATAAACAGTCTGGGGCAGTCTTGAACAAGGGTTACAAACTAATTATTATAACTGAGATCAAATTAAATATTGCAAAACGATAAGATACGATATTTATAAAGTTATGGGCCTTTATAAATATCACATTTAAAATAGTCTTAGGAAGGCACTTTGAAGATATCAAATATAAAATAAACAATCTAAACAGCCTTAATTAATAGCCAGCATAAATAAAATATAAAAAATATGTTGTGAAAGGCTGGTATTTTTCGGTTTTTGCAATGATAATACTGGATGCCTTTACATAAAAAATTTCATCTATTCAATACCCGCCATCTTGTTATTAATCCATTTTTCAGGACACTTGTCTAAAGCTTCTGCATATACATATGCCAATTCTCGACCTTGTATATATGTCAGACCATAACTCATTTTTGACCTTTTCAAAAAATAGTTTTCCAGCATACATTCCTCATCGTTGGTGAAAACTTGATGCATGGTGTGTCTGCTACAAAAGTTTTTATTTTTTGGAATAATATTCTCCTTATAATTCTTTACTCTATAGAATAAAGTGTTTGGTTTTATGTTATATAATTGAGCAGCGGTCCTCAGCTTCATGTTATCGTTGACAACACACGATACAGCTCTTTCGGCGTCATCTTCGTCACGTCATATCCTTTTTTCTTTATGTAATTTCTTACCATTATGAATGTAAAAAAAAAATTGAATAATTTATTTATATTTACTTATAAACTTTAATTGTAAAAAAAACAAGTTTAATTTATTTATACATATTTACCTTTAAACTAAAAAATAAATATATCATCTATTAGCATAGCATGGGGCACTTTTGAAAATTTTATTCAAAAGTGCCCCAGTGATTTTGTTAAAATCTGCCCCAACACCAGAAATATACATGTCTAGAAGAAAAACTAACTTTTGTTCAATGAACTTATATTTGTTAAAACTTTGGCAATAATATATGTAACATTATAAAATAATCACAAATCGAAAATAATACTTACTTTGTCTGTAATTCGCTTACAAGTAATAAAATATATGTTTATTTTCGTCTGTAATAAGTAGCCGGCATTTTTTTTTCGAATTGACACTGACATTGACGTTAGTTGGAAACTGACAGATGTGTAGTTCGATGTTACCAATATTAAAAAGGTTTTAGAGTTTAGGAAAAATAAAATATGCGTTCATAAATCCAATAATTCAAAACTGCCTCTGTTCTAAACTGCCCCCCTCTCCCCTACGTTGCGTCCCGTCAATGAAAGTACCATAAATAATGAAAGTGTCTAAATTATAAGATTATATTGTTTATTTTAGATTCCCCGATGACGGTGGGTTAGCGACGCTTTGAAAATTGCTTGGGAAGAGATTCCAGCTGAAAACGTGAGGCATTATGATCGAGAGCATGCATTCCAGTCTTCAGAAGTGCATAGCTAAAAGAAGAGGGCATACGAATTATACAAAAACAGAAAAAGAAATAAAAAGTGAAGTTTTTTTTAGTTTTTAGGCCTTTTTCGTTGTTTGTGTTTTCGACATTTTTATTTAAATATAAATTTATAATTTTATTGATAATTTATTTAAACAATTACTTGCCTAAACGGTACACAAAAATATTGTTTTATGATTAATTTAATAATAAACGCGTAAATGATTTTTATTTTATTTTAAAACCTTATCTGTAAACTGTCTATAGTATAAGTACGTACTTGAAGAAAGTATGTACCTATTCATTTTTGTATGGGAGCTGGCATAGCCACCCACCGCCATTTAGATTTTAACAATTATTATAAACTAGCTGTCCCCCTCGGTTTAACCCGCGTTCCCGGGATAAAAAGTAGCATGTGTCCTTCTCCGTACCATAGGCTATCTGCATGCCAAATTTCATGATGATCCGTTGAGAAGTTGAGGCGTGAAGGCGTAACAAACAAACTCACTTTCGCATTTATAATATTTGAGGATTAATTTATTACGTGGTTGGTTTAAATATTTATTAGAGTAGAGTAGAACCAAGAAGCACGAAAAAACAATAGGATAAACTTTCTGGGACGGGACGCTGGTCTTGGTGCTAATTTTTTTTTACAGATGGTAGTTGATCTCGCTGAAAGACTCCTTGTCTTTCAGCGAAGTATTTTCAAGAAGCAACTTCATAGTCTTTGAGATTTTAATTATTGAAATGTGTTAATCAAAGTAAAACAAAGAATATCGTGCAAAAACGGCGGAAAAGCTTCCCCCCCTTCCCCGCGTCTCGTCCAGGAAAGTTTTACCATTTCTAATTTTGTCGATATCGATATTATTGTATTCAGAACCCTATTGTAAATTTACTTGATCAATAAAGTCTTGCAACAGTGTACAACCTTACTATTTTAGGATATAGTAAATATATAACTGTTTCTTTTTGGCACAACGAATTCCAATAAGAGTAATGAGTACAGCTATTCAGAAGTCGCTTCATTTATTAGCGGGGTTTCTTCGCTAGTCTTTATTCTATGTACAACACCTACTTGAATAGCGAGTGTGTACTTAACCTTAGAAAACCATAGACAAATTCAGAAATGAAAAAATACCATTTAGACTAAAAAGGAATGTCATTGGCACCAAAGCGATGCACCAGGGAGCTCCAAGTAGAAAAAAACACGCTGAAATAGTCGCAAAAATCTATATTCAACTATAGCACTAAAATTGTGAAAACTACTCATGCTGGCCGCAAGCAGACAGACTCACCCGGTGCCTGTTGGTAAGGGGTCAACGCTGCCTATAGATTATGGTTTAGGAATGGCGTTAAAATTATCGTGATTTTTTGTGGCTATTGAAATTTTAGATACCTATTATTACAGAATAATATAATGCAGTAGTATTTTATCTAATTTAGTTAGCAACACTGTTTCCAAATGCCAAGTTCAGTGCTGCCAGCTCAGTCTTTAAATGGTTAAATCTAGCCCATTTTTATAAAACCTTGCTCCTAAAATAGATTCGGCCTCTAACGCTTAATTAAGTTCTAAAACCAAAGAATAATATAAAATCTAAAGATTCTTTCAATAAACATTAACAATTAAGATCTATAGATGCTTTTATTTTATTTAAATCAAACAGTTTGTTCAATAGATAAGGGATATCTATACATATGAGGCGTTATTTCAAAAACACTATAACATTTTAAAATTTACAGCAGTGGCGTAACTTGGATTTCAGCTGCCAAAACTTAGACAGGGCAGACACAACTCAGGGCTCAGATAAATTTTAAATTCTAAATGGTCCGAATTGTAGGTGCGACTTAAGTATGAAATGAAATCAATGGCAGATTTAACAGCAGGCTGAGTGGGCTTGCTTGAGCCTAGGGCGGTAGATTTTAGGGGTGGAAAATTAGGAGGCTGTTTTATTTCTCATGTCTTTGCAGAAATAAGCATATATTACCCCGGCTAATTAGTCATACATGATTGAACTTTGATTTACTCAGAAATATACCAAAAAAAAAAACTTATGCAATTTCAACCAAATTATTGGATTGTAAAAAAAAAATCTAGGAGCTGATACTTGTAGAGATAAGGGCAGCAAAAAAAAATACAGTCTTTACTTGGGAAATATATATATCAACTACTTTCGCATTTATAATATCAGCGAGATATCAATTATTATTATTTATTTTGAAATTTTGCCGCCTAAAATGCCACCTGGGGCGCCCCCCCTGCCCCCTCACTGAGTTAAGGAACTTGTTGTTATATGTTATTATTTGAATAAAAATTATCCATACTTCCGGTTTACCTTGTATACTTTGTTCGGTCGTGTATCCTAAAACATTGGTTACTTTCGATAACGTAGTTATGATTATCCAATTCCAATCCAATGGGGAGGGACAGGCAAAGCTAATCTCAGATGGCGCCACCTTCACTGGTAACTGTCATTGATATTGAATTGATGGATTTTCATGAATTTCAATTAATTAAACCAACCAGTAACCGGCTTTTATAATAAAATCGTTAGGTTTGAAGTTATAACTGCATAATCTTCCTATGAGCTTGGTGTCAATTTTTTTTTAATAATCCACGGCTTTTTTCTTTTCAATTGGTGTAAACCTTTATTATTGCATTAAAATTCACTACAGAAAGGCATTATAATTATTGAATAACTTATTTGATAACGAATACGTAAAAAATGTATGGTGTTTGACAGATAGACGGCACCAGCGACTATACGAAACCTAGCGGGATAAATTGTCAGTGTGCCTCCTCATTCCAGTCACGATTATAACATTTTTGAAAGCCGAAGGAAATAAATCACAGAAATAAATTAAAAATCCTTTCTTCGTTTTGCACAAATTCTTGATATTGATCTGGCAGCACTTTATGTCAGTTCGTGTTTTGGTTTTTGACAAACGTCAGCTGGCTGGGTGAATCGTGTTTTCAATTTTTTTTCCTAGTCTGTTTGTCATTGATTGATTTTGTGAAAAACAAGAAAAGTTTGGGAATACTTACTTTAAAACTGTAAAACATCGGAGATCAAAAAGATATGTGAAAGCGCTACAATGTCGACGGCAAACTTCGAATGTTTGAAAGGTATTATTTACAAGTCGGTACTTTGCACTATAGGGCTTCTTTGATTACGTTAAAAGTTACAATTTATTGTTCATTCGCAGATACAGTGACAGTGTTAATAAACGCTGTTGGAGATAGTGATAATTCCGTGAACAATGTGGTAATAAAGTCCCTCGTGAAGATAGCCAACTTACATCCAAATGAAGTGATAGAAATATTCTGCGAATTCTACAAGAACACCCTGAAAGTAAATCCGTTGCAATTGGGGAACATCATCAAGTAAGTAATTAAATATCGTCCTTTGGCCTATGGTTTCAATCCACATATTAAAATTAGTCAAAACATTAATATTTACATGACAAACTACCCTTTTTTTAAACCTAGTTTTATTCAAGTTGGGAAATGTTTAGATTACATACTTGTAAAATCATAGCAATCAGAAACCTTACCGCAGAAGAATCTAGATAGATGATGTAGGTCATCTATCTAGCAGGTGCTTACCTACCCTATTATTTTCATAAACAGTAAGTACCTACCTACAAAAAGTTTTGTTGTAATTTGTAAGAGTGTAAACATCATCATCATCAGCCTATAATGTCCCAATGCTGAGCACAGGCCCCCTTTCACAAATGAGGGTGAAAGGGAATGGGCAGATACTCCACCACGCATGCCCACTGCGGATTGGTGGAGGTAGGCTAGTGGTCAACCTACTGTTGGAATTTTTCAAGCCGCCTAGGAGGCATCCAACTAGCTTAACGACTATCACAATTAAGTGATAACCGGGATCAACGGCTTTACGTGCCTTCCGAATCATGGAAACGCTCGATTTGAAATACCACTAGGCGGTCACCCATCCAGGTACCGACCAAGACAGACGTAGCTTAACTTCGCCGATCGATTAAGAACGGCTAATCATGCTACACCACGAGTGCCGAATTTACTAACAAGTAATAGATCAATAGACACCGAAAAGAAAAATGACAACTTGTCTTACAAAGAATCATGGTGAGATCTATAAATTGATTTGTACAAAAAAAAATTACGTTTTAGAGAGTTTTGAATCACTTCCAATGTTGGGATTACATTACCAGCAACATATAATATACTTGAAATATTTTATAAACCCCACAAAACATAACAACAACATAATGGTTTTGGTCACGGTTTGCCGGCATGGCATAGATGTCGCATTTTTATCCTGGGGATCTAAAAATATTTTAAATGCTTCAAGTTATTCCTTAGGCACCAAGGATCAATAATAATGTCATTTCAACATTTTTTTGTACAGATCTCGCCATAATTCTTTATCAATTTAACATGCCTTAAGTTTCTTAAGCTCTGCATTGGTTAGTGAAAATGGTTATAACCCGCTATGTGTGAAACAGCAAAAAAGAGCCCTGGCTTAAAATCTCTATGGAATTGTAACTAAATAAAAGATAATAAATCTTGAAAAGCAGCCCAAACAATGATGTCTGTTTATCTCGGACACCGATGTGCAGTGTAGCACGCTTTTGCCACAGTTCTCCTTAAACACTGACCTGAAGTGTAAGATGCATCACGGGTTCATAACCATTTTATTTCTTATAACATACCTACCATTTTCATACGTAGACATCGATATACATAGGGGTATGCTTGAAAATGATATTCTACTTAATCTAGTAGTAGTAGTTCAAAAGTATGTCAAACCTTTCGAAACATAAATTATGCACATAATTACTAATTATCTTTTGAGATGGAAGTACATTACTCATTGTTATGTTGTTTTCATAAAGATAAACTGTTGGTAAGTGTGTGGTGTACTTTGTACTTATATTACAGTATAGTATCAGAGTAAATAAAGACAAGTATGTAGTTTATCTTCATATAATGTTACCAAACGCGGCTTGTATGTGGGCGCGCCGCGTACGTACGCGACGTCGCACACACATGAGGACAACATCTCAGAATGTGTAAGCGCGTTTGGTACCACTGTATGAAGATAAGGTACTCGTCTTTATTTACTCTGATAGTATTGTATACTTCACACAAAACAATCTTCCTAGTTCTTTTTAAATATTGTTCCAGCATTATGGCAAAAAAAGGTGTCATATTTAACTCAGTCCGTGCTTGTGGGAGGCTGTGTGGTGATGCATGCTGCCAGTTTCTTAGATCATGGTTGACATAAGTTATGAATGTTAGATGCTTTTTGAAGATTGCAATTAGCTGTGGTTTCACCCGCATTCCCGGGGTAGAAAGCCTATAATTGTGGATAATGTACCTTCCTATTAGTGAAAGAATTTCTCGAATCCGACTGCCAAAAAAACTATTCCGCTTTAATTATAGTCAATTGTTATACTATAGATAATAGAATTCTTCAAGCAGTTGGTTACAAAAAAACTAAAAGAAACTATGTTTAAGTGTAACAGTAACCTATACCTACCACTACCTACCAATCTGCCAAAGAGCTATGAGACATAGGACTACTAATGAAATTATATAATAAACTAGATTTTATAGGATGTTGAATTTAAATAAATTATTATTTGAATATTCCATATATAAATCCTTGAACATATGTGATTATCTAACCATGTTATGTAAATTATTATTGCTGTAGAAATGTTAATATGTATCTAAAATTAAATCACACAATTTATACATGAATAAATGTTGTTGTATACATAGTTGCTTTCTATGGTTTCTATGGTTGTAGCTTAGCCATAAGCAGAATTATTATGAGACTGGTTGCATAGGAAAGGCTGAGCCAGTGATCAGTCCAGTGAATATAATGCCATGGTTGTATAAAATTAAAGGGTCTCTTTGTAATGTCAAAGTAACAGCTTTTTAATAATAAATGCATATGAAAGAATATACGGTAAAAAAATCTCCGAAAGGCTGGACCGATTTTGACGGGACTTTCACTAGTTGATAGCTGATGGAGACTGTTCCATACAAAAATAAAACCGTGGGGGTCCGCTGAGATCCACAAAAAATGCCTTGCTGAGTTTCCTGCCAGAGTAGTCTATGTGTATGAACTGGTGGTAAAAACAATTGTAAAATTCATAAGTTTTTATGTCGAATGGGCTTTTGTTTCGCCTTCGACTGACCCCATGAGGAGTTATGAGGCCGAGGATGTAGCACGCTTACCCAGAAAAAGCGTATCCACTCTGGCTTTGAATACATCTAGATTAAAGGTTTCGGGAAACAAAGACCCCGGAAGAGAGTTCCACTCCTTTGCTGTTCGCATAAGAAACAAAGAAGCGTTGTGTAATTCGCGGGATGTCGACAAAGTATGAGTGGAAATTCTCCCAGCGTCTTGTGGTTCGATGGAGAAATGCGGAGGAATTAGATTGAATAGTACTGTAAAATAAATACTATAGAAGACCTAGTGCCTTAAAGGGGCCTAAACTGAATGAATGAGATCTTGATTTGAACTTTATTCCAACAGCAATACATTATCTAATCAATCTCCACAGGGTCCTAGAACAAACATGCGTGAATCAAGTGAAGAAGCTGGATCCCCAAGTGGCGACGTATCTAGTGAACTCTATGCTCCGAGCAATGATAGACAACTTATCTTACGAACCAATGGTGCAGATGGGTGCCTCAGCTGTCCTGGTGGCCGTGGGACATGAGTATTTAGACCTGGTAAGTAATTTTTTGCTCGTGCTATTCTTTATTAATGATCAGGATTGTTCAATCACTTATTGTCAGGTAGATCTGGTAAGATGACTGAAAAGCTCTAAGGATCTATTTTAATTCGTATATTAATATTATCCCTTTTTGAGGGAGGGTAATTTCGAAGATCTAAGAAAGGAGTACTTCCTCTTAACATTCTGGATTTTATAACTCAGTCACGTCTTAATCGCTGAAAATATTTGGATGAAATGCACATAGGTCATACTTTTGATTCACTCATGAATGAGATATTGTTTATCCCAGAAAAATATTTGATGGGGTTTATTATATTCCATAATTAGGTAATATCTAATGTAATAGATATCTGATAGAACACTATATATAAGTACAAATATACATATTTACTGTTCACTTCTTATAAAACTTTTAAAGCATATAAAATCATTGTTATTTGGGGGTAACACCCGTATTGTGTTTACACAACGTGAGATCACGCCAGAAACCAGACAAGTATGATTCACGAACGCAAACAACGTCTGTTCATCATTATCATATATTAATGTACTATTCGTATTTTGCGTTCGATGTCAACCATTATTTTTGTTACATAATAGTTTCGTTTACGCATATTAGTTTAAATAAATAAAACCTAGCTGTTTTATCTGCTGATTCCAAACATAAGTTTTTCGGGTTCTATACCTCAAAAGAAAAAACGGATCCCTATAGGATCACTTTGTTGTCCGTCCGTCACTCCGTTTGTCAAGCCCCTTTTTCTAAGGAACTTGTGGGGACATAATAATATCAAGCTGAAATTAATATCAAATACTAAGGTCTGCAATCCCTTGGAGCAGTGAAAAAATCTAACTTCTAAGTCAACGCAATCAAAAGATACGCATATTTTGACCCTCGCAAGGGAACAAAAACCTACAGGGTACTTCCCGTTGACCTGGAATCATGAAATTTGGAAAGAAGCAATGTCATGTAGCACAAGTAAAGGAAAAAATCCGAAAATTTGTAGCTACTTCGCAGGACAAATAACATAATCGGAAAAGGGGAATCTTCGAGACTCGATTCGATTCCTGTGATGAACAATGAACTTGGCCGGTTTATTAATATTGGCTTGTGTTACCACTATCTCATCATGGTCAGTGATTATGTGTCCGAAGGTGGTAAGCACACAAAACCTAGAAGGGAACTGGCTCTCAAACTCCGCAGCTTTCGGAACACACTGATAGGTGCTTGACAACAGATTGACAACTTGAAGGTGGTAGGCAAGATACAAGTGTAGTACTTGTATCTTACGTAGGCATCGAGGAAATATCCCTTTAGAGTAGTAATACTGAACAATCGAATTCCGAAACTAGTCAGTTATTTGTCACTGATTTTGAACATTAAGGACCACTCGCTGCATCGTGTGTTTGTGACTTGGCCAATCAGAGCGCATGTGTCCTTGACTTAACCAATCAGAGCGCATTGTCGGCGGTGGGAAATTGGCGGAATATACTTCAACCAAAATGAACGTCATTGCGCTTCTTGGGTTAATTGTTCGATGTACGTAGGTACCGTAAGTACCCTACCATCGTGCTATGATTTCCTAATTATGTTTTCTTGCACTTAAAACTCAGGCTCGCATTTAGGTAATATTTAAATTGTTGTTTTTTTTTATATACAACTAAGTCGGCATACGGCCCGCCTGATGGTAAGCGGTTAACTTAGCCATATGGACGCTTGCAACACACGAAGCATCGCTCACGCGTTACCGACCTATCCCTCCTCCCCTATGAGCTCTGGCGACCTTATTCTCGCGCAGGAACACAACATAAAGTTATTTGGCTGCGGTATTCTGTAAGGTGGAGGTACTTCGCCAGTCGAGCTGCTCTTTGAGCATATAAACCCTATGCTCTACCTCTCTCAAATGTTGTTGTCTCTCTCTATGTTTTTACTATAGAACCCGGCAAACATCTTGGCACAATGTGGGCGTAGTGGGGGATGGGTTCTGGTACTGGCGAGCAACATAAATGTACTCATAGATTATTTTAATTTATTTTCTCGCGCCCGCCCCTGCTCTGCCCGTAACACACCACCAAAGAAACCTAAAATTTGGCTTCTGTGCAGTTTACGTTTTGTGCCAAGAAGATTGCCGGTTGTTTGTACTTGTATGTTACTGGTATAAAGAAAATGCAATAAAATAAACTTAAATCCATTTCCTCACAATTGCAATATTCAAAGAGATTGCAACATCTGTTAGACATCAATCTACCTATAAATATGGCAATAAGGAAAATAATATACATGTCTGCATGTCCTGAGTCCTGAGTGGGTGTAATTATGGATATTAAGTAGGTACTTACACATTTACAAACAAAAAGTAGTATGTCAGTTGTCACTTTTAAATAGTACAAGCTCTGCTTAATTTGGTATCAGATGGCCGTCTGTGAAGAATATCCCAAGTATACCTTGTAAAAGATACCTTGATCTCTGCGACAGTTGCTTGAGTCATATGAAAATTAACCTTATGGCTTTAGCATAAGGTTTATCTGTATCATCATAAAATCAACCACAGATTAAACAGATGAACCTTATTGTAAAGCTATACGGTTAATTTTCATATGACTCAAGTAACTGTCGCAGAGATCAAGCTATCTTTTACAAGGTATAGTTAGTAGTTACTCGAACCTCAAAAGTTGATAATACTACCATTCTTTCTCTTAAGTTATCCTAACTATAATCCTAACTATTATAAATGCGAAGGTGAGTTTGTTTGTTTATTTGTTTGTTACGCCTTCACGCCTCAACTACTAAACGGATCATCATGAAATTTGGCATGCAGATAGCCTATGGTATGGAGAAGGACATAGGCTACTTTTTATCCCGGGAACGTGGGTGAAACCGCGGGGGACAGCTAGTATAATATTATAAATGCGAAAGTGAGTTTGTTTGTTGGTTACGTCTTCACGCCTCAGCAACTCAACGGAACGTCATAAAATTTGGCATGCAGTTAGCCTATAGTACGGAGAAGGTCATTTTTATACCGGGAACGCGAGTGAAACCGCGCGGGACAGCTAGTAGATTATAGCAGAGAGACATCTGAATCAATCTCTTTCTTATACAGTAGAGTTAGTCTAACTTAACTTATAAATGCTCTTCCTCAGGTCCTTCGCTTCCTTATAAACCAATTATCACCAGGATCTATACCTGACTATACAATAGCTCATACCCTGGGTACTCTTGCCGCTGTCAATACACATGGCGTTGTGCCGCATATCAAGGAGATCCTTGGCAAAATGTTGCCCTTGCTCACTCTAGTCAAACAGGACGTTTTGAAGCAGTCTTTTGCTTATGGTAAGTGGAATAATGTGAGATTAAGCACAATATATAATCTAGTTGTTAAATAATAGTCTTTTTATATTTGAAAGGGGGTCCCCAAAAAAATAAAAAACTAATATCTGGAGATTTTTTTCAGAATTTAGTCGCATTGTAATATTTGTTTATTCATTTAGAATTGAATTGAATTAGAATGTATGGATTTGTTATGAGATCCTCCACCGAATTCAAGCGACCCTCAACCTATCTTTACCTTTACAAAACTCTCATTCGATCACAGCTTGAATATGCTGTGCCTATTTGGAACCCCTTTTATCAGAAGTATGTTGACGAGATCGAGAAGGTACAGCGAAAGTTTCTTCGTACCATGCTCTTTAGGTGCTGCAGAAAACGTTTGCCGTATTCACAACTCCTAGATAAATACAAACTTCTCTCATTAGAATCGCGGCGTAAATATCTAGAATCCAACATTCTGTATGGTATTGTCCATAACGAGTTTGACTCCATTGACCTAACGAGCAAAATATGCTATGTAGTCCCTCGGACCAATAACAAACGTAAAGTACGCGCCGGAAACCTATTCGCTGTAAACACTTGTCGAACGAACACCGGATTACGCTGCCCTATTCGTCGAATGGTTGATTCTTATAATACTAACTTTATAGATATTGATATATTTGCATGTCCGAAATTTAAATTTAAAAGAGACGTGTCTAGACATTTACTTAGTTTGCCAATTAATCAAGATAATAACTAAATAATTTATAGTATGTGTGTTAAATTATTATTATGCATTGGATTTTGTATAACTACTTCACTTCTTGCTTAATTCTTATTTTTATTTTTCTTACTTGTCTTTTATTACAACCCTTTGAGCATCACTTTATGCCTCTAGTGGCACATTTTAGCTAATCTCTTAATTTAATTTGTGGATAATGTAGTAGGCTGCAATATTGTTATTACTTTCATAAGATGTTTATATGTAAGACCGTGTATTGTAGCTGTTTATTGTCCCTTAATAAATAAATAAATAAATAAATAAATTTATTGCATTGCGGGTAATCTTATCTATCAGAAACTTGTAAAGTGACTCTTATTGCGACGCTTTTAGATTCATCATAACGCTGGCATTATTATTAAACACTAGTTCTTTTTACCTTTCATTACCTCCTCATAATACCGCCTCGTGTGTAATGACCAACTTAGCACACTAGTATCATAATGTTTTATTTCTCCACAGCCTTCGGTCACTTCGCAGTCGCCGTTTCAGAACAAATAGGCGATAACGTCGAAAACGGCAACATAACATCCATCAAAGAGAATTTTGTCACGGAATTCTCAATAATCTTCGATGTGCTGTACAACCAGTGGCTTGCGTCCCATGAACCTAAAGTATCCGAGTGCGTGTTAGAAGCTCTCGGACCTATCACGAGGCTTATACCTGAGAGGCAGTTCAATGAAACAGTCAACAAATTCGTGCTTTCATTGCTGTCTCTATATCGTAAACCAAACATAAACTACTACTGTATCAGTCAGTGTATATCCTATTTACTATCTCCATCACCTTTAAATCCAAAGTTGAGCTTAAACGACAGTACAATTAATTCCACAAACCATATATTATTCAACTTGGTGCTTCTCGAGCCGGACTATGACCAACCGCACACTGTGAAGAATCACTTCGAAGTACTACGTTGCTTCGATCACATGGCCGGACAGTTCTCAGATCAAACTATAGAGAGTCTCTTACACCAATGCAAGAACAATCAAGAGAAAGATAGAATGAAAGCCGTTATAATTTTAACACATCTGACAACGTCCTCGCAAGTCTTCATAGACAATTATGCATCGAAGTTTATAAGCATACTAAAATTAATGACAAACATGGAGCAAGGACTGAAAATGAAGAAGCTGCTGGCCAAAGCGATTGTAGGATTAGTTTATAGAAATTGTATATCGACTCCTGATGATTTTACTATGGTGGAGTTTATAATAAAGCACTGCGGGTACGAAGGAGCTCCCAACGCTTCGAAACACGAGATATCAGATTTACATGACACGTGCAAAAGTTCTCTGATACTCATGTGCAATTCTGTGACCAGCATTCGGTCCCAATTACGAAACCTTTTATTAACGGCTCTTACCGTTGAAGAATTTACTCCTTCAATATCGACAGTGAGCCATTGTCTCACGTCATTACTTCAAAACAATTCTGCTGTAATCGATGAGGGACAGCCAGAAAAAGAAGGGGAAGTAAATTGTCCTCCTGAATTAGTCTTCGTACGATGTATAATTCACATCATAGAACCCGATCAAATTGAAAGAAACAGGAATTTACTGATCTTTTTGGAGGAATATTCTGGAGATGTGCATAAGAATTTGAAAAATTCTTGGACCGTGGAAATTCAGAGGCTATTGAAGTTTGTTGAGAAGAGTGAATCCAAAGATCAGTGGCATTCCATGTTGCTGGACCTTGTAGTGTCGGCTGTGGAACAAGTGAACAGCAATAAATGGGTAGAAGTCATTGCAACTTTGTTATCCCAACAAATATTAACCAAAAAACAATCCCCAATTATTAAAGGGGTTTCGCTACAATATCTAGCTATTCTTGCTTGCCATATGTCCAACGCAGCAGTTGTCGAGAAAGTCTTAAAAATCATCCTGCTTGCTTTAAAGTCTATACCAATGGAAAGTTGCGAATATGTCAGCAAAGCGATAGGTATCGCTTCTCGGCAACACGGGGAATTTGTATTAAATGAATTAGATGCTATATATAAAGAAAATGAGTCTAAAAGAGGCAGTAAGTTCATGAACTTCCTATCGTCGAACCGTTCTAAGAACGAGATGGAATTGAGTGTGGTGAGATATGCAGTTATAACTTGTTATGGGAAAGTGGCCAATGAATGCTTGGATGTACACGTTTTGGCGAGATTGGGCGATAATGTCACATCGGTACTATTTGAAATTCTGAAAACATCGCCACCTTTTGACTTATGTAAAGCGAGTGTTACAACGCTGTATGAAATAGCTAAAGCGTTGCACCCGGCGTCTCATCATAACGTCGCTTTAAGGAATAGGTGGCAGCTCCTTAACGCTGTACTGGAACAAATATACAACAGTAATTTAGAAAAGCGTAATGTTGAATTGTATCCTATTATAGTTAAAGCTTCCAATGCGTTGACTAAACTCCAAAAAGGTATACTACCCGAAGAAAGAAATACTATACTACGAGTGTTGTTTAATAGTATATTTGGCGAATTGTCTTCATTCAAACGCAAATACGAAATCGAGGGGAATGGTGATAAAAACGATTTGTTGGCAAAGACGTTGAACGACAGCTTGTCTTTGCTGCACTATTTGATAAAGGAACTAATCATTCAATCGACATGTCTTAGTACAATCGATGATTTAATCGGGTTATTGATCGAATGGTTCCGCCATGAAAACGATGAGATCCGAACAGCATCCGTATTGATTTTACAAGTAATATTCGATGCGTATATAAAAAATGTGAGGCTTAACTACGAAACGCCGAGTAAGTTCGGACAGATGGGCTTTTTGCTTGGCCTCGTTATACCCGGTGTCGCTGACACTAACTTTGCAGTGAGATTAACAACAATTGATTGTATAAAACTGATAATTCAAATACAGGATTTGTACGAAGGTCATACGGTGGAACCTGACGATGAATGCCTGGAGAGCCTTTCAAATCTGCAGAATAATATTTTGACTAACGATCTGAACATGATCAGCGTATATTGCATCGTATTGTGTGATACTATATCACCTAAAATTCCTCATCACCACACTATGCAGTTTATTGAGAGTTTATTAGAAGGGTACGATGGCCAAGAGTTTAGAAGTGTCGGTATCAGTTCTGTTTTGGACGCTTTTATTATAAAGAAGGGTCAGGATCTGTTTCAAAATATCGAGAGGATAGTGGAAGTGATGCTCGAGACGATGGGCGAGGTGAACGATGAGTCTCGCGCGCGGCTGATGAGGCCTCTGACGTCACTGACGCGTCATCACTCCAATGCTGTTACTGCAGTGCTGTTGGGCCAGAGGATTCCTTTGAAACCGTGAGTATGATTTATATGAAAATAAGGGTCAGCGCACACCGAGACGCGACGAGAGACGCGGTGTGACGTGACAATAGTCTTTTGGTAAAGTCTTAAAAAATTGCCTGATCTAGTACCTGAAAGGAGCATTTGTAGGCGGTTGTATTTAATAAAGGTTTTTATAATCATCATCAGCCTATAATATCCCACTGCAGAGCACAAGCCTCCTTTCACAAATGAGGGTGAAAGGGAATGGGCAGATACCACGCGTGCCCACTGCGGATGGGTGCTCGGTAGGCTAGTGGTCATCCTGCCACTAGCCTTTGGTTACCTGTTGAAGTTTTCAAGCCGCCTAGAAGGCCTCCAACTAGCTTAACGACTATCACAATTAAGTGATAATAGGGACCAACGGCTTTACGTGCCTTCCGAAGCATGGAAACGCTCGATTTGAAATACCACTAGGCGGTCATCCATCCAGGTACCGACCACGACGGTGGTGGCTTAACTTGCAGATCGATTAAGAACGGCTTATCATGCTAAACCACGAGCGCTTCAAAGGGTAAATTGTGTGACCTTCATAAGTGCCCTTCTGAGGCCGAAATTGAATAAATGGCTTTGAGTTTGTCGGTAAACAATCATCCGGCCCGTCTGATGGTAAGCGGTTACCGTTTCCATATGAACGCTTGCAACATCACTCACGCGTTACCGACCTTTCCTTCTCCCCAATGAGCTCTGGCGACCTTACTCACGTGCAGGAACACAACATGAAGTTATTTGGGTGCGGTATTCTGTAAGGCACTTCTCCAGCCGAGCTCTTTGAGACAATAAACGCCTCTGTACAATTTTATTTGAAGGTGCGTTATATCATGTTGGCGTTATTTGGCCCGTGACGAGGCGTTGTCTCCCGCCATCACGGACAACTTCCTGAGACTGATGACGTCAGTGGAGCTGTACGAAGACCCCTACCACGTCACCAACAACCACGTCGCCGCACTACAACCACTCACTGTGAGTTGTCGATTTACTGACTTTTTTCAATGTTTTCATGTGTTACAGTAGTACCCAACTGATAAGGCGCGTCGTGAATCTTCGTTCGCACAGAAAAGAAAGTATGGCCCGAAGATTAACTAAACAATGCTTAAACTGACAATCAACCTTAGATCACTACTATAAGGTTCATAATACAGCGCAGCTGTTAGTTCCGTCTCACTATTTTTTATAATCTAACTGCCGTGCCATATACAGGGTGGAAATTTTAGATGGGTCAGTAAGGGCAAACTACCTTAATGATTGAACATATGCGAACGTCATTCCGCTTCTTTGGGTTAAATGTTCGATGGATTTCTTTCTTCTTTCTTTTTTATTGTTAATTATTTGGAAAAAAAAGCCAAACATAGTCAGATTGTCCAAAAAATATTTAATAAATGTACCTTGCTGAGTTTCTTGCCGGATTCTTCTCAGTTGAAGGCTAAGTTCCGAACCGGTGGTAACCTCAGACAAAAAAATTCAACCGCATATGACATGACTTGGCATAGAAGCTTGAAACTAGTTTCTTTGGCTGCCACACGCGTCATACTTGTGAACAGGTGCTGCTTGTGGGGACTGGTCTGCTTAAGTTTGCTATTTATTTACTTATTAAATATTTATTCAGTCTACTTTGTAATTTTGTCGCCGCGCCGGGGCATGCAATTGTTGTCCGATTACAATGTAAATATTATGTAATGAATCTAAGCTTGTTCAGAAAAGATTAATTGCTGAGTTTATTGCCGGCTCTTCTCAGCAAATGCAACCTTCCGAACCGGTATTAGAGTCAGACTTTTCATATGTGCCTGTGAAGGTCTATTTGAATAAATGATTTTGAATTTGAAACGTCTACTTACTGAAAGCCTTCAAAGTTCTCTTAACCTTGTTCCAGCTGATAAGTGCGCTAGGAGAAATGCTGCAAGAGTCCTCTATGAGGCCAACTTGCCTGGCCAAGTTCTCGGACCTATTCTCTGTCCTTTACACGACGTTGGGTTGCTACATAGAGGCGGAGCCGCCCGCGTACGCGCCCGGCACTAAAGCGCAGGAGAGGTTCGGCTTCGTGCCCAATCGGGAGTCCGTCCGGCTGTCTCCGGCCAAGATCACCATTACCACTTTCAACGCGTTTTTGGAGCAGGCTGGCTGTCATAAGGTATGGCGATGATACGTATTTTGTCGTAGCAAGTTAAGTTAGGCTATTTGGAGCATTTTTTTTTTGTTGAATATTATATTTTTATGCAACTATCTATTTACCACCATACTCATAAAACGTTATTTAACTAATATACTGTTTAAAAGGTCACGTAAATAACGTCACTCTATTGTCATTGTCAAATAATGTGACATTATTTACGTGAACCTTTAAACAGTATATTAGTTAAATAGCGCTTTATCAGTATGGGGGTTAGTCAATAAGTCTTGTGTAAATTTTCATCAACTTATACTTAGCTTGGGCTCATTAATTCAAATAACAGTTTTTTATAAAAGTAACGTTTATTTTCATAAGCCTTAGACGTCTTATTTGTTGAAAATGAAAAAAAAAATTTTTTTCTATGTATATAGGTTTGTGTTTAACCTTAATCTCACCATGGTAAGTGATGATGTGGCCGAAGGTGGTAAGCACACAAAGCGTAGAAGGAACTGGCTCTCAAGTGCAGCTGTCGGAACACACCGATAGGTGCTTGGCGATATATTCTCAACTTTTGGGTGATAGCCAGCCTGGTGGGTACTAAAAAGTACCTTACCACCGTTATATAGTTCCTCACGATCTTTTCGTTCACCGAAAGCTCATTGTAAGATTCGAAACCGGAACCTTCGTGTCGGATTCTGACGTTACTAACACTGAGCTATCCTTGAAGTCAGTTTCTTTATATGTTGAAATTATTATGCAACCGAAGAATCATGGCGAGATCCATACATTGATTTGTAAAATAAAATAAAACATAGAGAACCTTATTACAAAACATGGTTTAAAGGAAAACCAGGTTTTAAAATAGCCTCGTCCCTTTTTATTATATGACGTTAGAAAGTGAACAAATGACAGTAAAACCTGGCTTTGCTTTAAACCATGTTTTGTAATAAGGGGGAGAGAGTTTTGAATCACTTCCAATGTTGAGACCAGCAACCAGTGGCGTGCATTCCATATAGGCAAATAAGCAATGCCTACCTCATAAGATTCAATTCAATAATATTTTGATTCAATTAAACTACATAATCACTTTAAATAAAAATTCTAACCTAACATTCAATACGAAATTTCAAACTTTGCCGCGCAGGCACTCGCGAGTTCGCCTCTCAAATTCACGGCTATTCACGCACACTAAAACGATTTCGGCATATTCATACACACACACACACTTCTTTAAGATAATACGACGAAAACATAAATCACGCTTTTGCTATGCGTAGCATACTGACATTTGACATTCGCGATTTATGGACCAAAAGTAACCTTACCTACTCTAGGTGCGTTCGAATTGGGGTATGGTAGCAAAAATAACAGTCCAAAATGCCAAAAACGATCACAACTGGCGTTCGATTTGGAAGGTTGTGGGCGAAATTGGCGTTTTGAACAGTTTTCGTTCACCGTTCGTTTTGCATGGAAACAGTTAAAAACGACATCGTGAACTGCAAATTTTGACCCACCTCCGAGGCAGGGTCGTTTGTGATCATATTTTGACATCTTTGAATCTGACAGATAAGTTTCGGAAAATTCATACGGGAAGCGAAAATTCTAATTTTTATTATAAAATTTTATAGAAATACTAACAGGTAAGAGGATAATTTGTTAGATTAACTTTGTTTAATGATTAACTGAAGGAAAAAGGTAGGTTGAGACAAGTGACAAGCAGGCGATGAGCATGGAAATGTCATTTTTGTATCTAATCGTTCGATTTGGGACATATCGTTTGTGGCAAAAGTTGCAAAATTGTTGAAATTTTCCAATTCGAACGCAAATACAAAAATGCCCATTTTGAAACTGTTAAAAACGACATCACTCCAATTCGAACGCACTATCTGTTGTAAGTAAAGTAACCCATCCAAATTAAAAAGACTACAGTTTACCAACATTAGAGCAACTCAAATATAACTTCGCAATTTATTTGTGTTGGTTTGTTTATGGTTTGGCTGGCATTGTTTGCAATGTTGTTGTTATTTACTTATTGTGATTTTGCGAAGTGTAGGTATCTGTGTGAAATGAAGAAATTTTGTGGTGAAGATGCAAAATGTATTGATAAATTAGTCCTTTAGTCAGTTTTCGTTTGTTGAAAATAGTAGGTAACTTGCTGTAGACCAACTCCAAAACATTCATGGATTCAAAACAAAGGTAAAAATCTTAGACATTTTAACACAGAATATTATGTTTATTATACACCTGGCTAACTGGGTGCTGTTATTCAAATCTATTATTCTGTTATTACGTAGTTTGTTTGCTAATGAATCATACCAAATGTGTGTGGAATGATACGCTGACCTAAACAATTTTACGAATCTGGTTAAAAAACATGATCTATCTAAGAGGCATATTTAGGCGTGTATGGCCATGATTTATTCTGCCTACCTAGTCTGAAAACCAATGCACGCCACTGCCAGCAACATATTAATATACTTGAAATATTTTATAAACCCCGCAAAACATAACAACAACATAATGGTTGTGGTCGCGATTCGCCGGCATGCATTGAATGTCGCGTTTTTTTCCCGGGGATCTAAACATTTTTTAAATGCCTCAAGTTATTCCGTAGGTACCAACATAATAACGTTACTTCAACTTCTCGAAAAATATTTATTTTTTTGTACAAATCTCGCCATGGTTCTTTAAACTAATGCTACAAGGAATCATCAAACTCCTTGAACATCATAACACCGGTCAGGTTCGGGAAGCGTGCTCTCTGTGCCTTAGCATAGAGCACGGCGACAGCTCTACGACACTGCTAGACCTAGCGCCGATACTGAGCGCGGCGATCAGTCGCGAGTGTCCGCAACACCTCGCCAGACTGGTGTCGCGAGTGTCGCTCTACACTCGCTCGGCGCTGCCGCCGCAGAGGTGCGCCGCGTTGGCGTTGCTTGCTGATTTACTTAACTATAGGTACGTTTATCTTTCAGGTTATTGTATATTTATGGAAATTGTTGATTGAAACTGAATGTTTTTGTTGGTAGGTCAATACCATAAGATTTATTTATTTATTTAATCAAAAGGAACGATCTACAGCATTTCAAATAATATTAGCATAACATTTTGTGTTGTTAATTTGCCAATTACAGAGTTCCATTATTATCCTTAAAATTTACGGTTTACAGAACAAAAATAACGAAAAAACCTAAAAAGTTTAAATTAAAAAGAATTACAAATTTTAAGGAAACAAAATTCTATGTACATATAAAAAATAAAATAAATATAAATAATAAAATAAATATCCTGGGACATTCCTCACACCCGGTCATCTGATCCCAAACTAAGCAGAGCTTGTACTATGGAAACAAGATAACTGATATAATACATATGCTACTTTTTGTTTGTAAATACATACTTAATATACATAGTTACACCCAGACTCAGGACATACAGACATGTTCATGCACACAAATGCATGTCCTGTGTGGGAATCGAACCCACGACCAGCGGCGCGTAAGGTGGAATCTTGACCAGAGTCTTAACTAACCGCGCCAGCTGGCCCGTCGTATTATATATATAGATATATATAAAGATTTTCATTTTACTGACTTATGTTGATGATGATGATTAGAAGCCAGCGAGCAATGTTTTTATACAAATAGAGGGCATTGAGTCGGTGACCTTCCGTGGTAATCGAAGTTCCCAAATCTTTTGAAATGTTTGAAACCCCCTTAAACCAGGTAGACCTAGAACCGGGTCAAAGTTTTTGGGATCCGCTACATCCGGCTGGCCCAAAACCGTTGTTGTAATAATTTTTGTTGTTTTGTAGTAATAATTTTGAGATATCAGTTAAAAGAGTTGCCTGCTGTCAAAATGACATGTGTTAAGAGTTTTCTAACTGCAGTCATCCGATTGGCTGGCGCTTGGCCGACAGTTACCAGAACATATCGTACATATTTTTAATTGCGGTCTACTAGATGGCTAATCGCATTCCAGCTAACCGCATAGTGCGTAGGCACTCTTAAGACATTATGGTTGGTAAAAGAGGCGTGGGCGTCGCCCTCCATCTATAGAGATTCAAAAATGTCCACTCATTTAATCGCTTTGAATGTCCACATATTACAATCGCCGCTCTACAAACAAGTGTAAAGCTTCATGTGCTCTTGACCGTTCCAACAATTGATAGATTCCCATCGTCCATATCAAGTTGCGCCCTTGAAATGCGCGTATATTTCCCACTAATATAGGGTTGTGTGGTTGGTGTAGATGCAACGACAACACAGTGCTGATAGAGACGGTAGTGGGTGCGCTGAACACGGGCTGGAAGGACGAGAACGAGCGGGTACGCGCGTGTTGTTTGCGCGCCGCCGCGCACCTCGCGCAACTGGCGCCCGACCACCGGAACCGCGCGCTGCCTGACGCACTCGCCGCTTTGAGCCAGGGCGTCGACGCGCAGACCAACAAGTAAGTCATCTTCCTCTTAGTTTTAAGTTTGGCAACCGATACCAAATTAGGACTTATTTCTGCCATTGTCGAGTTATACGGGGTGGATACGACATTAAATGGAACCACGTAAAGTACTCATGTTTACGATCAACTTTTACTATGGAACCAACATCGAAACAGCAAAAAAAAATTACAGCTTTTCATACGTTTTTGCCGAGGACACATGTACCTTTTGTATGGAAAGCAGTTGTTTTTTTGGGCAATTCCGAAGTTAGTCCCAAGGACATGCCTTGGAGTCCTAAAATAGTTTCAATACAAACTGGTCCTAACCTATGCAAAATATGTATCAAAAATGCGATTTTAAACAGAGTCGGGCATATCCCGTACATCTATATCCGCTTCAAATAGTTTTTACCTCTCCTATAAGAAGGTAATAATGGGATAAATTCGCTTGTGTTCGCCTGCTCCTCAATGTATTGACACACATTCTTGTCCAATTTACGAGAATCAGGGATCAAGTTAACATTATTACTGAAATTAACTGAATGAAAAATCCTTAAAACAACTTTTCATCCCACCAGGACACCAACAGACAACGTCCCCTTAGCGGCAATCCAAGGCCTAAGCCGTCTCCTAACAGAACTAAAACGCTTAGACAAAGAGTACGATCGGGAACTGCTCTCGATATCCCAAAAGATCCGTGCATTCATGAACACGGAGTGTGCACAGCTTCGAGAACATTCCATAAGACTGTTCGGTATCATAGCGGAGAGGGTGAAATCTGAAGCGTTGGTGGAGCAGGCCGTGAGCTCGCTGCCTTGTTTTCTACTTCATCTGTGTGATAATAACTCCGCTGTTGTTAGGGTAAGTACTATGAGTAGACTATCGAAGAATATATAACTTCTTGAAGAAAGTTTATCCTTATAGTTCATAAAATATGGCTTGATATCTGTGATAGTATTTAGAGTGATTTTTAATACAAGCTTTTTTTGGTGACTGTACTTTTTGTTGAAAGTAATTGAATTGTCATCCAATATACTAATGTATACCAAATATCAAGTCAATCCGACCACTGGAAGTGGCTGAAATTCGACTTACAAGATTCCACCCTTATCCCGGGAACGCGGGTGTAACCGCGGGGGACAGCTAGTAATATAAGCTTGGTATTAAGAAGTCGCAGCCCCTGTATATCAAATATTTCGTGAACAGCACATATTTTTATCAGGATGTAGTGAACCACTATATAATGAAGTTCACACGCCGAGAGATAGATGGCGTTGCACCACATTATCATGCATCGCGTGTACAAGCCCACTACATCCTGCATCGCGCTTGCGAAGATTTCTCGGCGATCTGCATATATACAACTGTCCGACATGTATAGTTGGACCGCGGTCCCCAGGCATGATGACTCAGCCTGGCGGAAGATCTTCCCTTTTAAATGGAGGTGTCATCCACCTTGCACCTCCATAAGTTTAGTTTTATCAGAATTCGTAACTTAAAGAGTTCTTGCTATATTTTGTTTTCAGGCGAGCAAATTCACTCTAAAGCAAGTGTTCAAGACGTTCAACGTGAAGAAATCCAACGATTTCGTCCAGACGCACCTGGTGGATGAGGGCAGACTGTATCTGGACGAGTTCCTGTCGGCGCTGCTGCGGCTCCTCGCTGAGGAGATGCCCTCCGCCGTGACCAAGTGTCTGCAGGCCGCCGTCAACTACCTGCACTGTGCTAGAGAGGAGATGAAGCCACACCCGCCTCTGCTGCTCGGTAAGGATCATTGATATGTTCGTAGAGAGGTGAGCTGAGGAGATGCCCTCCGCCGTGACCAAGTGTCTGCAGGCCGCCGTCAACTACCTGCACTGTGCTAGAGAGGAGATGAAGCCACACCCGCCTCTGCTGCTCGGTAAGGATCATTGATATGTTCGTAGAGAGGTGAGCTGAGGAGATGCCCTCCGCCGTGACCAAGTGTCTGCAGGCCGCCGTCAACTACCTGCACTGTGCTAGAGAGGAGATGAAGCCACACCCGCCTCTGCTGCTCGGTAAGGATCATTGATATGTTCGTAGAGAGGTGAGCTGAGGAGATGCCCTCCGCCGTGACCAAGTGTCTGCAGGCCGCCGTCAACTACCTGCACTGTGCTAGAGAGGAGATGAAGCCACACCCGCCTCTGCTGCTCGGTAAGGATCATTGATATGTTCGTAGAGAGGTGAGCTGAGGAGATGCCCTCCGCCGTGACCAAGTGTCTGCAGGCCGCCGTCAACTACCTGCACTGTGCTAGAGAGGAGATGAAGCCACACCCGCCTCTGCTGCTCGGTAAGGATCATTGATATGTTCGTAGAGAGGTGAGCTGAGGAGATGCCCTCCGCCGTGACCAAGTGTCTGCAGGCCGCCGTCAACTACCTGCACTGTGCTAGAGAGGAGATGAAGCCACACCCGCCTCTGCTGCTCGGTAAGGATTATTGATATGTTCGTAGAGAGGAGAGCTGAGGAGATGCCCTCCGCCGTGACCAAGTGTCTGCAGGCCGCCGTCAACTACCTGCACTGTGCTAGAGAGGAGATGAAGCCACACCCGCCTCTGCTGCTCGGTAAGGATCATTGATATGTTCGTAGAGAGGTGAGCTGAGGAGATGCCCTCCGCCGTGACCAAGTGTCTGCAGGCCGCCGTCAACTACCTGCACTGTGCTAGAGAGGAGATGAAGCCACACCCGCCTCTGCTGCTCGGTAAGGATCATTGATATGTTCGTAGAGAGGTGAGCTGAGGAGATGCCCTCCGCCGTGACCAAGTGTCTGCAGGCCGCCGTCAACTACCTGCACTGTGCTAGAGAGGAGATGAAGCCACACCCGCCTCTGCTGCTCGGTAAGGATTATTGATATGTTCGTAGAGAGGAGAGCTGAGGAGATGCCCTCCGCCGTGACCAAGTGTCTGCAGGCCGCCGTCAACTACCTGCACTGTGCTAGAGAGGAGATGAAGCCACACCCGCCTCTGCTGCTCGGTAAGGATCATTGATATGTTCGTAGAGAGGTGAGCTGAGGAGATGCCCTCCGCCGTGACCAAGTGTCTGCAGGCCGCCGTCAACTACCTGCACTGTGCTAGAGAGGAGATGAAGCCACACCCGCCTCTGCTGCTCGGTAAGGATCATTGATATGTTCGTAGAGAGGTGAGCTGAGGAGATGCCCTCCGCCGTGACCAAGTGTCTGCAGGCCGCCGTCAACTACCTGCACTGTGCTAGAGAGGAGATGAAGCCACACCCGCCTCTGCTGCTCGGTAAGGATCATTGATATGTTCGTAGAGAGGTGAGCTGAGGAGATGCCCTCCGCCGTGACCAAGTGTCTGCAGGCCGCCGTCAACTACCTGCACTGTGCTAGAGAGGAGATGAAGCCACACCCGCCTCTGCTGCTCGGTAAGGATCATTCATATGTTCGTAGAGAGGTGAGCTGAGGAGATGCCCTCCGCCGTGACCAAATGTTTGCTTCTACACTGAGCTCCCTAGGATAAGGTGAATGAGGAGCTTAATCCCCCTCAATGCCAGAGGAAACTCTGGCCTTTTCAGTTCGGGACGAATAGTTCCAAGAGGGCGGTCTTTACTTATTAAATAAACTTCCAGGCCTTCTCTATGCTGAACTCTATCGCCTTCGAGAGAAAAGCTTCGAAGACACAGATTTGGACCCCGACATCACTCGCACGGCTCGGGCTCGCCTCCTGCAGCTCATCAAAGACCCCAACTCGCAAGTCAGACAGAACTCCGCTATGGCCCTCGCTAACATTTGTCTGGTCCAAGCTCTGGACGCATGACCGAAAGTTAACTATGGCCTGGTTTACGTTAAATTGGGGACTTAGGGTGGCTTTCCACCAGAGATGTTTAGCTAGGGATGTGTTTCAACCCGCTAATACGATCGCTTTATTGTCAAAACATCCCTCGCTGCACATCTCTGATGGACTTGCAGCCTTAAACGACCATTTGATGCCCCAATTAATTAAGTCTGGCTGATGTAAGTGAAGACTGAAAAATTATGCCAAATTTTAAAAATATCTTCTTGGCAACCCCGAAAGTATGAAATACTTTCATTACATTGCGATGTCAAAAGATTGCAATTAATTCCAATGTCTACTTTCTTTAGCCAGTCTTATTGGTTATAATAACGTATCACGAATACTTCATAATATTCTTTGGAATACGTAATACAGAAGTCAATTGAACTCGCGTACCCATCATGCAATCGGGTCCATTAGCCAGTATAGAGGCCCAAAAGCTTAGCTTCAAAAGAAAAGTAATTTATTGCCACAGATAACAAATGAATATTAATCAACTAAAATATATGGTAATTTAGTATTGAGGTAGTTCAGATTATAGCAGTGGTGGTTAAAGATACGTTCATAACTAAAAACTATCGAGTTTGCATTCTATTAGAGCTATAGTCCAAACAATGGCGATTGACATTTCAAAATGATGTCGTTAGTGCCTCTTTTGACCACCGGGCCAGATAAGTTTGTGGGACTATGAATCGTGTTTTGTTCTTAAAATAAAGCTTAATCCCATGTCATATCACTTGTGACAATTGTCACATGAAATTTAACCTTATTCCGTTAACATAAGGTTCATTTGTGTAATGCATGGTTCCCCTATATCTATATTATCCCCTTAGGGGTGGAATTTCCAGAAATCCTATATACAAAATATCAAGTTTCTTACCCTAGATAGTGGTTCTTATTTTGAAACGTCTAGATTACATGATTGTTAAGATACATGAACCTTAAGATAACAAGCAATAAGGTCTGTTTTTATATAACTCTAACAACTGTCATGGGTGTCATTAAGCTACATTTAAAGAACTAGACTTGAAAGTTGATTATTTATTCATATATTTTCTTTAATACATTTTTTAATTATAATCTATTACCATATACGACAGCTGAAAATTTACCAATATCTCATATTTATATATTATATGACAAAGTTTGAATCGAATTTTAATTCTGGACCTATGATGTAAGGTTTAATTTCGATTGACACGGACTGACTTCATAAAATCAATTTGTAATCTCTTTATAAATAACACAGATTTATTCTTTACTTATTCTATTCTTAGGGTGTCTGAAATCGAATATTATTGTATTAATTTTAAGATGTATTTAAAGGACTCCGTTTTTTATCCATTTGTTGACAACTTTAGAGTTTAAAATCGTTTGGCACATAGCGATCAATCGATAGGCATAAATGAGATTATGTAACAAATTATCTGATTATTGTAGAATATTTAAGTTCATAAGATCAACTTTGCTTTGAGAATTTGATAGATTTTAAAATAGATTACACATTATTTTTCATCACTTTCCTATTTAAGTGCACAACTTTTCCATTTTAACTTCTCTCCACGTGTATTTTTTATTGTTAATTAATATCACAATAAATTATGTTCTTTTGTAATTTACTTTGTAACATTTATGTGTGGCATTTTAAGAATGTTTTTAAATCGAGCTTTTTAATTAGTCTGTGCTGATAAATTGTGATATTACCATTATTATTATTTTATTTGGTCTCGGATGTTTTTATTATATTAATTAAATTATACAGACATAATATATATTGGAAATTATAAATAAATACATAAAGGTATCGTCACATTAGCCGAACATTTATTGTGAAGCGAAAATCCGTAAAATGTGACGTTACATCAAAAACAAATATTTTAAGTACCAATATTGTCTATAGAATAAGTAGTAAGGTGTTTACGTTTGACAATAAAGTTTAATTAATGTCTTAGTTTTTTTACTTTCATTTTTAGGGTTCCGTAGCCAAATGGCAAAAACGGAACCTTATGGATTCGTCATGTCTGTCTGTCTGTCCGTCAGTATGTCACAGTCACTTTTTTCCGAAACTATAAGAACTATACCGTTGAAACTTAGTAAGTAGATCATACAAAAAACCATTCCTTATTATAGTAGTTTCCTTATTTTAATAGAAATAAATCTGAATCCTGTCCAATGAAGTATTGAAAGAAACTACGTTAAATAAATAAATTTTATTAAAAAATTCTATAAAATAAACTTATACAAAGAACTCAAACAAATTAATAAACAATAATAGGCATAAAACATTCACATTAAAATGTAGGTATAGGTAATATCAAAATATTTAAGTGTATTCTACAAAATAATCTGAGATTATTTATTAGCGACCACCCATCGCATCGGTGCAGTCACCTTATCGTGTCTCCCCGGTTGCATTTGACCTATCATTTTCCTATGAGCCTGGACAGTAGCAGTCTCTTCGCATTTTCTGCATCTATAAGAAAATAATACTACAAATATGACGACACAAACTATTAATTTGTGCCGAAGTAATGTGTGCTCCAAACCACTTTCTACAAACAAAGATCATCAACCGAGGCCGTAAGTTTGACGGCTACGAACGCCTTCTGATTGCAGTGTACCTAGTTTCATGCCCGGTTTCAATAATTTACGGACTGTTATCGGCTAAGATTTATTCAAATTAAGACTTATATCTTTACTAATAATGAACCAAAGACCAAAAATCAAAATCAAAAAGTAATTTTTTCAGTAAGGCTGGTAACTGGTGATCCGTTGAGTAGTTGAGGTGTGATTCGGCGTGAAGGCGTAACAAACAAACTCACTTTCGCATTTATAATATAGGTAAGTGAATACGAACTTCGGCAGAGGGCGACTATTCCAGAACGCTCTAGTAGGACTGCAATAGCATCTGAACTGCTTATTATCCCAAGAGACTGAATCCATTCGCCATTCCGGAGATACGTAATTTTCTTTCAACAACGGCAAGCAAATCTGTTGATTGTGTTTATGGCATTTAGCATTCGATGACGACAAAAATGGTGGGAGCAATTTTGCAGTGCAGTGCAGCAATTGCTGTACGTGTCAGAAGCATCAAGTTTCATTTTTCGTTAAGTCACTACGTTGAGATTCTTTTACGGCACGTCACGGCCTCACTATTATTTTAATCAGGGCCGGCTCTAGCCCATGTAGCGCCCGGATGCAATCAATAACCTGGCGCCCTCTAATAGGCGCGCGATCGAAATGGAATACTTAGTTGTATTTTCATCAGTGATCGGAAATTCGGGTGCATTAAAAACCTTTGGCACATATAGGCTTACTGCCAATGCCACACCTTGACTCTCGATGGCGATTGACCAACGGTGTGAGAGGAGCCAAGTGACTGTGGCGAATGCCGTATTTTCGGTCGCTCAACGAATCGTGATTATCTAGGTATCTCAAAAATTGCGTGTTGATCTCTCACTCCATTACTTTGGAGAGTAGGGAGGTGGTGGCGATCGGCCTGTGATTCGCCGGGTCTGAATATCTCCCCTTTTTGGGCGTCAAGATGGGACTTTCATCTTGGTAAAGGTAAAAACTAGTTAGATACAGGCCCGTTGGTGCAGTCGTGGAGACTTAACCTATAGCGCCGCAGGTCGCGGGTTCGATTCCCACATAGGATATGCATTTGTGTGTATGAACATGTCTGTATGTCCTGAGTCTGGGTGTAATTATATATATTAAGTATGTATTTACAAACAAAAAGTAGTATATGTATTGTATCCGTTATCTGGTTTCCATAGTACAAGCTCTGCTTAGTTTGGGATCAGATGACCGTGTGTGAGCAATGTTAAGGATAAGGATAATTATTTATTAGTTAGATACAGGACAGAATTCAGGAGGTAATAATTAGGTTTCATTAAAGATCATTATTATATGAAAGATGCATTTTGGCGGCGTCGTCGCGAACGGCGCTCGGCGCCCCCTAAGACCCTGCGCCCGCGTGGCGCCGCACACACTGCGCTATAGGTAAAGCCGACCCTGATTTTAATACAAAAAATGGCATGTTCTTCAATAACCGTTCGCCATCTAAACAATACTTATGTTAATCTTTACATAAGTTAGTTACCGGGTTAGCAGGAGTCAGTCCTACCGGGAGCGGAGCTCTGACGGAATGGGAGGTGACTTCCTGAATTTTTCTTGCAGATCTCATCTTCTCAGTTGTGTAGAAATCATTCTTCAAACGCTGTCGGTCTCTGTTTGTTATTATTCATAATCCTGTCTTGAGAATCTTATGGTTATATTTTTTTTTATACAACTACTTAAGTTTGCAAACAAGCATACGGCCCGCCTGATGGTAAGCAGTTACCGTAGCCCATGGACGCTTGCAAAACCAGGGGTATCATTTACGCGTTGCCGACCCACAAGAAATCATTTCACACCCTTTTTGAAGAACCCCATGCTGTACTCTATTGGGAAAACCACGGCGGAGAGCTCATTCCACAGTCTGAGAGTCCGCGGAAGAAAACTCCTTTTAGCCCGCACAGTTCGAAACAATTCTGGTTTCAATGTGTGAGGATGGACACCCCGACGATGTCGCGATGACGACGCGAGTTGCGATGGTGGAAGGTAGCCGTGGGCATCAGGTCAAACAATTCCTTAGAACACTGTCTGTTATAGGTACAAGCGATAGAACACACATAAGGAGGCAAAGTCGCTCCTAAGACTGAGGGGCTCTAAACCGCTTGTGATCGCTCGGGATCGCCCACAATTCTGATGGCACGTCGTTGAACTGAGTCTAGAGGATCAAGCTGGTAGCCAGGTGCTCAAATCAATAAAATTTGACAAAGACTCAAAGAAACAAGACACGAGACTCGTGACGTCACTTGTTTGCGAAAAGTATAACTTCGCGTGCCGTCACGTGGTAATTCAACACACGATCTTGGTAATTTTTTTTTTTATTGACAAAAGATTACATAATATAAATGTACTTAGAATTTTTCGGGCATATTACCTAACTACCATTATCATCGCCCAGATATATCCATAAGTCAATTAGATGGATGTCACCCAGGTTGTCCTTTAGTTACTCACCGCTTAAATAACTTGTGACTGACTTACTCTGTGCCTTGAAAGTCGTCCATGTTTACAAAAGGAACCATAATAACGCGAGGACGCTTCGTTTGGATATCATCCCGCTCAAGTATTGGGGGCTGATGCTACAAAAAAGTTATGATATTTTTCATTATGTTTAATTTTGGGGGCTGATGCTACAAATAAAAACTTTTTAACAAAAAAATAAACCACCGAAAAAACTGAAAAGCAAAAAATAATTTTGAATATAACTTGAATTTTATAAGGTTTTGCAGTCGGGGACAAACCAACATCCTACGTAGATATGTATTTTTTTTGTAATATTTTTTAAATGTAATGTTTTTTTTTTTTTTATATTATTTAGGTTTGCGCTTGACCGCAATCCCGCCTGATGGTAAGCGAAGATGTAGTCTAGGGTGAACCGCGCGTACCCATAAGATGCCTGTTCACTCTGGCCTTGAATAAACCCATGTTATAAGTGTCTGGAAACACGTTGTCCGGGAGAGCATTCCACAACATGGCCGTGCGTATAAGGTAAGAGGAAGCGAAACGCTTGGTACGGCAAGATGGAATGTCGACGACGAAGCGATGGAGACCCCCCCGACGCCTAGTGGTCCGATAGAAGAACGGGGATGGAGGGACAAGATTATGGAGTTCTTTATCGCATTCTCCGTGGAACAATCTGTAGAATACCGTCAAACTTGCAACCTGACGCCGATGATCCAGGTTTTGCAGTTTCTTGCTCGTTAGGTCGCTATCGTCAATTATCCTTCGAGCGCGCCTATCTAACGAGTCCAAAGTTGCCAGTTGATATTTGGCTGAGCCATCCCACAGATGAGAACAGTACTCCATGCAAGGTCGAACTTGAGCTTTGTATAAATTTAGAAGCTGTTCCTTTGTGAAGTACCGTCTCACCTTGTTCAGGATACCAAGTTTTTTGGCAACAGTCTTGGCCTTGGCCTCGATGGCCCGTCCGAAATTAAGGTCAGAGGATAAATTGAGACCCAAAAGGTCTAGGTGTTTGGATAACGGTACAGATACATCACGAAATGCGGGAGTCAGGTTAAAGAGATTCCTCTTTGCAGAAAAGAGACAGGCCTGTGTTTTAGAGGCATTGAAATTGTTCTAAAAAGGAAGCTAAGCAATATTGCTAACGCAATTCATTTTTTCGAATTTAAGGCTAGGGCTCTACCGCGTAACTTTGGTGGTAATCGTAACGAACACCATTAATTATTTCATCCAATGATGCGCACGCGGTATGTCGCGACGATGATCATTCGTGGGCCCTGATTGGATGAAATTCATTAATGGTTTTCGTTACGATTAACACCAAAGTTACGCGGTAGACACCCCGGTCCCATAGTAAAAGTTGATCGTATACATGAGTACTTTACGTGGTTTCATTTAATGTCGTATTGTCGTAATAGCTTATGTTATTGGTTTGTCCCCGACTGCATAACCTTATAAAATTCAAGTTATATTCAAAATTATTTTTTGCTTTTCAGTTTTTTCGGTGGTTTATTTTTTTGTTAAAAAGTTTTTATTTTATATTTTTTTGTGGCTATACTCTACTAATTACTACATGCTTAATTTTTGTTTTCTTTTGATGTAATACACAACTCAGCATTAAAATCTGTGAGTGAACAATAAATCATCCCTATTTTCCCACCCTTAGGGTAGGTATTTTTTATGCATATTTAGGTATATGGGACCACATTCGAGGTATCCTATCCATTAAAAAAATAATTATCAAAATCGGACAACTCTGTCAAAAATTACGCGTGATCATATATAAAAAAAAAAAAATATACGCGTCGACTTGTAAACCTCCTCCGTTTTTTCGTCGGTTAAAAAGTTATGATATATTTCATTATGTTAAGTTAGGCACCTACTTAACCTACACTTTTACTGCAGCTTTGTTGGAATACTGTTGAAGTTTATTTGATTTTTATAGGTGTCACACTCACACCTGAGTAAGTCTGATACCACAAAGATACGCGGGGGCCCCTGAACTTACCCCGACACTATTAATTATTCTGTGCCCCAACCGAGCTTACTTAGTTAGTACAGTTGGCTGCTTCCCCCGGGGTGGTCAGGTATCATAGGAGGATTTGCCCACGCAAAAAAACAAAAAAATGGTATGAGAGAGAGACTGGTCAAAATTTAAGATATGTTTATGTACCTAGTTATTATCTGCCTTTCACTGGCTCTTAAACTACCTATTTTGTAAGATTGCTTAGCTACCCTTAATTCGTAGGTAAGTAGGTATAAACTTACGTAAGCCTCCTGGATTAGCCTAGGAGTCGAATGAAGGATTTCATTTGGTTTAATAAACAAGTTAAACGGCACATTTGGTACTTTCCAATCAGTAAGCGATTGAAGATCTTTCAGGGGAGGTGGTTTTTTTCTCAAACAACTTGGTTTTTCTTTATACACCGTTTTTGGAATCGGTTTTATCTCACCATTATTATAATCGCTCTTAAGAGTAGTTTCGTTGTTATAAATCATGGATTCAAATCTGTGTATATGATGGGGATGGTTCATTTTTAGAATAAAATTGAAATAAGTAGGTACCTACGTAAAATTAAATAAAAATCTTCAGAAAAAAATCCTCAAAAAACTACAAAAAATATTTGACAACAGCATTTGAAGTATTTGTGAAAATAGCACTTTGATAGCACTGACATTTAAAAGGCAGTGCCGCATTAAAGCCAGCGCGGGGCCTGTAACAAATGTAATCAAGGGCCCTTTAGAGCTAGCCTCCCTCAAATTATAGTTTAGGTGCAGATTCAGCCCACAAATTATATGAGTTAGTCGCGCAGTATACTATATTGACGATTGTAGTAAGTTCCTCTCTCCCAATCATATTAAGCCATAAAAAAACTCGTCCGGCAGAGATTTTTCTTAAATAACTTAGCTCTTGGCCACATAATACCAGCGGTTTTTTTGGTCGCCCGTTATTTTTGTATACAATTTAGTGAAAGAGACCATTTCTTAAAATTCGTGTAAAAAAAATATGCAAGAACGTAGGGCCCCATGAAATGTGGGGTCACCTGCTACTTGGCTCAGCCGGCACTGCATAAATGGCATATATCTTACATATTATCTATGAGGATTATTGTATCCTAGTTCTTACAGTAGATAGTCTATGAATAAGGGTTGGGTCAAACTAAACGGTAAAAATCATAGAAGATAATAATTCTTTATAGAATGAATCTTACTCAAATGTAGGAAGGTATAAAAAGAGAAAAGAAAATACATCACATAAGTACATAAATATAATTAAAACGATTTAAAAAATAAACTTATATAAAGAAAATCTTAGAAATTAATAATGAATACAAACTAGGTATATACATTTATAAAATTAAAAGTAGGTATCTAAATTATTTTTAACTACAAAATAATATGTAGACATTATTTATTGACGACCACCGCGTCTGCCCGATTGCATAATACCCATATTTTGTCTATGATCGTGAACAATAGCAGACTCTTCGCACTTTCGGCATCTAAAAAAAATAACCCTTTTTTTACTAACTAATTTGAGCTGAGGCAATTCCTGCTTCAATATACAAATCACTTTTTTTTATTCTACTTAGGTAGCAAACAAGCATACGGCCCGCCTGATGGTAAGCGGTTACCACAGCCTATGGACGCTTGCATCAACACCAAGGGCGTCACTCGCGCGTTGCCGACCCTGCAGTAATCTCTTCACACCCTTTTTGAAGAACCCCATGCTGTACTCCATTGGGAAAACCATGGCGGGGAGCTCATTCCACAATCTGAGCGTACGCGGAAGGAAGCTCCTTTGAGACCGCACAGTTCGAAACAATTCTGGTTTCAATGTGTGTGTGAGGATCGTCGTCGATGGCGAGAGTTGCGATGGTGGAAGGTAGCCGTGGGTATCATCTTAAACAATTCTTCAGAACACTGTCCATTGTAGGTACAAGCGGTAGAACACACAATAAGGAGGCAAAGTCTAGAGCGGTTTAGAGCGCTTGGGAGTTCGGGATCGTCGACAATTCTAGCGGCACGTCGCTGAACCGAGTCTAGAGGCCCAAGCTGGTATCCAGGTGCCCCCTCCCACAGATGACACTTTGTACCAAGATCATCAACTGAGGCTTTACTCCTATATCTAGGTCCTACGCGGGGCTTCAGACGAGTCAAGGGCTATGTGTTGATTGATATCAGACAGACAGACAGCATGAATTTAAGGATTAATTCAAATCAGCCTGATTTGCCTCACGAAACGCCTTATTCTATGCTTTAATAGTTTTATATGTATTTCACCAACTAAATATTTGTTTGAACTTCCAAATTATCCCATAATCATAATAAATAATAGGTAGTAAACGTATACGAACTTGGATATAGGGCGCCTCAACCAGAACTCTTTTGTAGTATTGCAGAGACCCCTGAACTGCTTATTGTCCCAGGAGACTGAATCCATTCGCCATTCCGGAGATACGTAAGACGCTTTCAACTTCGGCAAGTAAATCTGTTGATTTTTGAAATGTACTTATGCATTTGAGCGATGATAGTTTTGTGATAGTGAAGTCAAAATCCATGGTGAAATTCGAAGTCTACAGTGGCATTGACTTTTGATGACTTGATATGTGGCATCGAACAAGTAGGCAACCCAAAGAAGCGCAATTTTGCTTTAAATCTATTCCGAAAATTTCCAACCACCGACAATGCACTCTGATTGGCTAAGTCACGGACGCATTCGCTTTGATTGCCCAAATCAAGAACACACGATGCAGTAATTGGTCCATACTGTTCAGAATCAGTGCAAAAATTTACTGTTCAAACTGCAGTGCACTGACTAGTTTGCTGAATCGGATTACTCGGTATTACTTTTTTTTTTTTTTTTTTTTTCGTGGGGAAATCCTCATAGGATACCCGACCGCCCCGGGGGTAGCGGCCAGGTTATGCCGGACTTGTACCGGCTAAAACCCCACGGTGGTCGCCATCTGCGCTGTAGAGGGGGGCGGGCTCTCGTGTTGAACGCGTACCTGCTCACCCCTCCAAGCGCGGCGCTTTGATAGCTCGTCCCGGGGGAAGTCTGACACCTCCCCCCAGCACCCTCGCAGTGCTATCGCACGATGAGTCGTGACCACGTCGACCCATCGTCCTCCTTGGGGTCGCTTCTGAGCGCACAGAGCCCCCGCCCTGATTGCCCACGACCCCAAAGGCCCCGTTTAGTCGCCTTTTACGACAGGCAGGGGAACACCGTAGCTGTTATTCTAAGCCCCAGCTACAGGGCAGGAGGGCCGCCACGAGGCACGTCTGCGCCTCGGCGGCGTCGTCTCCGAGCGGGATCGGCTCTCTCCCGATCCCGCTCAGCAGCCTCCTTCTGGACCATTACGGTCTCACAGAAGGAGGCTACGGCCCTCCACGCTGTATCCCCGCTCAGCATCGCCGACACGACTGCTGGCAGGGAGAGATTCCGCCCGATCAGGCCGACCAGGATCCGCCGCTCGGGTTCCCACGCAGGGCACACTGCGAGCGTGTGCGATGCGGAATCCTGGCCGCTCCCACCGCAGTGGAAGCAGGCCGCCGTCGCCTCACGTCCAATCTTACACAGATAATCACCGAAGCACCCGTGTCCGGTGAGTATCTGTGTGAGCCTGTAGGTGAGTCGTCCACCTTGTCGCTGCATCCAGGCCTCGAAGACCGGCAGGACTGCTCCAACGACGCGTTTGCGCGCATGACGCTCCTCTCGGAGCCTCGCGCGCCACGTCGCGAATGCGATAATTCGTTCCTGCCGTTTGATCGCCTCTTCTGGGTCGCCTCCACCGCTCTGACGGACGATGCGAATCCGGTCATAGACCCTCGCATCCATGTCCGCCAGAATATCAAGTGGCGGAAAGCGAGCCAGAATTGTCGCCGCCTCAAAGGATACTGTGCGGTATCCTCGTACGATCCGTAGCGCCATCCTTCGCTGGGCGCTGTAGATTTTCGTCCTACAGCGTCGGATGGCCAGCCTCTTCGCCCATACGGGCGCCCCGTACAGGGCCACGGATCGTATGACCCCCGCATAGAGGCGGCGAACTTCCTCTCTCGGTCCCCCGAGATTGGGCAGCAGTCTGTGCATGGCACCCGCTACCCTCTCGATCCGGGGGACGAGGCGATAAAAATGCTCTTCAAAGCCCCAGCGACTGTCTAGGGTGAGGCCCAGGTACTTCATATACCGCCCCACCCTGACTTCCGACCCACCTACTTGAACGCGCGAGTCGGGTGGTTCCCTGCTCCTAGGCAGTTTGTGAAACCATAGCGCCTCGGTCTTGTGAGGCGCTATCTCCAGACCCAACTCGCGGATTTTGGCGACGACGACTTCTACCCCAAGCTCGGCGAGCTCCTTGGTCCTCTCGAAGGTATCCCCACTGGCGACCACCAACGTGTCATCTGCATAGCAGACGACATTTATGCCAGTGGGGAGGTCGACACGCAGAACCGCATCATACGCAAGGTTCCACAGCAACGGGCCCAACACCGACCCCTGTGGAACCCCACATGTAATCTCCCTCCGGATTCTCGTACCATCTTGGTCCATGTACAGGATGTACCTATCGCGCAAGTAGTCACCGACCACGCCTTGCAGGTAGGAGGGCACCTGATGATATACTAGTGCCCCCCTGATTGCGTCCCAAGGCAGAGAGTTAAAGGCGTTGACGATGTCAAGACTTATCGCCAACGCCACTCCACCCCGAGACACAGCCTGCTCCGACAGGAAACGGACGCGCAAGACTGCATCTACAGTCGAGCGCCCCTGCCGGAAGCCGAACTGACTATCAGCCAGATCGGGACCAACGCGCGACAGATGCCCGTTGAGACGAGCGGCAACTATTCGTTCGAACAATTTGCCAGCCTCGTCCAACAGGCATATGGGACGGTACGCCGCACTGTGGATCGAAAATCAGCTTTCGAAGACATAGGGATTTTAATTTTTAAGTGTCGTTTTTTTTCTTGGATATGGCTTTTTTTTACCATTACTATATTCAAATATTCACACAAGTTTAATTTAGCATACAAATGGACGACTTATGTTTTTTTTTCGAAAAAATTGTATGGAACTCGTATGAAAAATGCGATTATCTTTGGAACAGCTAGTTAAACCGTAATATCCTTACAGGGAGTTTTAGAACTAATTATTTATGATTTATTGACATACCACACATAACGTTATCTGCTGCAGAAAAAAAGAAAAAAATGAAGAAATATATATTTTTTATATAAATTTTGTAATGACTCGTTTTAAAGCACCAAGACAAAATACCAAGTTTATAATAGCTAATTAGCCTGAAAAAGTGATATTTAATCATTATTTTGTAGTACCATAACCACCATGGAACAACACAAATCACAAACTATTATCTTATTCTGGCAAGTAGGTAATTAGGAGTTCAAGTAAATATTTTCAATAATTAAGCACTTTAGCTAACATATCTTTAATGAATATAGCTAACAAATATAAATCTCTAATGAGAGTAAAAAAAAAAGAAAATTTGCTAATCACTTATAGTTTTAATGATCAATTAACAGCTAAATTATATAATAAGCTAAATTTGACTTTATAGTTTAATATATTCCAAACTTTTGGACTGCGAACATTAAATCTGTATCCTGTGACCGTAAAATATTATAATGGAAAGTCTAACCACCAACTTAGACTTGTTTGTTTTTCTAAGAAGCGGAAGTACTTCATTTGATCATGAAGTATTGTTCAGGGCAGTGGGAGCTCGTCTAGGTGATCGCCTTTTTGAGGAAGACCTTGTAACACTTAAGGAATTTTGTCGAAAATTCACACGAGCTGCTTCACAGAGGTGGAAGAAATCTCACCGTATCCTTGATACATTCAGGAAGCATTACGAAAATTGGCTTCAGGCTAATGTTGATTTGCCAAGTTGCGTGCCAAATAATGTTGTCTTCCAAGAATCAAATGAAGAGAGAAATAGTGCACATTTAATGTCTCCAGCACCGTCGACATCGTCTATTGGTACAATGACAAAAAGACCTCGTAAAGCATTCGAAGATCTGGGCAGTAAACAGAAGAAGAGAAGGTCTGACGAACATAAATTCGAAGATCCAATTGAATTGGCCAATTCAGCTGCATTACTTTTAAGAGAAAATGGTCGTGAGGATACTGCATTCGTTATAAAATTTAACTGCACTGGACGACTGATAAGGCTGAGCATGGCTTAGGATTCATCCATAAACTTTCGTCTCCAGCAGTCGGCTTGAGTGGCACCAAGGAGGTCATAAATATACTTGAATCATCTTGTCCCCCTTCCATTTTTTGTTTATATCGGCTTTGGTTGGAAGCACCATCAAATCCCCACTTGGACATTAGTTTCAGATCCTTATTTTCTACATTGCCAGAAAGACTTTCAAGGATCCCTTTCACCGTGATATCTAGTAATGCTTGAAGTGTAATCCTAGCTGATGAATCCGTTACTGTCACTGATTGTTTCGGAGGATAGCATTGCAATTTGGCTTATTCAACTTTGTAGTAAGACGGGTAAATATCTTTAGCACCTTCCCTAATGGCTGTCTCTCGCAACGTGATGTATTGCCACTTGACAGTTTTAGTGAAAGGCAACCCTAGTGCTTTTTGTGGTGTAAATAAAGATTTAATTAATTTATCAAGCATTTCCTTAATTTTTGCAGCTGCATCTGGATTTTTCGGCATATATTCGATTACGAATGCAGTATCCTCACGACCATCTTCTCTTAAAAGTAATGCAGCTGAATTGGCCAATTCAATTGGATCTTCGAATTTATGTTCGTCAGACCTTGTCTTCTTCTGTTTACTGCACATCTTCAATGCAAATCTTCGAATGCTTTTCGAGGTCTTTTTGTCATTGTACCAATAGACGATGTCGACGGTTCTGGAGACATTAAATGTGCACTATTTCTCTCTTCATTCGATTCTTGGAAGACAACATTATTTGGCACACAACTTGGCCAATCAACATTAGCCTGAAGTCAATTTTCGTAATGCTTCCTGAATGTATCAAGGATACGGTGAGATTTCTGCCACCTCTGTGAAGCAGCTCGTGTGAATTTTCGACAAAATTCCTTAAGCGTTACAAGGTCTTCCTCAAAAAGGCGATCACCTAGACGAGCTCCCACTGCCCTGAACAATACTTCATGATCAAATGAAGTACTTCCGCTTCTTAGAAAAACAAACAAGTCTAAGTTGGTGGTTAGACTTTCCATTATAATATTTTACGGTCACCGGATACAGATTTAATGTTCGCAGTCCAAAAGTTTGGAATATATTAAACTATAAAGTCAAATTTAGCTTATTATATAATTTAGCTGTTAATTGATCATTAAAACTATAAGTGATTAGCAAATTTACTTTTTTTAAATTACTCTCATTAGAGATTTATATTTGTTAACTACGCTCATTAAAGATGTGTTAGCTAAAGTGCTTAATTATTGAAAATATTTACTAGAACTCCTAATTACCTACTTGCTAGAATAAGATAATAGTTTGTGATATGTATTGTTGCATGGTGGTTATGGTACTACAAAATAATGATTAAATATCACTTTTTCATGTTAATTAGGTTATTATAAACTAGGTATTTTGTCTTCGTGCTTTAAAACGAGACATTAAAATTTAATAAAAAATATATATATATTTCATAATTTTTTTCTTTTTTTCTGCAGCAGATAACGTTATGTGTGGTATGTCAATAAATCATAAATAATTAGTTCTAAAACTCTCTGTAAGGATATTACGGTTCAACTTGCTGTTCCAAAGATAATCGCATTTTTCATACGAGTTCCATACAATTTTTTCGAAAAAAAATCATAAGTCGTCCGTTTGTATGCTAAATGAAACTTGTGTGAATATTTGAGCATAGTAATGGTAAACAAAATCCATATCCAAGAAAAAAAACGACACTTAAAAATTGAAATCCCTATGTCTTCGAAAGCTGATTTTCGATCCACAGTGCGCCGAGGGAGAATCTACGGGTCTGCCTTCCTTCTTCAAGAGGACCAAAATTGCCTCCTTCCAAGCCGTAGGGAACTTGGCATAACGGAGGCAGCTGTTGAACAACTGCCTCAGCCTGTCCCCCAAGGCAGCCAGACTCAACACCCACACCCGACCCGGTACGCCATCGGGTCCTGGTGCGGTGCTTCGGGCTTTCAAGCGGCCAACAGCTCGATCTAGCTCCTGTACGGTCACCCCCATCTCGTCATGCCACTCCCACGACGTAAGGGGGTGGACTGAGGGACCTGACCGGCCTACCGGGAAGAGAGTATTCACGACTCGACCCAGCAGGCCCGGATCTAGGGTTTCCGTAAGGGGGGGCACCCATGGCCTGAGTTTACCCAGGACCATCTTATAAGGGCGCCCCCACGGATCCTCGTTGAGTCCCTCCAGGAGCTCATCCCAGCACCGTTTTTTGGCGTCTGAGATGGCGATCTGCATCGCTACTGTAGCCGCTCGATATGCCCTATAGAGACTGGCTACCTCCTCGGCAGGAGTTCGCCTTCGCCTTCGGGCTCTGGTGTACAGGCGGCGGCTCCGCAAGCAAACCGCGCGAATTTGCGCGATTTCTGCTGACCACCAGTACACTGCCCGGAACTTGGGGCGACTGGACCGCGGCATCGATGCATCGCAAATTTGCGTCATCGTGCCGCGGAACCAGTTTGCTTCTCTATCCGGATCGGACGGAATCTCCACGGCGTTTTCCGGCCATGCCGCGACATTGGCGGCGGCTTCGAGCATGTCTCGATTTAGCCGCTTGAGACACCAACGTCGCTGTGGGCTGCCTTCGTGGCGGCTGGCATTCGCGTCAGGATGGCGGAATGCCACATCCATGAGGATGTGGCGATGGTCAGATAGAGTGACCACCTCATCTGCAACTCGCCATCCCGACAGCATGCGCATGGCAGCAGGAGTCGCCCATGTGAGGTCCACGATCGACTCCCCCTGCCACCGCACACATGTGCTCACGGACCCCCGATTAACTAATTGGAGGTCCAGACCAGCCGCCCACTCCAGTACTGCTTCTCCCCTTGGACTGTCTCTGGGGTTCCCCCACGCCCTTGCGTGGGCATTGAAGTCCCCCAGGACAATCAGCGGACGAGACGGGCATCTGCGAACACAGTCAGCCACCTCGTCCAGGTACGCCTCGTAGTCGGCGAGGGACCTGTTAGGCGAGAAGTAACAGCCCACTATGGCCAGGGTGCTCCATTGCACTGCAACGTAGCCCTGCCCTCTACTCAAAAGAGCGCAGGGTGGAGCACCTTCTCCGCCCCCCCAGTATATGGCAACTGAGCCCAAATCGTCCCCGAACCAGCGAGGATGGTCGGGAACGCTGTGGGGCTCCGCTACGACTGCCAAGGCAATCTGCCGCTCCACAATGGTCTGCATAAGCAGATGCTGAGCATTGCGGCAGTGGTTAAGATTGCCTTGGAGGATCTTGTGTAGGGGCGGAAATTTTAAGCCTCGAGAACCACCTCCATATCCGGGCTAGGGCCCGGCTCTGCGGCAGTTGCCGCGGCCGTCTCTACGATGGGAGCCTGCTTACTCCTTTTCTTACTGGGTGGGGGACACCTCCGTCCCAGACGGTGATTGGAGGGACGACCTAAGTCTGCGCACAAGGGACACTTCAGCGTCTTAGCAGTGCAATCGCGGGCCCTGTGGCCCGCTTCTCCGCAGGCGTAACATCGACTACTTCTGTCTACGCCTGCGGTGCACCTGCAACCGACGTGCCCCTTTTCGAGGCACCGGAAGCAGTGTAAGGGCCTGGCTTCTAGTGCCTCGACCCTCGCTGTTCCCCATCCCACTTGTATGCCCTTGGCGGCGATCAGTTTTCCAACCACCGTCAAGGGACAACGCACCCAACAGGTTCCCATCGTAGTTGGTGTTCGACGGACTTCGCCCACCCTGACGTCATCCGATACACACCCACCCGCTTCAGCAACCGCTGCTGCCACTTCTTGCGGAGTGACGGCGTCGTCGAGGTCCCGTAGCCTCAGGTCACCCGTCTTAACAGGCCGGGCGATACGCAACCCAAGGTCTACTAGAGCCTCCCTTAACTTTGCGGCCAAGGCATCAGCCTTGACACCGCATTCAGGGCCGTCTACCTCCATTAGAATACCCCCGGTAACTGCTCTCTTCATGCGGACGGCCGGTATACCAAGATCTTTTAGTTTGATCTTGGCTTTGGCGTCGTCCGTCACTTGTTGATATGTCAACGTGGAGCCTTCTGGAATCGTCACAGTGACAGCAGCGGTCGTTGGGACCCTGGGCACCTTCTTTTTGTTACTCCGTTTGGTCTTGGGTGGAGGGGGAGGTGGCGCTGCACGGGATTCGCCCTGGGTCTTGGTCTTCTTCGGTTGGCCAGCCACAGCTGACCAGCTTCTGCTGATTTGGGTGGCGGCCGATGGCTCGAAAGTCCCGGGTACGGGGGGCAACTCCTGTACCATGGGTGGTTGAGAAGGGCGAGTCCTTGTATTTGTACTCTTCTTCTTCTTCTTCTTCTTCTTCTTCTTACCCTTTCCGGGAGTCGTCTGTGGCTGAGGCTGCGTTTGCAGCTGCGAAGGCGGCAGCGGGTGTGGCTGTGCCTGTGCGGGTTTCCCCAGTGGTGGCCTAATGGCCCTTTCGGGGAAGATTTCAGCCCTGAAGGCCGCTAATCTGGCATCTAACACCGCCGCAATCCGCTCAAAGAGCTGGTCCTCCTGTGGACACGCAGAAGCTAATGCCGGAGGTGCCTGTACAGGCCGTTCGGGTCGAGCGGCTGGAGTGGGCCGAGTGGCCGGAGCAGGTGGCTGGGACAATGTGGGTACCACTCCGTCCACGCCATTAGCCGGAGGCCTACGAAGGAGGTTTAATTCCTCCGTAAGCTTGTCCACTTTAGTGGCCAGACTGGAGAGTTGAGAACGTAAGTCCGCATTCTCTCCTTCCAACCTGGAAACATTTTCATCAACTGCGGTCCTGCTCGCCAGCTCCATAGTTGCGGCTTTCACAGTCCGCACTGCCATTCTGATCGAGCGGACGTACGTCGTCTTGAGGTTGCCAGAATGGTCCGCAACCTTCTCAAGGGTCAAAAGATGCTGATCAATGCAGTTGCCAAGCTCGGCATCTGCCTGCGACCGCATCCCTTGCGCCAAAAGCTCAAGGCTTGGGAGGTCCTTCTTCGCCCTCGTATTTTTGGGCTGCACCATGGGATTAAAAACGTCATCCTCGGTGTCGCAATCCTCTATTGGATCCTCCACTTGTGAGTCCGAAACAGCTCTAACCTTGGGCCCACGCGCTGCATCCGCACTTGTAGGCAGTGCGGGTCGTTTTCGGCCGCGGGACCTTCCTTCTTGGGATACATCCGATGTGACCGATGTGAGCGACATAACGGAGCCATCCGATTCACCCCCGTCGCTCGCATTGGCCAGGTCGTGCGGCGTGTTCGGACGTCTAAACGTACGTCCACGCCTCCCACGCGCCGAGACCGCTGGTCCCCCCGGCGCTACACCTACATTCTTTCGTGCTCCCGTCGGAGCCGTCGTTATAATCGCGATCGAATCGCTGAGCAGGTCTTTGCCCCCCCCAGATACGGTGGGGCAGCCCGGGCTAGGCCCGGGGGTGGATTCTCCGGCAGTGCCGGTACCACCCTGGGGTAGTTTGTTTTTAAGATCTGCCATTACATTTTGTTACTTTTTTTACGAGGGTGAGTTCCCTGAACCGAGCGCTAGAGGCTGGACTCCCACCAGCCATTCATCCCATCGGCACGCTAGACCTTGGGATTGGGGTAATTTATTAGAGAGGTTTACTTCCTCGTGGCCTTGCAGGGCCTCCGGTCCCAACTGGGATTACGGATGGTCCGACGTCGGCATGAGCCGAGTGCACCTGGCACATCGTCGCACAAGGGAGTGTTTTTTAGAGAGGTTTCCTTCCTCTTGTCCGGCGTCGGCAAAAGCCGAGTGCACTAGGCAAACACACCGCACCTGTCGCATCCTCTGTCCCCTCTTATTCGAAGAGGGATACGAAGAGCAACCAAGAGGCCACACAGGCCCGCCTCGCCCAATCACTGGGGTATTTCCTCCCTTCTGGTTTTTGTTCGCGCCGGGTAAACCCGGTACTCCCCATATCTGGGGAGCGTTCCCCTATCCACAACCCGGGGACGCGCCCGATGGGTGATCCAGAAACACCACACGGGTACTCGGTATTACTAGTCTAAATGGATTTTTCGTCGATGTATGATGATTATTATCAGGGAGCTCCGGAGGAAGTAAATCTCTGTGTAGTTTACGTAGGTAATTTGTTTTATATAATCACTTGACATTATTAGTTCTTTCTTGTATTTATGAAAATATGTTAGCAATCCTAGGTATGTAACATCACATTAGGTAGGTAAGTATATGCTGTACCACCCTCGAGTTGAAAGTCTTTCGCTGGCAGCTGCAATTAGTCCCCAATTATCTTCTAGACTTTATGTAGATATTGACCCACCTTCGGCCATATCATCACTATCATTAACATTTAAAGGTTCCGAAATCTAGACAATGTATGGAAACTGTGAATTCGGAATCTAACACGGTTCTAAAGTGATCATCTACTTTTAACGCTGAATTTACGTACGTAATTTACTAACCGGGTTAGCAGGAGCCGGTAGTCCGGTCGGGTGCGGAGCTCTGTAGGAACGGGAGGTGACTTCCTGCATTTTTCTACCAAATCTCATCGCGTCCGTTGTATAGAAACTTTGCTTCAAACGCTGCTGGTCTCTGTTTGTCAAAATCATATTTCTATGTCTAGAAAATCGTAGCATTTCAAAACTGGATTTTAGTTCTTAGATAAGTGGAAAAAGTTTCATCCAAAAAATTGGTGTCGGCGTTTTTAGAGAGTATTCTTCCTTTTAAGATGTGTATAATGAGATGTGTATTCTTACAACAGTTGTTTTTCTAAGAAAACCTAATTATCTACTATTATCATTGACAGCTCAGATTATCCTCTAGGTAACTGAACATGGATGGACCTAATCATTAATGAGTCCACTTAGTGGGTGTCGTCCAGGCCAGTTTGGCCTTCATTCACTCACCACTTGCCGAAATATATAGTGACTGACTTACTCTGGGCCCTGAAAGTCGTCCATGCTCACAAAGGGAGCCATTATAACACGAGGCCGGGTCTTTTGGACATTCTCCTGTTCAAGTTTTGGGGGCTCATGCTGTCAAAAATTATGATAATTAGTACTATTATATTTAGTAGGTACCTACTTTAGTTAAATTGCTTGGCTACCCTTAATTAGTACCCAGGTATAAACTTACGTTAGCCTCCTGAACTATCCAAGGATTCTTATGATGGATATCATGTGGTTTAATAAACAAGTTAAACGGCACATTTGATACTTTCCAATCTCCAAGCGATTGAATATATTTCACGGAAGGTGGTCTTTTTCTCAAACAACAGGGTTTTTCTTTATACACCGTTTTTTGAATCGGTTTTATCTCACCATCATTATAATCAGTTTTAAGAGTAGTTTCGTCGTTAAAAACCATGGATTCAAATCTGTGCATATGCTGGTTCATATTGAGAATACCTAATATTGAAATAATTAGGTAAAAGCTAAATAAAAATCCGCAGAAAAAATACTCAAAAAACTAGAAAAAATATTTGACAAATTAAATGTGAAATATAGCACTGACATAAAGCAGTGCCCGATTTAGACAGCGCGGAGCCTGTCTGTACCGAATGTAATCAAGGGCCCTTTAAAGCTAGCCTCTCTCATCTTACATAGAGATCAGGTGTGGTTCAAGTGCAGTTTCAGCCTACAAATTATAAGGGATGGGGGGGGGCTACCTACGGCCATTGTAATCGCACGGCACCGGGAAATGGAACGCGACGCGACTTTGTGAAACAAGTGGCCTCTTCAACCATCGTCCCGTCACGTCTCGTCTCGGTGTGAACTGACCAAAATAATGAGGTCTGCTTTCGCGAGTGTTGAATGATACACGTGTTAGAGGGATTTCTTTAGATTACTGTTTCTGGTTTCTATTTTTGTTTGTTTTTAAATAATAGGTTAAATCTTGCTGTGTATGTGTTGGTGGTGGTAAAAAATTCAGGTTTGTTCTAACTTTACGTAGGTAACATGGATATTGTGCCTCCTGAACCTCCGGACCCTCCGGACCCTACTGTTGTAATGGACATTGTAGATGCATCTCCGCCCCTTTTGCCTCCAAGTGCGTCTAAACGTCGCTTGGATATCGATGATAACCATTCGGTTTCATCATCAAAAAAAACTATTACTGACCTTTCTTCCTCGACCCCATCTATTCAAACTGTTTACTTACACCATAGTTTAACTATAGGTTTCCGTAGTTATGAAAAGGAGGATAAAGGTCCTTTATCCTCCTTTTCATAACTACGGAAACCTTATCATCGATATGGTTATCATCGATATCCAAGCGACGTTTAGACGCACTTGGAGGCAAAAGGGGCGGAGATGCATCTACAATGTCCATTACAACAGTAGGGTCCGGAGGGTCCGGAGGTTCAGGAGGCACAATATCCATGTTACCTACGTAAAGTTAGAACAAACCTGAATTTTTTACCACCACCAACACATACACAGCAAGATTTAACCTATTATTTAAAAACAAACAAAAATAGAAACCAGAAACAGTAATCTAAAGAAATCCCTCTAACACGTGTATCATTCAACACTCGCGAAAGCAGACCTCATTATTTTGGTCAGTTCACACCGAGACGAGACGTGACGGGACGATGGTTGAAGAGGCCACTTGTTTCACAAAGTCGCGTCGCGTTCCATTTCCCGGTGCCGTGCGATTACAATGGCCGTAGGTAGCCCCCCCCCATCCCTTATAATTTGTAGGCTGAAACTGCACTTGAACCACACCTGATCTCTATGTAAGATGAGAGAGGCTAGCTTTAAAGGGCCCTTGATTACATTCGGTACAGACAGGCTCCGCGCTGTCTAAATCGGGCACTGCTTTATGTCAGTGCTATATTTCACATTTAATTTGTCAAATATTTTTTCTAGTTTTTTGAGTATTTTTTCTGCGGATTTTTATTTAGCTTTTACCTAATTATTTCAATATTAGGTATTCTCAATATGAACCAGCATATGCACAGATTTGAATCCATGGTTTTTAACGACGAAACTACTCTTAAAACTGATTATAATGATGGTGAGATAAAACCGATTCAAAAAACGGTGTATAAAGAAAAACCCTGTTGTTTGAGAAAAAGACCACCTTCCGTGAAATATATTCAATCGCTTGGAGATTGGAAAGTATCAAATGTGCCGTTTAACTTGTTTATTAAACCACATGATATCCATCATAAGAATCCTTGGATAGTTCAGGAGGCTAACGTAAGTTTATACCTGGGTACTAATTAAGGGTAGCCAAGCAATTTAACTAAAGTAGGTACCTACTAAATATAATAGTACTAATTATCATAATTTTTGACAGCATGAGCCCCCAAAACTTGAACAGGAGAATGTCCAAAAGACCCGGCCTCGTGTTATAATGGCTCCCTTTGTGAGCATGGACGACTTTCAGGGCCCAGAGTAAGTCAGTCACTATATATTTCGGCAAGTGGTGAGTGAATGAAGGCCAAACTGGCCTGGACGACACCCACTAAGTGGACTCATTAATGATTAGGTCCATCCATGTTCAGTTACCTAGAGGATAATCTGAGCTGTCAATGATAATAGTAGATAATTAGGTTTTCTTAGAAAAACAACTGTTGTAAGAATACACATCTCATTATACACATCTTAAAAGGAAGAATACTCTCTAAAAACGCCGACACCAATTTTTTGGATGAAACTTTTTCCACTTATCTAAGAACTAAAATCCAGTTTTGAAATGCTACGATTTTCTAGACATAGAAATATGATTTTGACAAACAGAGACCAGCAGCGTTTGAAGCAAAGTTTCTATACAACGGACGCGATGAGATTTGGTAGAAAAATGCAGGAAGTCACCTCCCGTTCCTACAGAGCTCCGCACCCGACCGGACTACCGGCTCCTGCTAACCCGGTTAGTAAATTACGTACGTAAATTCAGCGTTAAAAGTAGATGATCACTTTAGAACCGTGTTAGATTCCGAATTCACAGTTTCCATACATTGTCTAGATTTCGGAACCTTTAAATGTTAATGATAGTGATGATATGGCCGAAGGTGGGTCAATATCTACATAAAGTCTAGAAGATAATTGGGGACTAATTGCAGCTGCCAGCGAAAGACTTTCAACTCGAGGGTGGTACAGCATATACTTACCTACCTAATGTGATGTTACATACCTAGGATTGCTAACATATTTTCATAAATACAAGAAAGAACTAATAATGTCAAGTGATTATATAAAACAAATTACCTACGTAAACTACACAGAGATTTACTTCCTCCGGAGCTCCCTGATAATAAAATAATATATCGTCCATATATCGCGTTCTGAACCTGATCCCTCGGCTGGGACTACTATCCGTCCAATAAAGTTTGGACAATTCTTAGTTCAAAACAAGATCCAAAACATATGCAAGGATGGCATAAAGAAGGTAGGTCGAAACAGGATTAGCATTGAGTTTATGTCAGCTTCAGCTGCTAACACCTTTCTGGATTGCCCATTATTACCTCATCATAAGTACATTGCAAATATCCCTACTTACAACATTACTCGTATGGGGCTAGTTCGCGACATTCCAGTGGAATGGTCGATGGATGAACTTGTAGAATCTTTAACTCTCCCTGATGGTTGTGGGTATTTTTTAAAAGCCCGTAGATTAAATAGGAAAAATATAGTTGATGGTATAGCCAACTGGATTCCGACTCAAAGTGTTTGTCTGACCTTTCATGGACAATTTCTTCCAAATCGGGTATATGCATTTCACACATCGCTTCCAGTTGAAACATATAGGCTTCCAACGATACAGTGCCACAATTGCTGCAGGTTTGGTCATATAAAGACTCAATGCCGAGCGTTCAAGCCTCGTTGTTATCGCTGCTCACAACCCCATGCGGGTGATGTTTGTCAAGTTACTGAGGATTTATCAACATGTTTATTTTGTTCTGGGAAACATTTTGCCACTAATAAAAATTGTCTAGAACATGACAGACAGAAAAACATAAAAATGGTTATGTCCCAGGACAATATATCATACGAGGAAGCATCGTCCCACTTTCCCCCTGTACGCAGGTCATATGCTGACATTTCTCAGGCTATGTTTGAACACCCTATTTCTCCATCTAATGTAAAAACCTCTGCTCCATCCCAATCTACTTCCTACAGAAAAACTTTTATTACCGAACGTCGCCCTCATGCTCCTTTAGGTAAAGGTTTTGATAAGGAGGCCCACAGAGCCATTGTGTCTCGTGTTCCCTCGTCCCTTCCTAATGGGTGTGCCCTATCCCAATCCACCTCAATAACCCCCACTTCTTCTCCAAATGAAACATTTTTAGAATCACTTTTATCTATAATAATAAATCTGCTTAGCCAATCTACCAATCTACCGTCCCACGTTGCTGATAAAATTACTCAAATTATTTCTATTTTCAACTCCAATGGATCCAATACAAATCCTCCAATGGAACACTAATAGTATACGTCGCAAAAAACCTGAACTTATTTATTTATTAAATAAACATATACCGGCCATTGCTGCCGTCTCGGAGACTTGGTTGGTGCCGGGTTCCCATTTTAGGGTGCCCGGCTACCATTGCCTGCGGGATGACAGGGATGATGGGTATGCTGGTAGTGCCCTGTTAATTAAACATGGTACAATTTTTTCAAAAATTGACATTCCAGGTCTCTCTTGTAATATTAATGCTATTGCATTAAGAGCTTTTAATGTTACTTTTTTATCTATTTATTTACCTCATCCTCATCCTTCACTTGGTCCTGTTCTTCATTCTGTTATCTCTTCCCTTCCTTCTCCTGTGATTATAATGGGTGATTTTAATGCTCATCATATTTCATAGGGTTCTAGTCACAGTTATAGTTTTGCCTCCATTATTTTAGATATTTTGGATGATAATAGTCTCTGTGTTATCAATGATGGCTCTCCTACACGTAGAGTACTTCCCACTCAAGATCCTAAAAGTGCTGTTGATCTTACTCTATGTTCATCTTCTTTATCTCCTCTTTTATCTTGGAATATCCTCTCTTCTTCTTATGGTAGCGATCATTACCCCATTTTAATATCCTTTTCCCATCGTCCCTTACATTCTTACAGTCATCCTCCTCTTTTAAAGTATAGATTATCTAAAGCTAATTGGTCTGAATTCTCAAAATCTTTAGATAACTTTTTAGATTTATTCCCTCGTTTAGAATCATCTAACGCTCATGGTATTTATGAAAAAATTATTGATGCTCTAAACTCATCTGCAAATGCTAATATACCATTTAAAAAAAAAGTAAATTCTAAAATCTCCCCTCCTTGGTGGGATTCTGACTGTACAGCCATCATTCACCAACGTAGTGACGCAGAGAGATCGTATAACTCTTCCATGAGCATGGAACATTTTCTCTCGTACCAACATACGGCGGCTCGTACGCGAAGACTTCTATCTTTAAAAAAAAAAAGGGGTTGGATTAATTTTTGTGAATCTTTATCTCCTCGAACTCCTCCCTCTCTAGTATGGAAACAGATTCGTAGGTTTAGAGGGTCTCTTACCTCAGATAGTATCTCCTCAAATGATCCAGCCCTCTGGTTGGAGGCCTTTACCGACAAATTAGCCCCTCCTTCTGTTCCATTTATAGATTCAATTCCCATTATTATTTCCTCTTCTCTTTCATCCCATGATAATATGGATTCCTTATTTTCATTCAATGAACTCCATAGGGCTTTGGATGGATTCCTCTCCAGGCATTGATGGAATTCCATACTCTTTCCTCTGTAGAGCTAGTGACAGGACAAAATCTTTCTTTTTAGATATTATAAATAAATTTTTTGAACTTGGTACAATTCCAGAATCATGGAAAACACAAATTGTAATCCCTCTACTTAAACCTGGTAAAGATCCTTCAGATCCTAACTCAAGGAGACCTATTGCTTTGTCTTCTGTCCTTGCTAAAATTACGGAACATTTACTGCGGAATCGATTGGAATGGTTAATGGAAAGCAAGGGATTACTTGCTAAATCCAAATTTGGTTTTAGAAAAGGCATGAGTACGTTAGATAGTTTAAGCATATTAACGACTGACATACAACTAGCTTTTAACCAGCGAGAATATCTTGTGGGAGTATTTCTGGATATCGCCTCTGCATATGATAATGTCCTTCTTCCGGTACTCAGGAATAAACTTCTCCAGCTGAGCATCCCTGAGAGGTTGGTAAGATTTATATTTAATCTTTTCATACAGAGAAATGTTATAGTAAGATCCCAGAATTGCTCATCACATGTAAGATATGTCTGGAGAGGCCTCCCCCAGGGGTCTGTTCTCAGTCCTCTTTTATATAGCATATACACACATGATCTTGAACAAGCAGTAAATAATTTCAGTCAAATTTTACAATATGCTGATGATATAGTTCTGTATTCATCATCTAGTTCAGCTTCAGAAGCTTCTTTAAAATTAAACTCTGCTCTCAGATATCTAGGTGATTGGCTTGATACTCATGGACTTTCCCTATCTGTACCCAAGTGCTCATTAGTAATTTTTGAAAGAGAATTATTCCTGTTATTAATGTTAATTTTAATGGTGAGGAATTTCCTTTGAAGGATAGGGTTAAGTTTTTGGGTGTAATGCTGGACTCAAGAATGACTGGAGTTCCTCATTTTAATTACATCGCTCAAAAATGTGAAAGAGGTATTAACGTTCTTCGATGTCTATCCGGTGTATGGTGGGGAGCCCATCCTTACACTCAGAAGCTTCTTTATAATGCTCTTATACGAAGCCTCATGGACTATGGATCGTTCCTTCTTGATCACTGCAACAAATCTGGCATAGACATGTTAAATAAGGTTCAATCCAGGTGTCTGCGTTTAATTCTAGGAGCTATGAAGTCATCTCCCATTAAAGCGATGCAGGTGGAATGTGTTGATCCTCCACTTCATCTGCGTAGGCAATACCTATGCGACAGGTATCTTTTTAAACAAGTCCAAAACTCATCCCACCCTTTATTTCCTAAACTGTCCATCCTTTTCGAATCCTCCTCGGATCGGAATAATAGTTTGGAGAAACTTTCATGTCTCATTCGCAGCTTTGTTTCCCTTTCTCGCCTCCCGAATCCAATTTCTAAATTTCAATTGCTCCCGTTATTCTCAATCAACTACGATGCTTTAATTTATCGCCCCAATATACTTCTTGGTATAGGAATTGACAAGGACTCTCCTCAGGCTGATAAGCATTTTATGGAAGAGTCGTCAAACAGATGGCCAGGATGGTTGTATGCTTTCACAGATGCTTCTAAAATCACTGAGCAGGGTAACGTAGGTTCAGCTGTGTGGATCCCTAAATATAAAATTATTTTAAACTTTAAATGCCCTTCATTAACTTCAGTTTTTACCGGGGAAGCCATTGCTATTTTGGAAGCAATATTATATATTAAGTCACATAATATTAGTCAATCCGTTATTTTCACAGATTCCCAAAGTTGTCTCCATGCCATCCTTTCTATTCCTTTCCGCTCCAAATCCAATCTTCCGATTATCTTAAAAATTAGAGAAGCATTATATGAATGTTTTATTCTTGATATTGATGTGGTTATTGCGTGGATCCGTAGTCATTGTGGCATTCGTGGCAATGAGACCGTTGACTCATGTGCCAGGAATGCTATTCGTGATGGAGTCATGCAATACTCTCATATATTTGCTACAGATGTGTGTAGTCTTGCTAAACCTCGTTTGGATGGATCTTGGAACATGTTATGGCAATACTCACGAAATATTGTAGGAAAATATTATGGAGATATTCAACCCTTTATTCCAAAAAAACCTTGGTTCTTTAAGTTCCGCGATTTGAATAAACCAACCACATCTACAATCTGTCGCTTACGTTTAGGTCATGCATCTACTCCTGTCCATTTACACAAAATCAGAGTTAAGGATCATTCTCTTTGTGAATGCGGTCTTGATGAGGGTAATACTAACCACATTGAATTATTACACATAGAAACAAAGTACACGCGCGAAAAATTATCCATTCAATTGAAGCCATATATGGCTTCATTTGACCGACGCGCTGTCAGTGTGTTGAGTGACGTTATAGTGAGTAAAGCTCTCAGAAAAATAATAAATATGACGGTTTGTGCAGTAAAATTGTGTCATAATTCATCAGGGACGAAAGATAAGAATTCTGACGTAACATTCCACAGGAAAGCCACTAATTTTATTGCGTAATTCATCTAAAATAACAAAATTCAGAAATAAAAATACTTCACTCAGATTTCGAGCAAAGTGTTGCCAGCTGTTTGTATGCGATATTTGCGTTGTTTTACGTAATTGATACTGAATTGTTATTATTAAAGTAATTGAGTCCGATACCTATGGACTAGCTGTCCCCCGCGGTTTCACCCGCTTCTTGGGATAAGTAGCCTATAATACTCGGGATGATGTAGCTTCATATTCATCATTGAATTTGAATTTTATAGGTGTGTGTATGTATGTTTGTCCACGCATATCTAAGAAACTATTACAATTAATAGTTTCGGAGATATGCGTGCGACAAACATACATACACACACCTATAAAATTCAAATTCAATGATTGTTACCAAATTTTTCTATTTGCTAAAATTTACTTAACTAACTTCATTTTACAGACTTTTAAAATTTTAATTTTATGTATTTTGTTAATGATAATTACCTAAATACCTACATACTACTTAAATCTTCTATTTCTATACAACCTATCATATAAAATTACCAAGGAAAGCTACAAACTGTACGATCGTTCATAGCTCTGCACATTGTCTTGGTTTATTATGTTAAAATACCAGACATAAGTACTATGAAACATAACCATTAAACTATTAATAAATAAATAACAGGCCAGTAATAACAACATAGTAATAACAGGTCTATGATAAATTATCTAAGATGCAGAACTTTTTAAACTATTTAATTAATTGTATGAATGAATACTTACTTCCAATTTCACTAGTAGGCGAAATCGGAAGGCTAATTTTACCGAAAAAAATCGTTTAGCTTGCAACATTACTCGTGCGCTTGTGTGCGTGTCAGCGAGTGTAATTATATGGTACTACCGCACACATTGGTTGTCAAGTGGCTTACGTTCCGCGCGGATTTTTGTTCGATACTTCGGTTCTAAGCGTAATAATTCAATGACTAACCATTTATTTTTTGAGTGCCCGAGGTTACAGTCGTCACTTTATGATATTATTCCTCCTGAAATTCCCCGTCCCATTAATTTTAAATGTTTACTAACATATATTGATTCTCCCTTAGTATTTATTTTATCTCAATTTATAAACAGTAACAACCTAAAATTTTAGCTATTTTATTTCCTTTATATAATTTGTTTTTATATTTTTATATATAACTAGCAGAACCCCGCGGTTTCACCCGCGTACGTTTTGAATTTTCTCCTTCGAAAACCAATGCACGTCACTGATTATTAGACACAACAAACACAACAAAAACAATTATTTTTACAATTAAAACTAAAAACTTATATTATATCTTCACAAAAAAATCGAACCCAAAGAATCTCATTTAATTATTATAACAACAAATGAGGAAGAAATTAAATTAACTACACTCAAAATATTCTAATGAAATAGAATTTTTTTTCATGGGCGTCACACGGGTGTGTAGTTATTTTGCCAATTTCCAGTTATATTATATTAGTTCTAGTCACAATAAATCACTTTCACATAGTCCTCATGCAGTCAGTCACCGTCCATAAAAGTCATGTTATACTACAGTGGTGGTCATGTACATAATAAATTTCATTTCACTTCACTGGTGCACATGGATTGATCTTTATTGGATAAAATACCACCGATAATATGCAATAAAACTCAAAATACACGAATTTATAAAAATAAAAATGAAAACGCATCGTCACTCTGCAAGTTCCCGCCAAAAAGTCCGAGAAAATGAACTTCCAAACAAATTTCGAATTCTAATCCGATTTAAATATTCTTTTATATTTGACATTCCAATTTTAAAGAGCATTTCAGTTTCCAGAACAAAAGGCAGATAGAGCGCGCGAAACACGGGAGTGAGGCCAAAAAAAGCAATTAGGTAAAAATTGAAAAACACATACCTGGTATTCGCTTTTGAATTTGTATTTGCTATGTTTAAAATCTGCTGTGTGCTAATTTATTTAAAAGGAAGTGTTTTTCGTTAAATAAAGTTTTTTAAACAAAGCAAATACAAATTCAAAAGCGAATACCAGGTATGTGTGTTTCAATTTGTATTTGCGTTTTTGGCCTCACTCCCATGTTCCGTTCGCTCCATCTGCCTTATTCTGTAATCTGTGAAAATCGGATTGAGATTTCAAACATGTGTCAAAATAAAAAATGTTATTTAAATCAAAAGTACTAAGGAGTATTGATATCAACTTCGATGCAAATCACCCCTAAAATAACTTTCTACCCCTTTTTGACACCGTTAGGTGACGATTTTCAATAAAATATGAAACACGTCTACCATCAATTCTGTTAAGGAATGTTTATGCAAAATTTGAAGTATATCGGACCAAGGAATCACGTTGTCCCATACAAACTTTGCCCTCGTTTTTCACCCCCTTAGGGGTAGAATTTCGGAAAATCCTTTCTTATCGGATGCCTACGTCATACAAAGAACACACTCTCCAAGTTTCAGGTCTCTACGATCAGCGGTTTAGGCTGTGCGTTGATTCTCAGTCATTCAGGACAAAGCATTTTATATATATAGATAGATTAATGTTTTGTCTAATGTGTATTGTTCAGTGTTGTCCTGTTTGTTTTTAGATAGTCCAGCTCCATTTCACCGATCAAAACCGTCAAAATTGTTTTAACAAGAGTCCCCTTCGTATATCTTTAACTAACGTGACATTGGCGGAATTGTGCTTATGGCTACAGTCGCCATTTAACCAAAGAAGAAGAAGAAGACCAAAATAATAATTATCAGAGCTTTTTTTCCGCCGCGCGTTACTTTTATTAAAATTAAGTACCTCCAGAGATCGTATATACGTGTTGTTATTTTTTTTGGCAGGGATCAGGGACGCCTTGAAATACGGGGCCTCCTGCTACTTGGCTCACCCGGCACTGCAGAGTTGTGTCGTAAAATGAGGATTATTGTCGATATATTACTATACTCTTTGATTATTGTGTAGTTCTGACAGTAGGTAGTCTATTAATAGCTATGATTAATAGGTAAGGGTCCGCTCAAACTAAACGGTAAAATGTTTGAACATCATGAAATTAATTCATATCAAAAGAAAAAAAGTCAAATAAGTACATTAATATAATTAAACTACATATTTAAAAATAAACTTATACAAAGAAAATCTTAGAAATTAATAACGAATACAAACTAGGCATATACATTTATAATTAAAAGTATCTTAATTATTTTAAACTGGGTAGAAAATAATCAATGTAGAGATTATTTATTGGCGACCACCGCATGATCTGCCCGATGCGTAGGTATGCATACGACCCATATTTTGTCTATGATCGTGAACAATAGCAGTCTCTTCGCACATTCGGCATCTATAAAAAAAAATCCTTTTAATTTGAGCTAAAGCAATGCCTGCTTCTATATCCACACCACTTTCTACAAAGAATCAACTGTGTCTCTACACTGTAGGTATCTAGGTCCTACGCGGGGCTTCAGACGAGTTAAGGGCTATGTGTTAATTGATATCAGACAGACATAATGCATGAATGAGATGAGACGAGCCTGACTAGATTCGAAATAGAGTTTGAAACGGCGACGGAAAAAATAAATACCTACTTACAAGAGATGGGAAACTTACCTAAGGGAAGGGTACCTACCTGCCATGTTTTGCGAACATGAAATTTAACCGCTTACCGCTACTTTTAATGGGTAGAGTCTAATAATTTCAAAAAAATGCCAATGATAATATTATTAATAATAATAGGTTATTGTATTATTGATAAAATTGTATTGTATGCTTATTTTGGGATCGCTGCCGTGCGTTTTCAGTATCTACTTACATTAGCCAGACTTACTACGAACTACTATTGGCTGAAATCTAGCTATTATAAATAGACATGAAATTCCTCATTCCATGATTTTAATAGTTTTGTGGTTTTGTATTTCACCGATTGAATATTTGCTGCATTATTTGAACATCCAAATTATCCCATTTTCATATTTATGTAAACGTATACGAACTTGAATAGAGGGCGTCTCAACCAGAACTCTTTTGTACCATCACAGAGACTCCTTAACTGCTTATTGTCCCAGGAGACTGAATCCATTCGCCATTCCGGAGATACGTAAGGTGCCCTGGTGAAATCTATAGGTTCGAAGTCTACAATGAGATTGATCATTCGATGACGTGATATGTAAAAGGCTCCGCAATCTAGACAATATGTTTAAATTATTCATTATCATAATTCGTAATCTGAAACGGTACTAAATGAATCAGCTACATAGGTACTAACCGGGTTAGCAGGAGCCGGTAGTCCGGTCGGGTGCGGAGCTCTGTAGGAATGGGAGGTGACGTCCTGCATTTTTCTTCCAAATCTCATCGCGTCAGTTGTGTAGAAACTTTGCTTCAAACGTCGCTGGTCTCTGGTTGTCAAAATGAATATTTTTATGACTTGAAAATCTTAGGAGTTTAAACTGAGTTTGATTTCATTACTAATATTTACGTGACTTGATGACGCTATTGTTTCGCGCTGCGCAGCTATTGTTTTACGACTATTCTTACCGTAGTTTATTTTCAAGCAAGGACGTAATTGTCAACTATTATCATTGAAATCGCAGATATATCCACTAGGTACTGAACATAGTAAATCATTCATCAGTTTTCTTAGTGGTTGCCGTCCAGGCCAGTTAGGCCTTCATTCACTCACCATTCGCCAAAATATCTAGTGATTACTTACTCTGGGCCCTGAAAGTCGTCCATGCTCACAAAGGGAGTCATTATTACACGAGGCCGCGTCTTTTGGACATTTTCCCGTTCATGTTCATCTGAGGGCTCATACTGTTAAGAATTTATTATAAGTACCTACCTACTATTATATTTAGTAGGTAACAACACTTTAGCTTAGCTAGCTTAATTGGTATAAACTTACGTAAGCCTCCTGAACTACCCAAGGATTCCTATGATGGATCTCATGTGGTTTAATAAACAAGTTAAACGGCACATTTGATACTTTCCAATCAGTAAACGAATGATGATCTTTCAGGATTGGTGGTCTTTCTCTTAAACAACAGGGTTTCTCCCTATATACCGTTTCTTGTTTCGGTTTTATCTCGCCATTATTAAAATCGGTTTTGAGGGTGGTTTCGTGTTTAAAAAGCATTGATTCAAATCTGTGTATTTGATGGGGTTGGTTCATTTTGAGAAAGAAATTAAAAATTATGTTGAATAATCTTCTCCACAAAAACGACAAAAATCAATTCCAAATATATTTGACAAATGTAATAACACTATGAGATAAAGGCAGTGCAGGATTAAGCCAGCGCGGGGCCTATAGAAAAGATCCTTTTTGTTCAAGGTCTTTAATCTAATCTAATGGATCAGGTGCAAGTTCTGCTTAAAAATTATTGAAGTTGGTTCCACAGATATATTTCGACGATTCTATTCTTAATTTTAGTATGTAAAAGAAACCCTTTCCGTCCCTATTATTTTAATCTTATTTCGACACAAACCTCGTCGAATTTAAGGAACGATCGCATTAGCGTTTTTTAAAAACGTCAAGTCTTTGCATACTTTACACTCGGGGTACCTACTGAATACGTAATACCAGCTTTTTTTGACCGCTGAGCAAAATTTTCTACGAATGCAGTGTATAAAATTACCTTTATTTACAGTACTTTACCTCTTGTTCTTGGTTGCACGAGATTTTGTAAACGAAACCATTAGGTACCGTGTATCTTTTGGTAGGGCCCCTTGATACGTGGGGCCTGTAGCATTTGTCAACTCCTGTTACGCGCCTAATCCAGCACTGCATTATGGGCATAATGCTAGTTCTTGTTGTAAACTGAGGGTTATTGTAAGTTCTTCTTACTGTAGTCTATGTATTTACGTAGCAATGAGACTTTTTCTTTCCATAGGGTTTTATAGAGTTTGGTTGAAAATACCTGTCAAACTCGAACTAATTTGAAACTTAAGTACACGATTTGACAGGTATTTTCAATCAACTCTATGGAAGATGAGCTTGATTTGATGACAGAGAAGCCCCTGAGATAGGTAGCGTAGCGTTATATTCTCTTTGGAGATAGGTACCGCGACACGTGTTTTAGGGCTGCCACTGGGACCTTGTGGTAGCCCGTGTATACCATCTAGGTACTATGTTTGATGGCTACAAAAGCCTATATTATGGATTAAACTCTAATTATTTTGACACGCTATTTTAAAAGGAACAACTACTATTAATATCGATGAGGATAAGATACGGAATAACTCATTCTAAGTATATAATTTCATATGAACTCGGAAACAGAGCGTCACAACCAGAATTCTTGCTTATTTTCCTCATTGGAGAAATCTCGGAAATGGTTGATATCATATAACGATGGGACTTATTGGTGATGGTTCAGTATTTTCTTAGGCATAAAGGCCCATTCCAGATCAATCTCGAACTCGACTACCATCCAGCCCGCAGTCAGTATGTTTGACAGCTCCATGCCGGAGATTCGTATAACCTAAGGGAGATTCCGGGAGACCCAAATGCCCAAAATGGGTGACGGAACAGGATCCGATAAATTATAAACCTATCGTCATCACCTCTCGTAATTCTAAAGCACGTGGAGTGAGTGCATGTACATGTACTTACCATGAGTTTTCTACACTTACGTTATCTACACACGCTAGAGACTACGTGAGTGAATATTTTGTATAACGAGCACCGCCTCTAGTGGATACTTTTGGAAGCATTTCATACAAAATGTTTCACCGTAGTTGTTAGCGAGTGTAGACAAAGAAATTGGAAGTGTAGATTACGTTAGTGTAGAAAACTCGTGGTAGGGGACTGACTGGACTGATATGACCTCCAAGATAGTTAAAAAAATACTCTGTTTTAAAGAAACAACGTCATACACCCATATAAATAAATTTATTCAAATTGTCTAATAAGTAAACTTAATATAAAGAAAAACTTAAAAAATAATTTAAATTAATAGGCATTTAAAACTAAACAAATCATTCGTAATCATAAAATATTCTAATTTATAGGTAATACTAATGAATATCAAAGTAGAAATTATAAATAAATATATTAATGAATTAATTAATTAATTATAATTAATCTATCGCATCGGTAAAATGCAGCCACGACTGTCTTCCCGATTGCATTCGACCAATTTTTCTTCATTGAATTTTTCTATGAGCGTGAACAGTTGCAGTCTGTTCACATGCTCGGCATCTGTAAAATAAGAACACTTTCAATTTGTGTCTGAGCAGTGCCTGATGCATATTGTGGGAAACTCCAGTTTTGAAGGAGCTCGTAGAAATCTTCCATTCTGTGCTAGACAGTGTTGCAAAATGTTACGACACCGGAGACGTGGGAGTGTTCCGGTTCCCTGTTCTTCAAAAAAGGCGTAAAACTTTGCTGAAGAACTAGACTCATCTTAGTCCTGAGTATTAAATATTTCCAAACGATTAACAATGTTTCTGCTTACCATCAGGCAGGCCGTATGCTTGTTTGCCACCTTAGTGGTATAAAAAAAATTAAAAAAGAAAAATAAACTAGGAGATACTACTAGTTCCTAACTATTTTCATTCATAATACTTATCTCAAAAAAAAAAAAAAAAGCAGTTTAGGCCCTGGTAAGGCACTTATGAACGTTGAGTACCTACATGCAATTGAATCTACCACACCGTTTCGATCTACCAAGGCTATCCAGCCTACTAACATATTCCTCCAAAAATAAGATAACACATATTGAATTAACTGAATATTTACGGCTCCATTATAACTAGACAAAATTATCCCATAGTCGAATAAATGAATACGAACTTGCTTAGAGGGCGTTTCGTCCAGAACTCTTTGGTAGAATCGCAGTAAGTTCTCAACTGCTTATTATCCCATGAGACGGAATCCATTCGCCATTCCGGAGATACGTAAGGTGGCTTCAACTTCGGCAAGTAAATCTGTTGATTGTAAAAAATCCTATGCATTAATGGCGATGATTAGAGAAAGTACTTGTGGTGGTGTAGGTTGGAATCCTACTATACACTTGAGTCTTTTATGACGGCTTTGAAACTTTGAAATCTGTAAACCTGCAATCAACAATCACAAGCTTTGTAGGAGATAAAAAAACTGAAAAGCAAAAAGTTTTTTTGAATATAACTTGAATTTAATAAGGTTTTGCAGTCGAGGACAAACCAATAACCACCCAGTAACCTACGTAGGTATGTATTTTTTTGTAATATTTGTTTAAACTGACTGCAAAATGTGTAATAATTCAATGCTGCAAAACGTTATAAAATTCAAGTTTTATTCAAAAATATTTTTTGGTTTTCAGTTTTTTCGGTGGTTTAATTTTTTGTTAAAAAGTTTTTATTTTAAAACTTTTTGTGGCTATAATCTTCTAATTACTACATGCTTAATTTTTGATTTCTTTATTAAAATCTGTGAGTGAACAATAAATCATCCCTATTTTGCCATCCTTAGGGTAGGTTTTTTGTATCCAAATTTATATGGGACCAACTTCGACCCTATCCAATAAAAAAAGAATTAACAAAATCGGACTACTCTGTAAAAAGTTATGCGTGATCATACATAAAATCATCAATCATCATACAAAAATATACGCGTCGACTTGTAAACCTCTTCCGTTTTTTCGTCGGTTAAAACCAAAGCTTAATTACGACATCTTTATACTGCTACAGTTCTTGCTGTAAGTGGCACCGATTGCATAAGTAACCTATGTCGAATTGGCTAGATAACTGAAAAAATCTATTCAGTCCGTTATTTACATTGTAAAAAAATATTAGACACATATTTTAGCTTTTGTCAATTAAACAAAAAAAAATACTAAGATATTGTGTGTTGAAGTTTCGCGTGACGTCACGTCACGATATGGTACAGTTTTTACTCAAAAGTGACTCCACGAGCCCCCCCGCCCCCACTCTTGACGCGCTTTATATTTATAATTTCTATTGATTTGGTAAAGCAAAAAATACGTGTCCTATATTTTTTTGATAATCTGACGGACTAATTAGAATTATTAATTTTATTACACAGGAATCATCCCTATTTGACAAAAAGAGGTCCATGTTACACGTCTTACATAGCACAAAAACATATTCGAAGTAGGTAGGTTTTTTATAGATAAGCGATTAAAAGTTGCACTAACAGGATTAGCTGGTGCCGGCAGACCAGGCAAAGGAGCTGCAATACTTGAGCACCGAGTGGCAGCGTCCCGCGTCGCCCTCGTCGTTGCGGTAGTGTACATATCATTGCAGAGAATATCCCTAGTTGTAGGATTGTTGATGTCATCCAAGCTGACTGCAGGAGTCATGACCAGGCGAGGCCGGGTCTTTTGGGCTTCTTCCCGGCCGTAGTCATGGTGCGTCTCCTGGGTTTATCAAAATGTGTGCAATATAGTTAAATACATAATTACCTACTTACTATTTGCTGATGAATGATGCTTTTTTTTATACCACTAATGTGGCAAACAAGCCTATGGACGCTCGCAACACCAGGGGCATCACTCGCGCGTTGCCTACCCTGAAGAATTCTCTTCACACACTTTTTGAAAAACCCCATGCTGTACTCCATTGGGAAAACCACGGCGGGCAGCTCATTCCACAGTCCGTGCGTCCGCGGAAGAAAACTCCTTTTAGCCCGTACAGTTCGAAACAAATCTGGTTTCAATGTGTGAGGATGGACTCCCCGTCGATGGCGAGAGTTACGATGGTAGAAGGTAGCCATGGGCATCAAGTCGAATAATTCCTCAGAACACTCTCCATTGTACAAGCGGTAGAGCACACATAAGGAGGCAAAGTCTCTCCTCAGACTGAGGGGCTCTAAACCGCTTGTGAGCTCGAGATCGTCAACAATTCTACGGCACGTCGCTGAACCGAGTCTAAAGGTCCAAGCTGGTATCCAGGTGCTCCCGCCTATAGATGACAGCAGTACTCCATATGAGGCCGGACCTGCTACTTATAAAGTTGCAGCCTTTGCCCCGCAGTGAAATACTGCCTCGCTCTGTTGAGGACTCCAAGCTTTTTGGATGCCGCATAGCAATGAATGCCGTCAATATACAGCATATCATTGATATGCAGAAGGAACAGTGTTGGGGACAGCACAGAGCCTTGCGGGACGCCGGCATTTATGTACATGCTATCGGAGCAGCTACCGTCGACGACGGCTCTTATGCATCTGCTGGACAGAAAGCTGGCAATCCATTTGCATAATCCCTCGGGAAGCCCGTATGATGGTAACTTCGTTAGAAGACCCCTGTGCCAGACCCGATCGAACGCCTTCGCCACATCTATCACTGCCGATGCCTCACCTTGACTCTCGATTCATTCTAGGAGAATAATTAATTCATTTTAGGAGATATCAGAGATTTATTGATTTATTATCGGAATGGTTATTACTAGGTTACTATAAATTTAAACGGTACTTAAAGGGAGGTAGAGCATAGCATTCTTTTGCTCAAAGTAGTTGGACTGGGGAAGTACCTCCACGTTGTGTTCCTACGTGAGTAAGGTTGCCAGTGCTCGTTGGGGAGGGGGGAAGGGTCGGTAACGTGTAAGTGTTGCAAGCGTCCCTTGTGATGCAACCCTTGTGGCATCAGATGCAAAACATCATGAGAAAACCATAGCACAGTGGTAGAACTTCGTAGTACCGACCCGCACAGGATATTTTCTTATGATTATGAAACTCATAAACCTACACTCGGCTCCTGTATCGTCCTTGGGTCAGTGCCAATGATAGCTCGGGGCTTGTGTAACAAATTGAAGGGGATAGCCGCAGTCTTCCAGTTGCTCATTGTGTGAACGTCCTTCAACGGCGCGGGCGGAGGTTTAACGCGGTAGCTAGTTGACTTCCCCTTATAAACTGTGGAGATCGGGGCTTTCATATCTGTGTAACGATAATCCGTTCCGTAAGTAGTTTCGTGTACGAATACCATGTTCTCCATCTTCAAATAGAAATTAGCCATTTTGAAGACTTAAATTCTTTGATTTTATTGAAATACAATTCGTGACAGCACGAATCAAAGAGAATATGCACGAATGAGTTGACAGCTATGACATAAGTGTTTTTGTCTGTGTTTTCATATAAAAGAGAATGATTACATCATAGACTTATAAACAAATCAAGACTGACCTTGGAGTGTTACCTTATAAGAAAGTGAAGCCGAAAATTTCCTACTTGTTCGTGAGTTAAATCAGTAAAGGCCCGAGCAGGCACAATGATACTGAGCCTTTATGTCACTGTCAACGTCTCAATGCGGAATGACAACCGATCGACTTCTTATGGTGTATATGTGTGCGTGAGGCCATGTATTTACAAGAAAGCCGGCTTCCTTGTGCTGCTTCACTCGTTTATTAGGCGACACTCCGTCTTAATTTTTTCATAAGTCTGGTTACATGTTATTTACTCTGAGAGTTGCTTAATGAAAACTAGAAAAGCTTTAGAGGAATCGTTCGTATATTTTTGATAAACATTTGATAAAGAATATTTTACAGAAAAGTGACACACTCGTTGACACGATTAGTAACCTAGCAACCAAAACTTTTTTTATTTAGTTGAAAAAAAGAGGCAGCATATTTGTATGTATGATACAAATATGCTGCCTCTTTTTTTTACTAATGCTATCAATCAACCTAAACACTTTCCCTCATTAGTTGGAAAGAAGTTGCATCCCAATGTTAGCTCTTATCATATTGAGCCTTGGTCTCGGGACTGCCTTTGTCAGAAGGTCAGCGAGTTGGTTCTGAGAACTAGTCTTCTGAACATCCACTAATCCTTCTTGTACTGTTTCACGAACAAAAAAGTGTCTAACACGGATGTGCTTAGTTCTTTTGTGGAATTCTGGATTGCGTGCAAGGCGTATTGCCGCTTCATTATCTACCTGCAATGTAGGTATGCCTTCTAATTTCGTAAGTTGGCTAAAGATTCTTTGCAGCCACACTAACTCACGTGCGCCTTCACTTGCTGCAACAATCTCTGCTTCAGTAGTTGAAATCGCAACTGAGGCTTGACGTTGGCTTAACCATGAGACAGCTCCGCCAGCAAATAGACATGTAACTCCAGTGGTTGAACGTCCAGTGTGCTCATCGCCAGCATGATCTGCATCACTATAGCCTTCTATAATGGCTTTAGCACAGTCAGAGTTATATTTAATTCCATAAGATATTGTTCCATTCAGATATCTAAATATCCTCTTGACTCTAAGCCAATCAGCTTTAGTCGGATTTTCTAACTTTCTGGAAACGAACCCAACAGCATATGATATATCAGGACGCGTGCCGGTCATAAGGTACGCTAATGCTCCTACAGCCTCTCGGTACGGGAACTTTTCTTCAGGGTTATCTACTTTCCCTGCTTCAATACTTTGGTCCCTCTCAATAGGTGTTGAAACTGGATTACACTCTGACATCCGAAAACGTTCTAAAATCTTCCTCGTGTATGATTCCTGTTTAATCAGGACAGAACCATCTTGGGATCGAGCAATTTCCAGTCCTAAGTAGTAGCATGCTGGTTTAGTCGTTATCTTCAGCGTGTTCCCTAAATCCTTAAGAAATTGGTCCGCTAGATTTTTATCTGTCGTAGCTACCAGCCCATCGTCCACATAGAGTGTGATTAAAATTTTCTTATCTCCTACGTTTTTGACGAAAAGACAGGAATCTGCTGTATTTTGTATGAAGCCTTTTTCAAGCAGAATACTTTCAAAACATGAGTTCCAGCAACGAGGTGCTTGTTTCAGACCATACAGACTTTTCAGTAGTCTACAAACTTTTGTTGTGCCGTCTGTGAATCCATCGGGCTGCTTCATATAAATTTCTTCTTTGAGCTTGCCATTCAGGAAGGCTGTGGACACGTCAAATTGCACTAAGTGCAGCTTTTCCATAGCGCTGAAACTTAATAAAGCTCTTATAGTAGCCATTCGGGCAACCGGACTAAAGGTCTCTCTATAATCAACCCCTTTTTGTTGCTTAAACCCTTTTACTACAAGTCTTGCCTTGTACTTGTCAATCGTACCATCTGGGTTTCGTCTAACTCTGAATAACCACTTACATGGTAACGCCTTTCTATTAGAGGGTAGTTCACACAGCGTCCAAACTTTATTATTATCTAGAGATTTCAATTCACTAGCCATGGCTTTTTGCCATTGTGCTCTATCATTTCTTCCCATAGCTTCTTTATATGTTTCAGGAAAAACCTCAGTATCTACAGAACATACGTAGTCTTCAAGTTTCTTGGGGCGTGCAATATTCGCTCTGTCTCTAAGATTATATCGAGGCTCAACTACTCTCAGTGGCTCGATTATGTCCAAGTGCTCTTCATTAGCGTCGGCAAAAGGTTCATCGTCAAAGCTATCGTTAGGTGCCTCCTGAATATCGTCTCGATCCTCATCTCGATCCTCCTCATTCAGAGCGCTCTCACCGATATCTTCATCTACATGAACTTGGTCTTGATCTTCTGTTATATCTCCCTCTAGAACATTTTCATGTACAACACTTTCATTATCGCTTCCGAAAACACGTCCATTATCGTTGTCATGCATAACTCCCTCTGAACTAACAGGGGTTCTGGTAGAAATTCTAAATTCAACATCAGTCTCGAACGTAATGTCCCTGGACCTTAGCGTCTTATTCCCATCCCAGACACGATAACCATCATCGTTTTCGTAGCCTAAAAGTATGCCTTTAACCGCCTTCTTATCTATTTTTTTGCGACGTTGTATTGGAACATGTGCATAGCATTGACTCCCGACAACTTTTAAGTGACTTATCTTTGGCTTTTTACCATTCCATAACTCGTAAGGTACTTTTTCAGCTACTCTAGTAGGACCTGTTCTGTTAAGCACATATGCAGCTGTGTTAATCAATTCTGCCCATAACACTTTTGGAAGCTCTCCTCTAGTGTACATCATGGATCTCATAGCTTCGACTAGAGTTCTGTTTTCACGCTCACTACAGCCGTTCTGTTCCGGCGTGTAAGGCATCGTCAGTCTTTGCTTAATACCATGGTTTTGCAGTATTTTATGAACAGCTTTATTATCAAATTCACCGCCGTTGTCACTAAGCAGTATCTTGACAACATGCCCCGCATTATTTACCTAAATTTTAAATTTTTTAAATTTTTTTAAATTTTAAATCTGTTTATTTCAAGAAAAAAATACACTAGTTTATTAAGGTACATAAGGGTACTAAAATCTTCATAAGCAAAGATTGTTGACCCTTAAGGAGTCGTTACATAATATAGTTACATTTAAGTTGAATCTGGAATCGCATATCTGCCCACCACGAAATACCTTTTCATAATGTTTTTAACTTGTTTATGAGTTTTACCATTTAGACATTCAACCAAATGTTTTGGTAGTTGGTTGAGAGTGTGGGGTAATATACGATCCCAGACTCGTTTTCCATATACGTTAATATATGAAGGCATCACATATACAGGCAAATACGATATGGATCTCAGGTTATCAGGTCTTTTTGTTTTGGCAAGTGAGTCTATATGGCTACTATATTCGGATACAATTGCAAGTTTTACTTTATCATATACGTTTATAACTTTACAATATTCAAACAATTTATCATAGTTATTTTTATGTTTACATTTTATTTTGAAAGGTACTATTGTTTTTAGCAATCTTATTTGTAGATCGTATATTTTTTGTAGGTACGTCTTAAACGTCCTACCATAACTAGAGATTCCATAGTTAATTATGGAGTCTGCCAATGCCATGTATAACAGTCTCAAAACCTCTTGTAGCATTTGTAAAAGTTTATCTTTCACTTCTGACTTATGTCTAATGAAGTAGACCATTACGTAGCTAGAGTAGTCGTCCTTAAATAATACGTAGTACTTATACTTAGAAATGCTATCTACAAAGGGACCACATACATCTGTGTGTATCAACTCTCCTGGTGTTGATGCCCTTTGCCTGGTTCGAAATGACTTTCTATGAGATTTTCCATATATGCAGCCCTCACACTTTACCTTGTCAAGACTCAACTGTATGCCTAGCTCACGCTTTACCACGCGAATGATGTGTCTTTTATCTTGATGTGCGAAACGCTCATGATAAAGTTGAAGCATATTTGATCCGTTTATTGCATTAATCTCAATATACCTTTGCATTGTTGGTATTACCGTTTTCATATCCAACTTATAAAGTCCTCCTCCCGGGACTCTCTTGCCTACAACCTTAGTAGTGCCTGCTACCTCTAGCTTACACTCTCTAGCCGTTGACGTAAATTTTCTATCTCTGAGCAAATCTTGCGTTGCTAGCGTTGAAAAAAGATTCTTTGTTAAAGATGGTACTAGCCACACATTTCTTAGAGAAAACTTCTTCTTATTACCACTGACATTTGCTTCTACCACTACAGTGCCATGTCCTCGAGCAGGGATAATAGTTCCATCTGCCGTTGATACCGCTTGATCAGAATCAAATTCGTGAAATTCAGTGAAGAAGTCACTTCTAATCGCAATGTGCGTAGTCGCTCCACTATCAACATACCAGCTGTTTCGGTCTTGAACCTGACCTCTTGAATATGTGTTTAATATAAGCGACTCCATCGTAACAGCTTGTTGCGCTTGCTTAGCAGTTGACCCTGAGCCTGATGTGCCTGGAGTAGGCTTAGGTGGCCTCCCATCCTTTATCCACTTCCTGCACTTGCGAACTCTGTGCCCTATACCAGAACAGTAGTTGCAAATCAGCTGCTCGTTCTTGCTTTGCTTTACAACTTTTCTTTGGATTGGCGTAGTCACTAGTGTTTCCTGTTTTGAATTCTCTTGACTCACCAAATTTCTTTCGAACGTGCATAAATTACTAGTTAGACTGTCTATGGTCTTCTCAGTCTGCTTTAGCATTAGCCAGCTTGACTTAAAATTGAAGAACCTATCATCCAGTGTGTCTAAGGCCTTACATATCAGGAGGATTTCAGGGAGTTTCGCAGTCGGGTCAACTTTAGAAACTTCTAAACACATTTCATTCCAGACATTCTTTAACTTTGACATATGAGTGGGGATGTCGTGCTCACCATTATGTTTCAGCCCAAAGAATTCTAAACATAAGCTGTATACCCTGCTTTCTGTTTCTCCGTCAAATAGCCTGTGTAATTCTTGCCAGACCTCCTTTGCAGTCTTATACCTCATTACTTTCTTAAGTGTTTCTTCAGTCATATTGGTTGTTAACATAAGTAAAGCTCCGCTTTCAATCTTCTTATAGGTGGCCATCGCCCTACTATAATAACTGACTTCGGCATCACCTGCACCAGTTGTGGGTGGATCGGGTTTCTGAAGTCTGCCTTCTACTGCGTCCAAGGCACCTTCGCTACCATCTAGCATAATAGAGACTTTATATTTCCAAGTTTGCCAGTTCTCCATCCCTTCCAGTTTACCAATATTTATTTTTGTGGAAAAATCCATTATAACAAATAAGAAATTTTGCTTTTCCTTTAGCTGCGGTCCATAACCTCTGAGAGTTGCTTAATGAAAACTAGAAAAGCTTTAGAGGAATCGTTCGTATATTTTTGATAAACATTTGATAAAGAATATTTTACAGAAAAGTGACACACTCGTTGACACGATTAGTAACCTAGCAACCAAAACTTTTTTTATTTAGTTGACAGACATACATACAAATATGCTGCCTCTTTTTTTTACTAATGCTATCAATCAACCTTAACATTTACTAGCCATTATTTACATAACAAATTGGATTATCTAGTTTAGATGCAAAAATGATGTTTTTTTTTTAAAGTAAACAATAAAAAGTCTATAAGTAAATATTGTTTTTTTTTCGGATGTCCTCCACGTTGGCAGCAGTGTACTTTTTAGTACCCACTTGGTCGGCTACCACCCTCAAATTGAAAATCTGTCGCCAAGTACATATTATACACTTAAGTTTCATAAAAAGGCTGAATCAAACACCAAAAATCATAATTTAAATAATTTATTCACCAATAATTTACACCAAGTAATAATAATAAACATTTAAAATACAGATTAAATTACAAAAACAAATTGTTTCACAAAATAATAACATATTCCATACCTATATCACATAAATGACTTAATAAAATGGAATCTTTGAGTCAAGACATAATATTATGGGAGTATCAGTTAACTATCACATTGTTTATATAATACAACTTGAGTCCCTATATATTGATAATAATATCTCTACAAATTACCAAAATATTAATAGTGTCTATAACATAATAATAATGTTTGTGTGAGGCAACACTGCCTCTCTCTCTTCCTTTCTGTCATCGGTGCGAACAGTGCAATAAAAAGACGTGCGGTAAAATATTAGATTTATTTATAATTAAAGCCTACAAAAAAGTGAATTATACATGGTGCCGAAACCCAGGACCTTTAGATTGCATAGCTTGCATTTGAGAACGCAAAGATGACTTAAGATATTCAGATTTGTCGATCATTGATAAGCTCGTAGTAGTCTTTACTTTACCCATTGTCCTTTCAACTGTTGATGGGCAAGCTTCTAATGAAGCCGCACGCTTTTTTTATTGCACTGTTCGCACCGATGACAGAAAGGAAGAGAGAGAGGCAGTGTTGCCTCACACAAACATTATTATTATGTCATAGACAAATAGTAACTTGATTTAACAAACAAAGACGAAAATAATGTATGTGGTACAACCGGCAAACTTCTTGGCACAAAACGTGAACTGCACAGAAGCCAAATTTTAGGTTCGAACCGGGCGCGATACAATAAATTAAAATAATCTACGAGTACATTTATGTTGCTCGCCAGTGTACCTGCGGAACCCATCCCCCACGCCTACATTGTACCAAGAAGTTTGCCGAGATCTATAGTAAAAACAACACCCCAAATTGATGGTGCAACCCCAAAAACCATATATGTGTGTAAATCCCGTGATTACATAGTTAATAACATTGACATCAAACATATAAAGAATATTGAATGAACACAGAAAAGAGGCGTGGCTATTCCACTACTAGTTTTTATGAGAACATACGCAAAGGAAATAAAAGTATGTAATTTCATAATATTTCTATTTAATTAATATCTGTGTTTGAGACAAATTATTCTCTATCTATTTTGATACTTGCAGCGTAGACGACAGACTTTTTGTGCGAAGGAGTGTGCGTCACACAAAAAAGTCCGTCACGGATTTTTCACAGTACAACTTACCCACATCTTCGATCATTCTGTCGGTGGAACTCTAGCTAGGGACGTACGTGCTATGGAAATGCAGAGATTGCGATGTATTATTTTGTACTTTAAATATAGATTATATTTATACTTAGAATTGTATAGGTTCTATTTTCGCGTACTAAAAAGTGCGGCACGGATAGTCTGTCGTCTGCGCTGCACCTTAACGTGTCTCTCTGTTTCACAAAAGGTTGGAAATTCTTTAAAAAAAAATCGTTAATAAAATTGCCCATAAAATCCATAGTGTTTCTAAATATAAAAATTCGGGTCACAGTAAAATGAACAAAAATTGACTTAATTGTAAAACTGCTAATGATTTCAATAGCTTAGGTATCTACGTAATTTTGATAAAGCCCAGTTTTGTTTCTTACTACGAGATCAAAATTACAATTGTAATACAAAAATAGTTAAGTAGATCTTTATATTATATACATTTACACCATGCTTTAGTCCCACACGTTAACAACATTTACAATTTCTTTTTAAATAAATAAACATCGGAACTGACGAGCCGTTAGAACGCGCTAATAAACAAATAAAGGAGCGAAAAAAGGTAAAAACTACGGTCAATCCATAAAAGTACCTATTTCAAGGTGAGTAAGGTAAGTTTTTGCTTAGGATATATAACACATAAATAGAAAACGTTTAAATAACTTGTAGGTTTTAAAAAATACAATGAAAAAATATTCATATACAACGTGTAACAAATTCAGATGCTAAATCGTTAAACGGTTTGTTCAGAATCGCCTACTGAATCTATTCTGAACAAACCGTTTAACGGTTAAGCATCTAAATCTGCTACACGTTGTATTACATAATTAAAGGAGACCACACTAAAAGCCTAAAAGGCAAACTGGTAATTTCCAGATTTTTTATTTGCTATAAAATTTTCAGGTGCTCCGGTCTCATAGGAAATATTGTATAGAAAGGGTAATTTCGACCAAGTTTTAAGCTTCAATACAATAACACTCTGTACACGACCATACGTAAAAAATAGACGAAGAGACACCCTGTTAATCTAGCCAGTATTTTGAGGACATTGGGTGCAAGCTTCAAAAGAGTGGGAAAAACTATAAACTTCATAATTTCTGCGTCTGTGAAGTGTAAAAGAGATAGCTGTATGCGTCCAAGCTATCTTTTCTCCCTAATTTAGTCACTGAGAATATGGGACAGACTTTGTTTTTTTTTGTCAGTTTTATCTTACAAGACGGTTTTTAGATCACCGCATTTTATACACTATACCCATAACCATTAGGTCTTGTTTAATTCATTGTTTGTATTGTTCTTAATCTACTTGGAATAAGGTAACACGGGTCAGGAACACTGTTCCGGTATTTTATATAAGAACAATTATAAATGACTCTTTAAGGGGCATTTCATAAATTCATGACAATTGCGGTAATCTTGGGGCATTCATTAGTTATATCTGAAAGATAAATATGAATACTTGCCCCATTGTGTATTAAAATTGAATAAGAAGGTATAATAATTCTCGAGTTACAAATGGACACAGCTGTTGACAAAATTTATTATTAATTCCTAATCTAGAAAAAGCACTCGTTCAGTCTATGCCTCGCAAAGACTACCTAACTCCATACATTACTTATATCATATTATTTCATAAATATTAATTATAATTGTGAAGGACGTTTACTCGTTATACTACATATTATTTGCAAGACAAAGTCCATTAAAATATTTATTATCCTACCTACATAATTATTCAAAAACTAAAATAATAGTTTACATTACATTTGGTTCAAAATTCATAAATGCCCTTGCATTAAACAAATTGGAAGAAAAAATAGAACAATAGATTAAAAACTCATTTGACACTAGTTCCCGCCAAGATGGCGTCAAGAAACAAAATGGCCGCCAAGCTCAGCAGAAATAAAACTGCAGTAGCAGCAAAATAGCGCATTGTATCAACAAAATAACTGCCGAATGGGCGTAATTAACTATCATTTGGTATTTATTGCCTATATTTGACCATCTGTGTCAATCGGGGACTTTAATTTCAGCCCAAACGGGGCAAAATGGCGAGGCGGGTCCACCCCAGGACCAATTTCGCGGTATAGCTAAATGGCTTAAGCCAGATTTAATGACGCCGGAATGTCCGTTGAAACTGCTTTTATGTATGGTGCCGGGGCATAGAATTGTCGTTCGTCCCATGGCGGCCATGTCGACTGTAGTCACCACTTCTTCGTTGAGCAATGGTTCACATGACGCTAGCACTGCAAGATAAAGAGCAAGTTAATATGTCAAATCACATATCATCGATCATCATTCTGTGAACTCAATATTGAACGATAAAATACAATGTATCGATATCAGTATAATTACGATTTGATAAAATTGTTGCGAAGTGAATTTTGAACTAGTAACGTGAGTCTGGACTCAATTGATAAATACAATATGGTTTTAAATAGCCATTTCATGATTAATGGAGCCTCTATTTTTTCTCCCTCTGGCCAAAAGATATATTAAACTGTGTTTTGACCTCCGCGAAAGAGAACCACTATAGTGTTCTATAAGAAAACTCAAATTCCACCAATATGTATCAGAACTTGTCGCTGACTTCAAAGTATCCCTAATTACACATTCAGAATTCCTACATCATTTTTAGGGTTCCATACCCGAGGGGGCCAAACGGGACCCTATTAATAAGACTCCGCTGTCCGTCTGTCGGTCCGTCTATCTGTCAGTGAGCTGTATCTCATGAACGGTAAAAGGTGTTATGTGTCTTAATAAATAAATAGACAGCTGCAATTTTCAGAGAATATGTATGTATTTCTATTAATAAAACAAATAATAAAACTAAAGGGCGCGCCCATACAAGAAACGACATTTTTTGGGATTTTGTTTTCATAGCGAAGTTGAGTTAGTTCATAGTGTACGGAACCCTCCGTGTGCGAATCCAACTCGCACGTGGCTGGTTTTTAGTACTTATATATACTTTCCTGTGCAACCCGAATTAGGAGTCTGTTTTTCTTGATTAAATGTATAACTACACATTTATATTTCACAGACGGTTTTCAAAATTACAATCTTGACCCAAGACTTTACTCGTTTGATAAACAGTACCTCAGCTCTTTGTTCTATATGTAGGTACATTATCTTACGCAATCACGTACAGCTGCGTTTGATATCGTTGGGACATCGCTATCGGTGGCTTAAGCGTTCACGACCTTGTTAACGTAGATACAAGGTACATAATAGATCTGCATTATGTTGTATTTATTTAGTATCCATGTAAATCTATTAAAGATTTGGATTTAAGGTTTTTTTTGTTGCGTGGTAATGTACTTATAAATGTGTGTCTAGAAAAACCTACACAATGTAAATTTCTTCATCGTGGATAGTTTTTGTGTACAGACCTTTTGAGAATTTGGATCTGTTCAGCTATTTATAGGTGCGTTCGAATTGGGGTATGGTAGCAAAAATAACAGTCAAAAATGCCAAAAACGATCACAACTGGCGTTCGATTTGGAAAGTTGTGGGCGAAATTGGCGTTTTGAACTGTTTTCGTTCACCGTTCGTTTTGCTTGGAAACAGTTAAAAACGGCATCGTGATCTGCACATTTTGACCCACCTCCGAGGCAGGGTCGTTTGTGATCATGTTTTGACATTTTTGAATCTGACAGATAAGTTTCGGAAAATTCATACGGGAAGCGAAAATTCTAATTTTTATTGTAAAATTTTATAGAAATACTAACAGGCAAGAGAATAATTTGTTAGATTAACATTGTTTAATGATTAACTGAAAGAAAAAGGTAGGTTGAGACAAGTGACAAGCAGGCGATCAGCATGGAATTGTCATTTTTGTATCTAATCGTTCGATTTGGGAAATATCGTTTGTGGCAAAAGTTGCAAAATTGTTGAAATTTTCCAATTCGAACGCATAAACAAAAATGCCCATTTTGAAACTGTTAAAAACGACATCACTCCAATTCGAACGCACTATATGTTGCTGACTATTCTTTACTGCTCCTACTTTAATTTGCGACTTGAATTTAATCGCGCAAGTGACAAAACCCTTGCACACATAAAAATACCAAATTGTGTCATAATCAACTGTAAATACGGGCAGTAGACAAGATGGTTATCGACAATCGTTATCGTTAGTAAACGATGAACCTTTGTATGACATAAGAGATTGTTAAATAATGATAGTGATATTTCGATTCGAAATGTCAATCCCATACAAAGGTTGATCGTTTACTAACGATAACGATTGTCGATTACCATCTTGTCTATGGGGGCAGAGATGTAACCGAGGTGGTTTCATCGGCACCGAAGTCGGAATCGGCGTCATCGCGTCACTTCGTTTATTTATACAAACCGTACGGTACTCGTGTGGCCAAAGAAATATTAGTATAGGAGGATTCCCCACGCGACAAACAAACTAACAAGATTAGCCGTCACCGCCGCCGTGCTTCGACCTCTGGATATATTTAAAAGTATCGGAACCGAATTCAGAATCGGAGGGGCAAAAACAATCGGCAGTTCCGACCTGTCGGGATCCGAATCGAAGCGCCGTAGCATGTTATTACCCCTGAAGAGTATTTACTGGGGGTAAATACTCTTCTGGGGTAATAACAGAGTTAATGGGGATATTTGAACGTAAGCTAAATCTGTGGATATACACTTACATTGCACATTATCCCAGCTAATGAACTCCCCCATGAACACCAGGGTCAGTTTGGAGGAGTCCGCGAGATCTGCGACAGTCTTCAGCCGCGTGGTGTCCTCGTCCGTCAAGCGCTGCTTGCACACCACGTTGATTACGACTATCGGTCGGCCGCATACTAGGAACGCTGGAAATAATGTTTAAGATTCGGTCAATTGAGAGAGAGGTAGAGCATAGCGTAGGGGAAGTACCTCCACCTTACAGAATACCGCAGACAAATTTTCAACTTTGTGTTGTGTAAAGTTTTCCTGCGCGTGAGTAAGGTCGCCAGAGCTCATAGGGGAGGGGGGAAAGGTCGGTAACGCGTGAGCCATGCTTCTTGTGTTGCAAGCGTCCATATGGCTACGGTAACCGGTTACCATCAGGCGGCTCGTATGCTTGTTTACCGACATAGTTAAACAAAACAAAAAATAAGACCTGCTTTTTAAAGGCGTACAAGATTTATGCTCATTGTAACCAACCAACGCCTTAGGAAACGTCGAACAAATGTCAAATTCATAAATTTGTATGGGCTGTTATAAAACTCTAATATTCAGTTGCATTAGGTATCACTTAAGAAAAAGTGTATAACTCCTTAACTTTTATCATCTAATGGTGCGTCCATGCTACGCGAAGCGAGCACGAGCCGAGCCTCGAACGAACAGGATTCGTTCGTTACTCGCGATTTCAAACGTGGACGAGTTTAACGAGCCTTCAACGAGCCTACAACGAGCGCGTAACGAATCCCTGTTTTCGTGAAAAATCTGACAATCGGGCGGACAGCAGTCGAGCACGCTACGAATGCTCGTTCGAGGCTCGCAAGCCCGTCCACGCTATGCGAATTTCTTCAACGTTTTCCAAAAAGTTTTTCAACCTTTAACTTATTCATTGTAATAGTAAGGCGCTGCGTGTTCATAGATTAGCAAAAATGCGTTTCTTTGATTCGGTTTTACGTAAAGAAAATGCAATAGTTTTAGTTCGAAAAAAATATATGCTGCTTCACCCCCTCACATGTGCGAAAAGTGTCTTCATGCAGCGCCTTAATGTCATTTTCTAAATATTAGAAAATAAAAATATGTAATCGGTAAAGTCGTTCTCAAGTTATGGCGTGACCAAGGGAACCCTATTTTCCTTAGTCTTTAGTTTTTAAAACTTAAAATTAATCCTTAGTAAGTAATTGATGCCCTCCTTACAATTTAGTTGGATCCAAAACTTGCATAGATATTACTTATTGATGATAACAACATTTTATTGAGTTAGATAGAGTATATATATCAACAAATAACGTTGATATTCGGTGGTTCGGCCGCACCAGGTTTGCTCGTCTGGTAATGCCTTTAATACCTACGGAATAAGGCAACAAGTGCCAACAACTGTCATGGGGTTTGCAGCCAACACGTGAGACTGACTACACGTGATATGTACCTACAATACACCGATAATCATGAGATTCATTACGCGCCTTATCGCTCCATGATTACACGTATCTCTACCAAGTGGATGGATTTGACGGCAACAGTTAAATTATGAATCTATAGAAATGATTACTGTTTATGATGTCGTCGAAGTAAATTACACTCTTGTAAAAAAACTTCTTAAATTGTATGAAAAAAATATCAACATAGGTGGTCATAGATTGATTCATCATCAGCCTATAATGTCCCACTGCTGAGCACAGGTCTCCATTCACAAATGAAGATTAAAGGGGCTATTGGCTACAGTAACCGCTTACCATCAGACGGACCGTATGATTGTTAACTACCTTAGTAGTATAAAAAAAAACAAACGGATTTTCCCACAATGCTTTCCGGATCTAACATCTTTTTGGACAATTCAAATAATCTTATGACAGCAATAGGTACCATCTATCTTTACCTATATCTAGCAAGAAATACGTGTTTAATACCAGATAAGTAAGTAATCCTTCAGTGAAACGTCATGTCTAAGTTTTATCCGTGTCCACATTTGTGAAGCACCAAAGACATTCAAGGTTTTAGTTTATATTTTGAATCGTATCACCGTGACGTAAGATCTAAAACTATTCAAAGATTTAAAACTAGTCCTAACACAAATCATAACAGGAACTCCTTTAGTTATGCTGATAAGAGAGTAATAGGGTTGTCAAAGGATTTTACTATCTGTAATTTCGGATTCCGTTTAGTATACACAAAATTCGTTTAGTATTCAAAATTCAACAACCAATACTTTTCAGGTGTCACGACACATAACTACAGTGCATCGTAATCTCGAATATTTGAGATATCCGTGAATATAAAAAAGTTGTCAAGAATTAAACAAATACTATGGTACGATTCTCCGACTGATTAAGTTGGAAATAGTAGGGAGCTATGTTCAAAAACAAGGAGTGCGTCGAATCAGCTTGAATGCTAATCCAGATACTATTTTTTTTGTTCTTAGTACCGCGCTGTGAGTATAGAGATATACAGTGTGAGCGAGATAGCACGACACTATTACTGGGTCCATTATTATTTGTTTAGTAAGAGCCGCTTGTTTGTCATATTAATTTCCGACAATAATTGTGTTGACAGCCCTAAATAATTAATATGCATGTCGGTAAGCAATGAGCCGTTGCATTTGTGGATATCCATTCACCGAAACGAAGCCAAATATGGCAACACGTGCTGCACTGTAGGCAAGCGGAACTGACCTCTATTGAGATAGGCATAAGGTAAATTGTAAGGTTAAAGTAAATGTCAGTGTTATTGTAAAAGGACAAGCAATTTACATAGCTCGTTTATATTGGACGATGCGATTTTGTGCTATTAATGTTTTCATGATAATAAAAATGCTATTGGTACACCGTGTTTCACAGTTATAAAATGGCTGCCTGAACTGTGTTCAAGGTCTTGGAAAACCCGAGAGGTTTAATTTGAGTACTCAGTACATTTAAATAACATAAGGACAGGTTTATAGGAAATTTTACGGTCAATACATAATCATGGCAAAAAAATATATAAATAAAAAAGATTTTTGGATGAATTGGTATGGCGTTTCAATTGATCCATAGTGTCTAAGGAATAATTGTTTTGTGTAAATATATGTTTGTATTTGAATATAATAATAAATACAACTGTTGACAGGTGACCAGAAACAACCAATTTTAGTGTACAGTATTTTAATTATGGCGGCTTTATCAAATATTTCATGTATATTAACATGTTGCTGGTAATTTTACTCAATATTTTTTTGCATATTAGGCATATTATTAAGAATTATATTGGTCTACTCTAACCACGATACTTCTTTAATAAATTGTTCAATTCGTCAAATATCTGTGAAAATTTGTTGTTCTTTTATCAGTAAAACAAACCAGATTCCTTCCATTTTAATCCACGTTACTGATATATATAGTACCATAGTTAACTGAAAAAATATGGTCTAAATAAAACATAAATAAGCATAACCATAAATTCACATAATCAATACAACATTCACACGGTCAGAGTCAAACCCAATGGCTTGGCTTATTGGTCGTCGCGTGTAAAAGGCTTTGAGCCACTGACAGTCCATTTGCTTCAATATCCGCATCTTGTCTGACCTAGTAGAATTATAATTTAAGTACCTACTATGTGTGTGATATTTTATTTTATTTTCTTAGGGAAACTAACAGCTAGGTTCTTATTTAACAAAGTTGTAATTACATTGAACGCTAATTAATAGTTTCCACGGATATAAAAATAAGTAGCAAAAAGAAAGTAGACAGTTCAAAAAAAATCAAAATCATTTATTCAAATAGACCTTCGCAGGCACTTATGAAAAGTCTGACTCTAATACTCTAATACCGGTTCGGAAGGTTGCATTTGCTGAGAAGAGCCGGCAATAAACTCAGCAATTACTCTTTTCAAAACAAGCTTAGATTCATTACATAATATTTACATTCTAATCGCACTGAAAACAATTGCGGGCCCCGGCGCGGCGGCAAAATTACAAAGTAGACTGAATAAATATTTAATAAGAAAATAAATAGCAAACTTAAGTAACAGTAACAAAGTATATAACCGGTAATATACCTAATTTAAAATCGAGGAACATCAACAATGGATTTTAGGGTCGGCAACGCCCGAGTGATACCCCTGGTGTTGCAAGCGTCCATAGGCTACGGTAACTGCTTACCATCAGGTGGGCCGTATGCTTGTTTGCCAACTCAGTGGTATAAAAAAAAACACAAACTATTTAGGTAGTACTTTTTCATGACGAGTAAAACATTTCAGTAAGTCTAAGCACAAAATTCATATTTTCCACGAACACAGCTATTTGTAAGCAGTAATAACAATGGCTTATCATGCTTCTAACTCATAATTCACTATCGGTTTTCCTCATGACAATGGCCGTTTGATAATAATAGCATTCCACGGCTTTAGCATTGGTTTAGAGATGTTTTATTAGTAGCAAACAACCCAAGCCAGTCTGATAGTAAGCTGTTACCGTAGCCTATACACGCCTGCAACACCAGGGGTATCACTCGCGCGTTGCCGACCCTGAAAACATGTCTTCACAACAACACCGGCAGCGGGGTCTTCTCATGAAACACAACACCATATTACTGTTTGTGGGTTCATCATCATCATCAGCCTATAATGTCCCACTGCTGAGCACAGGCCTCCTTTCACAAATCAGGGTGAAAGGGAATGGGCAGATACTCCACCACGCGTGCCCACTGCGGATCGGTGGAGTTAGGCTAGTGGTCAACCTACTCTTGGAATTTTTCAAGCCGCCTAGGAGGCATCCAACTAGCTTAACGACTATCACAATTAAGTGATAACCGGGACCAACGGCTTTACGTGCCTTCCGAAGCACGGAAACGCTCGATTTGAAATACCACTAGGCGGTCACCCATCCAGGTACCGACCAAGACAGACGTAGCTTAACTTTGCCGATCGATTAAGAACGGCTAATCATGCTACACCACGAGCGCTTGGGTTATTACAGTAAAAATACACATCTTGGCAGTTATCACGGAAATTAAACGACTTAATAGCAGTAGGTATATGAGCAACGCAACGCTCTTCGGTTATTTTGAGACATGAGTCAATCCTGTCTTAGACAAAAGGTCTGCATTTTGAGCATATCCTAAAACTGTGTTGAACACATAAGATATTCTAATTGTTTTTGCTCCTAATAATACGGTGTAAAAAATATTGTAGTTACAGTGACTAACTAAAAAAAACGTGTTTTTGTCATTGCTTCATCAAGGTCACAATGACCTGACGAAGGCCAGTGTTATTATGGCATGCAGACATGCCTAAATTACATCGATCGAAAACGAGCTCATTATACACAATTTGAACAAATTATAAAGCCGATAAATCAGTTTTTAGTTAGTGTTAAATATGGCCTTAGAGTGAAGGTTAAATTGAATGAAGAATTGCAAGGGTGAAGTGGACCAGGAAACAGGAAACAAACATAGTTAAATACAGCTGAATTGGTTACAACTGCTATGGCCATCTTTATGGTCCACTTTTGACATGTGCCAAAAAGAGACAAGCATAGTGAGGCAAGGAGAGTCGCCCTCTTGTCAAAATGTGACTTCTATAGCTCGACCTGAGAGGCCATTTCATAAGGCTGTAACGATAAAGAAATCTAGGAACTGAAGGTTGAGAATTTGGTACACACGGTGACAGAAGGTACCAACATTACAAATGCCAAAGTAGCAGTGGTTGTCTTATTCCTACCCATTACGATTACGACCAAACCTTTGACCCGATTGCTACAAAATTTGCCACGCAAATAGCCTATGGATATAAGCTACCTTTTATCCGCGGATCAAGCCGCAGGGGAAGCTAGTATACCTAACCTACATTTTCCACTAAAATTATTTTTGTTCGCTAAAACAATTAGAACATTAACTCACTAACAGTTTTAAACGAAATCAAAGCGAACCGGTGAAGTAATCAATTCACACAATGGTACGTGAATTGAACCAATTATGCAAATATGGTATCGCCCGTTGTGGGCCGGCAGACGTTTATAGACGTCTGCGGCTACTTGGCTACGTCTTTTCACTCATTTTGTTAGCACCGAGACCATTTATTTATAGGACAGGGTCGAACATTCATGTCACCTACGAAACAAATGGAAATCCAGTTGAGAATGTGATTTTGTTCAAAGAATTTGCATTGGGACCTGATTTGTGACAACTTAGGCAAGAATTTAAAAGACAAAGGGATCATCGGCTAAAGTATTTTAATTTAACATCAATTAGTGTCAAATCATGCAATTCAATTTTAAACCATATTCCCTTGACCTAATGACTTTTTTTTTTTTTTTTTTTTTTTTTTTTTTATTGGTTTAAACTACTTAGGGGAGACCGGGGCTGGTTGTGACAGGGGTAGGTAGTTACAGTGGCAATGGTTGCGAAACAGATAACGCAATACTGACGTTAGAAAGGGACAAATACTCCCGTCGCCACAGGCTAGCACGCCACGAGAGCCAGTGGCGCCAGCGTTTTTGTGAGAGGAGCCCAAGCGTGCCGCCATTAAAAGTGTAGGTTAGTAAAATTTTACACTTTTAGTAATATTGGTTTGTAACCTATGTTCCATACAGGCAGATATGTCCTTGTTGTGATATTTACGCCCTAATGCTTTCGTTTTGCAATGAGTCTACGCTTATACAGCTACGTTTATTGACGTTTTCACAGCATAACCTTATAGGGTCAATTTTGGCGTTGGGGCTAAAAGTTACATTTGCTCGGGGCAGGTTGTGATCTGTCACTACCTACCCCGTAGTGCTTGTTGCCGACTGATATAATTTGTGCTATATAGTTTTTTTACTTTTTTTTAGGAAAAAAAAAAGTCTCCTAAAGAGGAAGGTATTACATGACACTAACGAAGAAAGTTAAGTAGAGGATGGTTATTTTTGTCTGATATGTTGTGATTTGTGATCCTTTTGATCCGAAGAAATCCAGTGAGGAATGGGTCGAGTGTGTAGCTTAGTAGCTTCTAAGAATTGGTCACATGTGAAGTGTGTTAGAGGAAATATAGCACATTACATTTGCTTGAATTGCGAAAGTGATTGTTCAGACTAGTGACTGAACTGCTTGATTTTCCTTATAGATCTGATTGTCTTTTTTTTAAGTGTAGTTTATTTTCTATTTTAAAAAAACGTTTTGTACATTAGTAGGTATAAAAGTTTTGTTTAATAGAAAGGTTTCTAATCTTATAGGTGAGAAAGATTTTGTTTTTACGAAGTACAAGATCAAAAAAAGTTGAAGTTTGTAATTTTGTTTCATTTAAGTTGATTGTTTTCGTTGTAATAAGGCAAAAGACTTCTTTATAGACATAATGTCATTTAAATTAAGAAAAGCAACTGATTGTGATGATTGTTTCTAATAAAAACACGTATATTACGTTTGTTTTTTATTGTAACAATTTGCCCCCAGTAGTGTAACAACCAGCCCCGAGCACGGGGTTGAAAGTTACACGGCTTTTTTTTCAGAATTCATACATTTATGTCATTACTATTAGTCTGCTACATAAAATTTATTTTAAGTAAAAATCCTGAATAGTTACTTAATAAAACAAACCTATATCCAGGTAAAAAAAACAAACCAATAAAAAAATATGACAGTTTGTAAAAAAAATGTCACAACCAGCCCCGGTCTCCCCTACTACAGACACGTGGTCCATACTCTTTTTAGATAATATGTTTTTTACAAATTTTATGTTTTATGATTTTCACAATTTGGACATCTTGGTCCGCGCAATAAATAAATTATTCTAATACATTTATACATATCTATACATATTATTAGCTATTACTATACTATATTACATATATTATACTATTGTTATTATTTTGATTTATAATAAATTATACTTATGGGCGATTAAATATTACAAACATTTACTTAATCATTTATTTAATCGACCTAATGACTTGGAACTTGTATGTTGTTGAATGTACATGAGATTAGTTCAGTACAAACTGCTTAAACATGCAAAATGTCATAACTCATAGGTACATTTCAACCCAGACTCCAAAAAAGTTAGTCCTGGGTGGGTATCGAACATAGACCTGCATTGTGGCAGTCATGGTCTTTCCTTCACGGCCCGTTAAATACATGAACCAGAGTTTTTTTCGGTTACCCGAAGTGAAGATAGACACAATACCCTTGAGATAACTATACTAAAGAATACAATGTTACATAAAGAAATAAAAGCGAGCGTGAATCCAAACTCAATTCGCAACCACTCAGGCCAATGATACGTCGAATAATAAATGTGGATATATATTTTGAGATGGCATCTTTACGATGTCGCTGGCAACAATTCTGATATCGAGAAAAATACTAAAACTTTTCACACAAAAGATTAACCTTGCTGATCAAAAAATTTCATTTCAGACTTGCTCGCATTGGAAGTTATTCACCATAACTTTAACGTTTGAAAAGATGGCATCGCAATGTCTACCCAGTATACTAGGTAAATCCTAATAAATCTCGTTAGTGTGCCATTGCGCGACTCCATTCCAAGCAATTGGGGCACGAAAGTCAATTCATATCCTATTGCTGTCAATCAAGCGGGGCGTCTCAATAAGAACGATGATAAATGTCAAAGACGGTATGTTTAATGTTTTCATTGTATTTTTGTGGAACGGTCTATGTTTATAATTTAATCATGGACATTGTTAACGACTGCCTATTGAAAATAAAGCGTGCTATAGTACGTCAGTACTATTATCTATATTCAGTGGTGCTAGTTATTATTTTGAATTTCAAATCGCCAATGAAGTAGGTAGCGTATTAAACAATTCTTTAGTAGTTATTTAGACTTTCGTAAACTACGATGACGATGTAAAATAATTTGTCGTTTTGCTCGCACTTTGTCATCGCAATTGATCGAGGCCTCCGGAGACCAGCGGGCGGGGAGCTTTTTCCGCCAACGCATAAGCTTGGCTATCTAAAGAGGAAACGCTGACAGCCTGCTGGGAACCTTGCCGTTAATCGGAAGCAGCGGCAGACTTGAGTAAATTTTCTATTATATAGATTGTATTTTATACATATTTATATTTGTTGAAAATAAATGCAATTTTAACATTTGTCGAATTGTTTTGTTTAATATACCACGTTTCCAAGACGGACAAAACAGTATAAAAATAATAACGAAAAACGTGGGGCGCATATACATTGAAAGAATTATTTTCTGATTTTTTGTGTTGTGTTCTCTATCTCTAGCTCATCGGGAAGTAAGTTTAAAATCAATTGCAAAGTTTGTATCGAAAATACAAACAACAGTCAAGAAAGCGAGAGAGGTAGAGCATAGCGTTTATTCGCTCGGCGAGCATCTCGACTGGGGAAGTACCCCCACCTTACAGAATACCGCAGCCAAGTTACTTTATGTCGTGTAAAGTTGTGTTCCTGCGCGTGAGTAAGGTCGCCAGAGCTCATAGGGGAGGGGGGAAAGGTCGGTAACGCGTGAGCGATGCTTCTTGTGTTGCAAGCGTCCATATGGCTATGGTAACCGCTCACCATCAGGCGGGCCGTATGCTTGTTAACCGACTTAGTAGTATAAAAAAAAAAAAGGCGAGTTAATAAATACATTGTTAATACATACGAATACGTATCCTCCAAACTTCCTTCCGTTCTAAAAGACTAATACTTAACATAGATTACATAGATATAGGTGTAGAGCTAATCCACTTCCGATCCTTCAAAACATGGCCCTATGAATAGTTACGAATGCACATATTGCACATGCCGGAATGTTCACGCAATAAATATGGACATGTAACCGTACGATTATGTATCGGCTTTCCGTTGGCTATCCACACGTGATTGTTTACACGCATTAATCAAACAATCGCTGGGAATTTGGCGTTACCTCGGGAGATGCATTTGGACCACATTTGTTTATGTTGTACGTAAGCGAAATAATGATGCAATTTTTCAATGAATTATGGTTTATACATATCTAAATCATTTCGTTCATAGAGAAATAAAATAGATTGACAAAATGATAGGACTTTCTAAAAAAGCCGAACAGGTGGAAGATAAGAGAGATATTATATTTGCTCTTTCAAATCCGAGGATTTGTGCATATCATGATAACAGTAATTTCAAGATGGGATGAAGATACGATGGCGTGATATTTTGCATAAAAAATATCGTTTGTTTATCAAGAATATTGAATAGTTTCGATAGAACATAAAACCACAGAGGTGGGAGCGAAATTATTATTATTATCCGATCCAAAGAAACGTTTCATCGACTTACCTTGCGGAGTAGCAATATATCGGTCAGTGCGCAACGTCGACAGTTCGTCGATCAATCGCCTCGCGTCCGTTGATTCGGTCAGCAGACAAATTTGATCCAACTTAATGTCCTCCACAGTTATGCGTTTGTTCCCCGCGTCGAAGATGAAGCCTAGGTGTTGGCTGTAACAAGAAAACAGAAGCTAGAAATACAGACATCCTAAATTATAGCTAATGGTGGGTCAGGGAAATAATTATAGAAGAGATTTTGTAACACATTGAATATGTAGGATATAATGAGTTTACCAGAGATGATATGGCCAAAGGTGATAAGATCGCAAAGCATAGGAAACCGTATCATGTTGAAATTTCTAATATCATGGAATCGGCCACTGAAAATAACTAGGACATTTTTTGCGAGATGATCAAATTGATGGATGGCCTTTTCCAGACGAATTTACTTTTGATTTGTAGAGCTTTTTTTTTATATACCACTAAGTTGGCAAACAAGCATACGGCCCGTCTGATGGTAAGCAGTTACCGTAGCCCATGGACGCTTGCAACACCAGGGGTATCACTCGCGAGTTGCCGACCCTAAAGAAATCTCTTCACGCCCTTTTTGAAGAACCCCATGCTGTACTCCATTGGGAAAACCAAAGCTTTGCATTGTACTTTCCACAATCACCCCATGAGAAGCCTATATTAAACATTTAAATTAGAATCTCGTACATTAATATGATGTTGTTATAACAACGGAAGTTATTGTACGTTGGACTCTTTCCTTACTAAACAGAAGGTCATCAAGGCGCTCATATAAAAATTCGCACAGATTTATTTTAAAACAGTATGACTAACAATTGATAATAAAACTACAATAATATAAACTGGTAGCAGTTTTTATTATCAAAGTGCAACTGTATAATGGTACTCACTGGGTGTTTTGGTAACTTTAACAGATATGACTGACAGCAACAGTTGTGCAATCGATTGCTTTTTTTACCTTTTTGGCGACCTAATAAGTTATGTAGCTAGATCAACTTTCGGAATCCCCACTATTAAGAAATAAGTATGCATTTAGATTTACTGCTACCAAAAATAACGACTAAATGTTTTACGCATTCAGAAAACTGGTACCATATTTTACGATTAAATTTTGTTTGAATAGTATTTTTAATTCTCGTTTACTGTTTCATAGTAATATCATCATACAGAAAAGTTGATTATCTTATAAAATAAAACTGCCTGCTAGCTACACAAAAATTATTATTGCTGTAAACACTGGCATGGATTCCTGACATTTATATCACGAATTAGAATGAGGAGTTTTCTTATGATAGTATTGGTCAAAATACCTATGTCAAATCGTGTACTTAAGGTTCAAATTGGTTCAAATCATCAACAGTCTGACAGGTATTTTGACCACAGAGGTATCATAAGAAATCTCCTCATTGTCAGCTCCATATAGGCTGCAAAGATTTAATTATGATATCATAGATATGACACGACAGATACCGGTTAGAAAGTACTTAAAAAAATAAATGTCATCGACCGTTCGCGCCGACTCTCACATAACGTGCATTTTTTTAAATATTTAAATAACCAGTCTAGGCCAAACTTCAATATTGTCTTTTGATAACACCTAAATAACTGCGTATTTGAATCATTCGTGGTTTTTTGGACCATTTTTTTTTTACAGCTGGATGTTGATAATGAGTTGGTAAGCACACAAAGGCTAGAAGGAACTGGATCTCAAGTGCAGCTGTCGGAACACACCGATAGGTGCTTGGCGACAGATTTTCAACTTGAGGGTGGTAACCAGCCAGATGGGTACTACAAAGCCCCCCACGACCATGCTATGGTTTCCAGAGACTTCCCTTCTAGGCTTTGTGTGCTTGCCACCTTTTTTTTTTTTTTTTACAACTTATTCGATAAACAAGCATACGGCCCGCCTGATGGTAAGCGGTTACCGTAGCCATATAGACGCTCGCAACACACGAAGCAACGCTCACGCGTTATCGACCTATCCCCCCTCCCCTATGAGCTCTGGCAACCTTACTCACGCGCAGGAACAACTTTGGCTGCGGTATTCTGTAAGGTGGAGGTACTTCCCCAGTCGAGCTGCTCTTTGAGCGAATAAACGCTATGCTCTACCTCTCTTAAACTCTTACCTTCGACCACATCATAACATGCCATTGTGAGATTGTGGTACAAGTCATAGAAAAGTAAGTAGGCCTGCAGGTTAGCGGTTAAACTACGGAATAATTTTCCGGGTATAATCTATTCTATCAGTAATGGTTTTACTGATAGAATAGATTATACCCAGAAAATTATCAGGATATTTTCTTAAAAATTGCGAAAAAAATATAATGCGGCCAAGTCTGCATTTTTTTTTTTTAATTTTTTTTTCTTAGTTCCACGATTGGTCTACTGTATTACTAACGACATAAATCGATATTACCTTGTGTTGTGTATTTAGTATCAACACGACGTTAATGTTTTATCGAACGATAGCTGTTCGCTAGCCAAGAAATTCTGCGATAACATTTACTTATGAAATTGTTAGAATATCTGATAAAACTCACACACACATTTTTTTACAGCTTTATGGGTAAATTAATAAATGCCGCGTTGTTGTACCGAGTGTACAGTACAGGGGAAATTGTCAATATCGTTCATATATTATTCATGCTGCCATGGTTTGGAAAACGTTCTTTTTTTCAGTTTACGCTTTCGCCCTTTTGGTTTTGTTTTGACTAAACGGTTTTACAAAGGTTCCTTGAATAAACTAGTCTTATTATGATATACATTTCTGTGCATAAATACGATATTTAAGTACCATGCACCCTTCACTTTTAACAAGCAGTTTGAAATCTGTTTTATATCCGTATCGCATCGGGCCGGAATGAACCGGTTAGTTACGATTTATTAATAACACAATTTTGTCGTTTACATTCCGAATATAAAATCGGTAAAAACAATTAACGACATTAAATAACCGGTTATATTTAAACCGGTTTTTGTTCACCACTCCAGTAAAGTGATATGCAAAATATTGGGACATAAATGATGAAGATAAGACAAAAGATATGGGTTGTGTAATGGTGGAAATGCACATCCAAGTTTCACATGTTGATAAAACCTAAAAAAATATCGATATTACAGCACTTGATACTCTATCTAATCGATTCCAAGTTGTTATTGATCTAAAACAATGTACCACACGTTACAACTATAATTACAAACAATTACATGTTATAAACAACATGAAAGCTTTAATGCACGTGATTAATGGTTTTAACTCAATGAACAGAACGATCAAAATCCTATGCATAATAAATTGTACCAACTAGGTTGGTATTGATTCGGTTTGAACATATGGATTTTATCTTAGGTTTCGATTAAGTATTTTTTTTTCGATGATCGCGGTTTCCTTCCCTTGAAACCCATTCCGTTTTAGGTTGCATGTGAACATCTTTGCCCACATTTCTTCTACGCTAAAGAGAACTTAAATAATTGGACTGTTTTACAAAAAACTTAAACCGACTTCAAAGTACACTAAGAAGTAATCAAATCCTGATCTGGCAATCTGACAATGGGACCAAACGGGAAGTGTACCCCTCCAGACAAAAAAAGAATTTTCCAAATCGGTTAATAAATGACGGAGTTACATGAGGAAACAAACATAAGAAAAAAAAAAAAAAAAAAAAACAACCGAATTGAGAACCTCCTCCTTCTTTTTAATTCGGTTAAAAATACGATAGTATAGGTTACATACTTCTCTATTCGTTCCGATATACAGTACTCCCACTTGTGACTGTTGCACCGCCATTCTCTGACCCGCCTCAACGCTGGCGAATTCAATTCATCGCACAATATCTTCAAGGCCGCTTCTTCCACCACATCTTGTACGGCTATTAATGATAATCTGTTGGAAAATAAGAATCTATGTAAAACTCTCGTCTAAACGACGCAATCGGCTGCTATCTGTCCAAATTGAAGTTGCAGCTGTTTTCAGTGGTACGGGTTTCATCTGAGTTTCTGAATGTGCAGTCATTGAATATTCTTTGATTCAATTGAGTTCTAAATTATATAAAATAAATATCCTGGGACATTCCTCACACACGTTCATCTGATCCCAAACTAAGCAGAGCTGGTACTATGGAAACCAGATAACTGATATAATACATATACTACTTTTTGTAATACTACATACTTAATATACATAATTAGACTTAGGACATACCACGGAGAACAGAAGTCCCTTCTGTTCTCCGTGGGACATACAGACATGTTCATGCACCCAAATGCATGTCCTGTGTGGGAATCGAACACACGACCTGCGGTGCGTCAGGTGAATCTTAACCAACTGCGCCAACTGGCCCGTCAAAGTCTGGTGTATTTTGGTTAAAATGTAGTTTCTACTGCCCGAGATGTGAAAAGCGATTCTGTAATTTTTATGGAGACTTCATATGTAGAAGAGCACCAATAGAAAAATACATTATTATTTCTATAGATATACATATAGAAGCCAGATAAATCAAAATCTTTTTTTTTTATATCTGAGTCTTAATACACCACTAATCAAAGTTAAAAATAGACATGCTTAATGGATGAATGGAAACAGTGGACATAAGCGTGGCGACAAGGGCATCGCAGGCATGGCTGGCGCTTTCTCCTACATATTTATTCCGATTTCTGTGGAAATAGTCCATATCGGAACATATCAAGGGTAACAACGTTAATGCTGGTTGACAACAGAACTATCGCATTCATAATCCGATTATTTACGTATCACATCGCCTAATTTTATTTGTTACACCTGTCAATTAAGGTATAACGAGGTCATCTATTTTAATTATACCTATTTTAATTTAAAAGAGAACGCCGTACACTACGGTCAATAAAGTGCATGAAATTAAGTGTTTATAGATGCTGAGTTTAGTGAAGACCTTGGCACAATATGGACTTGGAGACAGAAGAGAAGTCGATACATTTTCTGGGTCAAGTTCAGCCTCATGACCACATCTCAATTGGCTACTTGCATTCTCTTCGAAATATTGCGTTGGAAAACCCTTTTAGTATATATGAGAGAGATTATTTTTTCCCAGCCAGTGAGGGCAACTTCTGAACTACAGATCTTAGAGAAAAACGCTGAAAGGAACCCCGAGCTGAATTATGAAGAAAATAAAAATGCCATTAAAAAAAATGTGTTTTTTAGTTTTTTAAAAAAAAAAAAAAAAACTTGAAAATTCAGCTCGGGGTTCCTTTCAGCGTTTTTCTCTAAGACCTGTAGTTCCGATTTGCCCAAACTGGCTACAAAAAAAAATTCACCTGTATAGTTTGAAACCTTAAATGCAGCGCTTACTATTGTAGAAATTGAAACGGTAAAAAAAACACTTACTTGTTTTCCAAAATAGTCCTGCAAACCACTTCTCTAACACCAGGATTGGTGATCTTTTCTACACTTAGCTGATGGAGATTCCACGACGCGAGCCGACAGCATCTCATGCCATCCCTCTCATACTTGAACACTTCCTCGACAATCGGCCTGTGCGAGTACGCCGAGAGCAGATCCAGGATATCATTAACGGGTGCTGTTGCGAAACCGTTTGGTAGCGTCATCGGGAGCTTCGAAGGCATCGACAAACTCTTTCTATGAGGCGTCCTTGGAGTACTTGAAACACCATTTAGCAAAGGGTCATTGAACGATGTATCGGTCCAACCGTTCACGTGACCGTTCAGATGCTGCACGCTCTCGCACTTCCTCGGCTCCAAGCTCAAATGCTGCTTCACCGTGCTCAGCCTCACAATATCCATTCCACGAACTTTAATGAGATCATCAAGGGATTTAAATGGACCTTTCTTATTGCGGTAATCCACTATATTTGCAGCTATCTCCTGGTTCAGACCTGGGACGCACTGTAGTTGGAATACACTCGATGAGTTGACAGAGCACAGTTTGCTTTCTATCGATAATCTAACGCTGTCTAAGGATTGTGTGCAGGAGCTTGCACGCGATAATTGCTTCCTTGAGTTTGTGCATATTTCTGGCCTTAATAATTCTAGTTTTTCTGCGCCGATACCTAAAAGAGTGGCATGCTTAGTTTTGTCAAGAAGTTTTAGTTTCAGTATGTAAATAAGATATGGATGTACTGCAGTATCAACATTGTTTTGCGGATTCTACAGCTGCCAAAAACGTAACATTTTTTTTATGTTTATAGGCCTGTGTTTGTTTGTTTTTATGGTAAGTGATGATGTGGCCGAAGGTGGTAAGCACACAAAGCCTAGAAGGAACTGGCTCTCTAGTGCAGCTGTCGGAACACACCGTAAGGTGCTTGGCGACAGATTTTCAACTTGAGGGTGTGGGCCAGCCAGGTGGGTACTGCAAAGTACCCTACCACCGTGCTATGGTTTCCTCATGATGTTTTCCTTCACCGGAGTCTCAATAATTCTATAATGACTTCAGTGGTGGACACTATCCTATGAATTTTTAATAGATTTTACAAACACGGTTAACACTGCATGCGTGCGCGGTACCCTACCTAATGAACCACTTGCTTCCGCAGTCGTGTTCCTGTCTTCATGAATCGAATAGGTATGTTGCATTTTTAATAATTTTAGATATTTTGTTTATGATTATCATACAAAGTAGATTAAAACGATTGAATTTGGAACCTGGACCTCTATCACATAAAGTTTATTTTCGATTCAGGTAATCTATTCTTGATACTTGAATTACGTACAGGCCTAAGATCACAGATATAAATCTAAATAGATGACGCAAGTGTAGGTATATACCTACTTCGCGTGTAAAAGCTGTGCAAAAAGCAAAGTTCTTCTTTTGATACTGTTTCGCTCGGACAGGGAACTCGCATAAGGCTGCATGTCCACCAAAGATATGTAGCGAGGGATGTGTTTAGCTGACAAATAGGATCGCTTCATTTTCACGTTAAAGCTCTAATGCCAGTCTAACTAAATCAATCTTGTGACATTATGGTAGGTATAAAAAAGTGACACGCTTGGTTTTCATACGGATGGAGGAACTTTTGGCAACGCGCGAGTGATACCCCTGGTGTTGCAAGCGTCCATAAGCTACGGTAACCGCTTACCATCAGGCGGGCCGTGTGCTTGTTTGCCACCTTAGTGGTATAAAAAAAAAAAAAAAAACTTGCGTTATCTGTTTAGATTTATAAATGTGTGTGCCAACGTTTTTTTTTTATTATCTTGTGATAATTACTCTCATGTGCAATATTGTTAGTGAGACAGACATTATGTTATGGTATGTTGTCCTTGTTGTCAGTTAGGGTTGGCGCACATTGCCATGATACACGTACAGCCTTGACAAGCTTATCAACAGTGTGCAGTGCTGAAAAATATTTACTAGTTATCGCTCTGCGTTTTTACCATTTTCAAGGGATCGTATATTTTTCCGGGATATTTATTAATTAGTACCTACTGATAAATGTATTAAAGATGCTTTTGCCATAAAACTGGGTTCCTCTTGTAGATAGTGGATATCTATTTTTAAAGTTGGCAATTTTAATCAGTAAACAGTGTGCAACTTCAACTAATGTACGGCCTTTACAGTCACAATGACACTGCATGTGTTTAGAGGAAGTGAGACAATGTACACAATTTCTATTGTAGATAATGCGGTGACATGTATGTGTATGTGATTGATCTATTTATATTTTTACACTTTTCAGGAAGTACTGTGCCTGTCTATTATAAGATGTACCTATTCACATTAAAAAAAAAAACAGAATTATAGTCTGTATGGCTTTACGTTAAGGTGTATCTTTATTAATACTTTCTTCTATTTTAATTTCCTGTCCTTCTTTCCTTGGTAAGAGAGGAATTTTATCAATCATTAGCTCTCAATTAGATTGATAAGCTTCAAACTCATAGACAAATACATAAACATTTTTTATGTAGGTAATAGATATACCCATTTTCAGTATCAATTGCTTAACCCTTAATTGGGCACGCCGGGGTGTATAACACCCCTGTCATACAAATAGCCCACAGAATGCGAGTAACTCTTCATAAAATTCAATTAACATTCACAACTGCATTGACAATGTCACATGAATTTAAGAAGGTTCCTAGAAAGAAGACAAAAACACTCAATTCAAATTCAAAATCATTTATTCAAATAGACTTTTGCATGGACTTATGAAAAGTCTGACTTTAATACCGGTTTGGTAGGTTGCATTTGTTGAGTTGATTTCAAAAAGTTATAAGCCTGGAAACATGCTTTGGGGTGTACAACACCCCACACAACCAATTAAAGGTTAAAGGAGATCCTATGACATTTCAAATTGTTGAATAAAAAAACTTTGGAATTGCATTTGGAATATTCTAAGCTATAGCCATTTTTAATTGGAAATAAAAAAATATGAGTTTTTTAAATCTTAAAAAAAAAAAAAAATGTGTCTACAAATATATTTAATTGTATGAGTATACAGAAGAGGGAATGGAGGGGAGGGTTTCTGATAATGGGGAAACCACAAATTCCAACAATTGGAAGATAAACACTTGAAATAACTGTGGTAATTTCTTATAATAAACTAGCTGTGCCTCACAGTTTTACCCACATTCCCTGGATTAAAATAGCCTATAATACTCCAGGATAAAGTAGCTCCCTATTAGCAAAGGAATTTTTCAAATCGTACTGGTAGTTCCAGAGATTTGCATGTTTAAACAACCAAAAAGTCTCTTCCGCTTCATCATATCAGTATAGATGAGAATACTCAGTTTGTAAGTAGGTTATATAGCATTATTAATCATTATCAGCATGATTTCTCAGTGGTAGTGACAACCAATGTCCCGCCAAATGTTGTACATTCAAATACAGAAATCAGCTTTTGTTCACATACAAGCATATGGCCCACCTGGTGGTAGGCAGGACTCTAATAGCAACTCGGTGGTTTCCACAGTTATCACCTTTTTCAGCATGTTACAGACAAATGGTACAAAAATTTAAGAAAAACTGACTAAATGGATATTTTATTTACTTAGTCTACCAAGACAAAAAAGGTGAAAAAAGCATGCATGCTTTACTTTTGTGTTCCTGGTATAACGCGCTTTTGTTTAAAGACACCGCGAAGAAAAAATCGATGCATAAAATAACAAAAAGGTCTTGCATATTTACCTGATACAAGAGCAAGGTCATCAACTCTTTTGAATCGACCTATCATCTGGCGATGTCTTACGATTTCCCGAGCTAACTGCCTGTTCACCCCAGGCAGAGTCATCAGCTGTTCCTCAGTCGCCGTGTTCACATTCATCAGCTCCGGAAACTCTTCCGATGGCGGCAAACTGAACGTGTGGCTCAAACTAGACTTGTTCAGTTTACTTCGCCTTACGAAGCTACGGAACGATCTCTGGCGACCACCCCGGCTCCTAACAGAGCTCGGACTTTGCCCCATGTTACCCGCCACTTCAAAATTAATTATCGATCATAACACCACTAATTTCACCAAGACATGTATCGAAAAAATATACTAAAAATAGATCCTTACGTCTCACTGGCACTGAGTTAGCACTAGCACATTTAACAAGAATTCAACTCGTTTACCTGTTGAAGCACTTATCGCGTGAGCAATCACCGCGTATTAAATTAATTACGATTTTTAAAGGAAAACACAAAGTAATGTACACAGATTAGTGACCACAAACTAAGTAGAGATACTACGCATCAGACAGACATGTCAGTACATGCTGTTTCAACCTTAGAGAAATCCAGAACATGACAGTTTTTTTTTTTTAATTTTGTCGGGTCGTGTGTTGTTTTTTTTTATTGACCGAAGTATTTAGGCAAAGGAATCAGAATTCAACAGCCTAAATGTGTAGTAGGTAGGTACCTAGCCTTTCAAAACTTTTATGTATTTGTTTGATATTTTGGACAGAGAAATAAAATACACATTCAAGGTAAAGCCCTTTATTCAATTTAGGCCCCAGAAGGGCACTTATACATATACACTATATATTTTTGGACAATCTGACAATATTGGCTATTTTTCCAATTATTAACAATAAAAAAACATACCTAAGCAGTTAATACATACGAAAAAATAACATGAAAATAATTAAAAAAAAACAATAACCTAAACAACACACGACTATCTATATCATAAAGGTATATTTGTTACCAGAAATGTATAAATGGCAAAGATCTGTAAAAAAATATCAACTTAACAAGCTTTCCAGCCTTATTATAACAACTTAATAACAGTTAATAAGGTTGACATTAATGTGAAAATAATTGGGCACAACTTTTAGCCACTGGTGAAAAATCTGTACATAAGTATGAATACTGAATTTCAACTCAGTGGTACAACACAGTTCGCGTTCAGTACAAAATAGTGTCTTACATAGGTCTAAAACGACAAAACCAGCATGGCTACATTCGGGTTGATCAGAGAAGAACAAACATTGTTATAAAATTATGCAAATTACAGAATAAAATCTACAAAAAATATTTAATTTACCAGTGGCTTGTTCCAATTGTCCTGTGTGTGGAAAAGCAGAGACAGAAGTGGACGTTGAAGGCATATGAAAAAGATCTGTAAACACATTAAAATGTATTAACTTAACAAGCCTTACTATAACAACTTAATAACAGGTGAAAATATAGCTCAATTAAACTAGCTTTCAATAAAAAAATTAAACTATGAAATAAGTCTTTTCTAGCTCTACGATGGTGCAAACAGGTACACAATACATGTTAAACTTATAGGTAACATTGTTTTATCCCATTCCCATTGTTTGCATCGGACGTTAAACATGATAAACAATAAGGTAATTCAACCGATCCAAATTATGTATTATCGGTTAATGTTTAGTTTATCATATAATTTTAAAACTTTATTTAAATATAATGAAACAACATTTATAACTATTAAAGTGTTAATTCCCTTAAAGAATAATAGTTCAAGAGGAGTAGAACAAATATTTACCAGAAAGTCGCATGTTATGCTTTAGTACAGTGGAATGTACTTTTGGTGCTGCACAGTATGTGTATAGTCGTAGTGCCTTTTACGTACATATGAGTGATCAGAAGGTTTGTGTTCTGAAAAAAAATGGCAAATTATTAATAGTTATAACTACCGTTGCCTAAGAGTTTTAATTATATTTATTTAACACCTCTGAATCTCAAATGATGCGAATGTTAAATTTAAAATATTTCTCTTAAAGCACTTTCTTAAGTATTAAATTTCTTTTTACATGCTTGTTATTTTTATGTTAGTACCTACTTGTTATACCTAATTTATTTTATAATTTAAATCTATTTATTTTTCTTGTATAGTGCTCATCCGTCTTTCGGCTGTGTTTGTAAATTTATGTGATTTATAATATTTGTGAAAACTTATAATTAGCCTTCTTTATGTTTTATGTGGATCTATACTTTATGTAGGTACCTAGATGTTAGTTTTCCTTTGATCAAAAAATAAAATAGTACAGATAATCTTCAACTAAGTATTATACTTAATATATATAATTCAACAAGTTCAATTTAGGTATTTGGGAAGTAAGATCTTAATAACATACCTTTATCATCAATTATGCTTTTGAGGAAATACCATCCTCAATTTCAAGTAAGTTGTCTGGCTTTTCTATGGCCGCTCTATCCTATGTTAATCCCGCGACTTGTCTTGTCAATCACTTTGGAATACAACACATACATTTCAAAAGTTTAAGTAACTCACTATGAACTATTAAAATAAAAAAATAATCTAAAAACGTCCTGTCGTAAGTAAGCACTAATGTTCCCAATGTATTATATTACTTTTTGTTCAATGTTGTTCAAACGTTCTTGCGTAAATTAACAGTACATTTAGAACGTCCTCTTTCGTAGATAACTTGCAGTATTTGATAACACTAATCAAGACTGGAATAATAGCGAAACGGGATTATTGAATTATTGATTGATTACAATGAATGATCAGCTGTGATCAGCCATCTTCAATGACGTAATAATTGTAATGACGGACGACACAAAATGGTGGCCCTCGTAAGGCGAAGCAGGGGGCAGGACGAGGGAGAGTGGGACGCGTAAACGCCACGTAATACATTGCTCCCACAGACTACATATGTTTTCTACGGTTCAATATTTTAGTTCCATCATTACTAGCCGTGTTAGTGACTAGTTACTCCGTAACAGATGCGACAGTCACTTTTGACTAGTTTCCAATTCTTCCGTTTTGGCGCTGCTGTAGTGGTACCTTTATATATTAAGCCTATAGTTATGTAGGTATCAAATTTGACAGAACCACGGAACATTAAAAACAATGGAACTGCGAAATGCCAAAATATGTATCAGAACCGCTGTCGCCATAATTCACACAAATAAATAGATATTCATATATTGCACACCAATAAACAAGTCATTTGATTAGTCGTTTCTAGTTTAGACAATATTAGCTCAAGACACACATATCGTCCATTCAAAAATATATCTTCACCCTCTAAATATAACATTTATTTTGCAATAGTGTAGCAAGAATATACAACGTTTTGTAATCTACAAACAAACTATATTCAATTGAACGATCAAGTTCTGCCACTCGACACTAGATGGCGCTATTCTCAGCGGACGCCATTATCACCTTAATAGTCATTAAAATAAGGTTGATAATTGCGTCATACTTCGATATATACTGCTACTCAGCCAGTGCAGTGACACATTGAATAACATTATCGATACTGATCGATACCTTGGGCCCAATTCACTTAAATATTTTACCAAAAATGAAACTTGTTGAAATGTAAATTGACAAAAACAAATTGGTACACTCATAATAAATTGCAATCTAACCCATGTATGATTTCAGTCCAGTCAACTTACAAACCCAAATTTTTTATGTTTTTTTTCGCAACGCGCGAGTGATACCCCTGGTGTTGCAAGCGTCCATAGGCTACGGTAACCGCTTACCATCAGTCGGGCCGTATGCTTGGTTGCCACATAGTGGTATAAAAGAAAAATTGAATAGGGATGTTCCTAGGTCAAAAAATAATAATTCTAATTTGTCCTTCAGTTAGATTATTAAAAAATATTGGACACGTATTTTTTGCTTTACCAAATGTTAAAAAAATTACAAAGATAAAGCGAGCCAAGTTCGGGAGTGGGGGGGGGTCACTTTAGACTAAAAAGAGTATTGTAACGTGATGCCACGCGAAACTTCAACACACGATATCTTCGTAATTTTTTGTTTAATTAATAACCGAAAAATACGTGTCTTATATTTTTTGATGATGTAAAAGACGGACTAAATAGATTTTTTTTGTCATCTAGCCTGTTGGGCGCCTCATCACGCTTATTGCTTGGTAAATTTTTTTGGTAAGAGGAGGTAATATTATGAAGTGGGGAAAAAAGGCAAAATAAACGAATAAGTTTAAAGAATAGAAATTTATTAATTTAATAAAACTCACGTTAGATATAGTATAATCATATAGGAACAAATTTAAAATGAGAAGACTCCATCAATAAACTCAGCAAGGGCTTTTTTAATGTGGAAGATCTTTTAATGTTACAGCTTTTGTTCGAGATACTTATACAATTCAAATTCCAGGCACGCAAGGTGCACCTTCGCAGGCACTTATGAAGAGTCAGACTCTAATACTCTAACTCTCTAATACTAATACTCTAATACCGGTTCGGAAGGTTGAATTTGCTGAGAAGAGTTGGTTGCGTTTCGGAATCACCTAGTCTTTTTGAAGAACCTGCCGCTCTGGCATCATTACAATTTTGTTGCTGAAACCAAAATAAAACTGTTGGTTAACAACTAGGAACAGGAGAAAAAATAAAAAGTTATTTTAATTTTTGCTGATATTGGTTGTTTTCGAGGCGATGATAGCTCAGTGGTAGTGACGACGAATGCCGAGATGAAGGCCCCGGGTTCGAATCCTACAATGAGCTTGAGCTTTCGGTGAAGGAAAACATCGTGAGGAAACCATAGCATGATTGTAGGATACTTTGTAGTACCTACACACCTGGCTGGTACCCTCAAGGTAAAAATCGTTGTGTTCCGATTCTGACAGCTGCACTTGAGAGCCAGTACCTTTCTAGACTTTGCTTACCACCTTCGGCTACATCATTACTGACCATGGTAAAACACAGCGCTATGCATATTTTAAATGCCGAATAAAAAAACTAGTCACAAATATCACAATATGCAGCCTATTAATGTTCACTCATATTTTGTTCCAAATATGCATGTCGATACAACCAGCATCCAACCAACCTGACTACATCACTAATTGAGTAGCGAAGAACTTTCGAGAATAAAATAGATGATGCCATTAAACCAAAATAAAGTTTATTTCAAAGTGATAAGGTTGATTTTAGCTTGAATTTCTATTAAATTAATAGTGAATTGAAATAATTAGATTTTAATTGAATAAGTCTTAAATTGTACTTACAGATGGTATGAAACACCTCCATTATTAAGATTTTTCCTTCTACTATCATTCTTGCACTCCAAAATGGAGCAATACGGCATATTTACGGAAAACAAGGAAAGTGACGAGACTTCCGACTAGACGTAGTGTTAAGATACGAATAGGATCAAATATGCGTTGATTAAGCGTAACAACGCTTAATAGTGGCGACACGAGTCACGCCTACTTCGCATTTCTACTGTTTTTATTGTTCTGTGGACAGAACTAAAGGCGTAGTGCTTGCCGAGTTCGATACTTTGTCATGAAACTATATCGATACTTTAGTGATGTTCTTATTTTATCGACAATTGTACTGCGGGTTTGGTAGGTACTTAAAAAGTTGTTCAAAATAAAAACCAAAAATAATTTTAAACTCATTTATTTAATGCTTTCTTTCTTAACTTATGAGTTTTATATTTTCTTAGGGCCATTTTTTGCGGTTCTTCCATTTTGGATACATACTTTTCTTCTATGTCCCCTTTTAATATTTTATTTATAATATTGCACCAATTGTGCACGTGCAATCTTATGATATTTTTAAGGAAAACACTTTTTAAAAGTTTGCAATGGTTAGCACAGCCCAACCAGGAAAACCTCAAATGGTTTGTTAATTTTTTAGACAAATTTAAACCAATATTTTTTTTGTAACAACTCCCATTTAGGTAATTATGTACGTAAGTACTAGCCTCCCTATATAAAATTAAAAACTTTGCACTAGGATAAGCTAAGTTATTATTTTTTAAAGATTTATATTCTCTATACTTAATGTAATCGTGGATATTTTCTTCTTTAGAGCTACTTATATAAGTTTTCAAGCAGCTCTGACATTTAATTGTTTTAGACATCTTTCTGCATATAAATCCAGCAGTATAAGCAGAACATTGTACTTTAACTTTCTCTAAAACGATGTCTTCCCTCGAAATGGACCCACTTGGACGTTCCTGTGAAGTAGATGGGAGAGAACTTATATTATGTGTCTCGTTTTCTTTATTAGAATTTTTGTCTTGAAATAGAATTGTTACATCTAACAATGTCTCTCCATTATCCACTTCACAGTTAGAAAATTTTGAGTGAGGGCTCAGCATATTAGATAAAACCAATGACTTAAAAGCATAAATAAAAGTGTTTGTATCTGGATTTACGTTGCGGTAATTAAGAGCCCTTATACGACCAAAAAAATTTTCCAGTGGGTCTTGATTTATATTTCGAGGATAATAATATTCCACGCTGAATTTTTCAAATAATAACTTAGATATCCTAATGAAGCTTTCCAGGGTTGTGATCCATCCTTCTAGGGATGGTACACGCACAAGTCGAGGTTTTCCTGCTTGAATAGCAAGTTTGCTACCCCTGTCCTCATATTTTAAAGATTTTATTTTTTTAATAGCGTCTGTCCAAAATACATGATGTTGTGAATTTTTCTTGACCGCTTTTCGTAATTTGCCCCTTGTTGCACCGCCGGGGTAGCAATTGACGCTATCAAAGAGTGTGTCGAAAAATTCAACAACTTCTGCTGTTGTTTCCATGCTGGTGGTGTTTTCAGATCCAGTGTGAATGTTATCTGAAAATAAATTGAGGTAACTATAAAAGCAAATTTTTAGGTCTTCAATGAAGAGATAGATTATTTACTGCCAAACACAATTCTGGCACTGGTGACATTATTATACTTTTTGGATATTGGGCCAACTCAATATTCAGTGATATGATAATGTGATACGGAATGGATACGATAATAAATGAAACCACGTAAAGTACTAAATACGACAAACTTTTACTATGGGACCAATTACGAAATCGCAAAAAAATTATTACAACTTTTCATACAAAAAGTACGTCTCCTCGGCAAAAATGTATAGTTTAATTTATTGTCATATCCACCCCGTACAAAATAGTTAAAATACATAATTTCTTCAACTTACTGACTGCATTTGTATATTTTAACATAGCAGCAGTTCGAGCGCTGAAAACTTGGGCGGCTACGCTGACCTTCATTTTCTTTATTTTATCGGGATTGACATGGTGTGCTGTTAATTTTGGCAAAGCCCTGGTGTGACCTAATTTGCTGTCCAAATCAAAAATGAATTGGATATCTTTCCAGGAAGCAGTCTTTCCTTCCCAAATTATGTCCTTGTTAAGAAAATTATTTCTCAACCCTTTTAAGAGATGAGGTGGGTCGAAAAATATGCTCAAATCATGCCCAGCAATGTTAATTGAGCCATCTGAAAAAAAAAAACGAATATTAAGATTCTATTCTCAGTGTATTCAAATTATACCAAAAATGCTTAATTTCTAACTTCTGTCACTGAATGGGATTCCAGTAACTGGACTACTATGATATCATGCGGCATCGACTGTTTTGTCATTCAAGTTGTGTTGAAAAAATGCAATAAATATTTAACCAACTAAAAAGCAAATGTGAATGATATCAATGAAAAACGTACCATCTTTGTCACTCTGTACATTTCGCATTCGTATAGTGTCTTCCCTGAATTTTTTTACTGCCGTTCTAAATGTCGAGCCTTGGTCGCAAACAAGGCCCAAAGGTATCAGCCCAGTTTGGGCTACCTGTGACACAACCTGCTTCAAAATGTCCTGAAGTGCAGCTGCAGATATAGTTCCTTCGCAGAAATAATATGCAACACTTTGGCGCCATGAAGAACATATTCCTCTCAACATAAAAACTAAAGCATGGTCACAAAATTTCAATTTCCTTTCTCCAGCTACATCCACGAATCCATGAATTTGATCATTTTTTTCATTATAGGTTAAATGTGGTGTCAATGCAATTTCGTCAAAAACAATAGTACAAAGTTTTTGTTTTATTTCCCAATTTTTGGTTTTATTTTCTATATGTTTAAAAATTTGGGGATTTAGTCCTGGTTCCATTGAAATTTTTTCTGATAATCTATGCAAAGTCCTTTTGTTGGGTAAAGCAAACATGTTCTCTAGTAATTTATATGCTTTTGGACTTTGTTTCATCAATAATAGTGCTATTAATTTTTCGTCTAAAGTGAATCTTCTGGCCATTTTGTTTTTTCGACATTGCTTCAACTGCATCATTAAAAAAGCCTGTGCTTGTTTATTCAAAAACTTAAAATTCTTAAATAATTGTTCATTGTTTCCATGACATAAAGCTTGTGAAAGCCTTTCTGAGCTTGTATGACCCAAACTTGCAGTTGCAATATTTGTCACTTGTTTTATATATCTCCTTTTCTTTGATGCTAACTGTTTCATCTTAAAACCTGAAAAAAAAGAGATTACCATAAAGTATGAGCGGCAGTTTTTAATTTTATATTTGTGCAATAATGATCTTAATTCTGTAAACATACAAATTAAGGAGTAATCACAAAAAAGTTATAGCATGCTAAAGTTAAATCACGTGTATCTACACAACACGTATGATTACATAAGTTTTAGTATACAAGTATTACCTTCAGACTTCTGTGTAAGGCTCTTCTTATCATGTAGTGTTGTCACCTCTAGTATGGGTTTGAAATTAGTTACTGAAAAGAAAGGATAAAACAGTTAATACAAAAAGTTACATATAGTGCGTTCGAATTAGAGTGATGTCGTTTTTAACAGTTTCAAAATGGGCATTTTTGTTTATGCGTTCGAATTGGAAAATTTCAACAATTTTGCAACTTTTGCCACATTATTTTTTTATTTAATTATGCCACGATATTTCCCAAATCGAACGATTAGATACAAAAATGACATTTCCATTCTGATCGCCTGCTTTTCACTTGTCTCAAACTACCTTTTTCCTTCAGTTAATCATTAAACAAAGTTAATCTAACAAATTATTCTCTTGCCTGTTAGTATTTCTATAAAATTTTACAATAAAAATTAGAATTTTCGCTTCCCGTATGAATTTTCCGAAACTTATCTGTCAGATTCAAAGATGTCAAAATATGATCACAAACGACCCTGCCTCGGAGGTGGGTCGAAATTTGCAGTTCACGATGTCGTTTTTAACTGTTTCCAAGCAAAACGAACGGTGAACGAAAACAGTTCAAAACGCCAATTTCGCCCACAACTTTCCAAATCGAACGCCAGTTGTGATCGTTTTTGGCATTTTTGACTGTTATTTTTGCTACCATACCCCAATTCGAACACACCTATAAAATACCAGCTTTTGCCGGGGAATTCATCCGCATAGAGTATTTCTATTTTTCTCTACTATTACAAAACTGTTAAAGATTACAATGAATTTCAACTAATTATTTCATAAAATTAATTTAGTTTCAATTACAAACCAGTATGCTCTGGTTCTGAGGGAGCCAATTGATAAATTTCCCTGGTAACTGAACAGGAAGGCTGCTCTAAAACCACATCTGAAAAAAGAAAAACACAATTTTATCCATATAAACTAGCAATTATTTAATTTAGTTATTTAATTTAATGAATTTTATTTTATTTTGGAAAGGATACATCATAATAATAAAAATTTGAATGTAGGTACAGTCGAGGACAAAAATAAGTATACACCACCAAGCCTCATAAAAAGTAGCCGTTCAGATTATCATAGATATGGGAAAACACAGAAGTTCAAAAATAAGTATATACTGTTGGACAATTATGTATGTAAACAACAAGTTTAATAATATATATCCATGTATCAAATCATAAATTTGTGAACAACCAAAATATCATAAATATGTATTCAACATTACAGTCAAAAATATGTAAACTCATTGCAGTCAAGGCCTTCATAGAATTTTATTGAAAAACGGTAGGTATTTGAAAAAAGTTTTGAAAAAAATCAATAATTTTGCGTGCGGGACACGTTGGTAGTTTCGCGCTCGCGATGTTGTCAGCTCGTGCGCAAGCTAGCTGGCAACGTCGCCTACCGCATGAAGTGATCAAGTCGTTGAGAAAGGTAATGTTATTGTCGCTCCATGTAACAGGGCATTCACTGTGTAATTTCAACGATTCGTCGTGAAATATTTATTCATGATTATTATTTCAAATATTTTGAATTAGGTACGTAGCCGTAGCCATGTAAGGGTTCGTTGGAATTGTCGTGAGATGAACTTTGGCCATATATGGTTTTCAGGGTCTGATGATGGAGTAGGAGGGTGGAGACTGGAACTCCATAACGGAGCAACGTATCTCAGCTGTGTTTGGGGTTGTTGGAATTGTCTTGAAATGAACTTTGACCATCTATGGTTTTCAGGGTCTGATGATGGAGTAGAAGGGTGGACACTGGAACTTCATAACGAAGCAACTTATCCTAGCCGTGTTTGGGGTTGTTGGGATTGTCGTGAGATAAACTTTTACCATATATGGTTTTCAGGGTCTGATGATGGATTAGGAGGGTGGGCACTAGAACTCTATAGCAGGACAGTGTATCCTAGCCGTGTTTGGGGTTGTTAGAGTTTTCGTGAGATGATCTTTGACCATATATGGTTTTTAGGGTCTGATGATGGAGTAGGAGGGTGGACACTGGAACTCCATTTTCTCAAAATGTTGAAAAAGTGTCCGCCATGTTGAACTTTTTAGATAATGGTCCGATTGCGCTCAAAATCGATATCTACCTGTATACACCTTTAGTTCCAATGACAAAACAATTTGCAATACTCAATAATGTAATACTTTTAAAATGGCCGTCGCCACAAGATGGCGGATGAAGTATTTTTCTCAAAATGTCGAAAAAGTGTCCGCCATGTTGAACTTTTTAGATACTGGTCCGATTGCTCTCAAATTCGATATTTGAGAGATCTTGGGGTCACAAAACAAGAATCTTTTCTCAAAATGTCGAAAAAGTGTCCGCCATGTTGAATTTTTTAGATACTGGTCCGATTGCTCTCAAATTCGATATTTGAGAGACCTTGGGGTCACAAAACAAGAATCTTTTCTCACAATGTCGAAAAAGTGTCCGCCATGTTGAACTTTTTAGATACTGGTCCGATCGCTCTCAAAATCGATATTTGTGAGTCCTTCGGGTCACAAAACAAGAATCTTTTCTCAGAATTTTGAAATGGTGTCCACCATGTTGAACTTTTTAGATACTGGTCCGATTGCTCTCAAATTCGATATTTGAGAGACCTTGGGGTCATAAAACAAGAATCTTTTCTCAAAATGTCGAAAAAGTGTCCGCCATGTTGAACTTTTTAGATACTGGTCCGATTGCTCTCTATTTTGATATTTGTGAGTCCTTCGGGTCACAAAACAAGAATCTTTTCTCAAAATTTTGAAAAGGTGTCCGCCATGTTGATCTTTTTAGGTACTGGTCCGATCGCTCTCAAAATCGATATTTGTGAGTCCTTCGGGTCACAAAACAAGAATCTTTTCTCATAATGTTGAAAAAGTGTCCACCATGTAGAATTTTTTAGATACCAGTCTGATTGCTCTTAAAAGCGATATTTGAGAGACATTTCCTTCCTTGGGGTCACCAGTATCTAAAAGGTTCATCATGTCGGACACTTTTTCGACATTTTGAGAAAAGATTCTTGTTTTGTGACCCCAAGGTCTCTCAAATATCGAATTTGAGAGCAATCGGACCAGTATCTAAAAAGTTCAACATGGCGGACAGTTTTTCAACATTTTGAGAAAAGATTCTTGTTTTGTGACCCCAAGGTCTCTCAAATATCGATTTTGAGAGCAATCGGACCAGTATCTAAAAAGTTCAACATGGCGGACAGTTTTTCAACATTTTGAGAAAAGATTCTTGTTTTGTGATCCCAATGTCTCTCAAATATCCATTTTGAGAGCAATCGGAACAGTATCTGAAAAGTTTAACATGGCAAACACTTTTTAAAGATCTATATTCTATTGCTATCTAAGCTTGCCGCGTTTCGGTGTGAACTGACCCTTAATTGAATCTGCCGACTGAGATTGAAAAGTATATTCAAATTAAAAGTGAAATTTAAGAAACAAATGACAGGCAAATGACGTCATGACCTGGTCTAAAGACATCACAGAACGTAAATATTTAATCATGTGTGCAGCGATACTACATATATTAATGAATGTTTGTGTCATATACAGTGTCATCATTGCTCAGATGGTTGTATACATATTTTTGGCACATTGAGTGGTAACAATTTTATGCATCTTTTATGAATACATATTTTTGTTTTATCTAATGTTTACAAATTTATGATCGTGTCGGGTACATATTTATGTTGTCTATATTGTTTACATATGTTTGAGCATTTAGATGAGTACACATTAATGGAGCTTTTTATGATTACTTATTTTTTATAATGATAAGTGTATACATATCTTTGTCTTCGACTGTACTTGAAAGAGTTTTGAAAAACGTTGGTAGTTTCGCGCTCGCGATGTTGTCAGCTCGTGCGCAAGCTGGCTGGCAACGTCGCCTACCGCATGAAGTGATCAAGTCGTTGAGAAAGGTTAAGTTATTGTCGCTCCATGTAACAGGGCACTAACAATGTAATTTCAACAATTCGTCGTGAAATATTTATTCGTGATTATTATTTCAAATATTTTGAATTAGATACGTAGCCGTAGCCATGTTTGGGATTGTTGGAATTGTCGTGAGATAAACTTTGACCATATATGGTTTTCAGGGTCTGATGATGGAGTAGGAGGGTGGGCACTGGAACTCCATAACGAAGAAACGTATCCTAGCCGTGTTTTGGTTTGTTGGAATTGTCGTGAGATGAACTTTGACCATATAGGGTTTTTAGGGTCTGATGATGGAGTAGGAGGGTGGAGACTGGTACTCCATAACGGAGCAACGTATCCCAGCTGTTTGGGGTTGATGGAATTGTTGTGAAATAAACTTTGACCATATATGGTTTTCAGGGTACGTTGATGGAGTAGGAGGGTGGGCACTAGAACTCTATAGCGGAACAGTGTATCCTAGCCGTGTTTGGGGTTGTTAGTTTTCGTTAGATGAACTTTGACCATATAGGGTTTTCAGGGTCTGATGATGGAGTAGGAGGCTGGGCACTCGAACTCTATAGCGGATCAACGTATCCTAGCCATGTTTGGGGTTGTTGGAATTGTCGTGAGATGAACTTTGATCATATATGGTTTTTAGGGTCTGATAATGGAGTAGGAAGATGGACACTAGAACTCCATAACGGAGCAACGTATCTTAGCCGTGTTTGGGGTTGTTGGGATTGCCTTGAGATGAACTTTGATCATATATGGTTTTTAGGGTCTGATAATGGAGTAGGAAGATGGACACTAGAACTCCATAACGGAGCAACGTATCTTAGCCGTGTTTGGGGTTGTTGGGATTGCCTTGAGATGAACTTTGATCATATATGGTTTTTAGGGTCTGATAATGGAGTAGGAATATGGACACTAGAACTCCATAACGGAGCAACGTATCTTTGCCGTGTTTGGGGTTGTTGGGATTGCCTTGAGATGAACTTTGACCATATATGGTTTTTAGGGACTGATGATGGAGTACGAGGGTGGACACTAGAACTCTATAGCGGAACAGTGTATCCTAGCCGTGTTTGGTGTTGTTGGAATTGTCGTGAGATGAACTTTGACCAAATATGATTTTCAGGGTCTAATGATGGAGTAGGAGGGTGGGCACTGGAACTCCATAACGGAGCAACGTATCCTAGCCGTCTTTGGGGTTGTTGGAATTGTCGTGAGATGAACTTTGACCATATATGATATTCAGGGTCTAATGATGGAGTAGGAGGGTGGGCACTGGAACTCCATAACGGAGCAATGTATCCTAGCTATGTTTGGTGTTGTTGGAATTGTCGTGAGATGAACTTTGACCATATATGGTTTTCAGGGTCTGATGATGGACTCTGCAACTCTATAGCGGAGCAACGTATCCTAGCCGTGTTTGGAGTTGTTGGAATTGTGGCGATGTCAACTTTGACCATATATGGTTTTCAGGGTCGGAGAAGAAATGTAGGCACTGGAATTCACAAATTTTTTGGTGTTCTTCGAATTGTCTTGAGATGAAATTTGACTACACAACGTGTAACGGGATGGCTATTATCTATCTGAAAGGGGTGGGTGAACCAAAGTTTCAGCTCAAAATAAATTACTCAAATATTCATAACATAATGTTTGCTTCCAAGTTTATTGAATTAAAATCATAACCAACGTCACCGCTCAATAATCATTATTTTTTCATGCCACTTACTTAAGTACTTAACTGTTCTGTGCGTGTGCGTGTCTCAGCTCGGTCGGCCGTTTGCACCCACACGACAAGTTACAAATGTTACACTGAGAGAACTTTTTTTTTGTGCTTTTCTCAAAAAAAATAAAAAGTGTCTGCCTTAATGAACTATTTAGTTACTGGTCCGAATGCTCTCAAAGTTGATATTATAATTTAATATTTGAGAGACCTTGGGTTCACAAAACATGGATTTTTTTTTCAAAATGTTAAAAAAGTGTCTAACTAAGTAGTTCCAATATGGCGGATATTTTTTTTATTTTGGAAAAATATTCTTGTTCTGTGATGCCAAGATCACACAAATATCTATTTTGAGAGCAATCGGACCGGTATCTAAAAAGTTCAACATGGCGGACACTTTTGCAACATTTTGAGAAAAGATTATTGTTTTGTGACCCCAATGTCTCTCAAATATCGATTTTGAGAGCAATCAGGTCAGTGTCTAAAAAGTTCAACATGCCGGACACTTTTTCAATATTTTGAGAAAAGATTAATGTTTTGTGATTCCATGGTCTCTCAAATTCGATTTTGAGAGCAATCAGACCAGTATCTAAAAAGTTCAAAATGACGGATACTTTTTCAAAATTCTGAGAAAAGATTCTTGTTTTGTGACCCCAAGGACTCTCAAATATCGATTTTGAGAAAAATCGGACTAGGATCTAAAAAGTTCATCAAGATTCTTATTTTGTGATTCCAATGTCTCACAAATATTTATTTTGAGAGCAATCGGACCAGTATATAAAAAGTTCAACATGGCGGACAGTTTTGAAACATTTTGAGAAAAGATTCTTGTTTTGTGATCCCAATGTCTCTCAAATATCCATTTTGAGAGCAATCGGAACAGTATCTGAAAAGTTTAACATGGCAAACACTTTTTAAAGATCTATATTCTATTCCTATCTAAGCTTGCCGCATTTCGGTGTGAACTGACCCTTAATTGAATCTGCCGACTGAGATTGAAAAGTATATTCAAATTGAAATGACACGCAAATGACGTCATGACTTGGTCTAAAGACATCACAGAACGTAAATATTGAATCATGTGTGCAGCGATATAGTATATATATATATCAATGAATGTTTGTGTCATATATCAAGTGTCATCATTGCTCAGATGGTTGTATACATATTTTAGGCACATTGAGTGGTAACAATTTTATGTAACTTTTAGGGAATAAATATTTTAGTTTTATCTTATGTGTACAAATTTATGATCGTGTCGGGTACATATTTATGTTTTCTATATTGTTTACATATTTGTGAGCATTTGGATGAGTACAAATTAATGGAGCTTTTTATGATTACTTACTTTTTATATGTATACGTGTATACATATCTTTATCTTCGACTGTACTAGCATACGCTATAATGTACAGCACACAAATGCATTTCCTGTATGGGTATCGAACCCACAACCTGCAGCACGATAGGTGGAATCTTAACCAACCGCACCAACTGGCCCATCAAATATAAAACTATAAATCCAAATTTAGGAGCTATAAAAAGGAATTAAGGAGTAATCACAAAAAAGTGATAGCATGCTAAGTTAAATCAAGTGTATCTACACAATAGGTATGATTACATAATTTTAGTATACAAGTATTACCTTCAGACTTCTGTGTAAGGCTCTTCTTATCATGTAGTGTTGTCACCTCTAGTATGGGTTTGAAAATAGTTACTGAAAAGAAAGGATAAAACAGTTAATACAAAAAGTTACATAAAAGACCAGCTTTTGCTCGGGACTTCATCCGCATAGAGTATTTCTATTTATCTCTACTATTACAAAACTGTTAAAGATTACAATTAATTTCAACTAATTATTTCATAAAATTAATTTAGTTTCAATTACAAACCAGTATGCTCCGGTTCTGAGGGAGCCAATTGATAAATTTCCCTGGTAACTGAACAGGAAGGCTGCTCTAAAACCACATCTGAAAAAAGACAAACACAATTTTATCAATATAAACTAGTAATTATTTAATTTAGTTTAATTTAATCAAGTTTATTTTATTTTGGAAAGGATACATCATAATAATATAAATATGAATGTAGGTACATACTAGCATACACAATAATGTACAACATACAAATGCATTTCCTGTATGGGAATCGAACCCACAACCTGCAGCATGATAGGTGGAATCTTAACCAACCGCACCAACTGGCCCGTCAAATATAAAACTATAAATCCAAAGTTAGGAGCTATAAAAAAATCAGCATACCTCTGTTTTCAGTAACTGATGTGACAGCTTGAGAATGTGAGCATGATGGGTGTTCATGGAAATTCTCACCTGTAATCATAAAATAATAATATTTATAGCCTAGCTTACAAAATCTATTTTAACTTGGCTCGTCTTAAAATTAACAGTGTGAAATTGAACCTCTCTTTTTTAAACGTGTTTTTGTGTGCATGAGTGTGTACACGTACGCACACATACGCGTATGAGACAAAGAGGGATATATAAATAATAGCATTAATAGGATTACCACATACCCGCTCTTCCAATGACCAATAAATTGCCTGTTGAATCTTCCTCATCATCTTGCTCTTTGTAATAGTTGTGGTCACTCAGAACATCTCGTACTGAAACAATTAGTTATTACTGAACTCTCTATGCACTCTAGCATAAACAAAAGCTAAATAAAAGCAATATAATATAGTAATAATTTTTTTTTAATCTAAATGTTTTCATAGTTTAAGTACAAGAAAAATTTAATACTGTTACTCAGAGAAGTTTTTGTTTCTTTTTTTATTTCATTATTGACTATTATGTAGTTATAGATACAGTTTTTTTTTTTGTTTCGATGGAAAGGAAAAGTAAGAACCTTTTTATGTTTTGTACCTAGCAATTAAGAAACATTGAATTTTATAAACAAAGACTGCTAAGAAATTATAAGTCTGATTATAAATAATTCATAACTAAAATAAAAATGAATTAATAAAATTGATTTATTAAAAATAACCCTGTTTTTAATATGTCTATCAGGCGCACGTGGAGAGTGGACACGTAATTTGGCGAGTGCAGGGCACCTCTCGCGTGTAGATTCGCACATGACGTACCGTACAGCGATTCATACCAATCCAACTATCTAGTCTCTAACAATACTAATGCATTTCTCTCATACTTAGACATGGTTCTAATTCTCTCTTCCCTGTCCGTAAAATATCCTCCCCTGTGCACTTTGTCTCTACCCTGTACTGAGTATTTACCCTGGTTGCTTATAAAACGATATAAAACCAACAAATTGACTGGCCACTTTGTAAACGTATTCAACTTTAAAGTTTCCATTAAAAAGATGTATACTTAAGTAAAAATATTTAAAAAAATGCCATGCTGTCACTTCATACAACATATTACCTCTTAACTTATAATGACCCATATATTTATAGCAGACAGCAGTTTGAACTTTACTGTCTACCTCTTACTGTTATTGAGATAAGAACTTTGTGATATACAGACATACATTATAGGTTAAGAGAAAGGGTTCTGTTAGCAAAATTTAGGTATGGAACCCTAAAAATAAAATCTTAGATATTAGGCCTAAATTATCAAGGCAATCCTCAAGGTAAGATACTCACCGACTCCAGCAGTAGAAAGGGGTACACCGTGCGCTATTTCGTCATCCCTAAATAAACAAGGATAAGAATACCGAAGTCTTTTGCCTTCTTGGTCAAACTGATGTTTGTCGAAATGTTTTTCACAAACACGTTTTCCGAGTAACTGGTCATTCGAGAGTCCGATGAGAAGAGGATTTGTAGGCACTAGGAAGGACATCCACAAATTCCTTAGCGAGTCGTTCTTGGGAATGCAATAAACCCGGTGCGTGTCACTTGTTGAATTGCAACCACCAACACAACACTTTAGTCCCATGATGATATATTGCACAAACGATATACGTATCGCAACACAATATGTAATATTGTCTCAAACAACGAGGAGAATTGGAATATTTTGGATCTCAACTCAGCAAATACATATGCGAGGAAATACACAAAACACCGGCACACTCAACTCAGCTATTTGACACAATGAAAACTTGAAACGGTGGATGACGGATGGCGTGAAATGGCGTCTAAAGATGGCGGCTTTTAAGCGAGCGATAGCAGCGCCAGAACGGCAATATAGGAATTAAGCTGTCATAGCCCTGGTAATGTATGTAATTATAAACAACCTTCCCTCGTCAGCTCGCAACAATGAATGAATGAATGAATGAATGACTGATTGGTAATTTGATTTGCAGTGAGTTGACAGCCAGGTGACGTAACAAATACAGACAAAAAATATAGTCAAAAAAAATTCCGATAAATCGGTATATCTGGTAATCGGTATATGGTAATTTGGTCCAGGCCAGATGCGCTTGCAGTGAATTTTTATGTATACGTTACCCGCTAACAATCGGTTTTATATGGAAACCTACGTAATTGCCCTCCAAATTTAAGAATTTTGTCAGCATATAGAAAGAATTAATGTGATATTTTGGCAGTTTTGGTTGAACAAAAATCTTGATATATTCTGCTTTCAATAACTTAATTTATATTATTACATTATTAAAATTTTTGAACAACATAACATTATCGAAATTTACTGTTCAAGTAATGGATTAAATTTTGTTCACTTGATCCGTTAGATGAACGGCGTTCAACTAATGGAAAAAGGTCTAATTTTTATACCCATTAAAATCTATATGCTAACGATTAAAGGCCAAAACAAAACTACTCAAATTAATTTTATTACATTTATGAACTTAGTAACCATAAGTTGAACAAATTATTTCAGATTTTTTGATTATTTTAAACTTAACTTTTCTCTAGAATCACCTTTAAGATCGGTGGACAAAATATGAACCGTTCACAATTTATTCGTTCGACCTTTGGGTATCTTTGCCTCAAGATGAACGAATAATATTCACTTAAGAATATTATTCGTTCATTTTATGGTTCCTTAATTCATTAAATGAACGAACTATTATGGAACTAGTCCTATTCAAATGTTAGTTCAACTTTTGGGTACAAAACGTTCATAATGCAAAGAGAGGTAGAGCATAGCGTTTATTCGCTCAAAGAGCAGCTCGACTGGGGAAGTACCTCCACCTTACAGAATACCGCAGCCAAATAACTTTATGTTGTGTAAAGTTGTGTTCCTGCGCGTGAGTAAGGTCGCCAGAGCTCATAGGGGAGGGGGAAAGGTCGGTAACGCGTGAGCGATGCTTCGTGTGTTGCAAGCGTCCATATGGCTACGGTGACCGCTTACCAACAGCAGGGCCGTATGCTTGTTTACCGATTAAGTTGTATAAAAAAAATGGGCTCACTGTTCAACTATAGGGGTAAAACCCATCTATTCTTACATTAACATTTTTATAAAAAAATATATGAAGATGTAGAATATAATTACTTTAATCCTTCAATTAATAAGGATATAAGGTATTATTAAAAAAAAACAAGCGCCTATGCCATGAAATAACTAAGTTATAGGTTTTTTAAAGATGGACAAAACGCTTAAACGTTCATTTATTGCATAATGTTATATCAGGAATTTTGGTCACGAGAGTGCTTTATAAATTATATTTAACTAGCTGTTCCGCGCGGTTTCACCCGCATTCCCGAGGGATCGTATGTTTTTCTGAGATAAAAAGTATCGTTAATCCAGAACATATTCTATCTGTGTGCCAAATTTCATCCAAATTCGTTCAGTAGTTTTTGCGTGAAAGAGTAACAAATATGCATACATACAAACTTTCGCGTTTATTATATTAGTAAGGATTATAATATATCTATCTATACTATCTATACTATAATATATTTATTAATATAATAAAGCGGAACAGTTTTTTTGTTTGTTTGTTTAAACGGGGTAATCTCTTGATCTACCAGTCGGATTCTAAAAATTCTTTCACTAATAGCTCAGAGTAGATAAATACTAATAGGAAGGTACATTATCCCCGAGTATTATAGGCTTATATCCTTGGAACGCGAGTGAAACCGCGGGAAACAGCTAGTATTATATAGTAAGGAAGTAAGGATTCTAAATAAGTAAAATACACCTTTAATTCTGAACCAATTTGGTATTTTATTTATAATTACAATACTTGTGTTTGTATATTTCAAATAAATAATCATATCAAATTGGTGCCATTGGCAAAAAGGGAATTGCAAAGAGTATTACTTTAAAGTGTTATAGGAGCTACTCGATATGCTATTTGGACAAGTCTCACTGAACGATACGTCCTCTGATTTATGGACATTATCGTTTAGCTGCTCCACCCTCTCGCATTTTATCAGATCCAAACTCAAATACTTTTTCACTGTGCTCAATCTCACAGAGTCCATTCCACGAACTTTGTTCAGATCGTCTAGGGATTTAAATGGACCTTTCTTATTTCGATAATCCACTATGTTTGCTGCTACCTCCTGGTTAAGGCCTGGCACACACTGCAACTGGAATACGCTTGATGAGTTGACAGATATGATATTACATTCTATCGATAATGGTACACTGTTAAAAGGTTGCGCGTAGGTACTTGTTTGCGATAACTGTCGTCTTGATTCTGTGCATATTTCTGGCCTTAATGTTTCTAGTTTTTCAGCACCAATGCCTAAAAAGAGTAACATTTGGAATTTGAATGGATTTTTATGATGTATAAATTAGTGTTAAATAACATAAAAATCATTAATTTAATCATCTTTAGTAAACTCTTGAAGCCTACAGAGTCGATTTTATTGCAAATTGGATTTTATTGGATTTATGTCAACCGGTTGACAAGCAAGCAGATGGACCACCTGATGGTAAGTGGTCACTGCCGCCTATGGAGATTTGCAAAACCAGGGGGGTTGGTATTGCCTACATTGAAGAGCTCTTTTTACGCCTTTTATGAAGAACCCCATATCATAGCGCTGAGGGAAAACCGTAATGGAGAGCCCATTCCACATCCTAATGGTTCGCAATAGGAACTTTTAACTAAAGCGTTGTGTGGAAGATCGGGGCGGCTCGAGGATGTGAATATGAACTCCACATCGCCGGCGAGCAGTGCGATGGTAGAAAGGTGATATGGCACCAGGTCAAAAAGTTCTTTAGAACACTCCCCATTATACAGACGGTAGAACACACAGAGCGAGCCTATATCTCTCCGAAGGCTGAAAGGTTCTAAAACACTGTTTGTTTACCGTACTGTCCTGTACTATGTAACCTTACGATATGTTTGTTTCGTTTAAATAAAAAAAGTAAGTAAATTATTATCCAAAATGAAGATTTTAAGGTCAGTATTACCTAACCTATTTATCTTTAGTTCTGTTTTTCAAAATAAGTTTATGGAATATAAATAAGATAAGGTAAATTGTCATAACTAACTCACAATTTCAATTCCATTTACCTTATGGCAGCAGGAAAATACATACATGTGTGTATCTAACGTATTTTATAAAGTCCATTAAAATCGGTCTTATAACTAGAAGATCTACTAGGAATAAGTGACTGATAAGTGATTCCTAGACCATAACATTTTTAAGGGTGAAACAGTGAAATGGTTTAGTGTTGTCAATATTCATTTGTCACAAAATACATTTCCTGAAAATATTCTTGGCCATTCTACACACGGCTACCTGATCCCAAACAAAGCAGAGCTTGTACACACGGCTACAGATAAAGCTATACATTTCTAGTATAAGCTGACCTCCCATTGTACGGAAATCCTATACAATGCGAGATCACCTTATACCGGAAATGAATAGATTGATTTGTAGCCGTGTGTACTATGGAAACCAGATAACTGGCATACTACTTTTTGTTTGTAAATAGTTACTTAATAATAAATAACTACACTTACTACACCCAGATTCAAGACATGCAGACATGTTCATGAACACAAATGCATGTCCTGGATGGGAATCTAACCCATCACCTGCAGCGTGATAGGTAGGTAGGGGTCTTACCAAAGTTACCAATCACACCAACTGGCCCATTATGGAGAACTGTGATCTTGCAGATGTATTATGTATTGATTTGGATTGGTAGGTACCTGATACAACAGCAAGGTCATCAACTTGTTTGAATTGACCTAGAATCTGGCGATGTCTAACGATTGCCCGCGCTAACTGCCTGTTCACCCCAGGTAGTGTCATCAGCTGTTCCTCAGTTGCGGTGTTCACATTCATCAGCTCAGGAAACTCTTCACAAGGCGATAAATCGAATGTGTAGCCAAAACTCGACTTGTTTGATTTACTTCGTTTTTTTAAGCTGCTTACTGATCTTAGACTACTGCTTCTGCTCATTCTACCAGAGCTCTGATTTTGACCCATAATCACTTCAAAGTTAGCACCACCACTAATATATTTAAAAATACGATTTTAAAGATCCTAACTGTGCTCGAGTATGTTCATGTCGAGAATTCAACTCATTGACAAGTTGAAAGACCACTTTCGAGTTAACAATCTTTGTTTCCAATAAAAAATGTATGAAATAATACGAGTTCTGTAGTAAAAAAACTTCAAGTTTTTAACCGACGAAAAAACGGAGGAGGTTTACAAGTCGACGTATTTTATTACATACGACCAACCATCGTCAGCTGAATCGTAACAATGTTGGATGAATCATTAAAATACATAATAGAATGACATAATGTAAATTTAGTTTTCAATAAGTACAGATAAATTATTTTAAAAGTGGAATAGTTTTGCCACTGAATCGGTATTACTTTCCAAGTGATTTTTAATAATTTCTTCAACCAATGTTCGATATGCTTGCCTGCCTATACAAATCCTCATTCTGCTTGTTGCTGTAATACTTTCAAAAGATGAATAAACGAGAGCGATCATTATGATATGACGGTCCCGTAATAGAAATTTCCTGCGTTTTTATTGGTCACAGGACTGTTGAGAGTTTCGGAGGATAAAGGCAAGGAATATAATTATTTATGAATAGGTACTGATAAAATACGTACGTATTCGTAAAAGAAGGATGAAAAAAAAATACTACTTACAAACGATTACGATGAAATAAAAAATAATACCGATACTTTTACTCGATGGTTGTATCGGTAGGTATCCAATTAATGTATCGAATGAAACCTGTTTTTGTGTGAAGAAATTTATTTTTCGCGGCAAATTGTTAAGTGATGTTGCGTTTTTTTGTACTACTTTTCGTTTTATTTCATAAAATCGTGCAATTTGCGATTTTTAATGAATAATTTTATATAAATTTCGGTGGCGTGTTTTGCAGACGAGGTATATGGTCAGGTAGTACCTACTAAAAATTACGTTAAATCTTCTATTTTGTTTAGGTAAGTATATATGGTTTTTTATCAATTGTTTCCTCACAATCTAACTAAGCAAAAATATTTTACGTTTCGTTCGAACGTCAATATATTTAAAGTGTGGTTTGTCATTAAATAACAGATTTCGTCGATCTCCGGTTAAATACAATGGTCCCTAAAAGTTAAAGGGTTTTAGGTGGTTGACTATGGCAGAACAAGCTTGTCAAGGACAAGAAATAGAGCACCTAGTGAAGTTGTTTTTATATCTATAATGTAACAAGCATACGGCCCGCCTGATGGTAAGCAGTTACTGTAGCCTGTAACACCAGGGGTATCACTCGCGCGTTGCCGACCCTGAATAAATCTTTTTTTTTACACTCTTTTAGAAGAACCCATGCTGAACTCCAATGGGAAAACCACGGCGGGGACCTCATTCCACAATCTGAGCGTCTGCGTAGATCTGCTTAGGTAGGTAGGTACTTACTTCCAGTCTCACCAATTTGTCAGTTTTTTTACCAAATTGGTTAATCCCTCATTTTCCGAAATCCAACCACAAAGGGTATGTTTTCATGGTCGAATGGAGTTTAATGACTTTATAAGAAGGGATGTTTTTACTCAAGGCAAGGAACGTGGTATACAGCTTAGCTATATGTAAAGGCACAAGACAGAAAACTGACACACATTGAAAATGTCCATCCTGTTATTAGGATTATACACCTATGTCGCCAAGCACCTATCGGTAGTGTGCTCAGACAGCTACACTTGAGAGCCAGTTCCTTTAGGGCTTTGTGTGCTTACCACCTTCGGCCACATCATCACTTACCATGATGAAATTGTGGTCAAACACAGGCCTAAACGGTAATAGCTCAGAGTAGATAAATACTACGTAATAGGTACCTACACCCATTCTGTGTGCCACTGTCAAGTTGTATTTTATCCCGAGTTTATAATGCTAGGGTTTCACCTGCGTGTATTGCCATTAATTATCGCATTAATTGACATCGCAGACATGGCTGGTTGTTAGCGCGCTAATTTGCTAACGGCATTATCAATGCCGTTAGACGTTAGCTCAAATCAAATAATAGTGTAGCCACCCATTTAATACACGTTAATTGTTCCGATAATTGGACTTAAGCGTCACGCAGGTGAAGCCCTTGAGAACACTAGTTGGCTTGCTAAGGTGCTTTCTACCTACTTCTTTATGAATTTTGACAGCAAAATTGCAGATTGAATGCCTAAGGTTTGGAAATAAAACACGTAATTGATCAGAACAGTTCCAGTGCTAGTTTATTCAATTTATTTTCTGTACAATATCGCCGATAAGCTTATAATCAAAACATTAGATGTAACCAGGCTAGAGTAATTGAATGATGTTGGATCACTGCATTACCACTGTAAAGTAAATAGATTTACAGAGACGAGTGTGCGGCGAAGTGTTAGGAGAAAACGTTACAACTCACACCCAAAATAGTGAAATGGGAAACATAAACAAAAATGTCACCAATACATTAAGGATGTTCACTGTCTGCTTTTTTCATAATTCATTTTCTTCAAATTGAATATTAAATATTTTATTACACTCAATACAAGGACATCGTTCGATTTAGTCTCGCGACCGTTGCTTAACGGATAATCACTAATATAATTTTTATTTTTTTCTTTAAATAATATTTAAACAACTAAAACTTTCACTATCAATATTGGAATCTATACTAATGCAAAGCGTAACAAAACTATTACTGATTGAGAATCTAATTATAAATCACTAAGCCTTAACAGCTTTATTATAACAACCAAAATGGCATACACGCATTGCAGTTGGTAAAACAGTCGACTCTATTTAATAGTGTAACATGTGCTACAACTATACTTAAAATTATATAACTACACTCTTCTGTATACATGTGCAAGAATGAACGAGATGCCAAATAATACTGTACATTTATATAATAGAAGATATCACATATCAATCAAAGGTGTCCACGGATCCTTAAAAGAATTATAGCGACTCCTAATTTCTAAGCAAGCTATGTGAATACTTCTGGGACTTGGAAATACATGAAATCTTTTTAATTATACATTAATTTGATCTTTCCACTTACACATGTATTTAAAAGTATGTAGTTACAAAGTGCAGAGGGCGCTATTATGACATTTTAATAATTTCGAGTTGAAATTTTCTCAAAACATCCCAAAGATTCTCAGTTAAAAAAAGATTAATTTAAAACAAAACAATTTGGTTGTCTTTTGCTAACGGTTGAGCATGAAATAAAAAAAAATTGACATGTTCAATATTTCTTTACGCCTATCTGAGGATGTTATGTGGCTAATACATTATACACAGATTATTATACAGAAAAAAAAAAACATTACTTTGTTCTATATAAAAATATATCACAGAAAAAGATGTAAGGTATTTAAAATGCTATTAATAAAATCAAACGGATATTTTGACTAGTACATAAATGTTTCAAATAAAAATAAAATTTCAACTGAGCAAAATAAAATTAATAAATTCTGTGATTTATAATTTTGAGATTTTTTTCATCAATCTCGCCGAACCATTTTTAATGTTTTATATCAATCATAAATATGTATACGATTATAATGCAATTATACTATAGAAAAATAATTGATTGCTATTTATAGTGAATATTATACGTATAATAGGCGACCATATTAACTTGGCACTTCAATACTTTCCCTGTCCATAATACCGATCGAGCCATCTTCCAGGAGCCTAGTCAACATGGTCGGAGAAAGCCCTTACGGTTTACAAATACATCTATATTAATCGATTATGCATTTTAGCCACCTAACATTGTATCCCCGTTATAAAAATAGACAATCAACCAGCCTTCGTTATCTTTGAACCTGGTACTTCCCTTGTACAAATATTACATTATCAAAACTTGCCAAGTCTTCATCCATATTTATACAAATGAGTTATTTATTATAACATCGATGTTGTATGTATTGACAAACTTATTATTACTCTTAGCGAAACTATGAATAGAGCTAACCATCATGAGGGACTCAACTATAATGTTCCTCTAAACAATTAGAAGTTATTGATAGATCGTCTAGATAACCGTGATTCCAATGTTATACATCACAAGGCTCAATTATCTAAATTTCAGTTGTATAAAACAAAAATAAAGCTCATTTTATTTATATTGTACATTAATTATGTAATGAAGAACTTCAATAACACCATAGCAATGAAGATCAAACGGTATTTGTAGCTGCCAATAATCAGACGTCAAGTCATCAATATAAGTTTGTCAAAAACACGTGTAATTATTTATTATTGTTAAAATTAATTAATACCTAAACTACTCAAGTTAATAAGTTATTATATGAATCAAAACATATTTTCCATTATTTATTAATTGATATAAATACTTAGACGTATGAAAAGCTTTGCCTTTGCATCAGGAATTTGTAGCAGAAGTAGAAAATGGGATGAGGAATTTAAGTACTCTAAGATATGGTTTAGAATTTTATTATGTTTTCTATGATATATGTATTTTTTTATTTCACTGGAACTTTGTATTGGAATAACTTAATAATAGTGACCTTTAATGCTAACTTAAAGTTTATCACTAACCGAAGAATTTTGGATAAGAGAGCACACAGGCAAGTTAAATGTTAAATGAAACGCAATAAAATGTTATTCAATAGTTTTACTACAATAATAAGCACCAAACCACGTTTGGAATGTTCAGTATTGCACCACATGTGAACAAAATCCAACCTCAGTAATAATAACTTACACTCAACATATAAAAAGTATTCAACATCCATTGCATACGGGATGGGAAAGTAAAAAATTAATCTCCAAATATATAGTATATTTCAAATAAATAAATTCGGTTACCACAAAACACAATAAAGGCCACCATTACAATCCAAATTCGACCGGAAAATGGGCTGTACAAATAAAATGACAATTACACAAATATTAATTACTAGCTTTTTGCCCGCGGCTTCGCTCGCGTAGACTATAAGATTTGTTCGCGTAATAAACGCTAAGATATTAATTTCGTGAAGATTCCTAATAATTGTTCTTGTGAACTCGTTGGCCAATGCGATGATGAGAGCCCGGCGCGGCGACAGCTGGTGGAGGACCACGTACTCCCATCCATTAATCAGTCAGCCAGGACTTTGCTTTTGAAATAAGTAATTTTAATCTTTTATATAAAGCCGGCCAAGCGCAAGACTTAGTCTCACTCGCGCACCGAGGGCTCTGACCTTCCTTGGATGAATATTTATTGGATTGGGCCATCACTGTTGATTAAAACTGGACCGCATAATTAAGTTTGTTTGTGAAGGAATTTGGATGATATTGAAAAAACTGTGCTAGTTAGAAACATTGTTCTATTTTTCCTATACTTTTTCCAGATTTTTCGCATTGCGAACCTCGGAGATTGGAATTATTCATCAATGTTTTAAAAGGTACAAATAAAGCCCTTTCACATGATACCTCACTAAAATTTGTAGCCCTGCTTTGAAATTGCAGGGCCCACTCTGTTCACCTTTATAACCGTAAAAGTAAAAAAATATATATATTTGCAATAAGGTTGGGTAAGCAATATTTAAAACCATTCCAAATTTTAAATCATCACCATTACTGGTTGTTGAAATATACCTATCGCTGTAACAGTCGAACAGACAGACTAACTGGCACCATAAGGGTTCCTTTATTAGCTTTTTAGTTCGGAACCCAAATAAAAACAAAATACCAGTCACTAATAACGATATCCCAAGCACTATACTAAAAATTTGTGGCAAAGTAGATGCCTCATAGAGTAGGTATAGGCTACACGTTAAGAAAGGATTTCCCGAAACGTAACCACTTGAAAGAGACTGCAAGCAGGTTCCTTATCAATTTGGAGCAGCCCGAGCAGGGAGGTTCCTCTCCCTTACATCGCAGTTGTGTTCCTGCGGTGAGTAAGGTCGCCAGAGCTGGGTGTAGGGAACCAGTATGTAGTAGGCACCAAAATAATACCTACCGCTGCCGGCACAGCGACTCTCTCAACCTTCAAACACTTTTTCAAGAAGGGTGTGGAGAGAGATTCGGTAAAGCGTGAGTGATACCCCTGGTGTTGCAAGCGTCTATAGGCTACGTTAACTGCTTGCCATCAGACGAACAGCAATTTTCTATTTGTCCTGTCTTCGTCGTAAGTGTAACTATTTATATGCCCTATATATGCCTATATGGCTACCAGTATGGTACTTTTGTCGATCAGGCTGGCCACCACATACTATCGTGCGTAAAAAGCACAGGCAGGATTCCGCTCCACTCCGACTTTAATGAAATCATTCATAGGGCTCTTGCCAGAGCTCTCGTGTTAGCTATTCGTGTATCGAGTGGCTTGAAGCGTAACGATGATAAGAGGTCCATCTGACATTGATGTCCTGGAGCTCATTGTATTTTTCGCGACATTTCGAGGCGTCTGATTGACGGTTTCTATAGCCAAAGGCCTGACGAATACTCCAGCTAGAAGATTAGCATCACCATACAAAATGGCATCGCCCGCCGCCTGCAAAGTTTGGGCACACTACCAACTGGCAGCAAATTAGATCAGCTATATTCTCTTTGTGAACTGCTGGTCTCTCTTTTTATTTTTATTTGTGTTCTGTTTTTTTTTGTAGTTAACTAAACTAAAAGGTCAAATGGAAGAGCGCTGATGGCTCTCATCAACCAAAAGATTTATATCGAAATCATTGATCCTGTCATAAAATTGTGAGAACGAAACCATAGTGCGATTCAGGAAAAAGACAACGCCATCTAGTAGTTCTCTCCTCTGTGTCTCATAGCCGTGAGACGGCCTGTAAATAAATAAATTGAGATATCTTTTTTTCCCGTGAGCCGATTTTGATGAAACAAAGCCTAGTTGAAGCGCCAAGCAACGCTCAATCACCCTGTGGAAATCCCATGCAAATCCGTTCAGTGGGTTCGAAGATTATCCTGTTCAAACAGACAAACAGACAGACAGAAAGACAGACAGACAGACAATTTTTAAAAAAATGTTATTTATGTATTGTGTTAGTCATTCTACATCACCCCCAATCAGTTTTTGGTAAATATATTCAATGTACAGACACGACTTTTCTACAGTTTTATTATATGTATAGATGAGCAAATAAAATTAATGAATATACACGCAGATATCATAAATACCCATAACATGTAAATGGTTTGTACAAATAGTGACTTCATTGTGCATTATACATGTTATATCCAATCATTGCACGACCAGTCTTCATAGAAGATCACATTTATGGAACTTCTTTTAATCTCAGATGATAATTTATACTTTCACAATATTCAACTTAGGTAATGTTTCCGCATCGTGTTCCAAGTTTCATCTTGACGCTATCTAAATAAATACTTATTTAATATCATAAACAATATTACAAATAAAGTTGTGTTTAATTGAATAGGATAATATTTTACTCGCGTTTCGTTTTTTAGCGTAATGGAAATGTATGAAAAAGTTGTTCCTATTCAAAGTTTCGGGGCATTTTTTTTTGACTGAAATGAGTGCAAGTATTTACAAAAGAATCGGCTCTCCAAAGTTATACATTTTTGATCCAAATTTTAAGCTGAACAAGTAGAGAAACTAAAAAGTTAGGAGATATACCATTTAAATCAGTATTGTTATCTCAGTAAAATTGAAGCCAACTCACAAAATGCCCCATCGCTTCGAGTGTTAATTTTACATTAAATATAAATCTAATTTCTCATTATATAAACAATACAGTGTCTCGTCGCCGGTGTCAACGCCTATCGTTAACCGTTGTATAATACCGTGGCATAGGAGCCTAGCACGTGGTGTCTGAAATACTGACATAACAAAGCTTCTCGCTTGCCTTTGTTCCTACATTAATTAAGAATTTTCTATATCAAAGATCGCGAAACATTTCAGTATTTCAGATACTAATGCAAATTGAAAAATAGTTAACCTCTCCAACAACTTAACAATTCGTCGTGTGGTTGACACACATCGCAAGCCACGAGTCCCGAAGGCCAATCTAAGCGAATAATCGAATCTTCCACGTAAGTCGATTGAATAAATGAATACGCTTACCTCTCGGGCACGTGGTTAAAGTACAAGCCAGCAATCTATGTAATAGTGTATGAACGGTCACGTCGTATCCGCGCGGTGCGCAAGCGTCCTCTCCCCGACTGTGTATGTACGCCCGCCGCACTACTTATGTACCTGAAAGTAATTTGTTTTTTATTAATAAACTTTTTAAATACAGTAAACTTTTGGAAGTCACCAGTAAAAATAGCTTTCTTCTTTTGTGTTCCATAATTCATGAGTTCGAGATGAGATGCAATTAAATCTTTTGGTCCTTCGAGCCGGATACTCGTAGGAGGAGTTGAGGTCGATGGGTGGGAGTCACTTGGCGCGCGTGAGGCGGTCCAGCTTGGCGGCCGCGACGGAGCGAGTAGAGTACAGTAGAGTAGATAGAGAGTAGTACTGACCGACACACCCGCTACATGAGGCTAGCACTCGGAGGAGGAGTTGAGGTCGATGGGCGGGAGTCACTTGGCGCGCGTGAGGCGGTCCAGCTCGGAGCGAGTACAGTACAGTGGAGTAGATAGAGAGTAGTACTGACCGACACACCCGCTACATGAGGCTAGCACTCTGAGGAGTTGAGGTCGATGGGCGGGGGTTGCTTGGCGCGCGTGAGGCGGTCCAGCTCGGAGCGAGTAGAGTACAGTAGAGTAGATAGAGAGTAGTACTGACCGACACACCCGCTACATGAGGCTAGCACTCGGAGGAGGAGTTGAGGTCGATGGGCGGGGGTCGCTTGGCGCGCGTGAGGCGGTCCAGCTCGGAGCGAGTAGAGTACAGTAGAGTAGATAGAGAGTAGTACTGACCGACACACCCGCTACATGAGGCTAGCACTCGGAGGAGGAGTTGAGGTCGATGGGCGGGGGTCGCTTGGCGCGCGTGAGGCGGTCCAGCTCGGAGCGAGTAGAGTACAGTAGAGTAGATAGAGAGTAGTACTGACCGACACACCCGCTACATGAGGCTAGCACTCGGAGGAGGAGTTGAGGTCGATGGGCGGGGGTCGCTTGGCGCGCGTGAGGCGGTCCAGCTCGGAGCGAGTAGAGTACAGTAGAGTAGATAGAGAGTAGTACTGACCGACACACCCGCTACATGAGGCTAGCACTCGGAGGAGGAGTTGAGGTCGATGGGCGGGGGTCGCTTGGCGCGCGTGAGGCGGTCCAGCTCGGAGCGAGTAGAGTACAGTAGAGTAGATAGAGAGTAGTACTGACCGACACACCCGCTACATGAGGCTAGCACTCGGAGGAGGAGTTGAGGTCGATGGGCGGGGGTCGCTTGGCGCGCGTGAGGCGGTCCAGCTCAGAGCGAGTAGAGTACAGTAGAGTAGATAGAGAGTAGTACTGACCGACACACCCGCTACATGAGGCTAGCACTCGGAGGAGGAGTTGAGGTCGATGGGCGGGGGTCGCTTGGCGCGCGTGAGGCGGTCCAGCTCGGAGCGAGTAGAGTACAGTAGAGTAGATAGAGAGTAGTACTGACCGACACACCCGCTACATGAGGCTAGCACTCGGAGGAGGAGTTGAGGTCGATGGGCGGGGGTCGCTTGGCGCGCGTGAGGCGGTCCAGCTCGGAGCGAGTAGAGTACAGTAGAGTAGATAGAGAGTAGTACTGACCGACACACCCGCTACATGAGGCTAGCACTCGGAGGAGGAGTTGAGGTCGATGGGCGGGGGTCGCTTGGCGCGCGTGAGGCGGTCCAGCTCGGAGCGAGTAGAGTACAGTAGAGTAGATAGAGAGTAGTACTGACCGACACACCCGCTACATGAGGCTAGCACTCGGAGGAGGAGTTGAGGTCGATGGGCGGGGGTCGCTTGGCGCGCGTGAGGCGGTCCAGCTCGGACCGAGTAGAGTATAGTAGAGTAGATAGAGAGTAGTACTGACCGACACACCCGCTACATGAGGCTAGCACTCGGAGGAGGAGTTGAGGTCGATGGGCGGGGGTCGCTTGGCGCGCGTGAGGCGGTCCAGCTCGGAGCGAGTAGAGTACAGTAGAGTAGATAGAGAGTAGTACTGACCGACACACCCGCTACATGAGGCTAGCACTCGGAGGAGGAGTTGAGGTCGATGGGCGGGGGTCGCTTGGCGCGCGTGAGGCGGTCCAGCTCGGAGCGAGTAGAGTACAGTAGAGTAGATAGAGAGTAGTACTGACCGACACACCCGCTACATGAGGCTAGCACTCGGAGGAGGAGTTGAGGTCGATGGGCGGGGGTCGCTTGGCGCGCGTGAGGCGGTCCAGCTCGGAGCGAGTAGAGTACAGTAGAGTAGATAGAGAGTAGTACTGACCGACACACCCGCTACATGAGGCTAGCACTCGGAGGAGGAGTTGAGGTCGATGGGCGGGGGTCGCTTGGCGCGCGTGAGGCGGTCCAGCTCGGAGCGAGTAGAGTACAGTAGAGTAGATAGAGAGTAGTACTGACCGACACACCCGCTACATGAGGCTAGCACTCGGAGGAGGAGTTGAGGTCGATGGGCGGGGGTCGCTTGGCGCGCGTGAGGCGGTCCAGCTCGGAGCGAGTAGAGTACAGTAGAGTAGATAGAGAGTAGTACTGACCGACACACCCGCTACATGAGGCTAGCACTCGGAGGAGGAGTTGAGGTCGATGGGCGGGGGTCGCTTGGCGCGCGTGAGGCGGTCCAGCTCGGACCGAGTAGAGTACAGTAGAGTAGATAGAGAGTAGTACTGACCGACACACCCGCTACATGAGGCTAGCACTCGGAGGAGGAGTTGAGGTCGATGGGCGGGGGTCGCTTGGCGCGCGTGAGGCGGTCCAGCTCGGAGCGAGTAGAGTACAGTAGAGTAGATAGAGAGTAGTACTGACCGACACACCCGCTACATGAGGCTAGCACTCGGAGGAGGAGTTGAGGTCGATGGGCGGGGGTCGCTTGGCGCGCGTGAGGCGGTCCAGCTCGGAGCGAGTAGAGTACAGTAGAGTAGATAGAGAGTAGTACTGACCGACACACCCGCTACATGAGGCTAGCACTCGGAGGAGGAGTTGAGGTCGATGGGCGGGGGTCGCTTGGCGCGCGTGAGGCGGTCCAGCTCGGACCGAGTAGAGTACAGTAGAGTAGATAGAGAGTAGTACTGACCGACACACCCGCTACATGAGGCTAGCACTCGGAGGAGGAGTTGAGGTCGATGGGCGGGGGTCGCTTGGCGCGCGTGAGGCGGTCCAGCTCGGAGCGAGTAGAGTACAGTAGAGTAGATAGAGAGTAGTACTGACCGACACACCCGCTACATGAGGCTAGCACTCGGAGGAGGAGTTGAGGTCGATGGGCGGGGGTCGCTTGGCGCGCGTGAGGCGGTCCAGCTCGGAGCGAGTAGAGTACAGTAGAGTAGATAGAGAGTAGTACTGACCGACACACCCGCTACATGAGGCTAGCACTCGGAGGAGGAGTTGAGGTCGATGGGCGGGGGTCGCTTGGCGCGCGTGAGGCGGTCCAGCTCGGAGCGAGTAGAGTACAGTAGAGTAGATAGAGAGTAGTACTGACCGACACACCCGCTACATGAGGCTAGCACTCGGAGGAGGAGTTGAGGTCGATGGGCGGGGGTCGCTTGGCGCGCGTGAGGCGGTCCAGCTCGGACCGAGTAGAGTACAGTAGAGTAGATAGAGAGTAGTACTGACCGACACACCCGCTACATGAGGCTAGCACTCGGAGGAGGAGTTGAGGTCGATGGGCGGGGGTCGCTTGGCGCGCGTGAGGCGGTCCAGCTCGGAGCGAGTAGAGTACAGTAGAGTAGATAGAGAGTAGTACTGACCGACACACCCGCTACATGAGGCTAGCACTCGGAGGAGGAGTTGAGGTCGATGGGCGGGGGTCGCTTGGCGCGCGTGAGGCGGTCCAGCTCGGAGCGAGTAGAGTACAGTAGAGTAGATAGAGAGTAGTACTGACCGACACACCCGCTACATGAGGCTAGCACTCGGAGGAGGAGTTGAGGTCGATGGGCGGGGGTCGCTTGGCGCGCGTGAGGCGGTCCAGCTCGGACCGAGTAGAGTACAGTAGAGTAGATAGAGAGTAGTACTGACCGACACACCCGCTACATGAGGCTAGCACTCGGAGGAGGAGTTGAGGTCGATGGGCGGGGGTCGCTTGGCGCGCGTGAGGCGGTCCAGCTCGGAGCGAGTAGAGTACAGTAGAGTAGATAGAGAGTAGTACTGACCGACACACCCGCTACATGAGGCTAGCACTCGGAGGAGGAGTTGAGGTCGATGGGCGGGGGTCGCTTGGCGCGCGTGAGGCGGTCCAGCTCGGAGCGAGTAGAGTACAGTAGAGTAGATAGAGAGTAGTACTGACCGACACACCCGCTACATGAGGCTAGCACTCGGAGGAGGAGTTGAGGTCGATGGGCGGGGGTCGCTTGGCGCGCGTGAGGCGGTCCAGCTCGGAGCGAGTAGAGTACAGTAGAGTAGATAGAGAGTAGTACTGACCGACACACCCGCTACATGAGGCTAGCACTCGGAGGAGGAGTTGAGGTCGATGGGCGGGGGTCGCTTGGCGCGCGTGAGGCGGTCCAGCTCGGAGCGAGTAGAGTACAGTAGAGTAGATAGAGAGTAGTACTGACCGACACACCCGCTACATGAGGCTAGCACTCGGAGGAGGAGTTGAGGTCGATGGGCGGGGGTCGCTTGGCGCGCGTGAGGCGGTCCAGCTCGGAGCGAGTAGAGTACAGTAGAGTAGATAGAGAGTAGTACTGACCGACACACCCGCTACATGAGGCTAGCACTCGGAGGAGGAGTTGAGGTCGATGGGCGGGGGTCGCTTGGCGCGCGTGAGGCGGTCCAGCTCGGCGGCCGCGTCGGAGCGGGCGGCGGCGGCGGCGGCTGCAGGGGATGTGTCGGGCCGAGCTGGACTGCCGGTCTTCTTGTACAGCAGCGAGTTAAAGAAGTTGGCCAACACTCCCTCGTTGCCTGGCGTGCCGGGGCCTATGCCAATCTTTGCGCCGTCCAGCTGTTAAGAAAAATGCATTGGTTATCTGTAATCTTTTATGACGGTAATTTACATTCAGCATATTCTGATTTGGCAAAGATAGCCAAAAGATACTACGAAGTTTGGTTGGACTATGGAAGAGTAGTTACCTGCGCAGTGGGTCTCTGTGCCGTCCTGAGTGGTGAATCAGCCCGGGGCGCCGGCGTACCGGCCTGCAACGCGGCCAACTGTCGCTGTAGGAACGCTTGCTCGTCTTCTGCTGATACTTCTGCTTCACGATTGGCGCCACTCTGTGTCAATATGGGATTTTTTATACTTTGAGACGCGGATTATCCCAATACACAGATATTTCGGGATGTATCTTTATCACATTGCTGGAAGAGAGTCGAACACCGTTTTCTTCTGTAATGGACTGTTAGGGTAAAGTAGCCCAGATAGCTTTCTCACAGACTGCGACGGATATCTCAAGAAAAAGCCTGCGTCGAAGTGGGAAATCTTCCACTGCTGGGCGTGATTAGCGCTATCTTCAAAGGCCGTGATGCCGTGAAGAGGTCGTGGGGCTCACTCCACTCCTTTTGCAAGCGCTATATGCTCGCAAGAGTTGCCGCGGAATGTGACAGGCAGAACACAAACGTCCTGACTTTTCGCGGTAGGAAAATGGGGCCCTGGAGAGTGGCTTTTGCTAGCCAGAGGTACTTGAGCCGAGGGTGACGAACTCAAGAGTCTGCATAGATTTTTTTTTACCAAGGATGACTTTTTTCCGAAACTTTTAAACGAGGAAATATACCCAGGTTCTTAAAATTTAATCTAGGAAAATTAAAACAGAATTATAGGCCAATATCGGATTTGTATACCTTGTCAATGATTTTCAAAAAAACAATACATGACATGACATTATTTGTTAGAAACAGATACCTTGTTTGAGAATCTTGATAACAGAGTACATAAATTTTATAAAGAAGACAAACAGCATTACATACAAATACAAAACAGTAACTCAAAAAAGCCTTCAATAGGTTTCACATATAGTACAATAATATAGTTTAGTGGATGCAGTGTACACCGATTTTCGAAAAGCTTTTGATAAAGTGGACCATGAGCTATTGATTGATAAAAGGATACAACAGTATAAGGGGAAATTTATTTCGAAGGTTCCAATATTCTATAAGCAAACATAGTCAACAAGTTCTTATACACTGCTATAGTTCTTATACAAACAGTATCAGAACACAGTTGTGGTCCAGAGTCCCGCAGGTATCTACTTTAGGTCCATTACTTTTCAATTTATTTATAAATGACAGTATAAACTGTTTTAAGAACACAAAATTATATGCAGTTTATGTATAATGTCTCCTTGAATATCAAAGAGGATAAGGACAGACTTGTAGCTACTGTAGGATATTAATCCAATTATAATTCTCTAAATACTGTTTATATTATGTAACTCAGACTACTGTGTATATCTATTTAAAGTAAACCTAACATTTAAATAAATAGCTCCACTCACTTTCCGTATAGCCGGCTGCACGATAACGTCTCTGTAGTAGTCGTCGGGCTTACACGACTGCATGTTTTCGTATAATATGCTAATTTTCTTCATGCTGTCCCAACCTGCGGGTCTGCAATCCAAATTATTACTAATTATTGTCGTTAAATCTATCTTAATTACAGTAAAATAGTACAACCAGCGTGTCTGTACATTGAATATATATAACAAAAAACGAAGGTGAGAACAAATATCTCATTTTAGGAATACTGCGCGATCAAAACCGCGGTACCATCCGGAGAGCGAGGAGAGACGGACTCACATTAGCACAGCATCCTTCTCCACAATGAGCGCGGGCGTCCTGAAGGGCAGGCCGTATATCCTGTGCGTGAGGTACTTGTAGAGCAGGTCGCAGTTCTTGTCCTCCTTGGCACTCGTGTAGAATAGCGCGGCGCCGTACTGCAGGCAGAAGCGGCGCACCCACTGCTGCATGAAGTCGAAGTGCTCGTCGCGGTAGTCGTGCTCCTTCTCCAAAGTGCTCATGTAGTCAGTCTGAATAGAAAAATTTACTTAAAGGTTGTTTTATTAACACAATCAACGAGGAAATATCCCTTTAAAAGTACCAGGCAAGTCAACTCCACAACTAATAAGTGATTAAATAACAGAACCGAGTAATAACTACATCTAAATGTTTAGTGTGTCGTTGACTTAGCCAATCAGAGCGCATTGTCGGTGGTGGGGAATCGGTGGAATAGATTTGAAACAAAATGTACGTCTAGATGCGCTTATTTGGGTTAATTGATAATATTCATAAAGATAATTCGAACGTCTTTCTGACACGTAACGAAAACCGTCGTAAGCGAAAGGATCCTGATCATAGGAGTCTAATGGCAGCCACAGACGCACCGGTGTACCATACAGTTCTACCTACGCAGGTAGACCCGAGCGTGTGTGGCAATAGAACTGTGCAGTTTTTTTAACCTGCGCAGGTAACTGGTGCAGTATCGAAAATCAATTCTTTCGATTGACACCGTACGGTTTACCTGTGCGTGTGTGCGTGTGTGCGTGTACTCAGTTCGCCTGTGCAGGTCGCGTTAGTTGTTTTCTAGTGTCTGTTCAAAGTGCTTGTTCACGACGTAAATAATATCTACCTATTTACCTAATATGTTATTTATAAATGAACTGTAGAGCGCTCCGGTATACCGGACCGTACCATACACGCTATCGACCTGCGCAGGTAAACCTGCACAGGTAACCTCTCCGGTAAACCGTAGCGTGTATGGCTTACATAATCTGGTCCGGGGTATTAACCTAACCTAGACTTAGAAAAGAATAATGAAAAACATTGTATTGGTGAAATTAGCTCCACGAGTGTTCTGCGAGAGGCGATGTTTGATTCTAGGAATTTATGTCTTAATTTTAATTTGTGTAATAGAACAATATTTTAATGACAGGATTTAAAATATCTATCCACATTTGTTTCCCTACTAATCAAACTGAAAGATAGATGGCAAGATCTTTATTCCATGGAAGCAATTTAGACTTCAACATGCACAAAATACTTCTCCGCTATGTTGCTTCCACTTTTTGAAGCGCTCGTGGTGTAGCATGATTAGCCGTTCTTAATCGATCGGCAAAGTTAAGCTAAGTCTGTCTTGGTCGGTACCTGGATGGGTGACCGCCTAGTGGTATTTCAAATCGAGCGTTTCCGTGCTTCGAAAGGCACGTAAAGCCGTTGGTCCCGGTTATCACTTAATTGTGATAGTCGTTAAGCTAGTTGGATGCCTCCTAGGCGGCTTGAAAAATTCCAACAGTAGGTTGGCCACTAGCCTACCTCCACCGATCCGCAGTGGGCACGCGTGGTGGAGTATCTGCCCATTCCCTTTCACCCTGATTTGTGAAAGGAGGCCTGTGCTCAGCAGTGGGACATTATAGGCTGATGATGATGATGATGATGTTGCTTACCTTAGTGCCCACAACCACGATATCAAGACCTAGGTTGGTAGTGAGCACAGCCTCAGGCAGGGGGCTGTCGTCATCATCATTCTCCAGGTCATCGGAGAGGTTCCTCGAAGACCGCTTCATTGGAGACGAGGCCGTCGGCTCCAGCTCGTCACCCGGTTCCGTATACCTCTGCCATTTCTGTACTTGCTGTTTTTTACTTTGTAACCTTTGTTCTGTAACAAAAATTATATTGACATTTGTAGTCTTTACTCATGTATTTATGTGTTAACCGAACTTATGTGTCTATCTGCTTGGCCAGCCAATCTCTAGAGGCGGAGACCAAGGGATCCATAGTACGGGTCTACTCAGTTTGGACTCCTGTCTCCCTTAGTGTTAAATATTGTAAACGGGAGAGAATAAATAAATTTTATTATTATTATTATTTTATTATTTGCAGTTTCATATCGGTTTTAGATTTCAAGTGACTTCTTAAATTCGGCAACTGCTACCGAACAACTTAACAAAAAATGACTAATTCATGGTAACAGTATAAAGCTGAAGAGTTTGCATGTACGTTTGAACGCGCTAATCGCAAGAACTAACAGCCCGATTTGAAAAAAAAAAATATAAATCTATATATATTTTTTTTCGTTTCTTGAGGAAGCCATAAAGCGGGTGAAATCGCGGGGGACAGCTAGTGAAATAAATAGCGTAAGACCATCAGCATTACATTCCCACTACAGGTATAAGAGACTCCGTCAACAAAAGGAGAGGAAAAAGTCGATAACTGTGACCGAGGCTTCGTGTGTTGCATGCAAGCGTCCATATGGCTATGGTAACCGCTTACCTTACGGGCCTTATGCTTCTTTACCGACTTAGTGCTATAAAAAAAAGAAATTTTGTCCAATGATGACATTCAGATAAGATGTATCCCCAGATCCTTCGGTGAAGGACCACATAAATGCCAGGAGTAAAGTATAAGTACAAATAATAATACGTATAAGTTATAAAATATCTGATATTTTAACCTATGAACAGATGTGGTACCTAATTTGATGTTTACTACTGCGTCATCGCAGCTCATATTTCCATAATAAATTATGTGTTAAATATTGCTGGAACTATTGCGGACGCTCGAAATTTAAGACAGCATTTTAGTACTAAAATAAAGAAAAAAAACAGTGTTACAAGAAAAACCGGATATTCATTAAAAATAACGGAGATTTCAGGCGGAAAGACAAATGCTTCTTTTACTTTCTTCTGAAAGTAACACCGAGAAATATTCATTTCTTACCGCTGCAACATCAAAGATGCATATTTTGTTTAGAAAGGATTGCATCGAAGACAAAACAAGCGGCATGGCTTCATGTTAGCGTAGAAAATTTTGTACATACCTACCAAAACAACATGGAATTTGCTGCATTTACAAATATAAATTTGCCAGGAAATGAATTAGGTATTTCTACCTAAAAAAATATAAAAACATAAAAGATGTAGGTATATACAGGAATAATAATTAGTTCACACGTGGTAACCATTCCCGCCAAAACAAGATCTTTAGTCAATTAATAAATTTAAAAGTATCTAAATTTCACTACGCGAATATAATTAATTATGATTCCAATTACAAGCAGAATACGAAGAAATTAAATCATTTGCACTACATTCAGAGCAATTAAGCGGACTGTTTAAGAAGAACGGAATGTGGAGCAATTCACTAATATATTTGTTCTCACCAAACATTTCCCGCAATACATGTCACGATTAATAAATTTAATGCATTTTCCGGAGTATATATAAAATTCGGGTAAAAAAGATAATCGGACTCGCACGAACATCACAAGTTATCACACTTATCAAATTGTCATATTAGTGAAAAGTGAATAAAAGAAAGTGCTTTAATACAGTTTTCTCTTTCCGAAGCCCGATGTATTTTTCGGGTCTGTATTTCTCGGAAAACTTGTCTGACATTTGGTGCTAGCCCTGTCATAGCGGGACCATGTGCCAGGACTATATTAAAACGGGTTTCACTAGAATTGGCACAAACCATCTCATGAATCGAGACCGTTAGAAAATGACGGATATATTTAAAACCTGGGTTTAGCTTTATGTCATCTCACGTATAATAAGGGGGTATGTCATTATAAATCCTCATCATCAGCCTATAATGTCCCACTGCTGGGCACAGGCCTCCTTTCACAAATGAGGGTGAAAGGGAATGGGCCAATAACTCCACCACGCATGCCCTCTGCGGATAGGTGGGGGTAGGCTAGTGGTCAGCCTATTGTTGGATTTTTTGAAGCCGCCTAGGCGACCTCTCACTATTAACTAGCTCACAATTATTAAGTGATAACCGGGACCAAAGTCTTGATGTGCCTTCCGGAGCACGGAAAACCTCGACTTGAAATACCACTAAGTAGGCCCACGCATCAGGTACCGTTCACCTCGGTGGTAGCTTCACTTTGGCCATCGATTAAGAACGGCTAATCATGCTATACCACAACCGCTTAATTTTAAATAACAAAATTATAAAGTAAAGCATATAAGGCAATACAAGAATCTGGGGAACCTTAGTACCTCAAAAGAATTATTTATCTATACATATAATAAAACTGTAGAAAAGTCGTGTCTGTACATTGAATATTTTTACCAAAAACTGATTGGGGGTGATGTAGAATGACTAACACAATACATAAATACCATTTAAAAAAAAATTGTCTGTCTGTCTGTCTTTCTGTCTGTCTGTTTGTCTGTTTGAACAGGATAATCTTCGAATCCACTGAACGGATTTGCATGGGGTTTCCACAGGGTGATTGAGCGTTGCTTGGCGCTTCAACTAGGCTTTGTTTCATCAAAATCGGATCACGGGAAAAAAAGATATCTCAATTTATTCTCACGGCCATGACACACAGAGGGAGAGAACTACTAGATGGCGTTGTCTTTTTCCTGAATCGCACTATGGTTTCGTTCTCACAATTTTATGACAGGATCAATGATTTTGTCATAAATATTTTGGTTGATGAGAGCCATCAGCGCTCTCCCGTTTGACATTTAGTTTTGTTCACTACAAAAAAAAGCTACAAATAAGTACAGCTGCATTGACGAACTTATGAAAAAGGCTTACCTAAGTAAGAATCGAACCCGCAAAACTTCACGATGTGTTCTCATTTAAAGTTATTTGCCTACATATGGCATAGCTCTGGGTCGAGTAACTATTCCCACTGTACCACCCTCGCGGGAACTCTCCCGTGATAAAAGGTATCCTATTTTTAACCGACTCAAAAAAGAAGGAGGAAACTCTAAGTTGGACGCGTATGTTCTTTTTTCATGTATGTTCATCGATTAAATCAAAATAAAAAAAGAGATCAGCAGTTCACAAAGAGAATATAGCTGATCTAATTTGCTGCCAGTTGGTAGGGTGCCCAAACTTTGCAGGCGGCGGGCGACGCCATTTTGTATGGTGATGCTAATCTTCTAGCTGGAGTATTCGTCAGCCCTTTGGCTATAGGAACCGTCAATCAGACGCCTCGATATGTCGCGAAAAATACAATTAGCTCCAGGACATCAATGTCAGATGGACCTCTTATCATCGTTACGCTTCAAGCCACTCGATACACGAATAGCTGACACGAGAGCTCTGGCAAGAGCCCTATGAATGATGTCATTAAAGTCGGAGTGGAGCGGAATCCTGCCTGTGCTTTTTACGCACGATAGTATGTGGTGGCCAGCCTGATCGACAAAAGTACCATACTGGTAGCCATATAGGCATATATAGGGGATATATATAGTTACACTTACGACGATGACAGGACAAATAAAAAACTTACTGTTCGTCTATTGCGGTCGTCAGTTAACGTTGCCTATTGACGCTTGCAACACCAGGGGTATCACTCACGCTTTACCGAATCTATCTCTACACCCTTCTTGAAAAAGTGTTTGAAGGTTGAGAGGAGTCGCTGTGCCGGCAGCGGTAGGTATTATTTGGTGCCTACTACATACTGGTCCCCTACACTCAGCTCTGGCGACCTTATTCACCGCAGAAACACAACTGCGATGTAAGCGAAGGAACTTCCCTGCTCGGGCTGCTCCAAATTGATAACGAGAGAACCTGCTTGCAGCCAGAGTCCAATTTCTCTTTCAAGTGGTTACGTTTCGGGAAATCCTTTCTTAACGTGTAGCCTATACCTACTCTATGAGGCATCTACGTTGCCACAAATTTTTTGTATAGTGCTTGGGATATCCTTATTAGTGACTGGTATTTCGTTTTTATTTGGGTTCCGAACTAAAAAGCTAATAAAGGAACCCTTATGGTGCCAGTTAGTCTGTCTGTTCGACTGTTACAGCGGTAGATATATTTCAACAACCAGTAACGCTGTTGATTTAAAATTTACAATAGTTTTAAATATTGCTTACCCAACCTTATTGCAAATATATTTTTTTTACTTTTACGGTTGTAAAGGTGAACAGAGTGGGCCCTGCAATTTCAAAGAGGGCTACAAATTTAAGTGAGGTATCATGTGAAAGGGCTTTATTTGTACACATGCTTTTAAAACATGTTTCTATTATTTTTCAAGACTTTTTCACTGTTGATGAATAATTCCAATCTCCGAGGTTCGCAATGCGAAAAATCTGGAAAAAGTATAGGAAAAATAGAACAATGTTTCTAACTAGCACAGTTTCTCTTTTCAATATCATCCAAATTCCTTCACAAACAAACTTAATTATGCGGTCCGGTTTTAAACAACAGTGATGGCCCAATCCAATAAATATATGTCCAAGGAAGGTCAGAGCCACAGAGAAAAGAAATATAAACTCTTTTCCGTGGTCAGAGCCCTCGGTGCGCGAGTGAGACTAAGTCTTGAGCTTGGCCGGCTTTATATAAAAGATTAAAGTTACTCATTTAAAAAGCAAAGTCCTGGCTGATTGATGATTGATGGATGGGAGGACGTGGTCCTCCACCAGCTGTCGCCGCGCCGCGCTCCCATCATCGCATTGGCCACCGAGTTCACAAGAACAATTAGGAATCTTCACGAAATTAATATCTTAGCGTTTATTACGCGAACAAATCTTATAGACTACGCGAGCGAAGCCGCGGGCAAAAAGCTAGTATAATATATATATTGATGATGTAAATATTCCAATACAATACAGTTGGAAACAGATAAATAAATAATGTATTCTCGTAGCAAGGTCAAAGATTACTAATGAGATAGATTGGTTAGAACGAACGAAAGACATCGTTGGAAACTTAATAATGTTACTTTATTGCGATCTTACGACTTCCATGAGACGTTATAGTGATTTATAGCACCTGAGCGACCCCTCCTCTATCCCCGAAACAAGGCGTCTTTGTATTGAGTTCGAAAAGTAATGGTGGAAATTTTACAATGAGACCGATTCTGCACTCACGAAAGACAAAGAGATTCTTATTAATAGAACAGATTGCTTATAAACGATTAGAAACGAATATAAACGATCCGCGGACGCTCAGACTGTGGAATGAGGTCCCCGCCGTGGTTTTCCCAATGGAGTACAGCATGGGGTTCTTCAAAAGGGGTGTGAAGAGATTTCTGCAGGGTCGGCAACGCGCGCGGGATACCCCTGGTGTTGCAAGCGTCCATAGGCAACAATAACCGCTTACCATCAGGCGGGCCGTATGCTTGTTTGCCATCTAAGTGGTATAAAAAAAAACGAAGACAAATAAATTGAAACACTATTTATAATATTAATAGAATAGAAGATATTGTGTTAACAACACAGCATAATGAAGTAAACAAACCTGTTAGATATCTCAATATTATCATGAAACGAGCATACCAAATAAATTATAAAACGATCAGATCTCCACCTGATAATCCCACTTATGCATTCATCGTATGGCATTGATTAAATATTAAGCGACACACCGTCTGACGTAACGGATAGATTGAGTCACTATCGAAAAATAGCACTATATGGGGACAAGATTATGCGAACCGGTGGAGGTTTAGATGACGTCAGACGCTAGTAATAAGAAATTGCGAATGCAATTTAGGGATGCTTGGCATATCATTTTCTACAAGCAGTCCATAATTTTTAAAACTTTTATTGTTCTGTAAATTGGTAGTTTCCCTGATTTTAATCTTTAATCTCGTATTTACATATTGCTTTTCCCATCGAATTCGTAGATAATTTGTTTTCTCAACAATCCCAAGCGGCCCTATTTTATAGGAATACCAGCGGCGAATGGTACAATAAATAAGTTGTTTTTATCAGTTCTTTCTAAAAAATATAGTATCAGAAATTACTGATATCTATGCTTCTGAAGGTTGAAAAATTAATGCATTTAAAACATGCGTAGCGTATGCGTAGGCAGTATAAAACGCAATAATAGTCATTTCGTAGTATGCAACGCAGTGAGAAATCTAATAAGGATGCAAGTGAAGTGACTCAGTGCCGTGGCAATGAAAGCTGCATTTATGCTGGCATTGTTTTTATTTTCACAAGATAGTACTCATAATTTGTTAGGTTTATTTTTTTTTCTTTTATTATAGAACAGTTCTATTTAGTTATTGGCATTGGGGTAGAAAAAAGCTTTGACTATTTTAAAATATATTGTTGATAAAAATATGTATTAATTTATTTAATAATTCTATAACAATAATTATGAAACTGGTTGTAATTATATATATTAAGTATATATTTACAAACAAAAAATAGTATACATGTAATATATCAGGGCCAGTAGACAAGATGGTTATCGACAATCGTCATCGACAGTAAACGATCAACCTTTGTATGGGATTGACATTTCAAATCGAAATATCAAGTGATTTTTAACAATCTCTTATGTCAATCCCATACAAAGGTTGATCGTTAACTAACGATGACGATTGTCGACAACCATCTTGTCTAGGGGGGCTGTTAACTGAACAATATATAGGGATAATTTTTCGAGACTCGATTCCCGTTATGAACGAACTATTTGCATACCTACAAGTCGGTGTACCCTCGGTCTGCAAGTCCGATCGCACTTGGCCGGTTTTTTTAACAATACTTTTACCAATAACAAATGACAAGGAAATTTTTTGTTTTTTTTTTCTGACAGCAAATCACTTGTTTCGATATATCTATGAATGAATCTACATATATGCAAACTGCTCATGCTTCGTACAAGGTAATGTTGTTAAACGCTATCACTCTATTAATAATCTTACTCTATGGTTTGAACATACTCAATGTAATATAATTGTTAATTTGGGTATGTTTAAAAATTTAATTTGGTTTATAAATGCATGATGAAACTTTCTACAATAAATGGGAAATCTTAAAAAAAACGGAGTACTTCCTGATATAAGCACATTCAAACACAAAACTCGTCAGCTTTGTTTTTGGCGATGATGTTGGTTAACAAGAGTATGTTTTAATTAGGATACTTATGAGGGGCAAATGTCCAAACACACATTTTCTATTAAATTATTTAATGCACCACAAAAAATACTTGTACAGGCCATAGCCACCGAACCAGAGAGAGAGATTTTTTTTTTTTTTTTTAAACAATAAAGAATTTCCATAGATTAGTACAGATAATACATTCATTCTCCCAACACTCCCCTTCAATTATAAGATTATGCTTTTTATCAACTTTCATTTAAATGTTATTTATGTTTTAAGAATGCATACTACTATATATCTCTATTATAATATTACAAAGGCATCATCTTATAATTGGTATACAAAATATAAAAGAAAACCAATTCAATTACACATTTTTTCTTTTACAATATAAGATTAAGTTTTATAGTGATATTAATCATGAAATCAAAATCATGACAAAAAAAAAAATAAACAAAGAACTCCCTTTGAAAACAAAGAACTAATAATATTGTTGTCTCCCCTTCAACATTGAATTTACATTTTAAACTTAATTTATACTTATTTAAATTACAGAAACAGCAAATTCTATGTTGCTAAGTTACAAACAAAAGTTACACTAAATACTCCAAACAAATTAAATTACACTCATTAATGATTATGATTTAATAATGATGATACATATATACCCACATACCTAATAGAATAATAAAGTTTTTGAATGAAAAAAAAAATATAACTTGTTTTATTTAAATACCTAATAGTTTTAGAAAATCATAAAGTATATACTATAATAGTCAATTAAAGTACTTATCATATATTTTCAGTGCTACTTTACATGTTCACACATTTATGTTACCCAATTGCAATATACCTGCTAGTTTGAATTACAAAATATTCATCTTGTTACAAAAATAAACATGTTTTGTTGTACATAAAGATTTTGTTAATACATCCGCAATATTATAGTTAGTTGGTACATAAGATAACTCTACAACATTATTTTTTATAGCATCCTTGACATAATGAAATTTTATATCTATATGTTTAGTGCGCTTGCTATTTTCATTACAAAGTATCATATTTATAGCACTTTGATTGTCTATCCTAAGATATGTATCTATGTTTATTGAATTGAAATCAACTGATATGCCTTTTAAATAAACTAAGTCACTTACAGCGAGTGCTCCTGCCACATATTCTGCCTCAGCTGTAGATAGAGCAACTGAAGTCTGCTTTTTACAATACCAATGTACCAAGTTACCACAATAGAAGATAGCACAACCACTGGTGCTCTTCCTGTCTGTTTTATCGGCTCCCCAATCTGCGTCTGAAAAAGCTATAAGTTGCTTAGGGATGTCGGACTTGACATACACTAAGGCTTTGTCTATTGTAGCTTTAAGATATCTTAGTATTCTCTTACCTGCTTTCCAAAGTTCCATGGTTGGTTTATCCAAAAATCTACTGAGATATGTGACGGCATAAGTGATGTCTGGTCTACTTGTCAATGATATGTACAAAAGTGATCCGATTAAATGTCTAAATGGTACATTACCTATCTCCTGGTTTGTATGATCTGCACTGAAATTGATCTCCATTGGTGTGTCTATAGGTCTACAATCTTCCATGTTGAATTTCTGTAAAATTTTCTTTATTAACTCAGTTTGCTTAATTTCAAGTCTGTCTCCTTTTCGTGTTATATTCATTCCTAGATACTCTTTTATTTCTCCCAAATATTTTGTCTTAAATTTTTCTTTTAAATCTGAAATTATCAAATTATCTTGCCCCATAGTCAATATGTCATCGACAAAAACCAATAACCATGTCTTATCCTTTATATATAAGCAATAATCATGTTTTGATTGTGTAAATCCTTGTTTTATCATAAACTTATTAAAATGTTGATTCCAGCATTTTGGTGCTTCTCGTAATCCATATAGAGCTTTTCTAAGTTTAAGTACTTTTCCTTTTGGTATTTCTATTCCTTGTGGACATTTTATATATACATCTATATCTAAATTCCCATTCAAAAATGCTGTTGGTATGTCCATTTGATTTATTTTATATCCTTCTTGAATTGCATGACTTAACATCAGTCTAACTGTCGACATTCTGGCAACTGGTGCATAGCAGTTGTATTCTCTCTCTTGCTGAAAACCTTTGGCTACAAGTCTAGCCTTCTTTATGTTGTTTTGTTTAGTTGTAAATACCCATCTTGTGTCTATTGTTTTTCCGTTTTCAGGTAGGTCTGTTACTTCCCAGGTTCCTAATAACTCGTGAGATTTTATTAGGAACCTGGGAAGTAACAGACCTAGAGTCTAGCCTTCTTTATGTTGTTTTGTTTAGTTGTAAATACCCATCTTGTGTCTATTGTTTTTCCGTTTTCAGGTAGGTCTGTTACTTCCCAGGTTCCTAATAACTCGTGAGATTTTATTTCATTTGTAATAGCTTCTTTCCATTCATCTCCTTTTTTCATTGCTTCATTATAGTTTTGTGGATCTCCTGTATACAAGCAATATGCTGAATAAACTTCATAGTCATCTAGCTTTTTTGGTGCTTTTACTGTTCTTCCTATTCTTGTAGTATTTGGTTCTACAACATTATTCTGACTTTCTCTATCTATATAAATGTCTCTTTCTGTATCTTCATTAATTACTTCTACTAGCTTATCATTTCTGTTATCTCTACTTTGCTTTTCTTCTGACATCTTTTCCTTATCTTGATTTATTTGTTGTTCTTCTTTTCTCTCTGTAATCATTTCTTGTTCTTCCTCTTTAAAATATGAGTATGTATTGTTATTATCTTTCTTTTCATCTTTATATACGTAATCATTCTCATCAAATCTCACATCTCTAGCAACATTAACTTCATTTTTCTCTGGATCCCACAATCTATATCCTGTAGCTGCATAGCCCACCATACGCGTTTCAATTGCTCTATTGTCTAATTTATTTCCTTTGGGAATAATAACTTGCCATGCCTTGCTTCCGAAAGTTTTTAGCCTTGACAAATTCAATTTTCCTTGCATCACTTCTTCTGGTATATTAAATTTTATTGCTGATGAAGGACATCTGTTAAGTTGATATGCAGAGCACAAAATTGCTTCACCCCACAGGTTTTTAGGAAGTTTAGTTTCAACCATCAAAGTCCTGGCTCTATTATTTAGAGTGCGATTCATCCTCTCCGCAACTCCATTTGATTGAGGTGAGTATGGCTGTGTATATTGTATTGATATACCTCTATTTCTGCAAAAGTTTTCAATTTTATAATTTTTAAATTCTCCACCATTATCACATCTTATCTTTTTAACTTTAATTTGTTTTTCTGTTTCAAATTTTCTTATGTGGTCAAGTAAATTATCTGTAGCCTGGCTTTTATTCTTTAACAAATAGACAACACAAAAATGAGAAAAATCATCAATAATTACCTGGTAATATCGCTCACCATGAATTCCAGGAGTTGACATTGGACCGGCTACATCAGTATGTAACAGTTCACCTATACAACTTGACCTAGGCTTTTCTACTGTGGAAAATGGTAAACGAGTTGACTTACCCATCATGCAGGGACCACAAGTTCCTTCATTGGCCGGTAGATTCATCATCTTTAGGCTGCTAGCATTTAGGTGACCTAGACGCCTGTGCCACAAGTCTGAGTTACATGCATTGTTGCAATAACAGCTGATTTCCATTTCAATTATAAAAAGTTTTCCTACATGTTTTCCTATTAGCTTTTTCATAGTTTTGTTATTAAATATTTCCACATTATTTTGACTAAAATTAACATTACAATTACCATCAATAATCTTTTTAACAGATAATAAGTTAAATTGTAAATTTTCAACAATTACTGCCTCGATTGTAACTACACTACTGTTACAATTCAGGGTTAAAGTACCTTTCCTATTTGCTGTAATATATTCCCCATTAGCTAAATATATTTTCATTGCTTTTTCCATTACAATTACATTAATCATATACTTTTCAAAGTTTTGTTGTATTAAATGCTCTGTACATCCCGAATCTATCACCCATTCTATTAAATTATCTGAATAATTTTGATGACTCTCAATACCTGTTATAAAAGCAAACCTTGATTCATCATTTTCTTCAACTGCAGTTGCCGCTTGATTCCAATTACCACGGCCTTGACCTCTTCCTCGATTTGGATAGTATCCTCTGCCTCGACCTCCATAAAATTGTCCTCGTCCATATATTTGGCCTCTTCCTTGTAATAGCCCTCGTCCATGAAATTGTCCTCTTCCGTGAAATTGTCCTCGTCCATGAAATTGCCCTCGTCCGTGTAATTGTCCTTGTCCATGTTGTTGTTCTTGAAACTGACCTCCTCCTATGACTGCACCTCGTCCTTGTGTTTGAACAATACCACCTCTGAATCTGTTGCGACACTCCCGCGCTATGTGGCCAACCTTTCCACAACTATAACAGCTTTTAAATGCTGTAAAACTATATGAATCTGAAGTATTTTGACTGCTACTACTTTTAAGTTTTAATTCAGCGTCCAGTAATTTATTCTTAACATATTCCAAAGTAAGCACCTCCGTAGATGTTTCCATTACAGTGATTATTGGTTGGTATAATTGTGGTAATGACATTAATAAATATGTAACTTTATCAGTTTCTTCCATCTTGTTGACATTTTCAATTTCTCTTATAATTTTATCAAATTTATAAAAATAATCCTTCAGACTTTCATTATCCATGCATTTCATATTTAGAAGTTTCTTTCGTAAATAGATGTTATTTAACGTGCTTTTTCTCTCGTAGATTTGACTTAATTTTTCAATCATTTTACTTGCTGTGCTTTCGTCTTTCAAATATTCCAACTGGCTATCAGATACTGATTGAATAATAATATTCTTTGCCTTGGCGTCCATCTTGCGAAAATTTTCTTTTTCAGCTTTTGTTATATCCTCACCCTTTGATGACAATGCCTCAATGCACTCCTTGAACTCCATATAGCTTTTAATTCTGAACAACCAGCTCGAAAAGTTTTCACCATTAAATATTGGCAGAGTACCACACACGTTGTTCCAAGATGTCGCCATTTTTACGTTTTTCGTTGTTAACAAATCGACAGCCGTGATAAAAATCTTAGTTTTTTTTTTACTTTACTATTTATATCTTTGCCATCTGGCTGAATTGTGCTGCCCATAACCTTTTAATTAGGATACTTATGAGGGGCAAATGTCCAAACACACATTTTCTATTAAATTATTTAATGCACCACAAAAAATACTTGTACAGGCCATAGCCACCGAACCAGAGAGAGAGATTTTTTTTTTTTTTTTAAACAATAAAGAATTTCCATAGATTAGTACAGATAATACATTCATTCTCCCAACAGTATGGCCCACCCGCCTTATGGTAAGCGGTTACCGTACCCATATGGACGCTTGCAACAAACGTACACTAACACGTTACCGATCCTTCCCCCCTCCCCAATGAACTTTTCTACTGTCTATTATTAGAATAAATAAATTTTATCACTTACCAGGTGTGAGATCCAATTTGTCTATATGGTCGCCGAGCACAGACGCCCAGCTCTGCAATTGGTCTAGTATACCCCATGGCGTTGTCATGGCGACGGTGAGGATCACCAGCGTGTGGGGGAATGTCTCCTCACTGAGGGCGAATTTGAGAAGGTTTGTGTGGCCTGGATCACCGTCCAGTACCCATACACTGAGGCGTGTGTGGTCTGTGGACAGAAATTAAACTAGGTATAATTGAAGGGATAACATATAGGAGGATCTTTAAACAGTAAAAACAAAATGATTCAGGAGAAATAGAACATGTTTTAAATTAAGTTTTTATAAAAAAGAACTACCTACAAAACAAAGATCTTTATTTCTTAACTCCTGCTTTTAAACTTAGCATAAACGAAAGGGAAACCAGATAAATTATTTATTTTTAAATTTTTAATCCCAGTCTAGTTTCAACCTTGCCCCCAATTCTCGCGCTTTTGACAAAATTTTGTTGAATAGACATTTGATAAAAAACATGGCGTTCTTCTGTCAAAGTGTGTAGAATTTTGAAGATATCCACCATGTTTTTTTGGTAAATGTTTATGGGATATTAATGTTGCAAGCACAAGAATTGGGCACCTGACATGTTTATGCACATTTGTTTTGGGAGGAATCAAACCAATAACCTGGGAATCAGCTGTCCGGGTATCAAACTATCTGCCTGAAGCCTGAAGGGTCTATTTCCTAATAGACCCTTCAGGCTGTATCTACCTATGTCTGAAGTACCTACAGCAGGTTACCTATAAATCAGGGTATCTATGTGGTTTATTTAATTTTGACATAATGAAATTAAAATTAGGGGCCACAATATTGTTTTCATTAAATTCATCAGGTCAATCAAAATATTGACACCTGCAAGGATCAACACTGCAACTCAAAATTGTGCATGACTGAGTCCCAACTTTATTCCCAGATATAAATAACAATGCAGCCCAAAATCCTGTAAAGGCAAGTCACAATGTGCTTGCAATTATGTTAATATTATGAAGCTATTTACTATCAATCGGTGGAAATAGGTCTCTTCCAAAATCAAAAAGTTCTTTATTAAATTTAGGCCCTGGTAAGGCGCTTATGATCGTTAAATTGGTACATACAGTTGAATTTACCACCGGTTCGAAATACATTTAAATTGAGAAGACTCTGGCAAGAAACTCAGCAAGGCTTTTTTTTTTTTTTTCAGTTGTGGATAAAAGTTTCCAAAAGACATTACTTCTCTGGACCTCACATTAGTTGCCTCATATGGGCACTATAATGTGCAAGAACTTGACAACTTATATACAGTGAACAAAAATTACAATCTCAGAGGGCACTCCCTTAAAATCACAAGATCAATTAGCAAAAGTAACCCCCGCCAACACTTTATGCCTAACCTTGTTGTTTGCGAGTGGAATCAATTACCAGAGACAGTTATCAGTGCAAAAACAGTGTACTCTTTTAAAAATAGACTCGACAAGTACTTAAAGACTAAAGTGCAGTGATATACACGAAATCAGCTTTTAGCTGCATGTGTATCATAAATAAATAAATATAAATGCCATCAATTTATTATTCAACAAACTTATGTAGCAGTGTCTTTTTTTGCTTAAACCAATATTATTTAATTGGTTTGAAATAGTGCAGTCTTCAATTTATTTTTTGTTATTGGATTCCAATTAGAATCTATGTTGTGAACCTTGGCTACAACTTATTTCAATTAACCTATAATTGAATTGATTCTAATCTAGATTGATTATTTAAATCTTTATCAGTGTACATTTAGAATTATGTACATTGTGTAGAAATTATCATACATAGCCCGGGATTGGTAATAAGCCAGAGAAGTGGTGAGAATGTCTTCAGTAATTTTTTTGTTTTTAGTATAATTACATCAGCCATATAGATGTTTTGTATTTATAAGGTTCCAAGTGAGAATAGGTATGTTTTGTCATACAAATAGGCCCGCTGATCACAATATCATGTAAGTAAATGTGGTAAAACCTAAACAGAATAACAACAATTTACATTATGATTTTGAATGTAACTATAACTTACCATCTCTGTATTCATCCCTAACATCTATATATGCATATTCGAGAGCTGAACCTTTCTTGGGGTCCTCAACACCTTGTAATTTTGCTACTAATGTTGTTTTACCAGTTTCATTATCTCCCAAAACTAGCACATTTTTATTTGAAGGTAGTTTTGTGTTCCCTTGGTTCTGCACTTCTTCTAAGATCGCCGACCTGAAAGAAACAGCAGATTCGTCATACATAGCTCGTGTGAAGATGGCCTATATAAAAGAAAGTTGTCGTGGTCGTTCGGAAATTGAAGGATGAGGTTGGTTTCCACTAATACTTTAGATACAAAGTTAAGACGTTGCAGTTAGGTCACATATTTCTCAAGTATACGGCTTGACATCACGTAGGTGTGACACATTGGATCCCCCTATATGGGGAGTGCATGTTAGCCGTAAAATTAACAGTGAACCGTTACCATAGGTTGTCCTTGGCGTCTCCGTTTTCTTTCTTTTTAGATCTAAGCCCATTAGCCTGGCCGTTTGTCTCCATTCTTCAGGAACTTAAGAAGATAACAACGGCACAAAAAGGCTTTTATTTCGTTTTCGTTTCTTCTCCGTTCATACGTCACCGCGATGATTTGTGTGCTGCCATAACAAAAATTATAACACTACTACATTTTAGAAAGGATCCGTTGATACAATGTTCGTTAATTCATATAATACGAAAAAGTAACGCATTAGTCTAAAATTAATCTTTAAGTATCATAAATATTTCCAATCTCCATTTTAAGATAAAATTATAGGTTCATCGGAAGAAATCATTATGCTCAATAGTGGCGAAAATAAGCTACTATTTAAGTAAAAAAAAACTATACTTATATGGTAGCACTATTTATTTATTTTCAATCGTGGTTCTGAAAAAGGGATCCATTTATTCTGCCTCACTTTGCCTTAGGCGATTTCCGCATTATTGGATACGGTGTAGCAGTAGATCTTCTTCTTATATGTCTGTGCAGTTGTTAGTTGATAACACAGACATATGAACAAAGTTGATAACTGTAATAACAAAAATGTTGTGAACTAAAATCTATGATTCGATTCAAAAAAGTTTTTGTCTATGGATTAATCAGATAAATATAGATACACAGGATAAATACCTACTCAAAGATCACAGCATATTGCGGGAACTTGCTAAGTGACGTTGCGATTTAATTTTTATTTTCATAAATTCGTGTATTCTGAGATTTGTTGCGTACTAGTTGTTAACCGCGTTTCACCCGCTTTCCCGAGATAAAAAGTAGCCTGTCCTTCTCCATACCATAGGTGATCCATAATGATCCGTTGAGTAGGTGAGGCGTGAAGGTATAACAAAACAAAGAAATAAACCAAACTTTCGCACTTACAAGTGAGAAGTGTTGAGGATCTGTAATACTACCTTTATTTTATGGATTATGACGTTTCTTTATCAACTAAAAGGAAAAAATAACTTGTCCAGGCACAAATATTCCAACCTTGAGTCACTCTCAGAGAGCTTGGGACAAGCCTCTTTGTGAAAAAACTTGGCAAAATTTATTTTCAAACTTTTCGATAGATACAGACCGCGCGCGCCTATTAGCCGTCTCTCAGAGTGACTCAGGTCACTGGCTACAAGCTATTCCATCCACAAATACCGGGACAATGTTAGACCGTATAACATTAAGTCTGTGTATTTGTCTTCGTCTTGGTTGCAGGACCAATCAGCCTCATCGCTGCCGCTGCGGAGACCTCGTCAATGAGCTCGGCCACCATGGACTTTCGTGCTCCCTAAGTGCTGGTCGAATATCACGGCACTCGGCTATTAATGACATTATCCGCAGGGCTCTTGTTGTCGCTAACGTGCCTTCCGTACTGGAACCAGTCGGTATTGCGCGGGGCGATGGCAAGAGACCGGATGGTATGTCTTTGATCCCTTGGAGTGTCGGCAAGTCGCTGGTGTGGGATGCCACATGTGTCGATACACTCGCGCCATCTCACTTACCGGCTACTTGTAAAGCTGCAGGGGCAGCGGCGGCCAGTGCGGAAAATTCAAAATTCAAAAAATATGCATCGATTGGACCCAATTATATTTTTATGCCTTTTGCGGTCGAGACCTTGGGACCGTGGGGGTCAAAAGCTCGCCGTTTTGCTCGCACCTTGTCTTCAAAATTGATCGAGACCTCCGGAGACCAGCGGGCGGGGAGCTTTTTCCGCCAACGCGTCAGCTTGGCTATCCAAAGAGGAAACGCTGCCAGCCTTCTGGGAACCTTGCCGTTAATCGGAAGCAGCGGCAGGCTTGAGGAAATTTTCTATATATATGTAGTGTATGCGTAAAAGAGATGGATGTATACTGTCGTCTCCCACACATGCGCGGAATAGACTAGTGTCGGTGGAGAGGGCACTGTTGGAGGAGTGCGAATGGCGGACGGAGTTGGGTACACAAATTATAAGGATTTAATGATGAACGCGTGTGTGGGAGCCGATACTGCGATACAGTAAGTAGTAAGGAGTGCAACTATTACAATGGCGACGAGGTCAAACTGTAAGTTATCTTTTATTAATTAAATTGATTTGACGAAAAGCAAAGAAATAAACTGTTGCAACTTGGGTTTGCGAATTCAGAATACACTTGCATACGTTTTATGTGATTTTCTAAAATAATTCAGGGTTAGAAGCGTACTGGAAAATAATTTGGAAAGAAAATCATGTAGGAAGACATACATTTAGTTTTTTTTTTGTTTGTTTTCAATTTAAGCGCCATTTTTCATCTATATGTAGTAGTAGTTTATTCATCCATAAAAGGATAGGCAAGGGTCAATGAACCATACAGCCTTTTTTAAGTTTGTTTCTTTGTTGGGGTTTATTTTTGCCAATGTCGAGTTGTATCGAATCGCTTTCGTATGGGCCGCGCTGTCGGTCACTGACCGCGAAGGGTCGTGTTTTGGTGAAATGGTGGTCACTGTGCCGGGGCTTTTCATATATATATTTTTTACAAGTTGAAAAGTCACGATAAGCGTTCTTTATAGTACAAAGTATACATGCCTAGAATACGAGACTGTTGGTGCTCTAGACAAGAATGAAATGATAGACGGTGGCAGAAAAAAAAAAAAAAAACAGTTTGATAATAAAAGAAATTTGATAGTTTGTATGGATGCTATGTTTGTTGCTCTTTCACGAGAAGACTGCTGAACAGATTTGTATGAAATTTGGCTTATGGCACAGACATAATTCTTCAAATGTTTGTGGCTTATGGTTATTTATACTGGACAAACATGTGAAATACCTACTTTCTGTGCCGGAAAATCATGCGATCCCTCGGAATGAGGTTGGAACCGCGGGAGACAGCTAGCTGGTAGTGTTATATAATTTAAATAACGATTATGGAGTTGGACACTTTTATGAATTATATAATCGTACGTAGCTAGTTGATGACTGCTACTACGTAGGTACTTACCTAAGTACCTTTATTTGGTTTGATGAAAATTAGATCGTACTTAGCTAGTTGATGACTGCTATTACGTACGTACATACCTATAAGGTTTGATGAAGTTGGATGCGTTGATGAAAATTAGATCGTACTTAGCTAGTTGATGACTGCTATTACGTACGTACATACCCATGAGGTTTGATGAAGTTGGATGCGTTGATGAAAATTAGATCGTACTTAGCTAGTTGATGACTGCTATTACGTACGTACATACCCATGAGGTTTGATGAAGTTGGATGCGTTGATGAAAATTAGATCGTACTTAGCTAGTTGATGACTGCTATTACGTACGTACATAACCATAAGGTTTGATGAAGTTGGATGCGTTGATGAAAATTAGATCGTACTTAGCTAGTTGATGACTGCTATTACGTACGTACATACCCATGAGGTTTGATGAAGTTGGATGCGTTGATGAAAATTAGATCGTACTTAGCTAGTTGATGACTGCTATTACGTACGAAAATACTTACCCATAAGGTTTGATGAAGTTGTAAGCTTTGAAGCTACTTACCTATAAGGTTTGATGAAGTTGGAAGCGTTGACGATGTTTTTGATGAAGTCGGAAGCTTTGATGCTACTTACCTAAAAGGTTTGATGAAGTTGGAAGCTTTGAAGCTACTTACCTATAAGGTTTGATGGAGTTGGAAGCGTTGATGATGTTTTTGATGAAGTTGGACGCTTTGATGATGTTGGATGCTTTGATGAAGTTGGACGATTTGATGATGTTGACGCTTTGATTATGTTTTTGATGAAGTTGGACGCTTTGATGAATTTGGCTGATCTGATGATGTTGGACACTTTGATGATGTTGACGTTTTGATTGTGTTTTTGATGAAGTTGGACGCTTTGATGAAGTTGGTTGATCTGATGATGTTGGACACTTTGATGATGTTTTGATGACGTTGGACGCTTTGATGATGTTGGACGATTAGATGAAAAGGTTAGTCGTACCTACTTAGATGGTTCACGACTGCTATGTTTCGTACGAACCTTTAATTAATAGGTATTTATATGGTTAATTTTAAGTTATGCGTTCATAGCTAGTTGACAACTGCTATGACGTATGTATTGGATTGGAATAGTATTATTTATTACAAGAAGTGATCATCGATCATTGACCGGATGACAGCTGGAACGTTTATCAAGATCGTTTAGAAGTCTCACGAGCCTCACGTTGAAAAATTCGAATGTGAGGGAGGCACAGGTTCTGTTGGGGTCAGAAGTGGGATGATGGAAGAGAAGTTAAAATATGTATTTTGAAGCCTCAGGCGAGGCATAGACCCCACTAGTAAGAAGCGATCGAGTTTGCTGCAAGGGGAGGAACGGAACTTCAAGAAATTTCCTATAATTTATGAAGCTGATGCAAAAGTAGGAGAAAATGCGAAGCATGTTTTCGAAATAGCCTTAGAGAAACTTGGACGAATATTTTGCTCGTAAGTTGAGTAAAAGATTTGAAAGGCATATATTCAGAAAAATTAAGCAGGAAGAAAATGAAAAATTTGAAAATTTTCTTGTACGACGTTAACGATTATCTTATTGATAGACCAACAAAAATGCTGTTTAGAAAATGTAAGGAAAATAAAAATATTGAAGTCGGGCGATAAGATGACATTAAATGATATAATTTTCGAAGCTAATTCCTTGGAAGTTGTTAGCAGACAGTTAGAGGATTTTGAGAATACTAAAAATATACCACTTATACATCAAATTGAGACTAGAACAAGAGATAAAGATGGAATGAAAAGAAGGAATGTTTTAGACGTGGAAGTTAAGTCACTTGTCATTTGATGAAGTGTCCAGAAAAATAAAAAAATGCATAAAGTGAGGAAAATGGGTCATTTTATAAAGCAATGTAAGACAAATACTCTAAAGAGAAAATTTGAAGATGAACCAGTCCAATACGATAGAAAATAAAAAAAATACCAAACAGAAGTAAATAATATAAATGAAGAAAACGATGAGGACACAGAAGGAGATATTCACTATGTTTTTAATATAGATAATTATCAAAATGGTTACGTGCTTAGTTGGAGGAACACATATGATATGTTGATAGATTCGGATAGCAATCATAATTTGATCACGGATGAGACATGGACTGTACGCGGGATTATTGTTTCATGACTGTATGTAATGAAGAAAAATAATGTTAAGATAGATAACTCTTTATTGTACACCAAAAAAAAAAACAAAAACTAACGGATAGCGAACGCCGTTATCACCAAACTAAAGAAGAGGCTTTAGCTTTGGTGTCGGCATTTGAGCATTTCCGTAAGATTGTTTTCCATATTGAGGTCAGTGCGATTAGAATGTAAATATTATGTAATGAATCTAAGCTTGTTTTGAAAAGAGTAATTGCTGAGTTTATTGCCGGTTATTTGCTTTTCTCAGCAAATGCAACCTTCTGAACCGGTATAAGAGTATAAGAGTCAGACTTTTCATAAGTGCTCGCGAAGGTCTATTTGAATAAATGATTTTGAATTTTATTTGGCAAAGAATTTGACCTCATCACGGATCATAAACAGCTTGAAGCAATATTTAGTACTAATTCAAAGCCATGCGCAATAATGCACATGTATTAAGCGATAGATATTAAGATTATAATCTTATAACTACGGAGTTACTTATATATACATATATATATTGCTGCGGGGAAATAAATGATCATTCCTAAACAAACACGAATGCGGTTTCTAACTGCAGCACATGAAGAGTACTCAGGGATTGTCGCAATAAAGTCGAGACTTAAAACGAAAGTTTGGTGGCCCAGGTATGACAAGGATGCGGAAAGATTATTGAAGACTTGCAAAGGATGTTCAATCATATCTGCATCCAATCCCACACATCCTCTTAAGAGGAGAGAACTCCCAGTACATTCTTGGGTAGACGTAGCAATAGACCTTCTTGGTCCTTTGCCGACTAGTGATTATCTCTTAGATGTGGTCTACTATTCGAGGTATAAAGAAATAATAATCTGTTGAGACATAACTAGCAAAGAATTATCCGTTTACTCAAAGAATTATTCAGCCGATTAGGAAGTCCGGTTTCTATAACCTCAGATAATGGAAAGCAATTTGTCAGTGAGGAGGTTAGATTATTTTGCCGGTGGTTTTAAACTTTATAACTCAATTCCATATTAGCCACAACAAAACGGGGAAGTGGAAAGGCAAACCGCGACATACTTAAAGATTAAAGATGGAGAAGATAACAAATTGAAAAAAGTCACTCTCAGAATATTTTGTGGTGTATAATAGTTACATTGTTACTGGAAAATCTCGAAACTCGAAAACGATAATTCAGGGATAAAATTCTTATGATAAATAACAGTGAGCAGATTATTTATGTAATAATTAACAGTGAGCGGTTGATGGGTGATGGAGGTAAGGAGTAATAATAATAATGAAAAAAAAAATTAAAGGGGAAGAATATGCAGACAGAAAGAGAAAGACACAAAAAAGTGATTTGAACCGGGAGAAAAAGTATATGTTAAAAACAAAAATAATAAATTAAGTTCAAAGTTTAAATCTACACTACATACCTACAGTTAAAATCTCGTATTGGAGGAGACGTACATACAAGTTCAGAATGATGAGGCTGGACAACAAACTCAACGAAATGTGGTTCACCTGAAACGACTCGAAGGAGAATGGTGTGTGAGTGATGGTCAATGGATGATAATATCGAGACAGAAAATTATGAAAAACTGAATAACAACTAGTAGATGTAAATATTGTATGAAGTTGTGAGGTATTTAGGAATGAGGTAAACTGGTTATATTATTTGGATCTAAATTGAAGGAAGCGAAGGAAGCCTATCTGATGATTTTATATTATAGGAAGTTGATGGAACTATTCTTGGCATATTTGATGTTGATGTGGAGAGTAATATCAAAGAAGATTGATTGAAGTAGTTAAGTACTGTAGAGACTGGATTTTTATTAATTAAAAATAAAAACAATAAGGAAGGGATGTAGTGTATGCGTAAAAGAGATGGATGTATACTGTCGTCTCCCACACATGCGCGGAATAGACTAGTGTCGGTGGAGAGGGCACTGTTGGAGGAGTGCGAATGGCGGACGGAGTTGGGTACACAAATTATAAGGATTTAATGATGAACGCGTGTGTGGGAGCCGATACTGCGATACAGTAAGTAGTAAGGAGTGCAACTATTACAATATAGATTATATTTTGTAAATATTGATTGTATTTTGTACATATTTGTTGTAAATAAATATGTTCTATCTAACTTACAAAATAACTTTTAGGATGGGATATGGCTTCGGCTGTGCTTCGGCTCTGTAAAATATCAAATCAGATTTGGCTTTGACCTTCTATGGGAAAAAATGGACATGCCTTTAACCTGTTGAATTGAATAAATCACACTTGGATTTGACCTTTTATTTTAGATAAAACAGAGTTGACGTTCACCTTTTGAATTCGAACAGATTATGAACAAATGAAAATAAGACTAGGCTGTATGGCTCAGAACTTTGCCTGCCTTTTTGCGAATAGCTTTCTCTGTCTACGTAGGTACTCTTTGGAGTAGCGATGGGCGATTGTTACTAAAAACAATTGAATTATTCGATTGTCCAATTTATTCGAATTATTCGAATAAAAATCGACATCTTTCGATTGTTCATAAAACGCTTCGTGTGGCACCACGCGTGGCTTGTGCCGTGCGCTGGCTGTCCGTCCGCCGAATGAATGAATCTATTCGCCTCTGCGCTCATCCGTCGATTGTGCATACTATTGCAGCCTGCGTCAATTTTCATTCGAAAGGTCGATTGTTATTCGATTGTTTATTTATTAGAACGAATGAATCGACAATCAATGTACAAGTCGATTCTTTCGATTACTTTTTTTGGAACAATCGCCCATCGCTACTTTGGAGTTGTCATAGGGATGGGCAAATGGAAAAAAAAAAATCGATATTTATCGTATCGATATTTTTCAAATATATCGATATATATCACCCAAGAAATATCGATATTTCGATATATCGATATTTTTTGCCCAATTTGCAATTATTTATAAAAATTCCCTAAATTATCGAAATTTTAAAGCAAATACACATCTGGTTGTTTCAACATAAGTTTTATTATTAAAAAAAAAAATCGAATTGCTTGACATAAAAAAAAGATCGTGACAACACAACAAAACAACGTTCGTCGTACCAACACTCTAAAATACAATACAGTCAGTCCAGTGCAGTGATACCAACCAAACCAACAAGCAATGTCATTGTCATAGACAAGCAAGTCATAGAGAGTAATTTTAGTTTGTGTTTGAAGCAAAGAAACTAAACCCATACAGCCTACTGCATATTTTCTAAATTTAAGAAATCGGATTGGTCAAAATCATGATGTGACGCATGAGCAGACAGCAGAGCTTTAAAAATATATCGATTTTGATATCTGAAAATAAATATCGAAAATTGATATATCGCGGGAAAAAATATCGCTAATTAGTATCGATATTTTTCTGAAAAACTTTTTTTTTACCCATCCCTAAGTTGTCACTTTGGCTGCATTCCGAATTAATGATTATCGCTGTAATCGATTTGAGCGTGCTTAAACCCGTTCCATATTAGTGTGAGCGCGATCACGATGTCCCGTGAAACGTCATAGATGACGTCATGACATGCGCCATCTTGCGCTCACACCGACCATGCCCTAAACTGATATCACCGTGAGCGCTGTCAAAAAGTGACGGTTAGTTATTGTGTTTTCGGCAAAAATCTAATAAGATTTTTGGTTTTCCACATGGCAAAGATACTTTTTATGATTTTATGAGAGAAAAATAATAAAAAATGCGGATATTCCTTTTTGCGAGTCAACTAATAAAAGATATAAGGAGTTCTAGCGCATTGTTAATTCAGATTTTAAAATGTTCTGTTTTGAATACTGTGAGCGCGATAACGGGCGTTCCGAATTGTTTACAGTTCTCAGCTGTCATTATCGTGATATCTAACTCGGTACGCAAATTATTGCTGTGAGCACTGTGAGCGATATTATTTAATTCGGAATGTAGCCTTTGTCAGTACTTGTCAGTGTCATCAGTCTGAACAAAATAATTTCGACGGATGGAAATTTACAAATAATATTTAAAAACCTAGAACAAAGGGAACCTATTATAATTGTAAGCAAAGTGAAGTAAAATATAAAACGAACATAATTAATTAGGACTAAAAATGTCTAAGAAGCCTACTTCCGGTAAAAGAGGCAATTTGTCTCAGGTGAGTCATTGTGATCATATTTTGTTTGTTCTCTTAGCCTATCCGGCTATGATTACCTTTGCTAATAATATGGCGTATTCGTAGTAAGCCGTAGTTTTTGTAAAGGAGTAATAAAAGTTTCCTTAAACCTATTAGAAATTATTGTTTGCAATCAGCTGATCATGTAGGTAAACAAAGTTGATTCTCCCACTAAGCACTTACACATTCTGTTGTTCCAAGTTTTTACTGGTTTTACATGCTAATTCGAAATTCAATCTGGTAAGCACACAAGCCTAGCTGGAACTGACTATCTAGTGCAGCTGTCGGAACACAGTGATAAAGTCATCTATGTACCTTCTGTTCGGTCTTCCTAAAAATATATCGCATGATTATTGCACAACCCCTAAGGTCTCTATCATACAAAACAATCTAAATTATAAATATTTTTTAACCATGAGACTTACTGGAATTGTTTAACTATTTACATATGGCATAATCTCAGATTTAGAGGGTTATCATGTGGACCATTATTTACAGGACATCCTGTATCTAAATAGGTATATATATGTCCACAGACTGTATCATCAACAGGGTGACAGTGCTTGTAAACTCACAAAAAATTAGGCTCATTTGTAAAAAAAATCCTTGGTCAAATATTTGTTTTATCATTCTGATCTATTTTACTATTTTACGTATTATTGATTGTATTTTTCAATTTTGTTTTAATTGTATTGCTTGTATTATTATTATAAATTATTATATTATATATTTATTATCCCCCTTACTCATAAAGCGCTATTTAACTAATATACTGTTTAAATGGTCACGTAAATAATGTCACATTATTTGACAATGACAATAGAGTGACATTATTTACATGATCCTTTAAACAGTATATAAGTTAAATAACATTTGTATGAGTAAAGGGGTCTATGTGTAGATCTAGGTCAACCACAAATTCAAGGCTTTCCACCATAATAATTTAACAATTTATTAACAGTTTGGTCTCCTAGACATCCCAGACTTAGATGACGGAGATGAGCCAATGGACTTGTCAGATGATGACTTTGATCTGGAGGCAGAGTTGGCAGCAATTGGTGGTGGTGGAAAACGACAGAAGCCGAGGAAACCAGCTCCCGCACCGGCAGCCAACTTAGATGCAATGATTGCAGCCAGTTTAAAAGATATACCGTCTGATGACGAAGATTCAGGTATAATGTTTTCGCTATTTAAGTTCTATTTTAATTGTTTTTTTTTTCAGTTTTCAATATCAAGTGATATCATGCAGTGATTACTGTTGTTTTTACTATACAACTAGCTATCCTGGGAATGTGGGTGTCTAAAACACTAGGAATTATGTAGTTTCCTAATTAGTGCGATAATTTTCAGAATTGGTTCCCAAGATTGAATTGATTTATAAATTGGGTTTTTGTTAAAGTTAAAATGTTTATGGTATAATCCACTGTTATAGTAGATTTCAAATAGCATGAGTTTGGTGACACATGGTATTTTATAAGATTTCTCAATGTTTAATGTTTATTTCGATTTAATAAAGGAATTCTATGACATAGTGAGGTTTCATGGAATATTAATTTAATTAATATTATTAGTAATCAAATGGAATATCACTAGATATTGATAAAAAACCTTGAACTGTCACGCACAACTCATCCTATGTGAAATTAACTATAGTAGTTCAAATCCTCATAACTTATTTGTTATCTGTACATTAATATAGACTATATGTACACTGAGATATCATCGCTTTACAAGTATGGCAGGATTTTATTGTTTATTTTGAAATAGCTTTCCCCCGGGGTTTCACCCGCGTTCCCGGTATAAAAGTGGCCTCTGTCCTTCTACATATCATAGGCTATCTAAATGGCACATTTCAACGCGATCGGTTTAGTGATATAGGCGTGAAAGCATAACAAACAAACAAACATTCGCATTTATATTATTAGGAAGTTAGGATTTATACCTGCAAATTTAATTTTGCAGTTCTTTATTGCAATCAGTTTCAGATTGAAACTGGTTCAAATATTGCGGTTTTATGATTACTTCTTTACTTTCCGGTAATTGCATATGCAAATAGTGCATCATTACAAATTATTTTCGACATTGTAATATTTCTTCCGTATAATTTATTGGCTACTTGACAGTTTTCGGAAACATATTTTAAAATTTACATACGTATATTTTATACCTCTTACATCATCTCAACATCGTGGACTATAGGTACAAATTGAGCTGATCTGCGAGCTGAGTCATTGAACCAGCTCACACACCTGAGCCTTTTTGATGAGTTTCACACCTCTAGTTAAATTTGACGTCACAAACCTCACAAACAAACCATAGATGCTCAATCCCGGCCGCCCGCGTTTCGGTTCTTGTAATCCACTGATAAAAAATCTCACTTTTTATTTCCTAAAATAAAATATTAAAAAAGTATTATTATGCAAAAAACATATTGTGTAATTATTGTTAACCTATTAGCTATCATATCTAACATATTTCATATTTTTTCATTATAACTGTCAAGTAGCCAATTGAGGCGTACAAGAAATGTACGTAATCCACATGCTGTTTAGTTATACTAAATAAAACATGTAACCCTAGGAGATGACGACGACCCGGAACTCCTCAGCGAGCTTAGAGGGCTATCGCTAGACGATGACGAGCCCCCTCCCCCCGCGCCCCCCCCGCGCTCGTCCCGCCCCGCCCCCCCGCCCCCGCACGCCGCACCTAGCGGGGAGGGCAGCATCGTCAGTCTCATTCAGGAGAGAATATCTAACTATACAATAGCTGAGAAGCAAGCTAAAGACACCGGGGAGAGCAGTCGGGCTAGAAGGTGAGGTTACATCAAAATTTTGCTATTTTAGGGTTTAAAATCACTTAAATTTACTATAGGATCCAGCATATAGAAAACTAGATGTTTCAATTGCTATATTTATTGCTGTAGTCTAAGCTCACCATAGGTAATTTTCATCAAAATTGGTGCACACGTTTATGCAACAATCTTTCGCTTTGGGTTCCTGATGAATGTTGTCTACCATCTTTTCTATGTATCAATGTAATTTTTTTGGATTGCTCAGATACCAGTGGTTTCAAGGGACCTTGGGATTCGTGTCCAAATTCCATCTGGATCTAAATTTGACGGGCCAGTTGGATGGATTTCATCCATCACGCCGCATGTCTTGGGTTAGATTCCCACCCAGGACATGCATTTGTGTGCATGTCCTGAGCCTGGGTGTAATAATATACACTGGCGTGCATAAAAGTTAGGCCACCCTTAAAATTTGAGCGTAAGGACTGTTTATTTTACTTTTTTCGTTTTTACTAATGACAAGTTAAAAAAAACAAGGTTGCCGTGTTTGTCTATGGCAAAGGGTAAAAAAAAAACTTGGATTTCATTTGAAAAGGGTTCTTTACGATATTTTTTTGTTTTCTCATTATTAGCCCATTATCTTCAAAGTAACGTAACGTAGTGGAAAACAAAAACATCCACTGTTTTTTGACTGGTGTTAGTGCTGCAGTGTCTACGTTAAAATTTTAGCTAATCAAAATGGATCTTCGAGAAGCAGAAGTTGTTCCAATCATCACGCTACTGGAAACCGGAATGAGCCAGCGAAATGTGACTCGCACATATGAAGTTAGTCGTTCCACAGTCCAGTATGTGTATTAAAGATACCTAGAGACAGGCTGCTACATTAGACGATCGGGATCTGGCCGTAGAAGAAAGACAACAGAGAGATATGATCGGTTTATTGTTTCAGCGAGCTTAAGAAGTCGTCACCGTTCTGCTGTTGAAGTTCAGCAAATGCTGAGAAATTTTCGAAAAGTTAATGTTAGTGAATGGACAGTAAGAAGAAGGCTTAAAGAACGTGATTTGAAACCCTACAGACCTGCAACCGGCCCTAAACTTACCCCAGCTCACAGAATAGCAAGGTTACAATTTACGCGTGAGCACCGATACTGGACATTGGAACAATGGAGTCAGGTACTCTTTTCTGATGAGTCACGAATGTGCCTTTATGGAGCTGATGGTCGTAAAAGAGTATACCGCCGCCCAGGGGAGCAGTATGCACAATGTGACATATCTGAAAGGGTAAGCTTTGGAGGTGGGTCAGTTTTGTTCTGGAGAGGAATAAGTTTGGAAGCCCGTACTGAGCTGGTGATTCTGCAAGGTTCTGTCACTGCTTCGTCGTATATCTTGGACATTCTCGATGAACATGTAATGCCATATGCAGGATTTATTGGCGATGGTTTCACTTTAATACACGATAATGCTCGCCCCCATACTGCGTTGTGCGTCAGAGAGTACTTAAATAAGGTTGGATTACAGTTTCTGGACTGGCCAGCACGTAGCCCAGACCTTAACCCAATAGAACATCTATGGGATGAGCTCAAGCGGCGGGTAAGACGACTGGAACCAGCACCGGTAAATTTGGCGCAGCTAAAAACCGCTCTTGTCGAAGAGTGGGAAAATATTCCACAGACAACAATAAAAACGCTGATACAGTCAATGAGCAATAGAATGGTGTGTGATCAAAGCCAGAGGAGGCAATACCTCCTACTAGTGCAGTGAAATTTGTCCAAAAGTTAGCAAAAAAAATAAACACTTGTTTACGATTTTCATAATTTTTCCATTTATTGCGTCTTAAAGTCAAAATAAAGACTCGATTAACATGTTATGCATTTATTTTTATGTAAAACTTAGGAAACAATTCAAAAAATGCCCTTTTAAAAAATTCGTTCATGACACAAAAAAAATAAGGGCATCCTGCAAGGTGGCCTAACTTTTATGCACGCCAGTGTATTTAGAGAATAAATGAGTATATGTAGTATATCAGTTATCTGGTTTCCATAGTACAAGCTCTGCTTAGTTTGAATTCAGATAGCCATTTGTGATGAATGCCCCAGGATATGTAATTTTATTTATAGTATTCTATCTTATTAAATAAAATACGTTATACAATTAAATATACTCTCAATGAATTAATTTAATGTTTGTAAATTGTTTAATGTCCATTAAGGAAATATGAACTGAAGATTATTTTATACCGGCAGGTATTTCCTCCAGTTCCAGTGGAATCTTCTATTAAATGATTGCACCACCTACACTTTATGATGTGTAAGGGCCAATTCACACCGAGCCGCGACGCGTTGCGCCATTGTACAAGCTTTTATTTAACTTGCAATATATGAACTATTTTCGGATGGAAATTTGCAAGTCGAATTTCACCCACTTTCAGTGGTCGGATTGAGTTGATCCTGGGACATTCCTGGGACATTGCTCACACTCGGTCAACGGTCATCTGATCCCAAACTAAGCGGAGCTTGTACTATGGAAACCAGATAACTGATATAATACATATACTACTTTTTGTTTGTAAATACATACTTCATATACATAATTACACCCAGACTCAGGACATGCAGACATGTTCATGCACACAAATGCATGTCCTGTGCGGGAATCGAACCCACGACCTGTAGCGCAATAGCTAGAATCTTTACCAGAGTCTTAACCTACTGCGCCAACTGGCCCGTCTTTGATATTTGGTATACACTAGTATATTGGATTACAATGCACGTACAGTTAACAAAAAGTACATTCACCATTCAATCATTTTTTTACAAAAAACTTATTAAGATAGCGATACAATATAGTGCTGCGAAACAATTGCATCGTCACGTAACCTCGCGTCTCGGTGTGAACTGACCCTTAAGCTCATTTATATCAAATGTCTTTCGGGATCTTGTGTCAGTTTACTTGCTTCCACTTGGAGTCCTTACTATTATTAAACATTTTCGATTAAATCTCTTAGATTCGGCCGCGCACTAAAGACACTAAACGACCAGCTAAAGCAAGCGAGGGCAGGTAAACCAATCAGCGATGAGGACATCCCTCCGCCGGTTAGCATCGCTAAGCCAGCCGAGCCTGCGCCTGCGCCGGCGCATGTAGAACAACCTCTAATAGATCTCGGTCCCGAAGAGCCGGCGAGTGCGCCCGAGCCTGTAGAGCCGCCGCCGCCGCCGCTGCCGCTTGTTCAAGACCTAGGTCCGAGGGAACAAGGCTTGCAGGTTATATTGAGTAAGTTACCATTTGCCATCGACGAAAAATCCCTTTAGAGTAGTAATACCGAGCAACCCAATTTTCCCATAAAAATTCTTTGGGGTTATTGTTTTATTAACCATTTATAACATCAGCCCATAATATCCCAGTGCTGAGTACAGGCTTCTTTTAGCAAATGAAGGTGAAAGGGAATGGGCAGATACTCCACCACGCGTGCCCACTGCGGATCGGTGGAGGTAGGCTAGTGGGCAACCTACTGTTGGAGTTTTCAAGTCGCGTCAGAGGCCTCCAACTAGCTTTACGTCAATCACAATTAAGCGACCATGTTAATCTCCTGTTATCTCTTACCCAGAACGTAAAGAAGAATTCAAAGCGGCCGCCCTAGCATCAAAACACGCGGGCGATAAAGCGCTAGCATTGGAACACTTGAAAGTGGTGAAACAGTTCGAAGTAGTGGTGGAGGCTTACAAGTCGGGCCAAGAGATGGACTTGTCCGAACTGCCCACTCCAGACATGATCGCTACTGCCTTCAAGTCGCAGAAGGTTGAAGAACATACGCAGAAGGCTACAGGTAATATTCTTAGGTCCGTATTATGCAAGGGAGGCATACGGAGTATGCGGTTCCGTACAATAAAAATAATATTAACTAACCGAACTTTGCTATGAAATGAATATTAATTTGTTGGTACGCCAACATTTTGTTTAAAATTTTATTACATTTTTATTATTTGTTTTTAAAGCGACTATAGAAATACACATTCTGTGATAATTTCAACTGTCTACCTATTACGGTTCATGAGATACAACCCACTGACAGACAGACGGATGGACGGACGGACGGACGGACGAACGTACCCTTTTGTTACAGAACCCTAAAAATGAATCGAGAAATTTTGAACCTGGCCCTATGGAATTATTTTTGGTTAACACAAGTTACTATAACATATTGCAGATGTAACTTTATACCAAACAATTATCTGCTCTATAACTAGGCCTTAAGGTTGTATTTTCCTTGCAGAACCTACACCGGAGCCGAGTCCAGCGGCCGATGCCTCGGGGCTCATCACAGCGTCTACAGTAGATGAGGCGTTGAAGCAACGCCTTGCTGCTTTTCAGGTAATTTAATTAAAAAGAAGATTTTGAGAGAGGTAGAGCATAGTGTTTATTCACTCAAAGAGCAGCTCGACTGGGGAAGTACTGGAGGTACTTCCCCAGTCCTTACAGAATACTTTTATTTATTTATACTTTATTTATTATGCTTTCCTTACATAGGTATACAATGTTACATAGGCACCTTAAGGTAAATAAATAACACTATATACTAAGGACCCTGTTGGGCACTAAGCAATGTAGGAGAGAGGAGGAAAAATTATATAAAATTTAATCATTAACTTAACTTATCGCTTAGGTATTCATTTATAGTATAGTAAGATTTTGTTATTAATAGTTGTTTTAATTTATTTATAAATACTTTATTATTTGTTTCTTGTTTTAATAATTCTGGTAGTTTATTGTATATTTTTATGGACATTACAAAAGGACTCAATTGGTGCATTTTTAATCGGGAGGTTGGGACCATTAATCTACTTTTATATCGCAGTTGTTTGGAATGTACGTCTTCTCTTTTTTTATAAATATCTGTATTTTGCCTAACGAATTTACATATTTCTAAAATGTATATGCTTGTTAATGTGAGAATTTTATGCTTCTGGAAATGCGGTCTGCAACTGTCTGTATCTTTTATATTGGTTATAATACGTATTAGTTTTTTTTGGAGTGTAAAGATGGTGTGTGAATCGGTACTGTTTCCCCATAAGATAATTCCATAGCTAATCCATGCATTAGCGTAGGCGTAATAGGTAACAAGTGCAGTAGGAAGATCAGTAGTTTTTTTAATTTCACGAAGCGCATATGTAAATCTGGATAGCTTTGTTCTGGTTTTTTGAATGTGTTGTTTCCAGCTGATATGTGTATCTAAAACTAAACCTAGCAAGTTGAATTCATTTACGACTTCTAGTTTCGTACCGTTATATATGAAATTTAATTTTAAAGGTGTCTTCTGATAAGGGTGAAAAATCATTAATTTAGTTTTTAAAAAGTTTATTTCGAGATTATGGTCGTTCATCCAGTCTGTTGTTTTTTGTAGTATAGAATTTAGTTTTTCGTTTAAGTTTTTGCTGTTTTGACATGAGGTGATAAGCGAAATATCGTCTGCAAATAAAACACACGGTTCTTCCATGATTTTAGGGAGATCATTAATATAGATCAAGAATAAAAGACATCCAATGACACTTCCTTGAGGGATAGAGGCATTGACTATTTTTGACTTTGATCTAACATTTTTTATTTCGTTATTTTTACTGCTAATATATTCAATTTCTACTATTTGTTCTCTATTTCTTAAGTATGATGCAAACCATTTGTGTGCTAAGCCGCGTATTCCTATTCCATACAATTTCTTTAATAACACAGCATATTGGACTCTATCGTAAGCCTTGGTCATATCAAGTAAAATACCCACTGCATAGTTTTTGTTATTAAGGATGTTTAGGACTTGTTGCATATATTTATAAACTGCTAGTACCGTGGATCGTTTTTTGCGAAAACCGTTTTGGCAGTCATCAAGGATACCATATTTCTCGCAGAATGTGTATACTCGATTAAACATAGCTTTTTCGAAAATTTTTGAGTTAGAAGGCAAAAGGGCAATTGGACGGTAATTAGTAGGATCTGTTTTAGTATTTTTCTTGTGGATTGGTTTGATTAGTGCTATTTTAAGTGCGTCGGGAAAGATGCCTTCGTTAAATGATTGGTTAATTAATATTGAAATGGGTACGGTCAATTCGAATGCACATCGTTTAAATAAGGTAGGTGGGAGTTCATCTATCCCATGGCTTTTTTTATTTTTAAGGTTTTTTATAATTTGGTAAACTTCGTGATAGTCTACAGGATTAAGGAACATTGTGTTTTCTGTGGGGTAGAGCACGGGCCGGCCTTGCGGCGCGGTAGCGTCTCCTCCGATACAAGCCTCGCCTATGGATGCAAAGAAGTTATTAAAAGTATTAGCTACTTGTTTTGGTTTCGAAGTAAATTTATTATTTATATATAGTTTTATGTTATTTCTATTCTTTTTGATTGTCTTGTTTGTTCGTTCATTAATAATACTCCACATTGTTTTCACCTTATTATTAGATTTTTTTAATTTATTTATATATTGTAATTTTTTTGCCGCAATAATTGCATTTTTTAATATTTTTTCATATTTCTTATAATACTGTGTTAATACCAGATTGTTTGATTTTAAAGTAAGTATTTTTAATAATCTTTTATTTTTGCAGGAAAGTTTTATCCCTACAGTAAGCCAGTATTTTTTTGATTCTGTTTTTAGTTTTATTTTTCTTTTGGGTATACATTGGTTCAGAATATCCATCAGTTTATCTTGAAATATGTTATAATTTTCGTTTATATTTTTATTTCGTGAAAGTGTGTCATACCAATTTATAGTTGATAGTTTTGACTTAAATTTATCTATATTTTTGTTATTGTATAATCTTTTTTGTACAGTCCAAATTACTTGTTTTATTTGTCGAGGGAAATTCATCTGTATAATCGTGCCTATGTGGTCTGAAAAACCTAATTCCTCCACTGAAGTGCGTAGATTTTTGTCTTTAAAGTTGGTAAATATTAAATCAAGACATGTTGAGGCAGTTTGCGTTATATGGGTGGGTTCTTTTATATGTTGAGTGAATTTGTGTTCTGACATATGGTCCAAAAAAAGATTAGTTTTTAAATTATTCTGTAAAATGTTAATATTAAAATCACCTCCCAAGATAATATTAAATTTAAAATATTTACTACTTATATAGAATAAGATTTGTTTAAGTCTCGAATAAAATTCGTCTTCCTCTCTTCTATTCCAATACAAAGTAATAATTAAAATATTTTCATTTGGTAACTCGATCGCACACACTTCTAACACATATTCAATTGACATATTGGTTATATCGTATCTCTCTATACATTTCATATGTTCTTGTAGTATAATACAAACACCACCACCTCCTCGTGTTTTCCGGCAATATGATGCAGCTATTTTGTAGCCACAAAATTGCATCAATTCTAATTTTTCTTGCGATAGCCAGGATTCCGATATGCATATAGCTTGGTAAACAGGATTTTCCTCAAGAAAAGCTTCAAGAATATGTTGTTTGTTGTAGAGACTTTGAATATTTTGAAATAATATTTTAAACTGGATATCATTACTTACGAAAAGTATTATTTGTAATTTTCTGACAATTTTTATTTGTGTTACTAGTAGTATTGTTATTATTCAAAACATTTTTTTCATTATCTATTTCTCCGCTTGATAAATCTTTAGTTATGTGGGGTTTGCATGTATCATTTTGTACATTCACAATTTCTCCGTCAATAATCAGTTGGTTGTTTCGTATTATTGCATGAGACCCTTTTTTACGAGCCCTAAGCATTTCTTCTCTCAGTATTTTCTTTCTTTTTAGCGCATTTGCATCCAAGAATTCTGAGATAAACAATCCAGTTCCTTGAAAATATTGACTATTGCTAATTATATGCTTAGCCATTTTCTTACTGAGAAGTTCAATCACTAGAGGCCGGTTTTTATTATTATTAAAGTTCCTGCCTACCCTGTATGTGTCTTCAATGTAACCCGATAGATTTACATGGAGGATATCTTGGAATATTTGTTCTATCCTGTTATGAAGATTATATTCTGGCTCTTTATAATATTCAGCAAGGCCATATAATACTATTTTTTTATTATTATTTTCAGGCGTGTGTTGCGTTACTTGTATTCCAGGAGTTATAATTTTGCTTTGAAGTTCATTTAGGTCTTTTTTTAATTTTTCCTTTTCATTCTTTAATTTTTCTATTTCAGTGTTTATTATCTGTATGTCCTCTTTTCTCTGATCGTTTTGTTTGAATAGGGTATTTATTTCTTGTTTGATATCTTCTCTTAATTTCGTAATAGCTTTATTAATTTCTATTTGAATTGTATTTTGTAACTCTGATATAATAGATTTATTATTTTGTTTCAGTTGAATTTCAATAATTTCACTTAAACTCTGCAATGTTATTTCGGTTTTTTTGTCGATAATAGGTATGATATTATCTTCTGGGTTGATGGTGTCACCTAGTACACTCAAGTCCTCAGAGCTAATCGTATCGTTTTTCGAGTTATTTATCCTTTTACGAAGAGTGACATTATTTTTTTCTGCTGATGTAATTTGCTTTTGAAGAATATCGTCCGGACGTAAAGGGGTTGTAGAGATCCCTGGTTTTGTCATTTTGTCATAGCAAGCTTGACATTTCCATGTCCTTTTATGCGCTGGTGTCATTGTGTTATAAAAGCGCTGGACGGAGACATTAGCGCAATCGAGATCATATGTTTTATTGCAATGCGAACAAGTCATATGTTGTCGGCTTATTAGCTTTTGTTTACATTTTGCGCACGTAGACGTAGACGACATCTTGTGATATTTTTGGTAAAAATGAAAAATAAACTGATGATTAACAGTGCCCTCTATGTGTTATCACGGCTAGGTATTTAGATGTAATTCAGGGTCGATATAAGATATCAACCTGTTTGTTCTTGCAATCGACAGGTAGCGCTGTTATTGGTAATGAGGATGTCATTCGTAATAAATAATCTCTATCAAGTTTGGAGTAATCCTGGATAAGATTAGGTTATAATAATATTTGTCATTTAAATGTACCTTTGTTTTTGTTCCTGTTGCTTAATAGCGGCACTCTATCGCTATTGCATTATTTATTTTTGCAACAATCTCACAATGTATATGGATTCACTTGTTTCACAACCGGTATTTCCACTGATAATATTTTGTTTCTTTTCTTAGCTTTTCACATAAAATTATTCTGTACTGCAACGATAATCGCTGAAGGTCTTCGTATTGTATACAGTTATAAACTTTTTTACTCAAAAAAACTGCAAGAACTATTTTTTCTAACTCAATTAATACGGAGCCGATTTGTTTACGTTGCTCCTCTCTCTCTCTTACCGCAACCAAATAATTAATACCGCAGCCAAATAACTTTATGTTGTATTCCTGCGCGTGAGTAAGGTCGCCAGAGCTCATAGGGGAGGGGGGAGGGTCGGTAACGTGTGAGTGATGCCTCGTGTGTTGCAAGCGTCCATATGACTACGGTAACCGCTTACCATCAGGCGGGCCGTAGGTTTATTAACCTACTTCTTCGTATAAAAATACTAGCTGTCCCCCGCGGTTTCACCCGCGTTTCCGGGATAATGTAATGTAATGTTCTTCTCCATACCATAGGCTATCTGCATGCCAAATTTTATGATGATCCGTTGAAAGACGTGAAGGCGTAACAAATTTTCGCATTTATAATATTAGTTAGGATTAGGATGATAAAATAAAAATAAATAAAATATCCTGGGACATTCCTCACACGGTTATCTGATCCCAAACTAAGCAGAGCGTGTACTATGGAAACCAGATAACTGATATAAAACACATACTACTTTTTGTTTGTAAATACATACTTAATATACATAAGTACACCCAGACTCAGGACATACAGACATGTTCATGCACACAAATGCATGTCCTATGTGGGAATCGAACCCACGACCAGCGGCGCGTAAGGTGGAATCTTAACCAGAGTCTTAAAATACCCGCCAGCTGGCCCGTCGTCGTGGATAGAGTTGTAGCGAAAATATGAAGTGCAGACGACAGACTTTTTGTGCATTATGAGCGATTTCTATTTTCACAGTTTAAAAACTGCGGCACGGATAGTCTGTCGTCTGCGCAGCACCTTAACGCGATCAGTTCTCACATTTATCTACGAAAGAATGCATTTAGATATAATTTTCCAGCAACAAGAAGCTAAAGCCAAAGAGGAAGGCAACTCGTCCAAAGCCCGTCGTTTGGGCAGAGTGGTGAAGCAGTATCAGGAAGCTATTAAGCTGCATGCCGCCGGGAAACCTATAGCTGGTGATGAGTTGCCCACTCCACTGGGATATGCACCGCTGCCGGTTGATCATGTGAGTATACTGTTCTTTTATATTTAGCTGTTTTGATCCATCCAACTGTGACAGCCAACGAAGTGACTCACACCAACGTCATCAATAGAAGATAGAATTTTAACCAGGGCGGAACTTTTTTTTTGGCGGTTCAGTATCAGTAAAACATTTTAATAATTTGAACAATAAAAAAAAAACGACTTGCAATCAGCAAAATATGGATATTACTGGGTGGAGACTTCGAGATGGCATATTTTCGAAACCTATGTTGGGTTAGTCAAGCTGGACAACTTTTCCTATGGGACCAACACCGAATTATCAATTTTTTTTTACTTTTTAACCGACTTAAAAAAAAGGAAGAGGTTCTCAATTCGGATGTATTTTTTTTTTGTTTTTTTTTATGCTTGTAATTATACTTGTTTAAACAAAAAACTTAAACCGACTTCAAAGTACACTAAGAAGTAATCTTATCCTGATCTGATGACAATGGGACCAAACGGGAAGTGTACCCTTCCGGATAAAAAAGAATTTTTCAAATCGGTTAATAAATGACGGAGATATGAGGTAACAAACATAAAAAAAAAAAAAAACATACAACCGAATTGAGAACCTCCTCCTTTTTTTTAAGTCCGTTAAAAATCAAAGAAATAAATTTCTTGCTACAATGGGATGAGACTGTTTGTTATATTCATTGAAGAAAAATCCCTTTAGATTAGTCGAGCAATCCAATTCCGTAACTATTCAGTTCTTTTGCACTGATTAATAACCGACTTAAAAAAAAGGAGGAGGTTCTCAAATCGGTTGTATGTTTTTTTTTAATGTTTGTTACCACAGATCTCCGTAATTTATTAACCGATTTGGAAAAATCTTTTTTGGTTTGGAAGGGTACACTTCCCTTTTAGTCCCCTTTGTCATGAGGTCAGGGTTTGACTACTTTTTACTGTAGGTTCATAGAATAGGATCCTCAGAAGTGAGGGACCAACTGAAGAAGAAGTCGGTTTAAGTTTTTTGTAAAACAGTTTTCAATTATGAACAGTATAGACCAATCACTGCATCGCATGTGTCCTTGACTTAGCCAATCAGAGCGCATTTTCCGTGGTGGAAAATTGGTGAAATAGATTTTAAACAAAATTAACGTCATTGCGCTTTTTGAGTTAATTGTTCGATGGTTCTATTAGACAGTTTGTTCCGCGGCGTGGAGAGCCTATCACTTTATTAATATGATGGCGGTCAAAAGATTAAAGAAAGAAAAGATGTGACCGAAGGTGGTAACCCCATGAAGCTTAGACCCTGTCCAGAAGCCAATAAATTGAGTTCACAAGTAACGCTCGATTAAATATACGTGCGTATTTTAAAATCGTGCGAATTAATCGCAGCGAAATCGCTTCTAGACACGCACTTAGTGTTATCATTGTTGTTAATTATTGTAAATTCTAGGACTAGATTCTTAGCCGTCTTTGCTGACCTATATTTTGATAATGTAAAAAATCCAAATATACCGCATGCAGATAGGTTAACTCCCGATGTGACCATTCCATGAGGTCCAAACTATTACAAAAACTTTGTCTCTCTAGGCGTCCCCTTCGCGAGCCCCCGCGCCTGCGCCCGCCCCGCGCCCCTCCCCGCGCCCCTCCCCCCGCCCCCCCACCACCTCCTCCTCCACCCCCTCCCCGTCCCCCTACCCACAGACTGCTAGAACGTCCACCAAGTACGACAAGCAGATAGCATTACTGCTGCTACGACAGAAGCAGTTTAAGGAAGCGGCTTTGAAAGCCAAAAAGGCTGGTAAGTTATTTGTTTATTAATTATATTATGTTTGTGCGCAATGGGCCATACGTTTGGCCGTCGACTGACCCCAAGAGGAATTGTGAAGAGGCCGTGGATGTAGCACCTTTACCCAGAAAATGCCTATTCACACTGGCCTTGAAGATATCTAGGTTAAAAGCTAATTCCACTCTTGTACTATTCACATAAGGATCAAAGAAGCAAAGCATTGTGTCCGTATAAGCCGGATATCGAATACGTTTGGGTAGAAATTCTCTCGGCGTCGTGTGGTTCGATGAACTGAAATAAGACTTTAAATTTCTTCTTAGCCATATTGTTTGTCAGCCTCTGCTGAGCACAGGCCTCCTTTCACAAATGTGTGTGGGCGGGAATGTGCAGATACTCCACCACGCGTGCCCACTGCAGATCGGTGGAGGTAGGCTAGTGGTCAACCTATTGTTGGAGTTTTCAAGCCTTTTAAGAGGCCTCCATCTAGCTTAACGACTGTCACAATTAACTGGAACCTACGGCTTTACATACCTTCCTTTTTTAACCGACTTCAAAAAAAGGAGGAGGTTCTCAATTCGGCTGTTTTTTTTTTTTTTTTTTTTATGTATGTTAACTCATAACTCCGTTATTTATTAACCGATTTGGAAAAATATTTTTTTGTCTGGAAGGGTACACTTTCCGTTTGGTCCCATTGCCATCAGATCAGGATTGAATTACTTTTTAGTGTAGTTTGAAGTCGGTTTAATTTTTTTTTGTAAAACAGTCCAATTATTTCATTAATGAAAAGATGCAAATGAAATACTTTTATTACCTCCAGGTGACATAGAAAAAGCGAAAGAATACCTTAGATCTGCGAAAGGGATGGACTCAATGATAGAGGCGGCTAAAGGAGGTCTCCTTGTAGACCTCAAGTCTCTGCCTCTACCGCCTAAAGCCAAGACAGAGTTGGAACATACGTAAGTTGTCTCCTTCTAACTAAGAATATAAGAAAAGGATGTAAGAAATGTAGTCCTATCAAATTAGTGTAATACTTGTTATCAATATAAATTTAGTCGCCATCTATCGCGGTTACGCCTAAATACCCGCAAATGAAGATGGCAAAGACTAAGACAGCTTTAAATATGTTCTATCCTTTTTCAATAATGTTTGTAAGAAAGAGATGTGATGTGACTAAAATTAGTTTAGTGCGATTTACAACAGAATCGGCACCAATGTTAAATCATTGACAGCTTTAAATATGTTTTATGCTTTTTCGATTTTTGTAACAAATGTGTAGGTTGTGGGTTCGATTCCCACACAGGACATGCATTTGTGTGCATGAACATGCCTGTATGGCCCGAGTCTGGGTGTCATTATGTATATTAAGTATGTATTTACAAAAAAAAAGTAGTATATGTATTATATCAGTTATCTGGTTTTGCATAGTACAAGCTCTGCTTAATTTGGGATCAGATGACCGTGTAAATAAAAAAATATCCTAGGACAATCCTCACACACGGTCATTTGATCCCAAACTAAGCAGAGCTTGTACTATGGAAACCAGATAACTGATATAATACATATACTACTTTCTCGTGTGGGAATCGAACCCACGACCTGCGGCGTGATAGGTGGAATCTTAACCAGAGTCTTAACCAACCGCGCCAGCTGGCCCGTCAAGGTGTGTGTGGAATGTCCCAGGATATTTATTTTTGCGTACGACAGTTTCGACGTAGTATCAGCCGAGGACTGCGACCCAGATGAGTCTCCCATCACAGGGGATGATGACGACGTCCTCACCAGACTGCAGCACCAACTGAACACACAACTGAAGCTGTGCTTAGACAATAGGGACCATAATAAGACCATGGGGAACATAGCCGAAGCGAACAGGTTTGAGCATCTGGCGGTCGGTGTGAAGCAGGATTTGGATGTCGTTGTTGTCGCCAAGGGGTATGTTGCATTTTTACCACATTTTCTTTTAGTTAAAGGCCATAAAGGCGATGATACCTCAGTGAAGGTCCCGGGTTCGAATCCTAGTGAGCTTGAACTTTCGGTAAACGAAACCATAGGGTGCTTTGTAGTACCCATCTGGCTGGCTACCACCCTCAAGTTGAAAAATCTGTCGCCAGGCACCTATCGGTGTGTTACGACAGCTACACTTGAGAGCCAGTTCCTTCTAGGCTTTGTGTGTGCACCACCTTCGGCCACATCATCACTTACCATGGTGAGATTGTGGTCCAAAACGGCCTGTGTTTATACACAGTAAAAAAAAAAGTTTTCGAATTTTAACAAGGATCATTCACATCAGCAAATGACGGAAGATATTAAAGTTTTAAAAACGGCCTAATGAAAACTAGACACGTTTTTAAAATTCTTGCATTAAAATCGCTGTACCTTCATCAATTTGATCCGATTCTAATATTTTTGTCACAGATATTATTCAAAGTCAAAGCCATTTTTTCAATTTAGGCCCCAGAAGGGCACTTATGAAGGTCAAATTTACTGAAGTTACCACCGGTTCGGAACTCAGGATCTCTTATTGGATTTCATACCGCAAAAAAATCTGCATACTCGACAAAAAAGTGAATGATCCTCATTGGCTTTAGTATTTATTTCCTTACAGACAGGTCTTTACTTATTTAGTGTAATGTTTTATGCATATTAAACTTAAAGTAAATGGAACGCACAAAGGAACCTAATATTAATCTCATAAAACACATAATCTCGGCGCATCTAGTGAATTAATAGTACATTATGATAAATGTGTGCAAAGTTGGTTACTAACACTCGAGGCGGTATTAAGCGCGTGAGCCGAGAGTGTAATAATCAATGCACACGCGTGTCATACAACGTTTTCCAACACACTTGCGAGGAAAAACACAGACTTGTATTTTTTTAAGTAGATTTTTTGATAATAATCAAATGAACACAATGAGAACGTCAACAAATATGCCGCACAAGTTTTTTTTTTCGACAGAGGTGAACTGTCAAACTTTTGTACCCGTTTAAATTAAGAATAAAATCTATAGGTACACATATCACTCGCAGTGAGGTACAAACTTATCATAATCGGGATTATACCAATCATAAAACTGTTTTTACTTTACATTAAGATACTAAAAACGGTTCAATAAATGTCAATTTACGAGCGAGTGTGTTGAAAAAGTAATTAAATTCATGTTATTCAAATTTGAGTTCGAACTACGGTATAGTTTTAATGATTCAAATTGTGAGAGTAAAGAAAGAAGACCATCTCATCATCAGCCTATAATGTCCCAGAGCTGAGCACAGGCATCCTGCACATAAATGAGGGTGAAAGGGAATGGGCAGATACTCCACCACGCGTGCCCACTGCGGATTGGTGGAGGTAGGCTAGTGGTCACCCTACCTTTGGAATTTTTCAAGCCGCCTAGAAGGCATCCAACTAGCTTTACGACTTTACGTGCGCGACCAACGGCTTTACGTGCCTTCCGAAGCACGAAAACGCTCGATATGAAATACCACTAGACGGTCACCCATCCAGGTACCGACCACGACAGACGTAGCTTAAGTTTTCCGATCCATTAAGAACGGCTAATCATGCTACACCATGAGCGCTTCAGCAAGAAAGACCATATATAATAAATAATAATATATAATAAAGCTGAAGAGTTTTTTGTTTCTTTGTTTATATGTGCCGTCGGATACGCAAAATTCTTTCACTTATACACATTATCTCCGAGTTTTGTAGATTTTTTATCCCAGGAACACAAGACCTTTAAGTCCTCATTCGACATCTTTCACATTTTCAGTTTAGGCCAAACTCCCCCGAAGTTCCACTACGAGTCGCGGCAGTTCTCAGTGGTGCAATGCAATACGGATCTTAATGAGAACGACTTAGAGCTGACAATCGTGCGAGGGATCGCATACAACGTGCCCAATCCTAAGGAAGTCGATACTTATGTGAAATTCGAGTTTCCCTTTCCACAGGTTAGTTTATGAACGCTGAATTTATTTTTAGACGATTCATAAGCAGCGGGTTCGGTCAAAATGTTATTCCAGGCCTCTAGGTATGATCATCTAGAATCTAGATCATATCCTAGAATTAACTATACTCTGATTTTTAATTTGGTAGACTAAAATGACAATGACATGCAGTGGTCGTATGACGTCTTTAACTAAAGCAAATATTCAGAAGAGCTAGGAATATTATTTGCGATCACTGGTCGCTGCGAGTTGTGCCTATGTATGTATACTCCGTGATTCGTTTTAGAAACGCAGCCGATATAATGTATCCAATGAATAGGTAAAAGGATTTTTAGGCGGGAATTTGCAGAGTGACGTAGCATTTTTATTTTTATTTTCATAAATTTGTGTAATTTGAGTTTTATTGTGTATTTTTGGTGGTATTTTACCCAATAAAGATCATCGATGTGCACCAGTGAAGGGAAATGAAATGAATTATGTGTATCGTGACTTTTCAAGTTGTCTCAAAATGTCCGTGAAGAGTTTTAGTACAATGACCACCATTGTAGTAAAACATGACTTTTATGGACGGTGACTGACTGAGGACTATAATGTGAAGTGATTTATTGTGACTGGAAACTATAATATAACTTGACACTGGCAGAAATGAGCCCAAATTTGGGCTTGGTTACCAAAATTAAAAATAAGGAGAAGAAGAATAGGTAAAAATCATAAAAAAAAACTTTTTATAATAAAAAAAGAAAAACATTAGAAATATTAAAAATCTAGTTAATAATTAAAGTTTACGCATAAAATGGTATATAATACCAACCCAGAGTACATTAGTACCCAACTGATAAGGCACGTCGTGTATCTTCGTTCGCACAGAAAATAAAGTATGGCCCGAATATTAACGAAAGAATGCTTAAAACTTACAATCAACCTTAAATCACTACTATAAGGTTCATAATACACTGCAGCTGTTAGTTCCGTCTCACGGCAGCTGCCGACCAACAGCATTTCCCGCGCTTTGAAAATGTATCTTCTGCGCAGATACATCGGTAAGCCATATTAGTTGGGTACTACCGTAAGAAATGTAGATTTTGATTTAAAATAAAATGTTTTTAAAATATGTTAATTAATATATAGGATGCGCCGATATCAGACCGTACGTCCTTAATAAAGGACACAAACGCGCCGGAGTACTGTGCGGTGTTCCCGCTCGGCATACAGCGCGCCTCCCGCGCGTGCCTCCGGCTGTTCAAGCGACACGCCATCAAGTTCGAAGTGTATTCACGAGGGTAAGCCTTTGATCATTTTGCTCAATTTTGTGACGTTTTCGAGTGTTTTTTTTTTAGTTTTCTGCGTCGTTCTACAAATGATTGAATTGGGCCGATTGTCAGATATCTTCGCTTAGATATAAAATTGACGTTTGATAGATTTTATATAGAAAAACAGCTGTTTCGTAGAGGTCAATGTCTCTACTTATATGAAACAGCTGTTTTTTTTGCGATTTCGAAGTTGGTCTCATACAAAAAGTTCGTATTTATGAGTAATTTAAGTTGTTTCATTTAATGTCGTATCGTCTTATTCACACAGCTTAGAGAAACTGACTACTTTAATATCAAAATTTCTGGAATAAAATTAACTGATCATGACCAAATCGGCCCTTATAATTTAAATTTAACCTTTAACCAGTGAAAATACTCAAAATGTGTTCTCATAGGTTTTCTATTTAGATCTCTTTTATAAGTTTGATATTTTGGGATAGTTTTGTAAAATTTCATTTATTTCATCAAAAGAATTTAATTATTTCATTGGGAACTTTGATATACATTTTAAATGTGTGTTTTGTATTTGCTAAATGTAAAATCATGGGTTAATTTTATTTTCATTTTTAGTGTCAGTCCAAATTATATTTAAAAACTTTTAATTTCAATGAAAGGTATACCTACTCTCAATTTAATTAGTATAAGTTTAGAATAAAAATAATTTGGTCTGACACTTATTTCGCTTGGTGCTTATTATTTCATGGGCAATAATCAAAGTCAGCCATTTATTCTGGCCCTAGTAGGGCCACTTATGAAGTTCAAAGCTACTGAAGTTACCACCGGTTTGGAACTCGGCCTTCAACTAAGATGAATCCGGCAAGAAACTCAGCAAGGTTGCATTTTAAATATTTTTTTGGACCTTCTGACTACATTGGCTATTTTTTCCATATTTTTTATTAATCATTATTTTAGATCATATTTCCTTTCCATGCATTGGTGAGAACCATCATACGCGCAATCATATAAAACAGGGCTTCCACTTTTCTAGAAAATCATGAAGCATTTTAGATTAAAAATGAAATACACAGACATTCAAATTAAAGGCATGTTTATATTTTATAAAATATAACAATTGCCTGGTGTTGCAAGCGTCCGTAGGCTACGGTAACCTTAGGCGGGCCGTATGCTTGTTTGCCACCTTAGTGGTTGTTTTTATAGTGTTAAACTGACTGAACCGGGTGCGGCCGAACCATCGAACTGCGATCGGCAGATCTATACGTGAATTTTGTACTCCTAGTTGCTTCTGGCTGTTCTAGCATATGACGCTGTCTCCCTCTGTACTATGGTTCGGCCGTGCGTTAACAGCAGTATTTTATTTTGGCACCTATACTTTGAAATGTTGTAAAAAAACACAAAATCACTTTAAATTATTTAAAGTTGTAAAATAAATCTAAGCTTGTTTTGAAAAGAGTAATTGCTGAGTTTATTGCCGGCTCTTCTCAGCAAATGCAACCTTCTGAACCGGTATTAGAGTATTAGAGTCAGACTTTTCATAAGTGCCTGCGAAGGTCTATTTGAATAAATGATTTTTAATTTTGAATTTTGTCGGCAGCCCTGTTAACCCCATGTGACAGCATGTAACGTGTATCATGTAACGTAGCGTGTATCATATGGTAGTGTATTGTGTAGTGTACAGTAGCGCATGTATATGTATACAACAGTTGCTGTGAGTGCGGGTGGTTGTGTTGCAGCGGCTGGTTCCGGAGCGACGCGCTGCTCGGTACTGTCGCCGTCAAGTTGGCACCACTGGAGACACAGGTCACACTGCATGAAGCCTATCCTGTGAGTCACTTTGTTTTTTTTTTTCATTTAGCTTTGCGCCCGCGGTTTCACCCGCGCCCCCTTCTTTACCCCCTTACCTACCCTACCCTATAAAAAGTATCCTATGTCCGTCTCCTGGTTCTAAGCTACCTCCCCACAAATTTTCAGCCAAATCGGTTCAGCCGTTCTTGAGTTATAAATAGTGTAACTTAACTTAGAAATAAAATTTACATCCAAGTTGAAGAAACTAAGCGTCAGCTAGAATTAAAATTATTGTATTCTAAATAAATCTACATAGATCGTATTTAAAAAAAAAAAGTCCTATACTTAACCGTAATTTCATAGGTACAGACTAACCCCCTTATTCATAATCGCCCCGTCTCACTCTTTCCATCACCAAATGTCCCGATGTCAGATACAGGCTTCAGAATTTTAGCTATTCAACGTTTGATTACTTCATTATGAATAAGGGGGTAACTATTTCAGCATATCTGATAAATGCCGCTGTGAGTTTTTTTTGTCGCGTAAAAGCTATGAATATTGACATATTTTGAAAGAATAATCTGTCTCAAAGAAGCGAGTGTCTCCGTTACAGGTTTGGCAAAAATGCTTTCGTATGTCTGTCCAGATGTCCAGCTGTTCTCGTGTACAGGTTGCATTTCTCAACCGACTCTCGTGAATTTTTTTGAGCAGGTTCAGTAATAATAAGGATTTTTTGACGATGCACTTATTGTTTTTTTTTTCAAAATGGCGATCCATCTGGTTTGAAAAATGGATGCAAAGACAGACTCGCGAGGTCTACAGCTTACAGAGCTACCTGTAAATGAATTATTTTTAATATTTTAAAGTTAATGGACGGGCGTCGACCTGCGGGGGGTTCCCTGGAAGTCAAGCTGCGCGTGCGCACTCCGCTCCTGCAGCAGCAAGTCGAGAACACTACTCATAGATGGCTCGTCATAGACAACTGATCATTGCTTGATTATGGTGGATTGGCCACATTATGATTGTTATTTTTATTGCCGTTCTCATATGCTTACCAGTTTCTGCATCTAAACATTATCAGGTGATATTGAAACAATTGAATTTAAATCATGTACCTTCTCATATAGGGTATATTTTCGATCCACACGGTATATTAATGCGGGTCAACTTTAGCGATTATGTCCTGAGCGATTGAAACCATTCCCAATAAACGAAATTTTAATGAAATTGTCACAAACTATTATTAATTAAGTGTTTTTTACTGCCTATGGGTCAGCTCACACCAAGACGAGACGCGACGCGTACTTTTTAACCGACGAAAAAACGGAGGAGGTTTACAAGTCGACGCGTATATTATTTTTTTATGTGATAATACATATACGCATAACTTTTTACAGAAAAGTCCGATTTTGATAATTCTTTTTGGATAGCCTTATAAAATTCAAATTATATTCAAGATTATTTTTTGCTTTTCGGTTTTTTCGGTGGTTAATTTTTTTGTTAAAAAGATTTTTAAAGATAGCAATACAAATAGAACTTTGTGTTCTACACAAAAAGGCACATATTTCAATGAGAGAATTAGACTAAGTCGGCTCGAAGCGTTGCGATACGTTTCACGGCGCGGCATTGTGAAACAATTGGCCTCTTCAAGCATCGTCGCGTCGCGTCGAGTCGCGTCTCGGTATGAACTGACCTTTAAGGGGTGTATTTTGGAAATATGTTCCTAACTAGGGTGCCTATGTTATGCGGGGTTACTTTTCGAAGGGTCAAAGTCGGTAAACAAGCATACGGCCCGCCTGATGGTAAGCGGTTACCGTAGCCATATGGACGCTGGCAACACACGAAGCATAGCTCACGCGTTACCGACTTTTCCCCCTCCCCAATGAGCTCTGGCGACCTTACTCACGCGCAGGAACACAACTTTACACAACATAAAGTTATTTGTCTGCGGTATTCTGTAAGGTGGAGGTACTTCCCCAGTCGAGCTGCTCTTTGAGCGAATAAACGCTATGTTCTAAATCTCTTAAAATATATGCGTGCAATAAATACTTAAAATTTGGCAACCTTTGAAAAGTAACCGGTATTAAAGGAACCCGTGTGCAAAATTTCATGTTTCTATAACAGGTGTAAATTTCGAGATGGCATATTTTCGAAACCTATGTTGGGTTAGTCATGCTGAACAACTTTTACTATCGGACCAATTGAATTCTCATTTTTTTTTTTTACTTTAATACGAAGTTTCAACCTTGCTTGATCATAACGTATGAAAAGTAAAAAACACATTTTGAGAATTCAGTGTTGGTCGCATAGTAAAAGTTGTTCAGCATGACTAATCCAACATAGGATTCGAAAATAAACCATCTTGAAATGTCCACCCAGTATAGTCTGCAATTTGAGATATGGCAGAAAGTCCGTTTCTCCTTTTGTATATCTAAATATATCATAAATAAATGCACGCTATAAAAGGCAAAGTAATGGTGCACAAGGGTTTTGATTCTTGTACTGATAGAAATACGGTTTAAATTCCTTCGTGAAACGAGCGTGTCAGGTTAAGCGGTTCAACATCATTGGGAAAGAGTATATATATCTACCAATTTACTATCAATCTGTCAAACTTACTATTTACTTAGAAGTTCTACATTACTGAATGTAGAAACAGGTTGGAATTGCAATGTAGGGAAGGTATTAATAAATAAATCACAGGACCACACTTCAATGTATTTCATTTATTCACCTTTGGATTTCAAATCTAAACTTCAATATTTAAATTCATTTGAATCCTTTATAATTCTTATATAATCATCAACATATTAATCAGTTCAGATAATAGACAATAAGAATCGGATTACGTAATTCAAACCTTAGGATGATAATTCTAAATGAATTATATATAGCATATTTCAAAATCAGGTATACCTAACTACATCTGAGTACTAAAGGGTTTAGTTCAGAATAATACATAATCATTTAGGCCAGACTTTAGAATGTATTTATTCAAATATAATATCAATAGCCAAAACTATGAATTTACTCTCAAAGCTACCACCGGTTCGGATGGCTGACCATATTGAGAAGATACCGGTAAGAAACTCAATATTAAGGTCTTATGTATGGCCACTACACATTCAGAATTATTCTCAGTATATAACAGAAATACACAGAACACACATTATAAAATTATCAATTGTTACAGTTGACAATATCAAATATACTTATCTTTATATCGACGGGCAGTATCACGATTATAATAAGCAACCACTTCCAAAATACACAAGACTGTCTGAGCCCAGACCTTCCCGCTTATTTTATATTTTACAAGTACACTTCAAGAATACAAACGGAAGTATCAACCAATCGCAGAGACGGAAGTCTCAATACACCATAACCGGATACATTTTATCAGGAAGTGTCACTAAACTCATAATAACAAATTTAGTAAACCATTATCACAAAATTACAACATTCGTTTTAAATTATTGGAATAATTACTATCGAATTTAGGTATGATTAATAATATGATTGATCAAAGCCATTACATTGTTCAATTAAAATATCAATCGGAAGTCTATTGAAATCTCCTTACATTACAATAAAATGTTTATCAACAATTAAATTATCGCAGTAGTGATTTGATGACTTTGTAATTATTCCAATCCAATTATCATCAACATTACAATTTAAAATAACATTTAGTTACACCGGAAGTTTAATTTAATTATTGCACCGGAAGTTTAAATAATAATCAAACCTTCAGCTCAATAGTATTGCCATTGCAAATAATAAATTTATCAAAAACTTATTTCAATAGTGTTGCCACTGCAAATAATACATTATTGAAGTACTTATTTAACTCAGATATTTGACTCAGATTTAACCAAATATCTAACAAGCGTGTGCACGTGAAACCGCGTACCGAATCCACTCGACACATCTCTAATAATGATCCTTCCAAATAGTGGACTATGATTATGTCATAGACATAAAACATTCAAGACGGAGTGTCACCTTATAAGAAAGTGAAGCAAAAATTTACCTACGTGTGCGTGAGTAAAATCAGTACTGGCCCAAGCAGGCACAAATGGTACTGTGCCTTATTGTCACTGTCAACGTCTCAATACGGATTGACAACCGATCGGCTTCCTATGGTCTATAGGACATGTATTTACAAGAACGCCGGCTTCTATTACTTGTGTCACTTAAGAACACAGACCGTTCCGTCTTAAATTTTTTCTTTGTCAGTTTTATGTATATTGTATATAGTGTAATTATGTATATGCATTTATAATAGTTATTCGGATTACAATTAATTTCAAGTTTAATGTTTCATTTTCTTTTGCAGAATTGCAAAATCTAAATTGTATTTTAATTTAAGAATGTTTTTTGTATAAATAATAGTTGCGATGTCTATAAGTATATTGCTATTAATACAATTATCTGCGTATATTATTACTGATATTGTTTATTAATATATATTTTTTGTATGTCATTTTGGTGTCGATATAGTGGTCCTAATGTTTCTAATTTATTTTTAAAATAAATTATATAGTTTCGGAACGTAAATTGATTGAAAAACGAAATAAATACATAAATCTAAAATATCAAGAAAAAGACAAAAATTCCTTCCACTTTAAGGTGTCTCTTTTAGTTTTTTGTCGATCGACATATTTGATAAAATTTGAAATCTGACGCGTCGATCGATGAAAAATCGAACAAATGTGTAACCACTTTTTACATCAGTGTTTTAATTAATATTATTATTATTTTTAATTTGTTGCGATTGTAATTTTATAATTAGATCTGTTCTGAGTGTTTTTTAATCTGATATCCTGTGACATTTACAATGAAATTTAATATGCTGACTAAAGGCACCAGGACCCCGAGTGCAAAGAATAGACGTTAGTAAAAGCTTACTATCGCGTTTGCGTTACGACATTTCTGTATAGGTATTGTCACAGCGCCTCTAGCGGAATACTCTTTGTACTAATATCTCCCATACTAATTTATAGTTAATGTATCGTTAGTATTTGTTTATTAACGTTAATTTTTTACACTCAAGGTACTGAATGAAAGTCGCTTAATATTATTAGTTGCTGAAATGTATGTAAACAGTTGATAAATCTGTCGATAAGTGAAAATTTCCATTAAGTTACTGACTTCACGAAATTGGGAAACCGGTATATTCTGTTCATTATTATGAAGTTTTTTATTATTATTAGTTAAGAAGGCAATGGAAAATTAACCTTATTGCGTTAAATTAAGGTTAAACAGATAAACCAGATGTAGAACAAAAAAGGTTGGTTTTAGTTTTTTTTTTTTTTATACCACTAAGGTGGCAAACAAGCGGCTCGCCTGATGGTAAGCAGTTACCGTAGCCTATGGACGCCAGGGGTATCACTCGCGCGTTGCCGACCCTGAAGAAATCTCTTCACGCCCTTTTTGAAGAACCCCATGCTGTTCTCCATTGGGAAAACCACGGCGGGGAGCTCTTTCCACAACCTGAGCGTCCGCGGAATAAAGCTCCTTTGAGCCCGCACAGTTCGAAACAATTCTGGTTTCAATGTGTGAGGATGGATTCCCCGTCGATGGCGTGAGTTGCGATGGTGGAAGGTAGCCGTGGGCAACAAGTCAAACAATTCCTTAGAACACTCCGTTGTACAAGCGGTAGAACACACATAAGGAGGCAAAGTCTCTCCTCAGACTAAGAGGCTCTAAACCGCATGTGAGCTCGTATCGCATTAATCGCAATAAAGAACTTTATAATAATATACAGAAAGTTCACATTTTTTATATACCGTCATTATACGTAAGGATTGTTTGCTGATAATATTCTTGCGTTTTATTTGTTAGTATAAGAATGTATAAGATATTATAAGACACAGTAGAAACTCAATAAAGGTTGCTTTAAAAGTGCTTTATGCAAAATGTAGTTATTGTATAATAATTTGTTTATAACAATTGTCAAAATATTTATGGTAATAAAGTATGGAATTATGAAGTTAAAGTGCTATTTTTTTTTATCTCGTAAACCCTTTTCTCATATTTCTTAAGAAGAATAGTATATCTATCCTTGTCTCGCATAACTTAAGACGTAGTCTTAGTTTTTTATTTCTGGTTATGCAAACGCCATATCAAGTCTTCATTGTTTGCTACGCGTAAATATTTGATAGGTCAATCGAATTTAGACTCTTAATACTTGAGGCGCAATCTGTTTTGCATTTGAATCATTCTAGGATCACGACTAACAGCCTTTGTTACAATTTTGCGATCTATTTAGACAACGTTAAGGTCTTTTTTTTATTGCGTGGATGATAATTTGAGAATCACGCTTAGAACTCGTGTACCGTAGTGCATAAATTTAAAGGTCGATTATTAAAACTGGTATTAACCAGTTCGGGATCATGAATTCGTGATTGATTTATGATTGGTAGTTGCTAAGTGAATATGAATAAATATTTTTTCACGAAGGATGTGGCACAATTTTTCTCTAATATGCTATGTCAGTAAATAAATATCAGGTTGTAAACGGATATATTTATAACTCGTATTCTGTCATGAGTCGAGCTTCCTTTGGCATTGAAAATATTTTTGAAATTTATAGAATGTTAAGTATTTATTTATTATTTGGGATGTATTTTAAATCAATGCAGCGGCTCCGGCGGCTGGCATTTTACTTTGAATAGTCCCAATGTGTGATCATTTACGGTGATGAGAAAGATTGTTGAATAGTTGGTGAAAATACCTAAGTGAAGTCTGATTAATACCGTAACGGAAGTTTGATTTTGCTGAGCTGGGAATAAACTAAGTAAAATTATTATTTTCAAAACAAAACTGAATAATGTCCAAGTTAATAATTGGCAAAAGGTTATGTGGCCCATGAGGGGATCGAACCCGCGACCTTCGCGTTATTAGCACGACGCTCTAACCAACTGAGCTAATGGGCCGCTTGTAGGTATGGACGAAAGTAACAATCAAATGTAATGCATATATTTCAAATCACGAATGTTCTGAAACAAAAATAATAATTTGAGAACCTAATTTATCGTTTTGGGCACTTACTGTAGATGGCGTTGCACGTCGATTGGTTTACTAGCTCAGAAAATAGTTCTTGATAACTGTGACAGTAGAGTGAATCTTATTCCAAATTAATAAGGTTCATCATCATACGATCGAGGTAGTTTATTAGGCATCAGTACGCCAACCATGAGTTTTCTACGCCAACGTAATCTACACACGCTAGCGACTAAGGTGAAATATTTTGTATGAAATGCTTCCAAAATAATCCACTAGAGGCGGTGCTCGTCATACAAAATATTCACCGTAGTCGCTAGCGTATGAAGATTATTTTAGCGAAGAAAACTTATGGTAAAGGTACCTACGGACACTGAATTCTAGTTACTTTAACTGAAAGTCTACTTGACTACAATTTTTTTTGGTAATATGCAACTATTTATTAGTTAAGAAGCCTAAATGTCAGGTCGTGGGTCTTACGGACAGGCTTCCATTTTTATCTCTCATCGCGTTAGCATACGAAGATACTCGTGGACAAATACGATCACAAATCTGAACAAGTAGTTAGAATGTTCTATTTATGAAATCGATAGGTAAGTACCAACTATCGTACCGTGGTCCGTCCGCTGACGTCATTAAAGCCACGAGGGTCAGCCACGCAACGAGACTCGCAGCTACCCGTCGATTGTCGGTGACAGGTGACACGTGACTGTATATCTGATATTAATCTGGCTTCAGAGTGAACGGCGGGTTCCGTACAATAAAATAAAATAATTTTACCGTGGCTTTGTAACTCAGATTGATTGTGCAATATTGCTATGAAAGTACTAGCAGGCGCAATGAAATACTAATTTAGTTTTTTAGTTTCACACATTTTTTTTCTTTTACACTAACTAGTATTTGTACAGTACATAATTATGAGTAATAAACAAGCTACATATCGTTCAGCTTTAGTACTTTATGTAGTGATTGTTAGAATTCTTTGATTTCTGTACCTACCTAAATGCTACACAGCTAAACAGCTGTAATAATAAGTGGGTAAGTAAATTGTTTTATTTTTAAAATTAATTATGCGTTTTTTTATTGACTGGCCTGTTGGCGACTCCACCTATCGCGCCGCAGGTCGTGGGTTCGATTCCCACTCATGACATTCATAATACAGACATCTATATGTCCTGTGTCTGGGTGTAATTATGTATATTAAGTATGTATTTACAAACAAAAAATAGTATATGTATTATATCAGTTATCTGGTTTCAGTGGATCTGATGACCGTGTGTGATTAAAGTCCCAGGATATTTATTTTGGGGATTTGTTTTTTTTTTTTTTTTTTATTGAACACCCATTTGACCCCTCCCGCCTACGGGCCTGGCCTATCACAATAGTTGCTAAATATTCCATTTAAAAATAAATACGGGGGGTTTTTTGTGGTGAATGACAAAGGAACAAGGTTAAGGAACTTGGCACCTATAGTAGAATTGTATAAATAACCGGATTGAACCGGTCACGGTTGGCGCTCTGCCACGACTCGACAAGCTTCCCTCGAGATAATGATTTACATCGGTTTATGTTTCAGGACTATGTGAAGGTAAGCGAACTTTGATGGGTGATCCTCACATTGGATAAAAAACGACAAATCTGTATCTGAGTGTCTGGTCCAACAAAACTGGTTCTTGTTGTTTCTGGGGCTTTTGTAGGGTGGCGTTTTGCACGTTAAAAATGAAACAAATCAAGCTTCCAAGTCAATGCAATAAAACAAAACGGAAATTTATGACAATATATTTATGCCGGCGCACACTGGGCCAGGATGTATGGGACACATGCGCGAAAATGTATTTTAAAATGAAAGTAGGTAATTTGTAAAAATAATTTTATATTATTTTATTACAGGGCATTTGACAACATTTATATTAAACCACAAAAAGTTTACTAGTAGACTAGATAGACATTATATCAATACAAAATTGCATAATCTAAGGTTCGTTGCATTTTACTCGCTCGCAATATGTCTAGTAACGACCAAGATTTGTAAACACAAGTTGTTTTGAAAACATATTTTTTGTACCTACGATTTAGGTTCGTTTTCTTTTACATATCTGTCTGGACATTTTTAGGATGGTGCTTATTTTCCTGAATTAGATTATGCCTATATTATAACCTGTATTTTAAGATAATATTCTGAAATTGTTTAAGATACTTTGTACCAAAAATACACGTGATTTTGGCTAGGGGTTAGTCTAAAACCTCATCAGGTGAACGGAGGGGGGTTAAAAATACTAAAAACAGCATCAAGTGATTATTGCACTACCCCTTGGCCTATTTATTTCCACACTTCTGTAATCACTCGGTGGATCTAGTCAAAATCAAAATCATTTATTCAGTTAGGTCCTTGTAATGCACTTACGAACATTAAGTTGGTAACAAAGAGTTGAATTTACTACTGGTTGGGAATACACTTAAACTGAGAAGTGCCTAAGTAAGTCACTCTTTGAATATGAAAAATATTTATCGCGGATTAAGCCGCAGCAGTGATACCTACGAATAAACTTTCTAGAATAGCTCTGCAGGATTGATTCCCGTTCCATTGTTTCGGATTCCGATTGTATAAAGGTCGTGATTACGTCACGGGCTCAATGTGACCTCCACAGCGGTGAGGTCGGGGTCGGGAGCAGCCGGGAGGGTTGTTGAAGGTAGAGGTCACGCGGCCTGTTGAAATGGTATTGTGTCGAGATGGTTTCTAGGGGTTTGAAATAATGGATGTTTATGTAATCGAAAGATGTAATAATGGTAATAGTAGGGCGGAGCAGCGTGACTGGGGGGGGGGGGGAAGTACAGACGATCGCAGCCAAATAATATGACTTTTCGTCTCTTGTACTATGAAAGATGACCTAAAAGTATCTAAGAAGCGGGATGTAAATGATACATTACGTCTCTCTAGGGCGGTAAAGTAAAAAGACACAGAAAAAGCAGAGTGCTTAACACGGGTTAACAATCTCACACTCGAACTATTAAATATGTCATGACCCTTGGTCTGCGCGGTGGGTAAGTTCGCCAGAACTCCATGTGCAGATCAGGGGACCTACAAGCTCTTAAAACAAGGTGATAATAACCTTATTTGTCTTTTGTTCCTCTTTGACATCCAACGTCAAAACAGGACAACACGCAAAATGAGCTTGTGGTAGGCCCCCTGCGGTGTAGTACACTTTCCTTCCGCTGCCGACACAGTGATTCCTTTCAAACACTCTTTAAGTACAATCCTCTGTGCTTTAAGCCCACGGGTGGTGAACCGCTTACCACCAGGCGGGCCGTTTGCTACCTTAGTAGTATAAAAAAAATACGTGAAAATTCGATACCATTAAAAATACTTGATCAAAATAAATCTAGCCCTAAGTATTTCTGGATTCATATTTTCTAATCTCACCTTTATTTCGCATTTCGTGGGCGTAAGGCATACCTATCCCTTGTTATGATAGCGAAGGTTTTTAAACTCGACTCATGTAGCCTGGCAACATACGTAGGAGTAGGTCATCCATTCAATGGAAATAGGAAGCCGACTTTAGAGCCTTCCACCGTAGGCGGAAACCTTATATTGGTGCTTTTGTTTGCAGAAAAATACCAAACATAAAATCTGTCGAGATGGCTAATTGATAGGTACCGATATTTGCTTCACGATAGAGGTACAGTCGAGGACATAAATATGTATACACTTTTTGAAATTCAAAAGCGATTTTCTCGCATGTTTAACATGTACGTGTTAAGCTATTACACAAATCATAATAGTATATGTTAGAAGATTCTGTCTTTATGATATCTCATAATTTCAATCAGTAGTTTTAGAGGAAACCGTTGTTGAATTTTACTAATTGTATACATATTTATGTCCTCGACTGTACATATTTGAAACATTTGTGAGTGGACTGTATTATGAGAGAAGCTATTCTCATAGCTCATTATTATTATTTTTATACGAAAAGCGTTCAAGCAAATCTATAACCAAAAAGCGGCATAAATACCCCCAAAGTCCTCTTATCCACAATCAAAACTACTGAATCCAGAAATTACGCAGTATGCGAATTCTCATTCACAATACGTCATCAAATTGTAAACAGAGCCGGCCTCGGCATTGCGGGGCTCGGGCCACCCCAATCGATACAGCCTCGCGAATGTCAAGTTGAAGTGGGCTGGGGCACGCCTGGGGCTTGGGGTGGGGGAGGCGCTGACGTCATACGCCCACACGACGCCCCTGCGCCACTGCCATTGCCAGGGAGATTTGTGGGCTGGTTCTCCACGGAGAGTTTGAGGCTTTGCTTTGATTAGCTCTAGTGTTTTTCTTATGCGGTAATTTCCTACCCTATTAGGTCGTCTAATCAATCTCTGAACTCATCGTCTGAGGGCTGAGGAGGAGGATAATTATATAATCGGTAAAATTAAATGTTGCTAGAAGACCATGACAGGTGTAGCGAAGCAGTCCACTCACAACATCCTAAATCGCGCTGACGAAGGTAATTTCACGATCTCCATAATTATATCCAACTGTCCAACATGTACCCAGCCACGATGACCCAGCCTGGCGCAGGATTATCCCTCTAAAATGGAGGTGTTATCCACTTTGGGTAACCAGGTAATCCTTAATTAAAAAATCTGAAGCCTAGCGCTCGGCCATCGCGATTGGCGAGTTCTTGCAGCTAGATTTGAGAGAGTTGCCTTTTAGGCTTTGTGTGCCTACCATAGATTGGGCATAACCCTTACCATCCTGGGACTGTGGTCAAATTCAATCTGAAGTCAAAATAATAAAAATAAAAAGGGTTCTGTTAAATCTGATACAGGAAGACGATTAAGCCGAAGAGGATTGCACTGGATAGCAGAAGAAACTTTAAATACGGCTATTGTATTTTATCGCTAAAAAGCCTCGCTTTATCTGGAATAAGGACCTATAAGTCCCCGATTTGCGAAGTCACGATAATCCTGCTTGGCATCCGTATAGCGGAATGATTTTAGAAACCAAGTTGTTTGTTCATTTCATTTTTATTTCATTCAAATATTCCACATTTTATTGTTGAGTTTAGGATCGGTTTTATTATAATAATAGTATATGATACATTACATTTTGTTGGTGAGAATTCATTTACAGAAACTTATTCTTTGAACAGTCCGATCGATGATCCGTATTTACTAGTCTCTAACGTAAATTAGTAAGTAATTATACTTTACAAGCTTTTATTTAGCTTGCAATGTATGTATGTAACTATGTTGGGGTGGAATCTTGCAAGTCTCATTTCACCCACATGCAGTGGTCGGATTGACTTGATATTTGGTATACATTAGTGTATTGGATGACAATGCAAGTACAGACAACAAAAAGTAGAGTCACCAAAAAAGATTGTATTAAGAAAGTAATTTTTAACAAAAAAGACTTGGAAGATGATGTTCCTTTCATACCATCGTAAATTGGTGAGGACCAGAGAGTAGCTAAAACTAATACCTAATAGACGGCCCAGTTCCCCTGGTTGGTTAAGATTTAATCTATCACGCCGTACAGGTCGTGGGTTTGATTCCCACACAGGACATGCATTTGGGTGCATGAACATTTTTGCATATCTTTCACACTTGATCAATGACTAATCTGCGTACTTACGGGCCAGTTGGCGCAGTTGGTTGACTCCACCTATCGCGCCGCAGGTTGTTTGTTCGATTCCCGCACAGGACATGCATTTGTGTGCATGAACATGTCTGTATGTCCTGAGTTTGGGTGTAATTATGTCTATTAAGTATGTATTTACAAACAAAAAATACTATATTATGTATTATATCAGTTATCTGGTTTCCATAGTACAAGCTCTGCTTAGTTTGGGATCAGATGACCGTGTGTGAGGAACGTCCCAGGATATTTACTTTTAAAATAAGCCAAACTTTCATAACTTTTTCTACCTAGTCTTACGTTTCTGGGAAGATCTTCCAAACAATAAGTAAACATATTCTGACATCATCGTTAATCATACCGAATTTGCACCTGCTACCATTTTTGGTTTTCGCGGCTATTTCTGGATTTCGCGTGATTTCTGATGGCAGAGATAATCATGTTTATTATTGTTCACTGATACACATACAACATAGACTTGGTAGTTGGTACAAAAATGCCATACGTACGGTAGGGTTTAAAATAAAATAAAATAAAAAATATTTATTTATTTTTATATGAAATGTACTCGGGTTTGACAACTAGCCCGATATTGGGTAGGTACAGTCGAGGACATAAATATGTATACACTTTTTGAAATTCAAAAGCAATTTTCTCGCATGTTTAACATTTAAGTGTTAAACTATTACACAAATCATAAGAGTATATTTTAGAAGATTCTGCCTTTATATTATCTCTTAATTTCAATCAGTAGTTTAAGAGGAAACCGTTGTTTAATTTTATTAAGTGTATACATATTTATGTCGTCGACTGTACTTAGTACAATTTGTACCATTATTGAGGCGCCGATCCCACAGTAAGAGTTCAAGAGTTCCGAGTTCAGAGTTTCGCGTTCACTACTGCGAGCGAGCAGTCTAAAGCTCTAAAGGAAAATGGGCAAAATTGTATGGAGCTTGTCCCATAGGCGGCTACCAATAATTTCTATGTATTCTATTTATTTATTTGAGAAATCAACAGCGATACAAAATTTAATGGTGAGTATACAATTATTGATGGAAAATAAAGCCAATTACAGATTTCTACAGATAACAATCAAAGTAAAGGTTACATATTCGAGAAACAAAAAATATTTTGTTCAAACAAATAAAATTATTTATATAAAAAGCTGTAAGATTATAAAATACAAAGATAATACTAACAATGTGAAGCAATAATAATAAAACGAAATATAGTAAAAATTAAGGTTTTTACGTTCTTGCATGTGTGAGGGTTGTGTGTGTATGTGTAGTGTGGTGTATGTGTAGTGTGGTGTATGTTGTGTGTGTGTGTGTTAGCGGCAGATTGTTATTGATAGTGATAACCTATATTAACTGACCCGATCTGAGATAGATTTAATGATCTTTTGTTTAAAGATAAAGAATAAAGATGCTATTGGGCAATAATATATTAACAAATAAATATAAATATATGAAAGCTTATTACTGTGGTGTATTAAGAAAAAAAAGATTGCAAGGTGTAATTGTATACATACAGCAAGCAAAAGTTTGTTTTCATTATTTATCTCGTTTCATTGGCCTTATTTTAGTTTCATTAGTGGCCGCTAATGGGCCAGAATGACCATTGTCCTCTCTGCCTTGTGTCACTCAATAAATTAGACAGTGACTCTGCTCGGCTCTGACGTGTCACCTCACCTGCCAGCTTTAGAAAATGGAACTCCGACAGAACGTGCATTCTCTTGAACGCCGAGTTCTTTCTGTGCAATGATCAAAGGTGAAGCATAGATTACAGTGAACGCGGAACTCTTAGAACTCTCTCTATGGGATCGGCGCCTTACTCTGTGGTAGTATGTCACTACTAACAGCCTATATATAATTTTTTACTAAGGTATTAAGCGTCAGACGTCTTTTATAGGCTCTCAATCGTGTAACCTGCCTGCCCGGCTACCACCCTCCAGTATAATATCCATCGCCAAGCACCTACCGTTGGGTTCCAGCACATAGAATTGAAAAAATGAAACGCTTCTCCCTCTTAGAGACGCCTTGCTCAACAGATTCCATAATATTCAAAAGTGTATCAGTTGACGACACCGTTTTAGCGACAAGATGACGTTATATGTATTTTCTTATCATTTACTACTACTGTTGACACATAGTGCTATGGTATAGAGTCGATATTAGAATGACGGCCAATCGGACTCGGTTATGTGATTCACAATTGGCTACTTTCCTATAAAATGATCATCATCATCAGCCTAGTCCCACTACTGGGCACAGGCCTCCTTTCACAAATGAGGGTGAAAGGGACTGGGCGATACTCCACTACGCGTGCCCATTGCGGATTGGTGGAGGTAGGCTAGTCGTCAACCTACTGTTGAAATTTTTCAAGCTGCCTAGGAGGCATCCAACTAGCTTAACGACTATCACAATTAAGTGATAACCGGGGCCAACGGCTTTACGTGCCTTCCGAAGCACGGAAACGCTCGATTTGAAAACCAATAGGCGCTGATCGAAGCGCTTCAAAAATGATATATTCCGTCAATTACATTATCAAAGCATTATTGAAGCGCTCGTGGTGTAGCATGATTAGCCGTTCTTAATCGATCGGCAAAGTTAAGCTACGTCTGTCTTGGTCGGTACCTGGATGGGTGACCGCCTAGTGGTATTTCAAATCGAGCGTTTCCGTGCTTCGGAAGGCACGTAAAGCCGTTGGTCCCGGTTATCACTTAATTGTGATAGTCGTTAAGCCAGTTGGATGCCTCCTAGGCGGCTTGAAAAATTCCAACAGTAGGTTGGCCACTAGCCTACCTCCACCGATCCGCAGTGGGCACGCGTGGTGGAGTATCTGCCCATTCCCTTTCACCCTGATTTGTGAAAGGAGGCCTGTGCTCAGCAGTGGGACATTATAGGCTGATGATGATGATGATGACATTATCAAAACATATTGGACACGTATTTTTTTTTCGTCAATCAAACAAAAAATGATGAAGTTATAGCCCGTTGAGGTTTTTAATAATATTTTATTGCGAAATGTGACGTCGCGCATAACTTTAATTTTATTAGTTTGATAGACGAAAAATAATACGTGTCCAATATTTTCTGATCTAACTGAAAGACTAAATAGAATTATATTTATCTTCGTCTCTTTTAAGCCGCGCGAGACTCCTTGCTCTGTAGGTGTCTGTTGGTTCTGGTTTCTCTTCTGCGCTTACCATTTCTGGAATATCATCAGCTTCACTAACCACGCTGGGATGTTGTTTACATGGATTATGAACATGCCATTATAAGTAATGGTAACTGCTAACGAGAGCTGTTATGAAACAAATCCCAATGAAACAAGCCCTTCTTCATTACATTTTCTCCCGTTAGGTATTTGGAAATCCTCTCAATTCGCAGTTTTCCCTTTTGCGGCGGATTAACTGTGGTACAAGTTGAAAGCGCACCGCGTTTATGAATTTATGAATGCATAGAGCTGTTCATCTAAGAATACGTTAACTTTGTAAAATTCCCTGCACTTACTCGTATGTTTCTACGGGTAAGAGTTACACTATCGGTTATTCACAGTAATATTTATTTTACTACTTATATTGCTGTAACATTTTAATTAGGTAATCTTTACACCACAATAGTAAAATAAGGAGAAAAATTGAATTAGCTTAGCCATCCAAAGAGGAAAAGCTGCCAGGCTGGTGGGAACCTCGCCGATGACGGGCATCAGCGGCACCTTCGCGAAACAACACTTTTATAACTTAGACCGAATCCAGAGGGTGGGTTCTATATCGACCGTTTTCACTCATGAATGGCCTGCTGACGTCACTGGGCAGGGCGCGCCGCGAGGCGGGTGTGGGCGCCGGGGCGCGGGGTGCGCGGGGACCTGCGGGGTTGGGGCAAGCCTTGAACTTGGTGCATTGATTTTGCCAACCCTGCACTTGAAATGCAGTACGCGAGTATTCCTGGAAATTACGCTGGCTATTTTTAAAGTGTCACTCTCGATAGTGATGTTCTATTTGTGACTCGTATTGGGTTATTTAACGGTTTATAATGGTCATGAGGAGGCTTACCTACTTATTACATGGAATGGTTGAAAACCAAGGTTTTAAATAGCCTCGGCATAAAGATGCTGGACGTCATTCGTGATGCTGGGCAGCTCGTACTTAGGTATTACTCACTAGCTGACGGCGCGACTTCGTTTGCGTGGTGCTACCGTACCCTGTGGTGATACCCCACCCTACCCTACCCTACATTACCCTACCCTATATGAATAATTTTCCCCATTTTTGCAACATTTTTCACTGATGCTTCGCTCCTATTAGCCGCAGCGTGATGTTATATAGTTTAAAGCCTTCCTCGATAAATGGACTATCCAACACAAAAATATTTTTTCAATTCGAACATTAGTTCCTGAGATTAACGCGTTCAAACAAACCAACTCTTCAGCTTTATAACATTATTATAATTAAATTAATAGTGAGGCAGAGCAAAAGTGTAAGAATTTTGTCTTATGTCAGGTGTCGCTTCACTAGTTTTTTTCTTGGATTACATTACCGATACTTATTAGATTAAATTCTTTATTTCCAAGACGGACACGACATGGCAAAGTTCCAAGTTACAACAGACCTTTTATAATTTTCCTTTCTAGCAAATTCTGCTACACGTAATAAATTACTTCTCGAGAACACCATCTCAATGTCAGTGACACATTTGTCATCAAGTGAATCATAATAACTGGCTACAAATACCAATTTACCGTCACGTTTCGTCAGTTCGGTCATCGCATGACGAGTGGCGCTGGCGCGTCACGTGGCGTCACCGGTCGCCGACGCGTGCGACGCGTCACGCGTCATACAGGATAAGATAATTCAAAACAGTCGGTTGGAATTTTTATTTGTTTATTTATTTGTATGATTTTTTGTTTGTTTTGGATTGTAGTTTTTTGGTAGCCAAAATACTGTTTATTGTATGTAAAATTTTACGTAAGGAAAAACCTTTCCTATTTAAAATAGAGATTTCTTTTTCAATCAAACATTATGTACAACTTATTTTATTATATTTTATTTTATTTTTATTGGAATACTTACGGCTATAATACATCAAATTGCTTAAATAAGTAGTAACGAAGCCTAACAAGATAAAGCCTAAGAAGAATAACAAGATGAAAACCTTTTTTTTTATATCCTCCCCTATGAGCTCTGGCGACCTTTGTCACGCGCAGGAACACAACTTTACACAACATAAAAGTTATTTGGCTACGGTATTCTGTAAGGTCCAGTCGAGCTGCTCTTTGAGCGAATAAACGCTAAGCTCTACCTCTCTGAAAAAACTACTTGCACCCCGCGGTTTCACCCGCGTACCTGAGATGTTCCTATATTTTTTCCGTAAGAAAGGTTGTACGGAAAAAAATATTAAGTACCTACTATAAATTTATTATTCCAGATTATTAGAAAACTTAAAAAAAAATGGATGAAATCGGTCAAGTCGTTCTCAAGTTATCGTGTGACCAAGGGAAATAGGGATTCATTTTTATACAGATAGCCCATGGTACGATGAAACACGAACGTAAACCTGTATAATTATAGTTTTTATGTTTGTTACAGGGCCAGTTACGTCGTTATAATACTGAAGGTTAATTATACTACAAATGAGAAGGAATTTGACTCAAAATATCATTATTTAAACCATTTTTTGTGTCTATTGTGGGCTAGTTGAAGTGGTTGCTAAATCTCTACCTATCACATCACGCCGTAGGTCGTTTGTTCGATTCTCATCCCAGAAATTGCTATGTATAAACTGTATGCACTGAGTCTGTGTGTAATTCAAAAAATCAAAATCAAAAAGATATATAATTCAGTTTAGGCACTGGTAAGGCACTTATGAACGTTGTTATTACATACTGGGTAGATTTCGAGATGGCATATTTTCGAAACCTACGTTTCGTTAGTCATGCTGAACAACTTTTACTATGGGACCAACACTGAATTCTCATTTTTTTTTTACTTTTCTTACATTATGATCGAGCAAGGTTGACATTTACTATGGAAAGTAAAAATATTTTTTTGAGAATTCACTATTGTTTCGATAGTAAAAGTTATTCAGCATGACTTACCCAACATAGGTTTCGAATATGTGCCATCTCGAAATCTACACCCTGTTATGTTGAATTTACCACCGGTTTGAAATACACAAGAGAGAGAGAGAGAGAGAGAGAGGTAGAGCTTAGCGTTTATTCGCTCAAAGAGCAGCTCGACTGGGGAATTACCTCCACCTTACAGAATACCGCAGCCAAATAACTTTATGTAGTGTAAAGTTGTGTTCCTGCGCGTGAGTAAGGTCGCCAGAGCTCATAGGGGAGGGGGGAAAGGTCGGTAACGCGTGAGCAATGCTTTTTGTGTTGCAAGCGTTCATATGGCTGCGGTAACCGCTTACCATCAGGCGGGCCGTATGCTTGTTTACCGACTTAGTTGTATAAAAAAAAAAAAAAAAAAAAAACACAAGCCTCCGGCAAGAAACTCAGCAAGGCTCATTGAATTATTACACAAAGGCTTTATTTTTTGTTTTTGTTTGTGGAAGATCTTTTACAAACTTACTTACCTATGTATTTTAGACGTCAATTTTGATAACTTCTTGCAACTTGTGAAGATTGGCATACATAATTTTGTCGTATTGTGACTTAGAAGCAGAAAAAGAATGAAAAAATTTATAAAATTTCATATCTAGTAAATTTTCATTTTATTTTCTTCAAAATTCAGCTCATGGTTCCTTTCAGCGTTCTTCTCTAAGACATGTAGTTCAGAAGTTGCACATACTGGCTAGAAAAAAAACACTGTATATCAATTATCCGGTATATTATCTATGTTTATATTATGGAGTTGCAAAAAAACAAACAATAATCTCAATGGTTTTCCGTGAACGTTTTTTCGAAGCACGTTTTATGTTAATGCGGAAAATAACAGATAAGTACCTATTCAATGTGTGGACGGCGACTGTGTCACGTAGTGTCTTGCGCAGGGCAATACGCGCCCTAGGAGTTATCATAGGAAAATAAACATTAATCACCTTATTGTCTAAGCTATAGAGTTGGTATTTACCCACGATACGATATTATTATACATACTTACCTATTTTAAATTTTATTGTAATAATACGTCGAATCAGCTCATCATACTCTAGTTTTCAGTTGAAGTTACAGAGTTTTTGTTCATCGGCATTTAGAATGTGTGTTGTTGAATGTGTGGGTATCTGCCATTTTTTATATATTTTTTTAATAAATCTCATCATTAATGGATCATCAGAGGACTATTATGAGCAAAACGATTTTTTACAAAATTTCCACGGTGTGGTTCGACTTTAATCACTAGATGGCGTTAGTTTAAGCTTGATAAAGTTGTACAGTCGAGGACATAAATATGTATACAATTAGTAAAATTCAACAACGGTTTCCTCTTAAACTACTGATTGAAATTATGAGATATTATAAAGGCAGAATCTTCTAACATATACTATTATGATTTGTGTAATAGTTTAACACTTAAATGTTAAACATGCGAGAAAATCGCTTTTGAATTTCAAAAAGTGTATACATATTTATGTCCTAGACTGTACCTACATGCTACATTATGAAATTGAAGAAAAGTAATTATTACTTGTATATAATTATTTTATGTGCAGAACAAGAGAAGTAGAGCATAGCGTTTATTCGCTCAAAGAGCAGCTCGACTGGAGAAGTGCCTCCACCTTACAGAATACCGCTGCCAAATAACTTGATGTTGTGTTCCTGCGTGTAAGGTCGCCAGAGCTCATTGGGGAGTGGGGAAAGGTCGGTAATCCGTGATACCTGTTGTGTTGCAAGCGTCCATATAGCTTAGGTAACCGCATAACCCAAGGAGGACGATGAGTCGATGTGGTCACGACTCATCGTGCGATAGCACAGCGAGGGTGCTGGGGGGAGGTATCACACTTCCCCCGGGACGAGCTATCTTAGCGGTGCGCGTGGAGGGGCGAGCAGGTACGCGTTCAACACGAGAGCCCGCCCCCCTCTACAGCGCAGATGGCGCCCACCGTGGGGTTTTAGCCGGTACAAGTCCGGTATAACCTGGCCGCTACCCCCGGGGCGGACGGGTATCCTATGAGGAAAAAAAAAAGGTAACCGCTTACCGTAAGCTCCTTTACCGAATTCGTAGTATAAAAAGAAACAAATTTCTTAACATACAGTCCTAAACTCCAATGTCATTGTTTACGCAAGCAATGATGAAAGGAGAATGATTGATTGAAAATTACAAGATTATATTATTACATTTTGAACTGGTTTTTACCTGCGAATGATAAAATGGCTCATATCTATCGATATAATATTACATATCTATATGCTAAAGTGATTCATTATACTGAAGGTATTTGTAGGTATATGACGCATTTGCAGGATATGCTTGTAGACAGCTTTGTTTTATTAATATCGCAAAATTTAATCAGGGTGCTGATATGTTTGGCTTATATCTGCATTGTAGGTCTTAATTTCAGCGGCTAAGAAGATGGGAAACATAATTTAATTATTAACAGGAGTTTTGAGGATGATGATGTGATGATCCTATCAGCCTAATGTCCCACTGATGGCTTCCATTCACAAATCAGGGTGAAAGGGAATGGGCAGGTAGTCCAACACGCTACGGATCCGTGGAGGTAGTCTAGCGGTCAACCTACTGTTGGAGTTTTCAAGCCGCCTAGTAGGCCTCCAACTAGCTTAACGACTATCACAATTAAGTGATAACCGACAGCTTTACGTGCCTTCCGCAGTACAGAAACGCTCGATTTGAAATACCACTAGGCGGTCAACCATCCAGGTACTGACCACGACGGTAGTAGCTTAACTTGCCGATCGATTAAGAAAGGCTAATCATGCTACACCACGAGCGCTTCATTAGTTTTGAGGATATGAATGCTATTTTGCCTATTTTTACATTTATGAAAAAATCGTTAGTGTATAATGAAATAAATAATAATAATAATAGTACCAAAGAATTTAAAGCGTCCAGAAGGATAGTCGCCTCTATGGCAACATGAAATAAACAAGCCAGAATTGACAGTATTTGACAGCCGTGCGCAGTACGAACTGAGAGCGATTTTCTCAGGGAGCCCCTCAAGCGGAGTGAAATTAAATGTCATGCTTTAGTAAGGCGGATTATCCATCTGGGTAGAGGCACGATGCCCTATGAAAATCTTTGAATAGTAGCTTGCAGTGACTATACCCGTGGCTGTATTTTCCATCACACCTGATATTGGATTAATGAGCTTGGTTACAATGCAGTATTTCATATAATACTCATCTAACGAATCGTACTAACATATCCAAATCAAAGCACACATCCTTAACAGAGCATGTAATGAAAAACGGTCTAAAATCATTTTCATGCGTTTTTTTTTACCCAGAGATAAATGTTGCCTGCCAGCTATGGTAAATAATACTGTAGAGATTAATTTAATACTTAGGTGGGAGCGGCCCTTCAATCTATTGATAATGTCAGGGAACCTTGTCCACCAGCACACGTTGTTTATACGTGATGACCGATTTTTGGACTGAACTTTGGACTTGTTGAAATTATTTCGTTAGGCTGGCTCAAACATTGCTCTTGGCTTGTTCGAATTATGCAGGTGTGCAAACAAATAATAAATCTAGCAAAATTGTAAACTATCTATCATATTATAGACATATATGAAATAAAGATGCGTGCATCCTTAGTAGGCAAGGCCTAATTATTGATTACCATAACTTTTTTTTCAACACACTCGCTCGTTAAGTGACAATTATTGCAAAATTGAAGTCTGTTTTTTTCCTCGCAAGTGTGTTGAAAAATGTCGTTTGACACGCGTGTGCATTGATAATTACACGCTTAGCTCACTTATTACCGCCTCGAGTGTTAATAACCAACTTTGCACACATGTATCATAATGTCCCTTAGTCTGAGGAGAGACTTTGTCTCCTTATGTGTGTTCTACCTCTTGTACAACGGAGAGTGTTCTAAAGAATTGTTCGACTTGATGCCCACGGCTACCTTCCACCATAGCAACTCTCGCCATCGACAGGGAGTCCATCCGCACACATTGAAACCAGAATTGTTTTGAACTGTGCGGGCTTAACGGAGCTTCCTTCCGCGAACGCTCAGACTTTGGGATGAGCTGCCGTGGTTTTTCCAATAGAGTACAGCATGGGGTTCTTCAAAAAGGGTTTGAAGAGATTTCTGCAGGGTCGGCAACGCGCGAGTACCCCTGGTGTTGCAAGTGTCCATAAGCTACGGTAACCGCTTACCATCAGGCGAGGCGAGGTATAAAAAAAAATACTATTATTTGCCAGTGACGTGAAAAGATACCCTCATTATGCCGTGACACGTTGGTTATGATTTTATTCAAAAACTTGGAAACAAAAAGTTTGGTATTAATTTTGAGCTGAAACTTTTTACAGAGTTTAGATACGTGCTGTATCTCCATCCCTTTCGGATAGATATGTATATTATTGTATGTTTGCCATGTTAGTTTAATCAATAATAGTTATTTATGCAACTATTGTATAATAATTAAGTACAGTTGCATACAAGACCATCATTGATCATTTTTGTAAACAACGAAGTAATTTTCTGCAATTCTAATATCGTTTCTTGCCGGAGTCTTCTCAGTTCAAGTTGTATTTGGAACCGGTGTAGAGTCATTTGTTAACGTTCATAAGTGCTTTATCAGGGCCAAAATTGAATAAATAATTTTTGAATTTGAATTTGAACCAAAATGGCGGGATACGACGTGAATTCGAATAATCTCTAGGTTTTTTTTATTACGGGCGCTGTGATAGTGTAACGCGCCTGCATGAAAATGTTCTTTTTTTTAATTTCATCAGGATACCACTGAGAATGTGGCTTTTTGGTGAGTAAGGAATAGCCCGAAAAAGCAAAAAAAAAAACATTTGCATAATGAAATTCAGTACAACATTATAACACTGTTTTGGGACTTTTTGGCGGGAACTTGCAGAGTGACGTAGCATTTTCATTTTTATTTTCATAAATTTGCGTATTTTGAGTTTTATTGTGTATTTTTGGTGGTATTTTACCCAATAAAGATCATCCATGTGCACCAGTGAAGTGAAATGAAATGAATTATGTGTATCGTGACTTTTCAAGTTGTCTCAAAATATCCGTGAAGAGTTTTAGTACAATGACCACCATTGTAGTAAAACATGACTTTTATGGACGGTGACTGACTGAGGACTATAATGTGAAGTGATTTATTGTGACTGGAAACTATAATATAACTCGACACTGGCAGAAATGAGCCCTAATTTGGGCTTGGTTGCCAAAATTAAAAATAAGAAGAAGAACACTGTTTTGGATGATATAATGGTTACTATGACAACCAGTGTTTTAATGTTGGCAATAAGCTAACTGTTTCAGGAACTGTTATAGAGGATTTATAGCATGGGTGTAGATAAAATATTAAGTGTATCATTAATTAGTATGTAATCAATGTTAAAAGAAAGTAAAAGATGAGTGTACAATACTCACTAATTAATTAATTAATAGATTAAAATTAAATATAAGAAAATGTGATTAAGCAAAAATATGTTCACGCCAAAGTTTCACGCATCGACCGCGTGCGTTTTGGACGAAGGAACTTCTGTGTTTATAAACATACTTGCCGTCCCCGCGGTTTCACCCGCGTTCCCGGTATAAAAAGTAGCCTATGTCGTTCTCCATACCATAGGCTATCTGCATACTAAATTTGATGTCGATCCGTTGAGTAGTTGAGGCGTGAAGGCGTAACAAACAAGCCAATTCACTTTCGCATTTATAATATTAAGTTAGGAATTAGGATTAGGATATTTTTACAGGACATATTAGTGAGGTAAAGTTAGACTTGAAGATTCATGTAATTATTCCCATCAAATTTCCAATTATTGGGTTATTGAGCCATTGTCCACCACATGCAGTGCAAATATAAAAGTATAGTTTATATCTTGGCCAATCTAACTTTCATTGGTAAGCCCATTGTCTAATTAGCGTCCCAACGGCGCGACCAAATGAAACCAACGCGCTGGCCCTAAAATGTTCAGTTTAGGGCCAACGCGACTGAGTCGTCTGCGTCGTACACCAATGCGACACTTCGTAGTTCGATCGATTAAAAAAAAACCGGCCAAGTGCGAGTCAGACTCGCGCACCGAGGGTTCCGTACAAACCTGTAGTTATATAAGTAAATGCTAGTATAGACCTGAGTATTTGATATGAATTTCAATTTATGACGTATTAAAAAAAAAAATACTTACTAGATCTCGTTCGAACCAATTTTCGTTGGAAGTTTGCATCGTAATGTACGTCATATATTTTTATAGATTTATCATTCTCTTATTTTAGAAGTTACAGGGGGCGGGACACACATTTTACCACTTTGGAAGTGTCTCTCGCGCAAACTATTTTTAAGTTTGAACATTATAGTTCTTACAGTTTCGGAAAAAAATTGCTGTGACATACCGACGGACAGACAGACAGACAGACAGACGGACAGACATGACGAATCTATAAGGGTTCCGTTTTTTGCCATTTGGCTACGGAACCCTAAAATGGCGGTACTGTTTACTTGTATGAAGAAGTTTTTTTGCAAAATGTTCCGGTGGGCCTATCCTGACTTTTGAAATCATTGGGTAAGCCACATTACAGGGGATCCCTGAAATACTTACTAGATGTCAAAATCAAAAAGTTATTTATAAAGTGAAATCAAAAAGTTATTTATAAAGTGTAGGCACTTGAATTATTGTGTAGGCACTTGGATCTAGATGACATACCAACAAATTCCAGAACTTTCGAAATTCGTATAATTTTGGGTTGAAATACCTACAATGATTAGAAGTCAGCAAAAGTTTTCCATCACGAACATGTATCGTGAGTGGTACAAGAGATAGATCCGTTTAAAAACTTACGTCATGTGATAACGCTCGTGCGCCTCTCCACATTGATTATTTGATAATAGCGGGTAGGTACTAAACAAAAATAACACGCGATAACAACTGAATAGATAATGTAGATATATGCGATTGGCAGCTGTTATTGTACTTGTTATATCAGGTGATTCGAGTTTTAGCCGGTAATTGGCTGATTTTGTTGATGGAAGATTTTTTATGGTGCGTCCATGTTTGTAGAACCGAGCAAGAGCCGAGACATGAACGAGCACACTGCGAGCACGATTCGCGTAGCGTGGACGGGCTTGCGAGGCTCGAACGAGCGCGATTTTCAGTTTTTTCACGAACAAAGGATAAAAGAAGGATTCGCATCGTGCTCGTTGTAGGACGCACCATTATATTACATGATGCTTTTGCTAGCGGATTTACCTGTTTCAAATCAGAATATGAGTTCTAAAGAAGCTATAAACTGGCTATAGACTGGCAGCGTTTCCTCCTTTGGATAGCCAAGCGCGATAAAGCTCCACACCTGCCGGTCTTTCGAGGCTTCAATGGGTTTCGATGATAATGTATGAGCGAATATTGGCGAGTTGGTCAGGGAAGCTACTGCAAAAGGCATACACAGATGGTTTGATCCAATGGACATGGGAGCATATTTGGAGAGTGTGCTAAGGAGTTTATCCTTTACATTTCTCTATATCGGACCACAAGACTCCGGGAGAATTTTCATCCACACGTTGTCGAAATCCTGCTTATACGGAGACAACGCTTCATTTCTTCATTCCTTATGCGAAAAGCAAAGGAGTGGAACTCTCTTCCGGGGTCTGTATTTCCCGACACCTTTAACCTAGATGTATTTAAGGCCAGAGTGAATAGGCATTTCTGGGCAAGCGTGCTACACTTGCGTCGACATAGCTCGAGTAAGCTATTTTTTATAAAAAAGACTTTCTCCTCATTGAACGCCATTATTTTTAGGTTCAGTTTAAAATCCTGCATTTGAAAGGGTGCTAAAATAACAAAAAAACCGGCCAAGTACGAGTCGGAGGGTTCCGTACAATAATAATAATAATAATAGTTGTTTTTATAGAAATATTGTAAAAAAATAATCATATTTATATATAGGATTAGGTTTTTTTATAATATTTTTGATTTTATACATTAATGTTATAAAAAAATAATTTTAAGAAATCAGCTAAATAAAGAGAATAATAATAATAATGTTACCTTAATCAAATTGACTGTGAAATGAATAGTAGTCGGAACAAATAAAATCACCATAACATACAAGAAACGTCCCTTTAATTTTTATTTTATTTATTTATTATTATAGCGGCAATAGAAATACATATTTTTTTTTGTGAAAATTTCAAGTGTCTACCTATTACGGTTCATGAGATACAGCCCACTAACAGACAGACAGACGGACGGCCGGACAGTGGTCTTATGAATAGGGTCCCGTTTGGCAACCTTTGGGTACGGAACCCTAAAAAATAAGTATTTTTAAAATCATACAGGTGACGTCTAAAAATACGAACTTCAAAGGCTAACAGCGTAGTATTTTTTAAGCAGATTAAACGTTTATTTAGCACTCTTTAGCGTGCATCAGTGAACTATACGTGGGCCCGTGTGGTCCTTGGTCCATTCCATGGCCCACTTGCGAAGCTTGGTAACGTAGAAAATATCTCACATCATAGGTACTATTTTTATTTTTATAATCTGGTGCTGATGGTCTGATTTTGATGTTTTCAATACAATATAATTGTATGTTTGTATTTGTTCTATACGGCGTTCATCTACGTTGGGTAATAAAATAGGTACAGTCGAGGACATAAATATGTATACACTTAGTAAAATTCAACAACGGTTTCCTCTTAAACTACTGATTGAAATTATGAGATATTATAAAGGCAGAATCTTCTAACATATACTATTATGATTTGTGTAATAGTTTAACACTTAAATGTCGAAACATGCGAGAAAATCGCTTTTGAATTTCAAAAAGTGTATACATATTTATGTCCTCGACTGTACGAAGATTATGAAGTATGTCGACTAAAATTTCTAAAGGTATGTCGAAAATTATCATAGAGCTTGTTAATCATACAACTACACAAATACAGACTTTTAATGACTGAAAAGTCAGTTCCAGAATACAGAGTTAATTTTCCAAGGGTAGACAAATGATATTTTAGAGTTATTTAATACCAAATCATATTCCAGACAGTAGTATAGTATCACCAGCAAAACTTATCTCAAAGAGTTTTATGCCATGCTATTTCGTGACAAAACTCAAAATTAATGAAATTTTAAAACCATAAAACTATTAATTACTGTCTCCCAAGGTTTCACCCGCATTCCCGGGATAAAAAGCCTATGTCCTTTTATCTGCATGCCAAATTTCATGATGATCCGTTGTGTAGTTGAGGCGTGAAGTCGTAACAATAATAAACAGAATAACAAACTCACTTTCGCATTTATAATATTAGTTAGGATTCTGCTAACTGCTACGGACCACACACTCGTACACGAAATCTCACTGAAATCAATAGACAGACCTCGGGGATTCCACCTATCGCGCCGCAGGTCGTGGGTTCGATTCCCACACAGGAAATGCATTTGTGTGCATGAACATGTCTTTATGTCCTGTGTCTCGGTGTATATATTTATATTAAGTATGTATTTACAAACAAAAAGTATTATATGTATTATATCAGTTATCTGGTTTCCATAGTATAAGCTCTGCTTAGTGTGTGTGGGGAATGTCCCAGGATATACCTATTTCTTTTTTTTTAACCTCGTCAAATCGGTCTGTTTTCCTTTGCCTCATTAGTACAACAGATAGAAAAAGATGCATTAACCGTCATACCTTCAGGAGTACAAGCCATCTCCATATCGAAGATACTGATAATATGAAGAACCACCATACACAACTTGGAACTGAAATACCAAACATTTTTGTATCAAAATTTAACATTTGGGGTCGGAGGGTATTGTCCTCAAGCTATTTCCATCGCTTCGACCCTCGAGCGACCCCGTTAGCCTAATTCGAATGTTTACTTGAGTTATTTTTATCCTCTTGAGACCAGTTTCATTCAAGAGCTGGGTGTGTCTACATACATAAATAAACAATTAGGTTGTGGACGAAAAAATATTTGTCTCTCGACACATTTCTACAAAACCTGAAAGCTAAAAATTTTAGTCATCAACACGATATAAATTTTAGAATTAAAGGCGAATGTTTTTATATAAAAATGTCTATGATGTGGCTAAAACCGGGGCTCTGACCCTACGTCAGGGGTAATTATTAAGTATTTGGGAACAGTTTTTACAAAAATGCCGTGCTCTGTCTCCACACGATTTTCTACTTCAGCGAAAGCTCAAGCTGTCCTGGGTGGGAATAGAACCCACACCCTGTGACGTAACAGGTAGCGTAGATAAACAACTATGCCAACCGGCCCGTCTAATCTATCTACATCTATTGATAAGTGAAGAGAAAAATTTGTGCTCACGTAGAAGCGTGGTGTTTGGAATTATTATTATTAAGTTTATATACACAAAGACTGCAAAAACCAAAATGTCATTCATCATCAGCCTATAATGTCCCACTGCTGAGCACAGGCCTCCTTTCCCAAATCAGGGTGAAAGGGAATGGGCAGATGGAGTATCTGACCACGCGTGCCTACTGCGGATCGGTGGAGGTAGGCTAGTGGTCAACCTACTGTTGGAGTTTTCAAGCCGCCTAGGAGGCCTCCAACTAGCTTAACGACTATCACAATTAAGTGATAACCTGGACCAACGGCTTTACGTGCCTTCCGAAGCACGGAAACGCTCGATTTGAAATACCACTAGGCGGTCACCCATCCAAGTACCGACCACGACGGTGGTAGCTTAACTTGCCAATCGAATAAGAACAGCTAATCATGCTACACCACGAGCGCTTCTAAAAATTATCTTTCAAATTCTTCTTTCAAATTTCATAAATTTATTAAAACTACTAAATTAGGAATTTCGAACACTCTGCGAACTATAGTTAGTTACTAAAAATAATGATATCTCATGGGTATATGAGTAGAAAAGAGCACCGCGTCCCTAAAAGAGCGTTGCTATTTAAATCCGATAGGAGATGGAGGTAAAAGGGGGATTATCATACGATAAAGAGTGATTGACTGAAATATCGATAACAATTCAGCGATAACATACATAAAGCCGATCCCAAATAAAGCATATCTCACTAATATTACATATTGCAAGTAAGGCACAGACCGCAGAACAGAGTAAGCTTTGATACAAAAATTTCTCAATGATAAATCGCTAAGCCTGTAATAAATCTGCCTGTAATCAACCTACTAACCTATTCTCGCCATATCCCGAAGGATATTAGCCCTAGCTTGTCCCCCATCATCTAGGACAGGCTAGACGGTAGTTTGATGCAATTAATCGCAAACACAATCACAGGGTATCACTGGATATCGCATCGAGTGACATTGGTAGATCGAATCACTTGTAAAGTGATAGATAATGTTCTTAATAAATTAAGTAAAGTGGATTGATTGTGACATCCTTGTTACTATTGTCACGAGTTGTGTGTTTTCTAAGATTGACATTGGTGCCGATTCTGTGTTGATCTCTTTCTTACGAATGTTATTGAAAAAGGATAGAACATGTTTAAGCTGTCAAATTAATCTTTGCCGTCTTATTTTGCGTGTATTTAGGCGTAACCGCGATAGATGGTTTCTATTGCAAACAAGCATTGGACTAATTTGACAGGACTAAATTACTTACATCCTTTTCTTATGTTCTTTGTAAGAAAGAGACAGTGACATTAAAATTATTTTAGTTGGAAACAACAGAATCAGGGACATTGACTGAGTTGGACCTAGTGGTGCCCAGAGTTTTCGTATGCTATCATTAGTCTGTAAACCAAAGCGCTTCGAAATCTGCAAGGTGCAAAGGCCCTGAAGGTATTTTTAGATGCTTCTGGACAGCATTTGGTCCTTTATCCAAATGTAGTATATGCTAGCCGCGAACAGTACAGGAAAGCAACTTTTCCACGTGACATTACGACAATCTCAACCTGGTATATGACAATATGGCTGGAGGTGGCAAGCACTCAAAGCCTATAAGGGAACTGTCAAATCATCCGGGGGCCAAGTCTGCTAAAAGGTCATACTGACACGATACTATTGCAATTCCATTATCTTTGAGCCGATGTGCACAGTCTACTAATTCAAAATGGTCTCATAATGAATGATAAGAATTTTAGTACCGAAACTGTCAAATCTGAGAAATAAAAGATAATTGCGGCACGATTGTAGTTTCAGTGGAAAATCATCGGAAAGCTATCATGGCGCCATTATGACGCTATTGTGTTAGTAGACTACCAAAACTGTAAAATGTCACAATTTTGACACCACTGAAAGTTCATTGGGTAGGTAGTTGTTTAGCGAAAGATTATCAACTTGCAGTTTTTGGTACCCTGCCAAGTGGGTACTACTATAAAGTTTTCTTTTAACCGACGAAAAAACGGAGGAGGTTTACAAGTCGACGCGTATATATATATTTTTATGTATGATCACGCATAACTTTTTACAGAGCAGTCCGATTTTGATAATTATTGTTTTATTGGATGGGGTTTACCTCGAAACAAATATTACAAAAAAATACATACCTAAGTAGGTTATTGGTTTGTCCCCGACTGCAAAACCTTGTAAAATTCATGTTATATTCAAAATCCTATATATCTAAAAGATTTATTATTTTTTGCTTTTCAGTTTTAGGTTTTTTTTTTTTCTTAAAAGTTTTTTTCTAAATATCATTCAAGATTACTAGGGATGGCAAGAGCTTACTTAATTGAGAGTTTGTATTATGTTATTATAAGTTTATCCAGTATCGCTGTGTCAGTGGGTCAGTGAGGTCCTCTGGCAGAGAGGTCGCGCACTCCATATCGTAAATAATATTACTATGATCATTTTGTCGTTTAACATAATTGTATGCGATAATTTATTTACCTTGCTTTACTATTGGTTATGTATGGGACATGGTCGCATTTGTATTGTCATCTATATATATATAAAAATCAATGCCACTTATCGTTGTAATTTTATAACTCAAGAACGGGCTCACCTATGCAAACCAAATGTTTAGGCTTTGTTCGGATTATTTAGATTATTTAGGCGATGATAGCTCAGTGGTAGTGACGTCGGATACCGAGACGAAGGTCCCGGGTTCGAATCCTACAATGAGCTTGAGCTTTCGGTGAAGGAAAACATCGTGAGGAAACCATAGCACGGTGGTAGGGTACTTTGTAGTACCCATCTGGCTGGCTACCACCCTCAAGTTGAAAATCTGTCGCCAAGCACCTATCGGTGTGTTCCGTCAGCTGCACTTGAGAGCCAGTTCCTTCTAGGCTTTGTGTGCTTACCACCTTCGACCACATCATCACTTACCATAGTGAGATTGTGGTCAAACACAGGCCTATACCACAGTCTAATAACCATACAGTCGTCCGACGCCTTTGATCTTGTGAAAAATGCCGACAACGTCTAGACAGTATCGCGACGGCCAGGGTTGTCACAAGTAAACAATATTTACAAAATTATTTATTTATTGCAGATAACAATAAATCATTGTTAGCATTATTATATTTTAAACAATATTATAATAACTACTCCATCATCAGACCCTGAAAACCATACATGGTCAAAGTTCATCTCACGACAATTCCAACAACCCCAAACACGGTTAGGATACGAAGTTCCGCTATGGAGTTCCAGTGCTTACCCTCCTACTCCATCATCAGACCCTGGAAACCATACATGGTCAAAGTTCATCTCACGACCATTCCAACAACCCCAAACACGGCTAGGATACGAAGTTCCGCTATGGAGTTCCAGTGCTTACCCTCCTACTCCATCATCAGACCCTGAAAACCATACATGGTCAAAGTTCATCTCACGACAATTCCAACAAACCCAAACACGGCTAGGATACGATGTTCCACTATGGAGTTCCAGTGCTTACCCTCCTACATCATCATCAGACCCTGAAACCATACATGGTCAAAGTTCATCACACAACAATTCCAACAACCCCAAACACGGCTAGGATACGATGTTCCTCTATGGAGTTCCAGTGCTTACCCTCCTACTCCGTCATCAGACCCTGAAATCATACATGGTCAAAGTTCATCTCACGACCATTCCAACAACCCCAAACACGGCTAGGATACGAAGTTCTGCTATGGAGTTCCAGTGCTTACCCTCCTACTCCATCATCAGACCCTGGAAACCATACATGGTCAAAGTTCATCTCACGACCATTCCAACAACCCCAAACACGGTTAGGATACGAAGTTCCGCTATGGAGTTCCAGTGCTTACCCTCCTACTCCATCATCAGACCCTGGAAACCATACATGGTCAAAGTTCATCTCACGACCATTCCAACAACCCCAAACACGGCTAGGATACGAAGTTCCGCTATGGAGTTCCAGTGCTTACCCTCCTACTCCATCATCAGACCCTGAAAACCATACATGGTCAAAGTTCATCTCACGACAATTCCAACAAACCCAAACACGGCTAGGATACGATGTTCCACTATGGAGTTCCAGTGCTTACCCTCCTACTCCATCATCAGACCTATTGAAAAAAAAAAAAACAAACACTCATGCCCTGTGCCTGTTACCTATACCTGTGTACCTATTAGATATTTTTTACCGTCCGCCATTCGGCCATTTTGTTGGCGTTATTAACGTGACACGACATGACAAATATAAAATTATTATTGTATGCACTCTACGATAACAAACCATGATTTATTTACCTTTCGTCTTTGTGTGGAAGCTGATGAAACCGCAGATCTTTATTTAAATAGGATGAAGACTTGCAGTCTCTCACAGCACACGTCGTTTGCACCATTTTAAATAAAATAATTACAGACACAAACACGCGTTAGCCCTGAATGCTGTTTACCGAGCTACTAACATAATTTTGTTCGCAGGTCGGTAACGGCTTTCCCGCGTCTCGTCCCTCACACCCCGCACGATTGCCCTGTCTAGACGGCTTCGTCGACCGAATGTATGGTTATTAGACTGTGCCTATACACAGTAAATAAAAAAAAAAAAAGTAGATAGTTTATGTGAAATTTGCACAAAATCGGTAGAGCGGTTCTTCATTTATCACATTTTTTGTAGGGTAGGGTAGGGTAGGGTAGGGTAGGTTAGGGTAGTGTAGGGTAGGGTGAGGTAGGGTAGGGTAGGGTAGGGTGGGGTAGGGTAGGGTAGGGTAGCACCTCGCGAACGAAGTCGCGCCGGGCAGCTAGTAATTTATATAAATAAATGTACCTAAATACGTAGTGAAGTAAGAAAATAAATACAATAGCCATATTCTGCTTCATTATCCTTATATACAATGGTGATATTATGGTAAAATACAAGCCTTATTTATCCTAACTTCTTAAAAGTATAGGCTATCCTAATCCTAACTAATATTATAAATGTGAATTAGTTTGTTTGTATTTTACAGACAATCCTTTTTAAGTGATCTTCCCATAGAGATTCTATGAATCTTCCTCATGCCATTAATTTAATGACTTTAGATTTTGCCGCGATATTTGATTGTACAGGAATGATATCGAAATCCTCCGTGTGAACGCATTGCTAAAATCCAATAGTGTTAGAACTGTAAGTTTGTCTGTTCACCTTTTCACCATCGCAGAGCGAATATCATATCGTCGCTTAGATAATAATACCGCGCAAGTGTTAAATATGACAAGTTATCAAGAGAGATAAAAAACTGATTATTTCCTTTGAAATACTTCAGACATGCTAACTGAATAGATAAATAGTTTAGATTAGGTTCATTATGACGTCACATGTTAAAATATTAGTAACATCATTCGACGCGCGCCGTCAAAATCTATCCAATGAAGTATAAAATTCCTCTCCATCCCAAGGTTGTCTGGAAGAGATCGCTTCTTAGCGATAAGACCGCCTATTGTACTTTTAGTAATTTTTAATTTTAAGCTTATTTATACTTTGTTAAATACTTTTTGTACAATAAAGAGTTATCTATCTATCTATCTATCTATCTATAAAACGTCACATGGCCATTTTTCGACTTACTCGGTATTGTTACCTAACTGTAATTTTGACTAGGGATGTCACGGTACGATGCCCGACCAGACTGGAAAGGATTGTGTAAAATTTATCCCACCAAAAATGTTAGGCTGAAACTGAAATGTAATGACCTGTGAATAAATTTTTCACCTTACGCCCATGTGACAGTAGCGAAACGGCCGAGCCCCATGTTTTGACTAAGGTGTAGAGTTAGTTAAGTTAGGTATCGTAGAGTTAGGGCGTGTAGAGTTATAAGCTTGGCTCTATTTGACATCTGATATGTTTTTGATAGTGCGAGCCATATGGTCTCGTCTTGGCAACATTTACATGAAATGACGGGATTTCACTTCTTTTTGTAAGTGGCCTATTATAATATTTTTCAAATTTTCGGACCTCTGGCTTCTAAATTTGCGGAAGTCTCATACAAACTACCATCCCCTATTTTAAGGGGTAGGCAGATAAAAGTTCCAAGTGCTAGATTTTTTTGTTGTTTATGTACTAATACTAGCTTACATACCAAAATTCAGCTTTCTAGGACTTCAGGAAGTACCTTAAGAGTTTTGATGATCATCAGTGAGTCAGTGAGATACAAGATAGAAAAGAACTGGGTGCACAAGACGTTCTAGAGTTTGAGATAAGGCAATCATGCAATTAGACGATATTCTGAAAAAGAAGGATTGCTTTTTTTGGGAGCAGGAACCATAAACGCTTCTTTCCAAAAAGAAGGAAAGAAACTCGTAGCAATTGATAAATTGAAGATATAAATTAAAACACGAGTAAGAAGCTCAATGAGAGGAAGAATTTTCCGGCTGATATTGTCACCTACAGCATTGGAAGCAATGGACAGTGCCTTTAACATCACAATAAAAGAAAAAGATGAAATATTGGGACACTTGGAAGAATTAAGATCACCACCTAAGTACTTAAGAGGGGTTCCTATCTGCAAATAATTTGAAAAATAGGTAAGTATTTGAAGAAACTATTGCCGTCGCGCTATGCCGCTATGCTATGCGCTATGTGCGATAGGGACATCTGCAGCTCAGACCGATTTATTCACAAAAAAATTGACGAAATCAACGTTTCGTTTTCCCCATTTTCCTCCTCGAAAACTGAGCCAATTTTTTACATTAAAATTTTAAGTAAGGAGCTATCTAGGTCCCTATTACTTTCTTTTATGTTTAAATCTTTTCGAATTTTTCTGGTAGTCCTTTTAATCACGGCGGAAAAATAGGTCCTTTATTGTTATTTTTTGGAGGGCCATACTCTCTTTAACAATTAGTTTCTGAAAAAAAGGAAGTAACAGGACGTGTCCAAAGCAGAACTTGATTATATGAAAAAAATGATTACTCTAGAGGCATTATTCAGGAAGAAAACAGTGGAATACATTTGTATGGAATGATCGTAGCCCAACTCCCGTCTTAATACACTATTCCATGTTGATAAAACCATCAAACCTTTTTTTGCTCTATAGTTCAGAAGGTCTAAAATCCAGTCACGTTTTATCGATAGTAGTTAGAGGTTTGTTTGTCGAAATTAATATTACAATAATACGTTTATTGATAAGGTATTACATATAATTTATGTACGTATTTGAATCATATTGTTTTAAATGAAATAGTTATAAGTGCCTACATTCAGTCTGTCGTAGACAACATATTCTATAATATAAACAATATGTTGTCTCACATATTTATAGTAACTTACGTAAAGACACAGATTTATTATAACTTATACTGTTAAAAGGGTCACGTAAATAACGTCACTCTATTGTCATTATCAAATAATGTGACATTATTTACGTGACCATTTAATCAGTATATTAGTTAAATAGCACTTTATGAGTAAGGGGGTAAATCTTCAAAATTCGTTGCTGCATCTAGCTTCTATTCCTTTTCCAGCATTTTTTTCTTGGTGCGTATTATAGAACGTCAATAAATGCTAGTGAGTCGAAATTTAAACAATTTAATTTGGTACCTGCAGTAATGATATAAGGTTTATTTCCGATTAAAACGATCTGTTCTTGAGACTTGTTGTTCTTTAATACAGGCCTTGGTCAATTAAATTTAGCTTTTGTTTTTCATGTCAGAAGGTTGACATTCAGACGGTCTATCAGCAAGTGGCTATTGTCGCATAAGGACATTAGCATTAGGGGATTGGCTGTGTTTCTGAACTTTACAAAACCTAGAAGCCTACTGACTAACAAGTGCAACGTGCAAGTGCACACCATAGCACGGTACTTGGCAGCTTGAGGGTAGTGGCGAGTACCCGACCACCGTGCTATGATTCCTCACGAAGTTCTCATTCCCTCTCCCTTTGAATTTATCAACTATCACCGCTTAAAAATCGCATAAATTTAAAGATGTATTTTTGCACACCTAAAAATGTTGCTATAAATCTACCACACGCAATATTTATAGTTGTCATATCAGTTTGTTTGCACCAAGCGGGGCGCGTGAGTAGAGGTCCTGTCGTGACCCTCGATAACCGGCTGGTTTCAGCCGGTTTGCCTTTATTGTGCGTCTACTCTGAAGGTATATTGACTGACATGAGTTTTAGCAATTCGTAAATTAAAGTCATTTTAATATTTTTGTAAGCATTTTTGTTGATTGTGAAGGCGAATGTGCAGTAACTGCACAAAAAAGGTTTTTAGTACTAAGTTATAAAATATGTATGAAAATAATTAAATAAATAATCTGAAATGAAATTTAATTGCAAGCTTTGATTTTTATTTCAAAACCACAAAATCTATAAAATGTATAACAAAAAGAGGTGTGGCCCATGAGGGGATCGAACCCGCGACCTTCGCGTTATTAGCACGACGCTCTAACCAACTGAGCTAATGGGCCGATGAACTTTCGGTCGAAAATGTTGTTTGCTTCAAGTTATCTGCAACTTTTATTATTCTATGATTGTTGATTCGTGGTTGATTCTATTTATGTTTACTTGCTATGGTTTGTAAAAGATAGCTTGATCTCTGCGACAGTTGTTCGAGTCGTATGAAAATTAACCTTATAGCTTTAAAATAAGATTCATCTGTTTAATCTGTGTTTGATTTTATGATGATACAGATAAACCTTATGCTAAAGCCATAAGGTTAATTTTCATATGACTCAAACAACTGTCGCAGAGATGAAGCTATCTTTTTTTAGGTGTAATAAAATATATTATAATTTAGAATAATATCGATTATCAAACCTAAAACAACACCAATATCACAGAGTATCCATATACTCTGTCCCATCGTTTCATTGAATCGGATGAATGCTATAGGAACGCAACCATAAACAAACATCATAAATCATAACATTATCACGCCGCTATATTAAGATATTCACATGTTATAATTGATAAAAAGGACCACCAAATTAAGGTTATCGGTATATAAATTCGCATTGTTTTATTTTTTTAATTGCTAACACGTTGACTGAGGTCATCAGTTAGTAATTCCTGTTATAACAGGGTTGAACAAATGGTGTGTAGCTGGTTACATGATAAAAAAAGGAAGAAAAAGTCTTTTAAATCAAACATCATGGTTTGTAAAACTGTTACCATAATGAAGTTATCAAACGTTGATTAGCTAAAATTCTGACGTCTTTATCTGACACGTGACATTTGGAGATCGAAAGAGTGAGTCGGAGGACACTATTACACCGATTTAGTTATAAAAGCCATTATGAATAAGGGGGTAAGTTTCTTTCTAATTTTTAAAAAGATTATATTTTAAATATCGAATGATATTCTCATTGTTTGTCGTTTATTGACTTATACAGGGGTTGACTTTTAAAGCGGGTACGGTTTTTCAGAGGTACCTATTACTTAGTGGGTAAGTACTTTATAAAAACTCTCAATATTAAAATAAAATCAATTCACATAAAAGCAGGAATAGGTAGTCTCTACCGTTAATTTAGGTATAAAATATAATCAACTAAAGGAAATTAATCTTAATTGTTCTACTTACATATCTATACAGTACCAAATTAAATAGGCATATAAGAATAAAACATACAAATAGTGCCGTGACCCCGTCGCAGGCGCAGACACGATATCAATGTTGACATTAGCCAATATTCGCTATGGTAGGAGGCATTTGCATAAGCGAATTATCTCGTCTACAAACCAGTGTTAATTGATCCGTGATGATACTCTATCCAACCGCATTTATTATAAGTTTGAGGTTAGAAGAGGGGAGCGGGGAAGGTCAATATGATTGCTGGCTGTTATCAAGTGAGTAGTTAACGTGGGGGCTTAGTAATTCACACGAAGTCAGTCGGTGATGGATCGTCGCCGACTGAACACTCCTTGGAGAGATTATGTTTTTTTTTCAGGATAATTCGTTAATCTATGTCTACAAGGTACTGTAAGTATAAATGGATTGATGATGTAAAAAAAACTATAAAAGTATTTAATCAATTGATTAAATTAATTTAATTATCATTACAAAACAAGGAAAAGTATAAGACAATAAAGTTATGTAAAGATAAGTATGTTGGTAGGATCCTATTGTATGATTGATCTTGCTCTGATACTTTATCTATATTTATGAAGAAATGTCATACAATCCTAAGAAGAATAACTCTCCTTTGTGAGAAACAAACGTGTAGGCAGGTTACCGTTGATAACGAAAAGTAATGAAAAACTTGTTATGGTTACATACATATCACTGTTGTTATCATATTTCTCTAATTAACATATCTATCAGCTACAAAGTTAGATAGGTACCTACTTTAATTAGCTTTTTACAACTAAACGATAAAACGGCAAACGTTCACAGCATTCTCGTATACACATAGTTACAGCGACTGATAAAAACAGAAAACAATAAAATGTACACGACGTAAATATGTGGGAATTATTCAACATGGCCGGCTTTATCTGAGCAAAACAATGCCACGCGGTGAGCGCGTGGCCGCGCGACTCAGCCTAAAAATAGAACGTACCGCGCTGAAATCAACCACCACCATAACTTGACCTTCCCTTCCCCGTTTATTCTTCGTATTAATGACCACTGAGATGTTTTCATTCCAAGAGCAATAGGTCAACCTAAGACTGGCCAGTTGTAAGTTCTTTAGCGCCTTGCCTCCGTTCGAGAAGGACCACGCCCTGTAGATGCGTCTCGCGTTCCAAATTTGAAATTCTTGGCAGTGTTTTGATTGACAAGGAATTTTGGTGTGCGTTTGTTTTTCTTAATGGTTAATTAATGGTCATTGCGCAAATATTATTCTGCCGATAATTTTATCACTAGTACATAGTACTCTATCTTAGTTGTCTGTAGTGCACGTAATGTAAACAATCAGGTTATGGATACTAATCCAGAACTTAAAACGTACCTATTAGTTATTGGTGCCGATTCTGTTGTAAATCGCACTAAACTCATTTTAGTCACATCACATCTCTTTCTTACGAACATTATTGAAAAAGAATAGAATACATAAATATTAGTCTTTGCCGTCTTCATTTGCGGGTATTTAGACTTAACCGTGATAGATGAAAACTAAATTTATATTGAATACAAGCATTGGACTAATTTGACAAGATTAAATTTCTTACATCCTTTTCTAATGGCTGTTGTTAGAAAGAGATATAGTGAGACTAAAATTAGTTGTAAGATACATGCAGAATCAGCACCATTATGAACTTATCTAAAGTTGCGACTAAGAAATAACTAAGGTTAGTAATTATTATTATAAAAAAGGTAAGGTAACATTATAAAAACTAAATTTACAACCATTAAAAATAAACTTATTGACATTAACTTTCCATTTCGGAAAAAAAAAAAATTGATTTATTAACTTCTATGGTAGTAGATATGAAGTGATCCATATTCCTTCTGCATAGAGTTATTTTTAACTTGTCGATTACGCACGACGTAAAGTTAAACCCAAGGTTCCAACACGACTCTCTCAAAGTCAAACTATGTGTGTTTACGATAAAATTATCGGCATGATAAGGTTTGCTGAACGAATTACAGTTTGTACCAGAAGATTTCTCTGTGAGAAGAAAAAAAAACAAGTATAGTATATGGAAATATGGTACGACCAAAGAGGTTTCTGTCCTTACGATACCTACTTTGAAAAAAGATTGAGATTGAAACTAAATATTGTACAACTGTAGAGCAGTCTCTATGGGGCCAAAAAAAAAAAATTACAACCCGGTATTTTGTACTATGTACTGTTGTGGTGGATCTCTATTTCACCACAATATCACAGAGGTCACGTGGCCGAAGGTGGTAAGCAAACAGAGTTTAGAAGGGAGCTATCTCTGAAGAAGGATACTGGAGCACTGAGAATTCATCGCTTTTTAGATTCTCAGTGATGTCCAGCCCTAAAACTCGTACTAAAATGTCTCATCTTTACTTCGGAACAAAAAATCTAAATCAAAACCTAATTTTATCAAAAAAAGGGGGCCAACTACAAGCTCTTAAAACAATATTATTATAACCTTATTTGTCTTTTGTCCTGTTTTGACGTTGGATGTCAAAGAGGGACAAAAGACAAATAAGGTTATTTTAACCTGGTTTTAAGAGCTTGTGGTAGGCCCCCAGGCACTTATTTACGTAACCGTTTACTTTACCAACGGTTAAACTGAAAAGACTTATGCAAGAAACTGTAAGTTACTTAATTTCATTATACGTACTTAATATACTACATTATGTCTTGCTTGTACGTATGCCTTGACTCATAGTTTTAAATAATCATGCATTTACAATATCAAGCCCTTCTTTGGTGAGTTTTGTTATGTATGTATGATTGTTTGTTAATTTGTTTCAAAACTTTACTGCGATGAATACAAATTAGATGTTTTGATACCTGTATGTTTAGTTTATTTAAATTATTATGTATTTGATCATGATTCAATTAAAATAAAATTTGAGAATCATGATAATGATATCTAATTTTATATTCGTAGAGGCTCGTAGCATTTTCGTAGCAAAATGACATCAGATTTCAGTTTTTAACTGAACGATTTATTGCATTGCTTCAAAAATATGCAAGGCAGGAGTTTATTCTCAAATTCCTTAGGGAGCTCTGAATCCTTTTTATGTTTAAAAGAGAGAGGGAGTTATTCCTGATCGTTCAATGTAGTTCTCAAATAAATAAATCTACGAAAATATGGTATACGCAAAGATTTTCATAGGGCATCGTGCCTCTACCCAGATGGATAATCCGCCTTACTAAAGCATGACATTTAATTTCACTCCGCTTGAGGGGCTCCCTGAGCAAATCGCTCTCAGTTCGTACTGCGCACGGCTGTCAAATACTGTCAATTCTGGCTTGTTTATTTCATGTTGCCATAGAGGCGACTATCCTTCTGGACGTTTTAAATTCTTTGGGTATACGTTACGTTTTTTTGGTATTCTATTGACTTATTATTTGTAAATAGCTGTTCGTACCCGGCGTCGCCCGAGTGAAATATCCGAGATATGCGGTGGAGTTTCTATTTCTTTCTATAACCTTCCTATAATTGTTAGTTTTATTGCAACCGGAAGCGCATATAAAATACGAACAAATAAATACTAGAGATTCTCGTGTGTTCTTTACTCTCCATTTTTTTTTTTTTTACCATGTTTTATAACAAGAAGGAGTCAGTTATGAGGTTGTATTCGAATGAATATCTTCATACATTTTCCTCAAGCGTTCAAAATCTGCTTCAAGACAGAATTCCAAGTACTTATCCTCCATAGTGCGGCGGAGGTAGATCCTACATAATATACTGTCGTGAGTTTCCGAACGGAGTGATTGTGAATCGATTTTCCTGTACTTTGTTACAACCCGTGGTTACAACAACATTGTTATTTTTTTAATCAAATTTTATCCCTTTTTTAAATTATAAATATATTTTATAATTTGAGAAATCCTACTTTCTATCAAAAATGTTAATGTATGTATGCATGTGACTTGTGTTTTTTGTTTCCCTTTCACACAAAAACTACTGTACAGATTTAGATGATATTTGGTACACAGATAGAATATGCTCTGGATTGCCATACTGGGTGGAGATTTCGAGATGGTATATTTTTGAAACCTATGTTGGATTAGTCATGCTGAACAACTTTTACTATAAGACAATCACTGAATTCTCAAAAGTAACCTTACTAAATTTCTTTTTTTCTCCGAATTCCGAACCGAAACCGAACATAGGCCAACTTCCACTTGGAATGGTTTTGGGCCGCTTGCATCCAGTCCAACGGAGCCCAGCGACTCTGACCAAGTCATCGGTCCACCTGGTGGGAGGTCGTCCCACACAGCGCTTTCCAGTGCTATGGAACGAGCTATGCTCAGAATTTCTCTCCGAGACGGGGTCCGAAATGAGGACATTAGTAAAAAATTAATAGAACAAAAATTACCGATATAGCTCGTAGAGTTAGTAAGCTGAAGTGGCAATGGGCAGCCATATCGCACGAACCGATAACCAATGGGGAAGGAAGGTTCTCGAGTGGCGACCAAACACTGAAGCAATACTCACTAACACATAATTTCCATCGATGATACGTTAGACCTTATGGTGCGTCCATGCTTGGCGAACCGAGCACGAGCCGAGCCACGAACGAGCATACAACGAGCATACAACGAGCCTACAACGAGCCTACAACGAGCACGATGCGAATCCTTTTGTACGTGAAAAAACTGACAATCGCGCTCGTTCGAACTCGCGAGCCCATCCACGCTACGCGAATCGTGCTCACAGTGAGCTCGTGCTCGGTACGCTGAGCATGGACGCACCATTACATGATTTTTCAGCTAATTTATAAATTCAATCTACATACATAAGTATGTGTAGCGTATTTGAAATATTTAATTAGGTAGTAAGTAAAATAAAAAAAGTGTTTTTTTCATTAAAAATGATAAGTGATAACCAAAGGCCAAAATAGTAAAATGATTATTTATGACGTAAATCGTGCAATTTATTGAAAATAGCTTTTCCAAATAAAGTTTTTGTCGTTTTAATATTACTCAATAGACAGACAATACCATGATCCCTTGATAATATCAAAATCAGCTCTGAGCCTCTGAATAAATCGGTGACTTATATCGTGAAGTAGGTTAGTCAAGTCAGCTTATATTAGACTACTATTTTATGAACTGAATTATCTTGTATTATGATCATCTCTCTTCACAAGAATGGCTGTCTATTGGCTTTATAAAATAAGTTTACTGCAACAGATGTAGTTTTAAGATTTCATTATCCTACATTAACTATTCCATCGCAAACTATCAACAAGACATTGCAAAACATTAAAACGTTATTGCATTAAAAATCTGTTGCTATATAAAATTGTTCGGCTGTTAGCAAGAATAACACGGTATTGGCCGTAGTGCGCCCGCGCCGTCGACCGTCGATTCACGAGTGGGGTGGGCGCGTCATGCCGCGATCATGCGCCGGTCGCGTGCTGCGCGTGACGTCAGCCGCGTCACACAACACACCGTCAACAACACTCGTAATCCACACACAAACGATTATCGACTCTATCACCGACACATAAAGAAACAAGCATTATTTCATTGTGCAACACGCTGTCGTAGTTTTCCATTAGCTTTGCGTAAGTGCATTATTTTAGACAATTGTAGTGCAATTTCGTTTTGCATACGTGGCCGTGATTTCGCGTCACCTCAAACCATACATAGTAGGAAACGCTAGATGTATTAGATTTTTTTATTCTTATAAAGTGCCATTTGTATATTCATTAATGAAAGAGTAAAACGCCGTGTTAAATTACCGGCTAGTTGTTTATCAATATTAATATGCCGCGATATCGCGTGTACCAAGACTATAAAAGAGCTCGCGAAGGTTTCTCGACGCCCAGTGTGGATTGCGCGGGCACACTGAAAACATGAACATAACAATACAAACTAAGACCGACAGTTATTCATATGATTATGCATTCCATTTGTAAGAGAAATCAATTGAATGAAAGTACACATGAATCATTTGGATGCGGATATCCCGAAGAATGCAGTGACAAATCAAAAGACATTAGCAACATAGATAACAATGTAAACAAACTGACATTTTAATGAGACAATTAGAAACTAGCAAAGACCCAAGATGACCTGCGACTCCCCATGTAACCTTAGCCAGTATTAAATAGATCATTTTCAAAACAACACGATAGATAGCGCTTTTTCATATTACAATGTTATACAGTGGAGAGCATAAATAAAAATAGGTCATGGTTGGCTGAGTCAATTCAGTATAATCATGTATTTCCATTATTATAGTCGATGTAGTACTAAGTGTTAAATGGACATGAATCATTGAGAAAATAGGATCATAAGATGATAAAGAGAAGCTGCGATGACTATCCTTAAAACATATATTGACATTACAAAACAAGTAAATGTGATAATAAAGACTTGGAAAACATATAATGTTGTCAGGGTTATAATAAGGAGAATTCTAAGTAGGAAGCTTTGGAAAGGATAAGAATTTGACTGTAAAGATAAGATAGGCATAATAGTAGAACTATTGCGATAAGTTTAGGATTCTAAAGATGATACAGGTTATGGCAAAAATTAAGAACCTTGTGAACTAGACCTTAAATCACTTAAATTAGAACAAGCACATAACATAATAGACGAAGAACAGTTCTTGAAAAATAGATAATTTCGCTAGATTCTTGTTGTAGAATTAAAATAAACACCGAGGAGTTTGAACCATAAAGCATGATAAAGTAATAATAGCTACAGGAAAATGCAGGTTTAGCGATAATGAGAGTTAACTTGACTCATTAGTACTTATCGCTCAATTCTGATCGAGCTACATCTTTTTGTTGCGCAAGATTGACATGCTAACATAAATGTAAATACAATACTTACATTAGTTAACATGTCGTAATTATAAGACGATCACAAAGATGACACACAAAGGATCATTGTTTTACGACATAATCATGGCAGGGTTAATTTAAGAAATTGCAAAGACGTTTCAATGAATTGATCCTTGAGTATCTTGAGGCATTGAAACAATTTTAAAGAGGCTTTCTAAAAACCCTCAAAATTTCTTCTCGCCATAATTTTCTCGTCCGATGTTCTTCTCGTTTTTTGTCTTCACCGTTGTTATTTCCGTCGATGATTTACCGGTTCCCATGTCACTGCTTTCTTGATTGCGTTAAAAATTATCGTAAAGTCCTTGAAAGTTTGCAGTGAGATTGCATAAACAAAGAGTCTCCACCGAAAAGCAATGCGACAATTTTGTGGAAAATTACAATCGCGCTTATCTATTTGCTTTGAACTTTTTTGTGAAACAACTTTTTATTTCGATGCTAATTTAGGTATTATGTTGCGTTCTGGTTTTTTCCAAAGATGGTCTTGTGGGTTTGTGAGGATATGATTGATGGGTGACCTCACAATGAACCAGGTGTCACAATTGTCACGTATGTCCTTATTTCTTCAGTAGTTGTGTGGAAAATTATCATTACATGTACACGGACGATAAATCGCACACATGTACGTAGGTATAAGATTTTTTTATACGTCCACGATAATGATCTTGCTCTACTTTGTTGGGATTTCTCAGTTATTTCAGAATGTATAAGAATTTTTATGGAGATTATAGAAAAGATAAACTTTTTGTTATTACTTTAGTTTAATATGGATAACAACTCTGAGGTAGATAATTTTATTGATAAATTCAATGTTACAACCATAAAACAGCATTAACAATAAATAATAATAATAATAATAAATAAATATCCTGGGACATTCCTCACACACATTTCTCAATCAATAGATTGTTTTGACATAAACCAAACGTAACAAATAGATCGAAGCGAAGCGTTACAAAATGAAAGATACGCGAGCTGCACGCAGTTTGTGTGTCAATGTTCTCTAGCAAGAGCAGCGCAGGCGCAGGTGGGAGCGGGCGCGCCCGGTGACGTCACGCACAACACGGCCGGTTCACGCGGCGGCCGCGTGCGCGCTCACGCCCACCGCCGAGCCGGCGCCCGCGCACATACGCAATTAAAATGCTAAGGAGATCCGTGCCGTGCCATCAGCCGGAGCGTGCCAGAGCCACGCACCTATGTAATGTTTGGCGATACTTGCTTGGTTACGTACGCGTACTTACTGCAGTTTTTGTGTTAGGACGTCAATGTCAAATCGTAAGTGGGTTTTTGGTGGGTTCTAGTTCTAGAATTTATTTTGTTTGGATACTGTCTTCTTCTGCTTGTGATTGAACTCTCGATAGAATACTACATTTGGAGTTTCACTACATTTAGGCGTATCAGTTAGGTCACCTTAGAGCTTCGATTCGAGCTCATATTAGCATCACTACTAAGTAAATTCGTTAGTTTGAAGCAGTTTTATTCAGATTTAAAATTAGCACCTGATTCAATATTGGCCTTGTACTTGTAGCAAATAGGTGTTATTTAAATTTAGATCTAGGTAAAACCAGTAGGTGGAATCTTTGCAATCTGCGAACTACCTTCGGAGATGCATTTCTCTGCCCACAGACTGTCGATGTCCAGTAAAATGGAGGCCTTCAACCATTAGGTATACATCGTAAAGTAGATACTGGTATAGAAATAACACTAACTACTGTTTGTACAAACGTGCCGGCTACGCCCACAATTTTATAGTTTGAGTCATATATAACTTGTAAAGAATAAACAGCAATAATGCTTGAAGTTGGATCGATATGGTTTCCTATACCTTTAGAAATGTATCTGATGGTTTAATAAAATAGAAGCTTCTAAATATAGTCTAAGAAGATATTTCAAAAGAAACCGCTGAAAATTATCAATAAAAAGGTTTGCCAGATTAAAATAATCATCTACAAGAATGGAGAAGAAAGAAAGATGAAAAAGTCACAATCCAAATCTCCAAAAAAAATCTACGATGTTTTCAAATTGCGTTGCGAATTATGTTAATACATTTACAAGTAGGTTGCTGTGATTTGCGTCGTTTGATTCTGTGTCCTTGGAACCAAAGCACATTATTTGATTGTATTCTACTTATTTTTAATATAAAATACAATACAATGGTTGTCTTTGTGAATGTTGGTTGAATGGATACAAAAGTTAACGAACTAAATATTTAAAATGTAAAACTTGTAGCAAAAATGTATTTAAAGGTATCTTAAGTATGACTTCTTCCATGGTATGACTCTTATGGAAATTGTCATGAAGACTAAAGGGCATTTTTGTCTAAAATATGTCATAAAGATACATTTGTACGTAAAGCTGTTTGGTGATATATGCGGAATTGTGCTTCTGGCCACGGTAGCACCTAACTGAAAAGAAGAAGAGTCTTATAAGTATTAGGCTTCCCTTAATTGGCTGTTGAAAAGTTCATCAAGAAAAGTTACTACAAATGACTGAAACTGCACCCGTCCACATATATTATTTTCAAATTCAGTCGACTCTTGTTATTTTATACTGTCATAGCTTAAAATAACTCACGATATTATTAACAACAGTAATCAATAAACTGCTGCAATTCTTTGTTCTAACACAGTTTCTATGTGCGTATTTAATTTATCACATCCTGCCACGAAGTACCGAGTTGTGGGCTGGCGCAGCGCAGGCGCAGCGCAGTGAGTAATATTATCGTATTCTGTATATTGTTTTGATTTACGCTTCTTGTCGGGTTTAATGCAGTTCTGTTGCACTGATGTCATGGTGGCATTGGAGCAGTGGCGTGCATTCCATATAGGCAAATAAGCAATGCCTACCTCATAAGATTCAATTCAATAATATTTTGATTCAATTAAACTACATAATCACTTTAAATAAAAATTCTAACCTAACATTCAATACGAAATTTCAAACATTGCCGCGCACGCACTCGCGAGTTCGCCTCTCAAATTTACGGCAATTCACGCACACTAAAACGATTTCGGCATATTCATACACACACACACACTTCTTTAAGATAATACGACGAAAGCATAAATCACGCTTTTGCTATGCGTAGCATACTGACATTTGACATTCGCGATTTATGGACCAAAAGTAACCTTACCTACTCTGTTGTAAGTAAAGTAACCCATCCAAATTAAAAAGACTACAGTTACGACTACTTTACCAACATTAGAGCAACTCAAATATAACTTCGCAATTTATTTGTGTTGGTTTGTTTATGGTTTGGCTGGCATTGTATGCAATGTTGTTCTTGTTGACTTGTTGATAATTACTTATTGTGATTTTGCGAAGTGTATCTATGAAGTGTATTGTGTGTGAAATGAAGAAATTTTGTGGTGAAGATGCAAAATGTTTCGATAAATTATTCCTTTAGTCAGTTTTCGTTTGTTGAAAATAGTAGGTAACTTGCTGTAGCCCAACTCCAAAACATTCATGGATTTAAAACAAAGGTAAAAATCTTAGACATTTTAACACAGAATATTATGTTTATTATACACCTGGCTATCTGGATGCTGTTATTCGAATCTATTATGAATTATTAATGAATCATACCAAATGTGTGCGGAATGATACGCTGACCTAAACAATTTTACGAATCGGGTCAAAAAACATAATCTATCTAAGAGGCATATTTAGGCGTATATGGCCATGATTTCTTCTGCCTACCTAGTCCGAAAACCAATGCACGCCACTGCATTGGAGTCATTGCCGTTGATAGATCATCCGTTATAGTTCTGCTGCCAATACATTTATTACTTCTGCTGTACTGTACTTTTTGTAGTAAAGTTATTATTATTACTAGCTAGGGTTGCCATCCGTCCGAGTTTCCCGGAATTTGTCCTAGTTTAAAGGGCGTCCGAGGAGCGTCCGGGCGGGGTTTTATTAGTCCGAGTTTAAACAAGTCAATGCCAATAAATGTATTACAGAAAAATAATTAACAGTAAATAAATTTTTCACCTTACGCACATATGCCGGTAGCGAAACGGACAAGCCACATATTTTGACCGAAGTGTGTAGAGTTTATAAAGTTAGGGCTTGTAGAGTTAGGGCCTGTAGAGTTTATGAAGTTAGGGCTTGTAGAGTTAGGGCGTGTAGAGTTATAAGTTTGGCTCTACATGAGATCTGATAACTTTTTGACAGTGCGAGCCATATGGACCCGTCTTGGGAATATTTTACATGACAATGTTTTTGGTGGGATTCATTTTAATGATTTTGAAAATAAATAAAAAGTTGATTAATGACATTTTGCACTGTTTTTTATTATACTGAGAAAGTTTTAAAAAACCTGTTGATATGTTGTACTTGGCTCCAAAATCCGGGATTTTCACGAGTCTGTTCTGGTTGCTAAATTTTAGAGATGGCAACCCTGCCTGCGACTTCACTCGCTTTTCCAGTTTGAAAAGTATCCTATAGCACGATGGGACAATATAGCTTCCTGTTTGTAAAAGGATTTTCAGAATCTTATCAGTAATTCCGGAGATTTTTGACGATGAAGCCATACCTCGGTGGTGGATGCTTAGGACCTTCAAGTTTAAGACACCAGTTTGTCGCGACAGCTGCTATTGTGATTCAGTTCTCTTCTTTTTAAGGCGATGATAGCTCAGTGGTAGTGACGTCGGTTACCTAGACGAAAGTCCCGGGCTCGAATCCTACGATGACCTTGAGCTTTCGGAGAAGGAAAACATCGTGGGGAAACCATAGCACGGTGGTAGGGTACTTTGCAGTACTCCCCTGGCTGGCTACCATCCTCAAGTTGAAAATCTGTCGCCGAGCACCTGTCGGTGTGTTCCGACAGCTGCAATTGAAAGCCAGTTCCTTCTAGGCTTTGTGTGCTTACCACCTTCGGCCGCATCATCACTGAACATGAAGAAATTGTGGTCAAAACACAGGTTGTAATTCTGGTCTAAATAAAGTTCTTCGAAATAACAGTGTTAGGAATTCGGTCAATTGACTGTAAATATTTGCGAACATTGTTAATTTCGATTCGAATGTGTATTATTGTTGAATGTTGGCTCTTGTTTTAAATATTTGATTGTGACAGGTGCCAATTCCAACTCACGCGCATGTCTTCGATAAACTGTATATTAAACTTCTGCAGTGGCTTGTACGAATATATAAAAATATTGAAGCTATGGATATAAAATATCTTTATGATTGACTAGCTATGCTACAAAGTTTCCCTGGCGTTTAATTTGGATTAGAATAGAATAGAATCTTCTTCTTAAATCTTTTTTCCAGTCGAACTGGTAGTTCCAAAGATAAGGGAATTCAAACATAAAAACTCTTCAGCTTTAATTATTTATATGGATAGGTAAATAATTTTATTTTTATTATAACAAATATGTACAAAGTAAAATTTCCTCAAGCCTGCCGCTGCTTCCGATTAACGGCAAGGTTCCCAGAAGCCTGGCAGCGTTTCCTCTTTGGATAGCCAAGCTGACGCGTTGGCGGAAAAAGCTCCCCGCCCGCTGGTCTCGATCAATTTTGATGACAAGGAGCGAGCAAAACGGCGAGCTTCGGACCCCCACGGTCCCAAGGTCTCGACCGCAAATAAATTAACTAATTGATAGGTAAATTATTCTACTATCAATTTGTTAAGTGCTATATAAGATCAGCAATTTTAAAGCAACAAGAATACTAATTTAATAGAATATGTGGTTAAAGTTAATTTTATTTATAAAAAAAGAGTATGACTCATGTGTTAATTATATGTACAGAGTAATTAAAAATCCATGAATTTTAAACATAGACAACTCTAGCGAATACCATTAACATTTTGACCCGGGATTCCCTTAAACGAACGGATTTCAACAGAGAAATAACCGAAAAGTCAAGATTATTCGTATGACTCAGGCGTTTACAAGATACCTACAAAATGGTTCCGAGTGTTAGTTTAATAAAAAACAGTAATTGCATTATCGTTTCTCTGAAGATCTGCAAATGGCTTCGCTGGTTTTTTGTACTCTTCTACCCCCTTACTCAAAATAATGTCACATTATTTGACAATGACAATAGAGTGACTTTTATGTTTGCTGAGTAAGGGGGCTAGACTTATGCCCCCTTACTCATAAAACGTTATTTAACTAATATATTGTTTAAAGGGTCACGTAAATAACGTCACTCTATTGTCATTGTCAATAATGTGACATTATTTACGTGACCATCTACTCAGCATATTTGTTAAATAGCGCTTTATGAGTAAGGGGGTAAATAAATGAAGCAGTTTATTAACAACAAATATGTACAAAATACAATCTATAGACTTCAAAGATTTATCCATAGGATCGCTTTTTCAATCGTTCATTTGACATTATAATAATAAATAATTGAAAAGTGTTTTACACCAAAATTAAACCGACTACAAAGTACAATAAAATGTAATCAAATTAAACGCTGACCCGATGACAATGGGACCAAACGGGAAGCAAATATTTCAAACAAAAAAAAAACAAAACGTTTAATAAATAACTAAGTTCTGAGGTAACAAACTTTTAAATAAAACAACCGAATTGAGAACCTGCTCTTTTGAAGTCGGTTAAAAACTCGTTGATGTCGCTACGACACCGTTGTTTTGTTACGTGAATCGAGTCAAAGGAGTAAATTTGGATGCGACCCTACAAAATGTAAATTATTTTTTCATACAGCAATTTTGTACCTACAGAGAAAAATACTAGCTCAATCTGGCTACAAGTACAATGCGGGTTGTTTATAACGTAGCGTGCGAGAATAGTTGTTTGTTGCGTCATGTTGGTGTGGCCGGCCGCTGGGGGGGCGCGGCACGCGACGGATGCGTGACACACTCACGTGCGGGCAGCCGGTTGCCGCGACCGACACGTCTACGATGCCGCACGGTCGTATGCATTTCCCTTTTTTCCTTGACTGTACTATGAAGGGAAAACGATGGTTTAGCACGAGGGCTTCCTGGAATTCTATTAACATAATGTAGTTTGGGGATGCACGTCCTATTGGTGGGCTTAACCAAGTGTTTTGTTAAGTATCTAGGTTAATTAAAATATTTCACGAAATTGAGAACTGCTTAATAACTGATTAAGTAATTTTAAACGATGGAAACTAAAGGGTTACAAAATAAAAGGTATAGAAAATTTACTCGGGGTTGCGGATGCTTTCGACCATCGGCAGGGTTCTTTCAACAGGCTGGCAGTGTTTCTTCCCTGGATGGCGAAGCGAATGTTCCCTATTTTTAAAGTTCCGTACCGAAAGTAGGGGCTATTATAAAGTGTCTTATTGTATTAGAATCAGACTTTTCATAAGTGCTTGCGAAGGTCAATTTGAATAAATGATTTTGAATTGAATTTTGAAGGGAAAACGGGAATATATTACTAATACTATGACTATTATTTTAAGAATGATCAATATTATCCTATTCCAATACGTCATATAAAAATACGTCATCAATCATGCGAGTCCATGAGGCCCCGTTTGATATCATCATAGCTGCCATGACGTCATAACAAGGAAATATATTTATTATCATTGGGCGGGTTAGAAGGTTAGAATATGACAATAGTTTACTAAAATACCTAATTAATGTAAATATTTATTTTGCATATCTATTACCCTATTCTACGGTAACCGCTTACCATCAGGCGCGATTTATGCTTGTTATTATATAACAACACTAGCTGCCCGGCGCGACTTCGTTCGCGTGGTGCTACCCTACCCTGTGGTGTTACCCTACCCTGTGGTGCTACCCTACCCTACCCTACCTTACCCTGCCCTGCCCTGCCCTACCCTGCCATGCCCTGCCCTGCCCTATCCTACCCTACCCTACCCTACCGTCAACCTTTTTTTTTCAAACACTGAGCCACACGCAGAGATTGACTCCCTCCCGTACGGCCCGTACCCGTGACGTGATTTTTCTGCTAATAATTATATTTTTAAACTCGTGATATCTTTTGAATGGTATGTCCGAATTGAATTATTCAAAAAGTTATATAAAGGTATTGAAGCAGTCTTGAATATGAAGTAATTTATTTTGATAAGGAATAATACCAAGATACAAATAGAGAGCCATTTCTAGCGGCGGCAAATCAATTAAATTTTTAAAATAGAAAATCACTTATTGTTGCATAACTATAATAGTTAGACATATGGTATCGCGACACTTTTTGTAAATAATAATGTGTTCTGCAAAGTCGTAGTACATTATTTTATTCTATCATCAATAGTTTTCGCAGCGCACGCGATGTAATGAATATTTTAGGTAATTTTTTTACACCTTGGGTTACATTATTAGAGTTTTAGTAAGGATCCCTAATGTTTTTGAAAATATAATATAGCCTATGTCACCCGGGGATAGTGTAGCTTCCCAACAGTGAAAGAATTTTTCAAATCGGTTCAGTACTTTCGGAGCCTATTCAATGCAAACAAACAAACAAACAATCAAATCTTTCCTCTTTATAATATTAGTATAGATAAAAGAATACTTGTGCACATGGTACAATAACACAAGTATAAAATAGTAAAACAGAATACATAATAGTAGTCTCGTAGTAATTCGTAGTACTTCGTAGCTATGCGTAGTATTTGTATATGCAAATACAGTCATCATAAAAAGCTAGTATTAAAATTGTTTTCGACTCCAATACCTTATAACATTCAAGTTATATTCCAAATTCTACAGATTAAAGAGCTTGTTTTTCTCTTTTTTGTTACTTTAAAAAAATATTTGGAGCTCATTTGGGTAACAATAATAATGTATAGAATCTAGCATTAATTTTATGTTTAACCTCATCATAACTGGTAACAAAACGAACATTAAAACGATATTTTTGTAAAAAAATATACAAGTTCATTTGGAATGCTACGATTTTCTGTAGTTCAAATAAATCGTAGCAGGTCTACGAAAGTTACCCCCTTATTTATTAATAATGAAGTTAGCTAAAATTCCGAAGACTTTATCTGACACGTGACATTTGGTGATCGAAAGAGTGAGACGGGGCACACTACTACACTGAAAGCGATTATGAGTAATGTTTTACGCTATAAGATCGGTAGTTTTTACAAACGTCCTGTTAGGAACTTTCTGCTAATGTCGATATTGGTCATCGAGGAAATATCCCTTTAGAGTAGTAATACTGAACAATCAAATTCCGAAACTTGTCAGTGATTTGTCACTGATTTCATAAGTGCCTGCGAAGGTCTATTTGAATAAATGATTTTGAATTTTGAATTTTGAACAGTAAGGACCACTCACTGCATCGCGTGTTTATGACTTGGCCAATCAGAGCGCATGTGTCCTCTAATTAACCAATCAGAGCGCATTGTCGGCGGTGGGATATTGGCGGAATATATTACTACCAAAATGAACGTCATTGCGATTCTTTGGGTTAATTGTTCGATGATATTGGTACTAGACTCTTCTTCTTCCTATATTTCGGTACTAGCTGTCCTCCGCGGTTTCACCCGCGTTCCCGGGATAAATAAATAAAAAGTATAAGTAAAAGTATAGCCTATGTTCTTCTCCATGCCATAGGTTATCTGCATGCCAAATTTCTTGATGATCCGTTGACTTGTTGAGGCGTGAAGGCGTAAAAAACAGACAAACAAAACAGCTCACTTTCACATTTATAATGTTAAAGTTAGGAAGTTAGCCACCCTATATACTGTATAAAAGGTGACTAGTAAATAAATTTTAATGGCATTTTATTTTCTTTATTTATATTTTATTTATTTAATCATGAGTACATACCTCTAAAAAAAATCTAGAGGTTGCAAAATAGCCCTTTATACCTAGATTTTTACTTAAGATGAAATGACGATAGAAATAATATGCATATAAATATATTCTATGTATTAAATGTGTCATATGTCTATGTATTCATTTTCTTATTAATATCGAATTGGATCACAAAATACTATTTTTAAATCTTATCATTCGAAGACAATGCCCTTTTTATGTTTTTGTAAAGTACTTCAACTAGCATGAAGGGCCTTGTAATGTTTATACCATCAGAAGAGATTGGCAGCAGAATCACCTGTGGATGCAACTCCATACTGTGCGATCACCAACCCACAACCCACAGCCCACGTGATCGTATTGATTCATCATCATCATCATATCAGCCTAGGGATGTCCACTGCTGAACATAGGCCTCCCCCATTAACTTCCACTTCGAACGGTTTTGGGCCGCTTGCATCCAGCGGTGCCCAGCGATCTTGACCAGATCGTCGGTCCACCTGGTTGGAGGTCGTCCCGCTCGGCGCTTTCCAGTACGTGGTCGCCACTCGAGAACCTTCCTTCCCCATCGGCTATCAGTTCTTCGAGCGATGTGGCCTGCCCATTGCCACTTCAGCTTACTAACTCTACGAGCTATATCCGTAGTTTTCGTTCTCCTACGAATGTCCTCGTTTCGGACTCTGTCACGTAGAGAGATTCCGAGCATAGCTCGTTCCTTAGCGCGCTGAGTGACTCTGAGCTTATTTATTCGGCCAGCAGTAAAAGACCACGTCTCTGTACCATATGTCATCACTGGTAACACGCACTGATTGAAGACCTTTGTCTTCAGACTCTGAGGTATTTTAGACGTGAAGATGTGCCGAAGCTTCCCGAATGCTGCCCAGCCGAGTTGGATTCTTCGATTGACCTCTTTGTCGAAGTTGGACCTACCTAGTTGGATAATTTGTCCAAGGTAAACATACTCGTCTACAACTTCGAGAACAGTGCTCCCAACAATCACCGGTATTGGCGGAATATGAACATTAGACATAACTTTTGTCTTGTCCATATTCATTTTGAGGCCTACCTGTTGGGAAACTCTGTTGAGGTCATTGAGCATGATGTTCAAAGCTTCCAGCGATTCCGCCATTATGACTATATCGTCGGCAAATCGAAGGTGAGTGATGTGTTCGCCATTGATGTTGATGCCATATCCCTGCCAGTCCAAGAGCTTGAATACATCCTCCATTACAGTGGTGAAGAGTTTCGGGGAGATTACGTCACCCTGTCTTACACCCTTCTGCAACTGGATTGGTACCGTACTCTCGTCCTGGACCCGGATCGACATGGTGGCTTTGCTGTACAAACACTTCAATACTTCGATATAGCGATAGTCGATTTGGCAACGCTGTAGACTCTGTAGCACCGCCCATGTCTCGACTGAATCGAAGGCTTTCTCATAGTCCACATACGCCAGGCATAATGGCCGATTATACTCTTCAGTCTTCTGTATAATCTGACGGAGGGTATGTATGTGGTCTATGGTACTAAAGCCTTTACGGAAACCGGCTTGTTCGGGCGGCTGGAAGTCGTCAAACCTACGTGCGAGACGATTCGTAATTACTCTCGAAAACAGCTTATAAACATGGCTTAGGAGGGATATCGGGCGGTAGTTCTTCAATAGGGCCTTATCGCCTTTCTTGAAGAAGAGCACCACCACGCTTCCACTCCATACTTCTGGCGTTGTACCTTCGTGTATGATTCGTGTGTATCGTATTGATTACGACAATCCTAATAGCACTCTGACAAACTGTAATGATGATGTTAATGAATGATTAAGTATTTCATCCCGTAGGAGCTATTTTTGTATCATTATCCCTAATTATATCCTGGTAGGAAAGGTCGCCCACGCAATTCTGGAGTGTGACGTCATTATCGCCAAAAATACACGAATCCCCGCATTTTGAGAAACAAGATCCACCCTTGAGTATTGTGAATCTGTGAGTTTCTAGTAAATATCCTGTCTATTTATAAGGAGAAACCAAGAAGCGTATATATTTAACTGACACATCAACGCACAAAGTTAATGAACAAAGCTTTAACTGCAGGGTATGGTTACTTTTAATTTTGCAAACGAAATATCGATACAAAGAAAGCATTCACTAAATGGGTTTCAAAACTCTACGCCTCTAAAGGTGATAAAAAGGGGATGGAGAGATAGTTCTTTTTATTTATTTATTTAGGGCAAAGAACAATACATACACTGCATTAAATTACAAAAACAAAATAAATACATTCTGAGTGTTGCCTCGATTATAGGCTACCACAGCATGAAATTAATTGAATTATAATAAATTATTACAAGAAAAACAATAATAAAAATCCATTGTATAGAGCAATTATAACAAGATCTAAGAATACGTTAATTATAATGAATATATGTTTTTTTTTTTATTTAAATTGTAAAGAAAAATACAAAAAGGATAAAATAATTAAAATTTATTTATAATTATACTAAAATTATATGGTATACTTACTAAAACTATGTTCAATTTTACTTAAGTATAAGAGATATTTAGTTTTTTGATGAAAGAAGTATTTGGAAGAAAATGGTCGTCAGTTTTATGATAATTGATAAGTAAATTCACGTAAATTCACTCTATTATATTCCATGCGATTTCCATGCTATGATCTACGTGCGTGCTAAATTTGATCACGATCGTGGCAGCCGATTACGTGTCAAGAGGTAAAATACAAACTCAGTTTTGCATTTATAATAACAGTGAGTGAGTTATGCAACTAAAACGGAAACTGCTATTCTGCGAAATTCAACACCAAAATATTATTTGTTATTGTTATATAAAAGTAATGCTTGGAATGTTAGTTTGTTATGGTTGCAAGTAAGTTACTAAACTTATTGTAGCAGTTTCTGTTTTGGAGATATTTAGGGAGTGTTTTGAGAGTCAGTAAACATTAGTTTAAAAACTTATACCTTTTATAAAAGATAGCTTGAGTCATATGAAAGTTAACCTTATGGCTTTAGCATAAGGTTAACCACAGATTAAACAGATGAACCTTATTGTAAAGCAATAAGGTTAATTTTCATATGGCTCAAGCAACTGTCGCAGAGATCAAGCTATTTTTTACAAGGTATAGAATGTTGCCCTAAAATCGAATATTAAGGCGATGATAGCTCAGTGGTCGTGACGTCGAAAACCGAGACGAAGGTCCCATGTTCGAATCGTACAATGATCTATCTTTCGGTGAAGGAAAGCATGGTAAGGAAACCATAGCACGGTGGTAGGGTACTTATTAGTACCCACCAGGCTGGCCACCACCTTCAAGTTGAAAATCTTTCGCCAAGCACCTATGTGTGTTCCGAGAGCTGCACTTGTGAGCCAGTTCCTTCTAGGCCTTCGCAAACATCACTAACCATGGTGAATCAAAAACTACCCTATAGATAGTAAAAAAGAACATTATATTTTTAGGAAGTCCCATGTATACCTATGGAAAAGGAAGCATTTTTTTTCTTTGTTATTTCTATCTTAAGAAGGGAACTATTCGGTTTAGTATTACAGTAAATGATGTGCCATATACTACATCTATACTACAATACGAAACCTAAATCACACTCAGCAGGTATTTGCTATTTATTGTATTTGACCAATCTCACCATGGTTAGCGACAATGTCACCGATCAACTAGTACAGTTAAACCACTTTATCCGGCCTTCGATAAACCAAACGATCCGCGTTATCCGAGACGCGGTCTGAGCACTCGGATTCGCATCGGATAATGCGGAAGAACTCAGATACAACGGCTGAAGCCGCTATGTCTATGCTGTACGAGCGCAGTACTTTGTGATTGCTACGTAGGTACCTACGTTTATTACAAATACACAAAAAACAATATAATTTTTTTTTTTTATTTCTCCTCCCCACTTACATTACAACATTAAATTAAACTTTATTTAGTTTTACTTTAATTCCCGTAGCAGTACCTACCTACTAGGCCTACCACCATTTCTTACCATAAGCTCAGTCTATATAAACCATACAGTCGTCCGCGGCCTTTGATGTCGTAATTCAAATTCAAAATCATTTATTCAAATAGACCTTCGCAGGCACTTATGAAAAGTCTAACTCTAATACTCTAATACCGGTTCGGAAGGTTGCATTTGCTGAGAAGAGCCGGCAATAAACTCAGCAATTACTCTTTTCAAAACAGGCTTAGATTCATTACATAATATTTACATTCTAATCGCACTGAAAACATTTGCGTGCCCCGGCGCGGCGGCAAAATTACAAAGTAGACTGAATAAATATTTAATAAGTAAATAAATAGCAAACTTAAGCAGACCAGCCCCCACAAGCAGCACCTGTTCACAAGTATGACGCGTGTGGCAGCCATCACCATCGCCATCGCGTAGAAAATGTCGACAACGTCTAGACAGTATCACGATAGTATGCTGTGTCCCGAACTACTAACATCGTTTTGTTCGCAGTTCAGGCTCGGCTTTCCCGCGTCTCGCCCCTCACACCCCGCACGATTGCCCTGTCTAGACATCTTCGTCGGACGACTGTATGGTTTTATGGACTGTGCCATAAGTTTGAAGTCAAAAACCTACCTATTCATACTACACGTCACAACACATGATAGCCGTACGTATCCTCGACCACGCCACGCCACGCCCAGATGAACTTTGTACTAACGATGAAGCCCGACTTATAATCCGATACGAGATTAGTACAGGGGGTTTATAAATAGCCCCCGGTCCCGTTATAGCATGGACTCGGTTACTTGTGGACTATGGACTTCAGCTATTTCAATTTAATAGCAAGTCGTTGAAGTGGAACGGTCATTCCAGTTTTCAGGAACCCGTAGTCTGTAATGTCGTAGAGAACTGGAGGACTACTGTTACCTCTGACTTGTACTTGTGATTTATTTGATTGTTATCTATTGAAGTGTAGTATAGTATAGTGGAAGAGTTTTTTGTATGTTTAAACACGATAATCTCTGGAACTGTTAGTCGGAGCAGTTTTTTTTTTTTTCACAAATGGGATGCTGCATTATCCCAATGTATTATAGGCTACTTTTTATCCCGGGAACGTGGATGAAACCGCGGTGAACAGCTAGTAATTATAATAATAATAAAGTGGAAGAGCTTTTTTGTTTGTTTAAACGCGATAATGTTGCCGATTCTGTTGTAAATCGCACTAGACTAATTTTAGTCACATCACATCTCTTTCTTACGAACATTATTGAAAAAGGATTGAATATATTTAAAGCTCTCAAATTAATCTTTGCTGTTTCATTTTGCGTGTATTAAGCGTTACCGCGATAGATGCCGACAAACAAGCATTGGACTAATTTGACAGGACTAAATTTCTTACATCCTTCTCTTATGTTCTTTGTTAGAAAGAGACATAGTAAGATTAAAATTAGTTTAGTTGTAAACAACAGAATCAGGGCTAATCTCTAGACCCGCCAGTCTTTTCTTCTTTGGCCTCGCCTTTTCCCGTTACGCGGGGTCGGCTTTCCCAATCATGCGACGCCATTTATTTCGATCTTGTGCGTCATCTTCCGTAAGTCCCGTTTCCCTCAAGTCCTTTTGGACCCTTGTCATCCATGTAGTTTGAGGTCTTCCTCTTCTCCTCCTCTTTGTAGAATCCAGTCAAATTCCTTAAAAATCTGTCACTAATAGGAAGCTTCATTATCCTCTAGTATTATTGGCTACTTTTAATCCCGGGAACGTGGGTGAAACCATGGGTCTTTAATATAAGCCTGTCATTTATAGTTAAATTTGATTCAAATACTGTAGAGTTCAAAACAATGAATTTTAATTTTACAAATTCAAATTAAAAAAATATTTATTCAATTTAAGCCCTGATAAGGCACTTATGAACGTTAACAAATGACTCTACACCGGTTCCAAATACAACTTGAACTGAGAAGACTCCGGCAAGAAACTCAGCAAGTCTTTTTTTTTTAAAGACAGTAAGTATATGCATTTATTTTACATACTTGACGGTGAAAACCCCTGAAGTTACAAATTTTCCTGATGCACTTTGACACGAGCGAGGGTATCCTGACATTTTCCTTCATCCAAAAGCCAATGGCGGTGATGCATCAATAGAAATAACGGCTTACTGCTTTAGTAGCCCGAATTTCAAACTTGGGTAATGTATGCATTTTTTCCTGCACAAAACAAGAAGGAAAAGTTAATAATTATTTGATGGCTCAAAAAATTATAACAATTATATACAATAAGTAGTGTAATTATGGTCACGTCAACAAAAAATGTAATCTTCACTTCCTAACTTATTATTAACTAGCTGTCCCCCGCGGTTTCACCCGCGTACCCGGGATAAAAAGCCTATGTCCTTCTCCATACCATAGGCTATCTGCATCCCAAAATTCATGTTGATCCGTTGAGTAGTTGAGGCATGAAGGCGTAACAAACAAACTCACTTTTTTTATACCACAAAGTTGGCAAACAAACATACGGCCCGCCTGATGGTAAGCAGTTACCGTAGCCTATATATAGACGCTTGCAACACCAGGTGTATCATTCGCGCGTTGCCGACCCTGAAGAAATCTCTTCACGCCCTTTTTGAAGAACCCCATGCTGTACTCTATTGGGAAAGCTACGGCGGGGAGCTCATTCCACAGTCACTTTCGCATTTATAATATTAGTTAGGATTAGGATAGTTAGAGAGTTTGCTTGTTTGTTTGTCTCGCTTCGCTTCATAATGGAAATTTCAACTGTCCACCTATTATGGTTGATGAGATACAGCCCAATGATAGACGGAAGGACAGCGGGATCCTTTGGCATCCTTTGAGTACGGAAAAAAAACTACTGGAAAACCTGTGAGGTGAACCTCATGAGAAGACTAATTTAAAAAAATAACTATGGACTAATAAGTGAATAACTCCAATCAAAAAATTTGAGGACGAGGATCTTTCATTATATACATATTTAAACACTTTCCCCCTTACTCATAAAGCGCTATTTAACTAATATACTGTTTAAAGGGTCACGTAAATAATGTTACATTATTTGACAAAGACAATAGTGTGACTTTATTTACGTGACCCTTTAAACAGTATATTAGTTAAATAATGTTTCATGGGTGAGTTTGTACAAAGCTCTTAAATTGTCATAACATAACGTATGCAACACTAATATCAAAATTCAATTAAAAAGCCATTATAAATTATCTAACAAACCAGAACTGCATCAACCCAGATTGGATGGTAAAAAGCGTCAAAAATAACATAATTGGAGGCGCTTTGCGTCATCGAATCTCGACTCGGTTGCACTGTCGACTTGTGAAACCGCAGTGGTGAGGCCATGGATCCAAATTAACTGTTTCCGCAATCCGCATGGTTTGTATTTTCTCATGCGAATTGATCTTGGGGTTTACTTGTTTATTTTACACCGTTTTTACGCCTTTGCATAAACAAATAGATTTATTAGCGTGTTGAAATTTTATCCGGGATTGGCCTTCGTACACACCCTTCACTAGATTTCTGTGTTCCGTTATAAACAATTCTGTTGATTTGACTTTTTTTTTGTAGTTTTAATATCAATTTGGATTATGAATTGACTGTTATTCTGTCACGGTCTTGTCTGACGGATATCTGTACATAACAGTTATTTTAATTATTTGTTATGATGATAGTAATGATTTAATTCGTAATTTAATATCTCATCATCATCAGACTGTCGACTCAATTATCAACAGTCATTACTATGTATGCACTCATTATTTAAATGTAATTATTGTTATAATTAGAACCACGCCCTCATTTTGTATACGTCTTGCACTGTTTCTAAAAACTTTTTTTTTTATTCGAAAGCTATTACTTGAGCAACAGTCTTTAATATGCTGCACTTGGTGCACTCATCCACACTGCGTTCACGTGGTGGACTCTACCTATAACCCCTAGAACATGCGCCCGAGTAATTAACATCTACCTACAGGCTGACTGATGATGTAATCTGCCCGACATTATGACACAATAGCTAGTGCACATTTCAAGAGCACCTCGGGACTGTTATCAGAAAGAGGTGTTTTTCAGCAGTGACGTCACGCAACCACGACTTGCAGGCGTGTCGGTGGCGTGCCAGGCGCATGGTGACGCAGTGTGCGTGCTAAGTACTAGCCTGACTGTAGGGATTATACTCAAATTTTTGGCTTAACGCCGATGACGTCTGTGCTACGATTATAATATACTTACTTAATACTAATACTTAATAGTACTTTCTTTTTGACACAAATTAGCGTGAAGGAGTTTTTTTTGTAAGTTAGGTATATGATTTAACATGGTGGAATTTTAATGTTATTGAGACTGCTCGTTGGTTATTGACAAGCCCATATTGTGAAAATGATGTTTTTCTTGTTTTGTTTTATGATGCAATGAAAATAAGTTCAACTTACCTTACCCGAGAGCTCCACTTTGAGATAATGGGAAACTTTCTAGAAATATGTAAAGGTCGGTCTGTTCTACATAACCTTTCGGTTTGGAAACCTTGACTGTTTGATGAATTGTTTGTAGATTTGTCTTGGTATTGTAGTTCTAGAAGCAACTATTAACTAGGTACCTACCTTTTATTCAAATACTCATCACATATATGACATGAAAGTAAATATTTTATATGTGTTCTAATTATCTTTGCTTACTTAGTTCTTCTTTATTTACTTTTATATTATAATTAAATTACGCAAATTTATTTAGCGTGAATTTTGAATTTTTTGATATCACCAAGAGAGATAAGGGAATTCGCCGTTATACAAGTGTCTTATCAGTTGTAGCGTGCTACGGGGCGTTCGGTGCGGCTTGTCGGCAGTCGCCCACCGGCCTTCCGCGTCGGGGACCCGTGGTCCACTCCTAGCCTCTTGTCCCCAAACGGATCAAGTTCAAGAAGTCCCCACACAGGGATAAGATACAAGTTACGTGCCAGTGCTCATGAGAAAGTATCACATGATACGTGCAAAGGTTACAGTGTTTTCGCAAGTGAATCAGTGTCTGTGCAGTGTTCTAATATAGGTAGAATAAATAAACAGCGGTTTTGTATAAAACATTCATTTTAATTATACTGGAAGCTTAGCCAGATATACAATAACATATTTTCTTATAAACTAGAAACTAACTTAAGTAGTTAGATAGGACAGTCTTAGTGATGAGTACAACTAGGTAACGATCATGAGATCTGGATCACAGTCATGTTGCGAGGCAGCTCACAGCGCCGACGCAACGGTGGGTTGCACCGGGACCGACACGGCCAGGGGGGGCGATGGTAGGAGCCTCAGGACCGGCGCCGGGGGTGCTCTCTCTTTCGCGTGTCTTTTCACGTGTTTTGCGAGGTGGTCTGACCGCATGAAGCGACGATTGCATACACGGCACCCGAATTTTTTCTCCCCGGTATGTGTACGTTTATGTCTGGACAGCTCGTCGGACCGTGAGAATCTTCGCTCGCAGCCGGGCCACGCGCATCTGAACGGTCGCTCGCCAGTGTGGGTGCGGGCGTGCGCTTTTAGGTGAGACGATTTGAAATAGTTTTTCCCGCAGCCCGGGTACGAGCACTCGTAGAGACGTCGACGTGCTGCGGGCGCGGGAGCCACGAACCATAGCGCCGTGGTCGGCACCAGCGCCCCCGGGACGATTACCGCGGGGGCCGGCCTGGGAGCTAGCGGCACCCAGCCCGGTGTAGCGGCCGGTGAGGGCGCCTGCGGAACCCGCTGCTCGTCCCTCGACTCATGTTTAGGTTGGCACTCCGAGTGAAGGGCCGGCACGCGGGCTTCCTCTACTTTGAGCGGTGGGCTCGCGGGCTCCACCGCTGGTGTATTTTGAACTTGATTCGCGATATATTTAACTTGGGAGTAACTGTGGCCGCGATTCATTTTAAATTTGAGCGTTTTCAGGATGTTCATGTGTTTGGGTGGCGGCGGCAGGAGCGGCTCCGGGCTGCAGGTGCCGTCTTTATGCGCGCGCATGATGACGGAGGGCCTGCAGCACGGCTCCGGGGGCGGCGTGGTGAGGAGCAGGCGCGCCAGCTCGCACCGGGACCGCTTGCTGAAGTCATCTTCACCTTCAGAGTCGGATGGCTGGGGTGTGACCAGCCCACCCGGTGGCGGTGACTCCCTGGCGCGTTTCAATGCAGCCTTTTTCAAAGGCAATTCAACCTGCGAGACAAAGACAAACACACATAAGTGAACGGTCGCTAGCTTGGTTGGCGGAACACGCGCACACTGCGTGATCGCGCCGTGCGCTCCTACCATACTTTCGATTGCACAAATGGCACAATAATTTTTTTTGCGATTTATTTTAGTACCAAAAAATTTTATAGTTTTTTTGTAAATTAATGTTTATCATAAACTCAAAATTTCGAGAACACTCACTTTGTTTTCCATCAACGGCGGCGTTGACGGCGGTGAGAGCGGTCCGCAAACTTCGAGCAGAGTGGACATTCTGATTAGAATAGTAACATTCAATGCAACAAAACTTTCTTTTTTAATTCACAAAACTTATGTTTTCGCTGCGCGCTAATGCTTTTGAGAGCCGTGTAGTTCAGTTGGCGGGCAGCAGACGAATAAACCGCTTCGCGAGCGGTTGTGGCACGAAGCGTGGGAGCCCGCGGGGCACGGGGGACGCGCGGCCAATGGGAGCGGGCGGCGCGGCTGTGTCGGCCAATGAGCGCAAGGTGATCACGCAGCGAGCGCGTGCCGGCGCGTGGTGTTCACGTGCACACCGAGTGACGGCGATCGAGGTCGCCGCGTGACGTCATCGGCGCGCCCCCGCATGACGTCGCGCGCGAGGGGCGCGGGCGCGACAAGGTCGCCGCTTGCCGCTTGCACTGTATACAATCAATGACATTCGTCTGCATCTAGCTGCTTTACTATTTTGACAGTTGGGGGTTGACGACCTCGATGTGGAGGGACCGCGGGTCCGCCCGCAATGGCCAACTTTCCAGTTTCGAGAACGTTTCACACAAACAGTGTACACTACGACAACATATAGAAACCGTAAAATCGTTACTGAGCAACAGACGGTAGGTAGCTACCGGAATTGTAATTAGTCGCAAAGACACCAAAGATAGTGTTTATCATAATTCATTGTAATCAGCATTATTATTATTATTATCAGCAGCATTATTTCAGAATATGTAAAGTGTTTCTTAAAGTTGTTTGTATTATTGACATGATAAGATAAATTATATATACAAAACCAAATACAAAACTTACACAAAAATCATAGACATTGAATTATTACACAATCATAGAGTTAATATTGATATTTTTAAATATGATTGTTAGTAGTGCGGGTCTCGTTTGCACATTCCGATTATGTTTTGCAACAAGATTGGTGTGTCGACTGTCGGCGAGACGGTTGCGGTGGTTCAAAGTTTGCTTTCTACTTCATTATGCAGATTATTTAAATAATCATCATCATCAGCCTATGATGTCCCACTGCTGAGCACAGGCCTCCTTTCACAAATCAGGGTGAAAGGGAATGGGCAGATACTCCACCACGCGTGCCCACTGCGGATCGGTGGAGGTAGGCTAGTGGCCAACCTACTGTTGGAGTTTTTCAAGCCGCCTAGGAGGCATCCAACCAGCTTAGCGACTATCACAATTAAGTGATAACCGGGACCAACGGCTTTACGTGCCTTCCGAAGCACGAAAACGCTCGATTTGAAATACCACTAGGCGGTCACCCATCCAGGTACCGACCAAGACAGACGTAGCTTAACTTTGCCGATCGATTAAGAACGGCTAATCATGCTACAATTTAAATAATAACGTTGATAAACTACTTAATTTGTAAATTTAATAACGGGACTTGATTCTAAAATAAGAACATGCATCGAAACTACTTTTTATTTGACTCGGCTATCAATATTAGTATCTATAGGTATGTAAGTATCCAAAATGTATGCTTGAAAATGCTTAGTCAGTGACAAAACTTTTTTTATACAACTTATTCGATAAACAAGCATACGGCCCGCCTGATGGTAAGCGGTTACCGTAGCCATATAGACGCTTGCAACACACGAAGCATCGCTCACGCGTTATCGACCTATCCCCCCTCCCCTATGAGCTCAGGCAACCTTACTCACTGTATTTTTAATATTGTCATTGTTTTGTTCAAATTTTATAATATAAAACCGGAACTTAAGAATCAACCTTTGATACTAAATTAAAATGACCTCAAAACTATGTCCTACGTAGCTGATTTTCAAGTTGTAGATACATTTATTTTCGTTGTTGGGTGTTATTTTTAATTCAATAAATATTCATTAGGAAAACCGTCTTACTTTATTAGGTTATTAAATTAATTTCAATGGTTAACTTTTTCAGATTTTACAGGAACACCATTTAATTAAACAATCTGTATTTTATAACGGCGTTTTATTTAATAATTAATACAATCCTTTAAAAAATACATATTATAAATACGATTCCTACTTTTTATAAACCTACAGAAAAAAAAACACTGCCAGGGAGTTCCCTAAAAAGGTAGTGGACAAAATTACACCAAAAGAAAAGACCATTCACACAAACCAAATTGCGAACTTAAGCTTATAACCCACACCAAGTAATACAATCTTAAATGTCAAACGCTATTAACGGTAACGGTATAGCAACACAGTTAAACAAATGAAAACATGGTAACATTCGCTCCGTGCGTGCATACGTAATGTGCTGTGTTGCGCGCGCGCATCCAGCCGGGCCCGGCGCTGTCGTGAAAGCGAAGAGCACGCGGTCTGCGAGTGACCGACTGGTTAGCTGGTCTAGTGTGTACGATGAAGCGTGTGAGGTAGCGGGAGCGGGAAGGTTAAGCGATAGGGCTGTGTTGGGTTTTAGGATAATGTTTTTTTTAACACCTGCAGCCACCAAATTCCTCCAATAGTGGCAAATAACCATATAGCCCATCTGATAGTAAGCAGTAACCGTAGTCTATAGATGCTTTCAAAACCGTATTAAAATTACTCTCGCTTTGCTACAACACAGCAAAAATATGTTCACTTCACCTTTCTTGAAGAACTTATTCCATCCGAGTTTTCGCATTTCCTTTGAAATCCTTTGGATAATGTGATTATTTAATAGCTTTTACAGATTTAGTTAAAAAGATTTTAAAATTGAGGGTGGTATTAACCCAGACGGGTACTTAAGTGCCACCGTACCACCATGCAACTGATTCTGAAAACTACCGGTTTCAAATTAAGTAACTTTTAATTATAAAATTGTGAAGCTTAATCTTATCTTATCTTACTATATACGCGAAAGTTTGTATGTTTTTACTAAAGCACATAGTCAGTAAACAAGCATACGGCCCGCCTGATGGTAAGCGATTAGGTACCGTAGCCATATGGACACGTCTACAACACGAGGCATCATTTACACGTTACCGACCCTTCCCCCTCCCTAATGAGCTCTGGCGACCTTACTCACGCGCAGGAACACATCATAAAGTTATTTGTTATTTGGCTGTGAATTCTGTAAGCACCTCCAGCTTCCCCAGTCGAGCTGCTCTTTGGCGAATAAACGCTATGCTATACCTCTCTCAAATGAATGGATGTTTGTTAGACTTTCACGCAAAAACTACTGAACAGATTTGGATGAAATTTGGCACATAGATAGAATATGTTCTTGATTACTTTTTATCCCGGGAAAACATACGATTCCTCGGGAATGCGGGGGAAACCGCGCGGGACAGCTAGTATTTTATAAAAAAAAGAATGCAACTGGTTATTCTAGTAAACAATTTTTTTCCTTGTAGTAATTTTTTCATATTAAATACATATAAATCTCTCCGCTTCTATCACTTGCACCACACCAACTCATCCATGTGTGCTACATACGAGACATGATTGCGTGTGTGTGCGTATGTTTGGGAAAACACGATGCGTTGGAAACGGCACGGATGACGTGTGAAGAGATAACAGCGCGCTATTAGTCACTATCACATAATCATCATCAGGAAACTGATCTGAGACTCGATAGTTTTAATCACCTAGTCTACCAGGTCTCCGCGACCCAGCTCTATACAAAAAGACACACCTCTATACAGAGAGGTAGAGCGTAGCGTTTATTCGCTCAAAGAGCAACTCGACTGGGGAAGTAACTCCACCTTACAGAATACCGCAGCCAAATAACTTTATGTTGTGTAAAGTGTCGCCAGAGCTCATAGGGGAGGGGGAAAGGTTGGTAACGCGTGAGCGATGCTTCGTGTGTTGCAAGCGTCCATATGGCTACGATAACCGCTTACCATCAGGCGGGCCGTATGATTGTTTTCGACTTTTTGGATAATAACGAAGAAAACTATTTATTTTTGTAAATATGCAATAGTTAATCTAGACGTGTGGAAAGCCAGATTTAGGCTATGCTTTTTATCAAAAAGTGGCCATCTTCGTGCAGTTTTTTCTAGAATCAATAAATTTCACTTTATCAGAGGTTTAAGATGACTATTGCACTTTCCATATTAAAAAAGTTGTGTTATCATAAGGGTTGCCATCTCTAAAATCTGGCAACCAGGACAAGAAGCGTGAAAGCCCCGGATTTTGGAATTTGGAACCCGGACATGTTAACAGTGCTTTTTTTAAATTACTCAGTAAAATATAAAAAAAACAGTATGGATTGTTGTGACTTGAAAACTTTTAAACCCGGACAAAAAATTTAACTCCGCCCGGACGCTATCCGGTACTCTCTAAACTAGGATCCGGGGAAACCCAGACGGATGGCAACACTAATTATCATTAACATCCTAACCTAAAACAATTGAACCGATCGCAATAAAATTTGGCATGCAGATAGCCTAAGGGTATGGTATTGAGAAGGAGATAAGGGTGAAACTGCAGGGCAGGTCACAGCTAGTGGACTATGAAACATAGAAATAAACAATACCTGTGAAAATGACAGCCCACCAGAACACAGAGCCGGCCAAGTCTGCCATTTTAAATAAAAAATTACATTGTTTTTCGATGCTATTAAATTAGTAGACTACCAAAACTGTAAAATCAGTGAAATTGTATACCACTGACAGTTCATTGGAAGACAATTGTAATAGATACTTAGTAAATGGACGTAGCTATATATAGAAGTAAATTTTGTTGATAGGTATCATCTCGTCTTTAATTTCAGTGTTTTGATTGGAGACACAATGTTTTTAAATAAAGAAATGCATCCTCATAACATGACGTTCGATAAAACTACAGTCAATAACCTTACGCCTATTCGGGTTAAGTAGTTTTTTGTATAATGAAAGGTAACATCGTGTTGGATGCACAAAATTAAATTTTCAAATTCAATTCAAAATCATTTATTCAAATAGACCTTCGCAGGCACTTATGAAATGTCCGATTCTAATACTCTAATACCGGTTCGGAAGGTTGCATTTGCTGAGAAGAGCCGGCAATAAACTCAGTAATTACTCTTTTCAAAACAAGCTTAGATTCATACATAATTATTATTTACATTCTAATCGCACTGACAACAATTGCGTGCCCCAGCGCGGCGCAAAACTACAAAGTAGACTGAATCGATATTTAATAAGTAAATAGCAAACCTAAGCAGAACTTTTATTTTATTCCCTTCCCATATTAGAAGTACCGATGTAATTTTAATTTTTACTAGTACATACTTAGTTATCGTAGCAGTCAGTCGTAGCACGCTTTCGTAGCAAAGAAGATTAGCAGAATCAAAAGAAAAAATAATGTTATAACATCTATCCATAACCTATTATGATTCTACAATACATCTCAAACAGTGACCTACAGAGAATCTACTGGGTATAGACTGTGGTATAGATAGAAGACCCCTTCCCAGGAGGACTAGAAGTATGATAATAATATGAACAAGTTTTTGTTAAAAATTTCATTTTTAATTCATGCTTTTTATGGTGACTGTAGTTTTTGTTTTCTGTACTTGCATTGTCATCCAATATACTAATATACCAAATTTCAGATCAATCGGACACTGGGAAGTGTGTCAAATTTGACTCGCAAGATTCGATTCCGATTGACAGGCGATACTAAATAAAAGTTTGTAAAAATAGGAAAAATTGCAGAAACTTCTGGAACTTTCCTCGATAAAAAGTATCCTATACTTTATTCCATGGTATGATCTGTCTACGTGACAAATAACATCCTTGTTATGTGTGATACAAACTTTTGTATTAATTAGTACTCCGGTCATTTTCCTTCAATTCCTTATATGGCTTACTACAACTCCAATAATGCAGTGCACAAGGTTAATTAGTTGAGTTTCCTATACATATATGTATGCTTGATTGCATACGGATTCATATGGTAAATTCTGGAGGTTATTTTAGCATGCAGAATTTGGATGCTGGAGGTTATACGTAGTATGGCGCCATCTACATGACATTTGCGGAACTAAATAAATTATTTAATAGGTATTTTTTTTTAGATTTACGCCTAGTTTCTTAAAGCTTGATCATTGTCAATCTCTTGTTGATATTATACCATTGTCATATCGTGTTAAATGACAATGATGGCAATAGTTTTGATGCTAGATTAACTTTGATTTGGCTTTTAGAAACTGGCAGTTAACCTCTGAGCTGGAATATTTTGTACCTAACAATTTACATTATCAATTTTCGTAAAAATATAGCAATTAAGTATTAATGAAAATACAGTTCAATATCCAAGTCAGTACACTATGTAAAAATATGACTAAAATTGAATCACGGAAAAATATGAAAATGTGTAAAAAAGCGCCATCTATTGACATTTTCATATATTTCTTAATGCACTAATGCGTCTAAATCATCAACTAGTCCAACGTTTTCCGCATATAACCTAGCTGTGTACACGTTAAGTAAGTTACACGTTAATACGATAGATGGCGCCACGATACTTGTAGCCTATATTATTCGCTATACTACAACATTATAACAATAATTAATAAACCTGAAACTTAATGCTACCTCTTCGGGAAGGATTGGCGTGTAGATGCTTATTTATAAAGATACCTAACATTTTTTTGTAGCCTTCTCTGATTAAACTGAAAATTAAGATTAATCTACGCCACAGATTGCAAAGGTGGCCTAGAGTAGGTAATGTACGATAAGTTTGTGGATACCCCAGGAGTCAGGATCAAGACATAAAGGTGTGTTATAATTTTATGATCAGTGCTTAGTTATTATTAGTGCTGCTCGTTGAAGTCTTTTCTTCAGAGCGATAAACAAAGTTTTCTGATGACTCGATTTTCAACTTGAGGGTGGTAGCCAGCCAGGTGGGTACTTCAAAGTACCCTACCACCGTGCTATGGTTTCCTAACGATGTTATCCTTCACCGAAAGTTCAAGTTCATTGTGGAATTCGAACCCGGGACCTTCGTCTCGGCATCCGACCTCACTACCAACACCTACGACATCCTGCTTGTACAGTCGAGGACATAAATATGTATACACTTTCTGAAATTCAAAAGCAATTTTCTCGCATGTTTAACATTTAAGTGTTAAACTATTACACAAATCATAATAGTATATGTTAGAAGATTCTGCCTTTATAATATCTCATAATTTCAATCAGTAGTTTAAGAGGAAACCGTTGTTGAATTTTACTAAGTGTATACATATTTATGTCCTCGACTGTACTAGTGGCATTCAACTCAGAGAGAGAGTGAGGCATCTCAAACATCTTCGATTGTAGCAGTATTTATATACTCTGAGATTGTAGTATTATCTGAGTTACGATTATGAAACGAAAATTTCCTATAATACACATACTTTACGGTTTTGAGTATATTACGGTTCTTATTGCTGAATTATTACAAGAGATGGTTTAAAACAAGTCTATCTAAATTCAGGATTTAAATATATCCGGCACTTTTTAACGTCATATGACTCAATCATTTAGCTCCACGAGATTTTACAGAAGGCTACATACAACTTTAATAATATTTTTAAGATATACATGCTATCGAAACTCGAACTGAATATGATGACCGCGCATGAGATAATCGTTATATGGGGTCCCCTTCGAAATTTCAAACAAACCCTAAGTTTAAATTCTGCTTTAACAAGGCGGAGAGTTTTATCATCTCATGGCCGGTTTCTATAAACAAAAACGAATCATTTTGCTTAACATTGGTAGGTTTTTTTTATTGCGAAACAGATAATTTCGTAAGCTAATTTTACTTATGATAGCTACTTCCATATGGGAGGGTCTGCTATGCAAAGCTTTGAGGTCTTTGCTTCATTATTACTAAAGATATAAGAGTCTTAATTTAAATCGATAATGGTCCGTAAATTATAGGAATCGGCCATAAGAATGTATTAAGTAAATTAATGTTTTAAGAGAGGTAGAGCACAGCGTTTATTCGCTCAAAGAGCAGCTCGACTGGGGAAGTACCTCCACCTTACAGAATACCGTAGCCAAATAACTTTATGTTGTGTAAAGTTGTGTTCCTGCGCGTGAGTACGGTCGCCAGAGCTCATTGGGGAGGGGGGAAAGGTTGGTAACGCGTGAGCGATGCTTCGTGTGTTGCAAGCGTCCATATGGCTACGGTAACCGCTTACCATCAGGTGGGCCGTATGCTTGTTTACCGACTTAGTCGTATAAAAAAAAAAAAATAATAAGTAACAGAGTTATTATGAGTAGGTACGAGTATTTTTTTCTGTACAGTTCTCTAAATCGGAGTTGACGTATTTAGATCCCTACGAGGTTTTTAGTATATCTTACAGCTTACAGCGACATCACCACTTATCCATTTGACATTATGGTAAAAAACAAGCCTGCCCTTATACAAGTTGAGCCCTTTCATCAAGGGTATCACTTGCGCGTTGGCAGTCTGAAAAAAATTCTCCACACAGGTAATGAGTTTGACCAAGCTTATGTTTCTGTACTACTTTTCTACTGTAAGTCTTTTGACATTAAAAAACTTATCTCTTTTGCATGTTTATTTGACAAGAGGGTGTCTCTCATTGCCGCACTATGTTTGTCTCTTTTTGACACATGGATGTATATGGGCTGTCAAAAGTGGCCCTAGTTTTCTTTCAAATCGTTCGCGTGAAAAAAATTACTACTAGGTAGATAGCGCTGCACTAGCTCTATCGGCGATTAATGATGGAGCTAGTGCAGCGCTTGCAGCTAGAGCTAGTACTTGCGGTTAGTTATATTATGGTGGTTGCGGTTGGAATAAGTGCAGTCTTTGCAGCGAGAGCTAGATTAGCGTTTGCAGCTAGAGCTAGTGCTCTATTTCGGCTAGAATTCGGCTAGTGCAGTGGCTGCGGTTAGCTGTTCTAGTCGGACGGTTGCGGTTGGAGCTAGATCAGCGTTGGTCCGATGGCGGCTAACTCTAGTTCGGAGGTTATGGCTAATTATATTTCGGCCGGGCTAGTGCAATGACTGCGGAACTTCTAGTCCAGCGGATCCGGTTGGAGCTAGTGCAGCGTTTACAATTAGAGCTATACTGCAGCGGTTGCGATTAGTTCTATTTCAGCGGTTGCAGCTGGAACTATTGCAACGTTTTTAGTAAATTCTTGTTTAGCGCCTGCGGCTAGAGCTTGAACAGTGGCTGCAGGTAGAGCTAGTGCAGTGATTGTTGATAGAGCTAGTACAGCGGAGTTTACTGGTAACCTAATTAGAATTATTATTTTTTACCCAGGAATCAACGCGTTTTTTTTTCTCTAGTAATATCCTTATTTTTTTTAATAAAACTAACTCGGTAAACAAGCATACTGCCCATCTTATGGTAAGCAGTTACCGTAGCCTATGGACGCTTGCAACACCAGGGGTAGCACTCGCGCCTTGCTGACCCTGAAATATTTTTTCATAGATATGTTTTTTTTTTGTTTTCTTTTTCTGCTTCTATATCGCTATATGAACAAAATTATGTATAACAATTAAAGCAATTACAATACAAGTTCAGAAGTTGCTCTCACGGACTGGAAAAAAATATCACCTGTATATTAAAAATGAATCCCTATTTCCCTTGGTCACGCCATAACTTGAAAATAACTTTACCGATTTTTTTTATTTTTTTTATTAAAGTTTTCTAATACTTTGTAGAAGAGTTTTAAGGAAGAAACATTAAGAACTTGATTGACTGTGTACCTACTACAGCCTCACAGCTAAAAGGGGGTGGTGGAAACTGGAGATAGACTTGCAACTTTTATCTTGAAAATGAGGTGGATACTGCACTGCTTAAAGAGTTTAGTTAGTAACAAACTTTATGCTTAAAAAAACGAAGGATATCATTCTACTAATATTATTACTGCAAAAGAGCAAACGCTGCCAGCCTGCTGGGAACTTTGAATATTTAATATATCGATTGTAGTTATACAGTATAGATAGTAGTATTGAGTCGAGTAAAAGAGAAAAGGAACATTATGGAGACGATAGAGAATAGGAGGGGACATATGTTTGGCCACCTTATACGACAAGACGAATTTATCAAAAATATAATATAAGGAAAGATGAGGCAAAGCGAGGAAGAGGAAGACCAAGAATAAGTTACACAGATCAAATGAAGGCAAAAATAGACGTCGTGTCGTATAAGGAGGTGCAAAATTTGGCTAAAGATAGAGCAGGCTGGAAGAAGCTACACCGACAAGAGCACAGGGGGCCTACCCCCATCTTTTACAAAACAACCTTATTGCAATACTGTTTTGTTTCCAGCATATAATAACCTTATTTATATTCGTACCATGACCTCTACCATACACTATTGTTATATGATTGTTATATTCCTGCTAAGAACGAATGATTTTTGAGAATTTGTCTATGGGCTCATTAAAGATGAAAAGAAATAACGCTATGGGCCTAAGCAACTTTCTCTCTCTTAACAATTCTCATCTCTGTCACTCATCCATACTCTCTCGCTCTTTCAAACAACCTTATTCTTCTTTTCGTACCATGATGTCCCTAAAACAAGCTTATTTTATGCATGAAAACAACCTTGTTTATTTACCATAATGGTTCATTCAATTCGTACCATGAGCTATTTTTTATAAGCTTTTGACAATTAACATTATTGTTTTAATGTCAAATTTAGCAATCTTATATACGTTGTATTTACAAGCTGAAAATAACATTGTTTTCCAAATGTATGTTATAAAAATCTATTATAGTATCATATAAAGTAATTATATCGAATTTATTTACTTATAGAATGAATATATCGGGATTGCGAGATTAGGTATCATCCCAAAATAATATAACCGATTGTTTATAAAGTTTTTAATTGCACTTGTCGTTCACTACACAACTATGCATCTACGTTAGTAATATCGATCCCTCGACCCTTAGCCTCAGATTTATTTAGATGAAGCGGAGCTTTAAATAGCGTGTTTATATATTTAGTGACTTTTCATTTAGGTACCTACCCACTATTAATATCCTGTTTTCATTATAACCAACGTACATCGAATAACCCCAGATTAATCCATAAAGTTAACTTTCCTGCAGTGTTAGTACACAGAGTAGTCCCTGTGTTCCTGGAATCCAAACTACCTAGATTCTCTGGCAAATTTTCTAAAATTGGTCGTAACCTACATTAGCCTGGATGGAATATATTATTGTCAACAGACGGACAGACGACAGACTTATAATAATCTATAAAGATAATCATTTTAACCATCTAATGTAGTAAAATATTAATTAGGTATTATATATTTGTATTGAAAACTCAACTCACAACAATCTGCTATACTGTTGCAGAGCAGATGTAACCGTGCGGGAAATTCTAAAATACACATCCATTGGACCTAACTTTCTGTAGCCTTTGTGGCTGTGGATAGAACCGTGGGGGTCTGAAGCTCGCTGATTTGCTCACACATTATCATCAAAACCTCGGCAAACCGGTTGGTGGGGAGCTTTTTGTGACAACGCATTAGCTTGGCCATCTTGGCTATCCAAAGAGGAAACACTGCCAATAACGAGCTTGAACCTGGAACCTTGTCGATGATCGACAACAGCGGCAAATATTTATATACCTACATACACATAATATGTTTAATTCCAAGACCTGCAACTACAGTAGGATTCCCGTCAATAACACAATGAATAAAAACACGAAAGTATTATGTACCTACATTCTTTATTCACATAAGTTTAATGAGAGTAAGATAATTATACACATTATAAGTATGGCATTAAACAATCTTGCAGATACAGATTCAAACTTTATTTCAGCGTTTATAGGTTCTTAGACTTCACTTTAGACCAGCCTCTCCATATCTACGTACACTTTTTTGAGAGTACTCCTTCGCTTGTAGATATCGATTGAAGGCGGTATTTTTGGTCTGTTTGTATTTAACCATTTCTACCTGCTGACTGGATCTCTGGCGAACTCTTCGGCTACAACTCTACAAAATGAATTGCAACATTTGTGCAACTTACAAATGTTTATAAACATGACATCTTAAATTTCATGCACTGAATATTACTGTCGAATATACTATTAAGATGTTTCCATATTGATTGCACTTTGTTTGTTAAATTACATAAACAAATATATTTATTAGTAAATATCTTGGATATCTTTATTAGACATTTGAGTATGACAAGAATGACAGGTAAATATTTTGTTCCGATTCATTTCATTTGATAATCTAGAGTCGGCAGTCTATATATTTTTTCAATTAATTTCCTTACTCTTCATAATAACATTTTAAAATATTTGTATGCATTTTATAGAAATTACTCGAAAATATTTTATTCTTTTAGTTACTTATACTTTACAATTAGTTTAATTTAATACTTTGCTAAAAGATGAAGAACCTCAAATCATTTCGGTCCAACGTGTGAAAGAAATGGCACTATACAGTTAATATATCGTTATTTATTTTTATCTTTTATCAGGTTGTAGCAAGCCATAGACAAATTCTTACAAATCATTCATTCTTTCTCGGCACTTAGCAATGTTATATCAATGTTGAACGATTGAGCTCATGGTACGAATCAAAGTAATATTATTATAAGGTGAAAACAAAACAGTCTGGCAATAAGGTTATTTTGTGAGAGAAGATGATGGCCCTATAGGATGGAACGGGACAAAAAAAATACTTGTCAATTGTGACGCACGAATTTTGAAACTCAATGTGCCCTGTTGCACTACATATTTTGAAATAATACAAATATTTATTTTATGTATATCGACTTTTATATTACTTGAATTGATATTACTTAGGTCAATATGAAAACAAGGCAAGGGGCCGCCGTTCAATAGTGATATTCAGTGAATGAAATTTAATATGGCATGGTTACAAACAGAAGTAATTCAAGTATTATTTTATTCATTTTGCAGTGAAGAATTCGCCGGAATTCAAAGTAACTAGTCTAAGAAATGTGCTGGAGAGAAATAGGTACCTAATCCTCAACTAGCAAAGCAATGGAGCACTTCTTGGTCATTACAAAAACTGAGACAAAGTTCATACATAAATATATACCTAGGTAGGTTTATATTTATGTATGGCACTACAGTCTTAATACCTATGGTCTAGGCAGGTACCTATTGTCTTTAAATTATATGAACAAAGAATTTACCACAGGAATCAACACATATTTTTATTTATTACCTTTTGTCAGGAATGCTACTGTAGTTGCAGGTCATACAATGAAACATTATGTGTATTTAGGTATATAAACGTTTATGAATACAGTACAATCACAGTAAAGCTTAATCTATACGATATTAAATATTTACAACAAATAAATGAAATACAATCTAGCACTCGTATATAAATTTTCCTCTAGGCTGCCGTAGATTATCGGCAAGGTTCCCAACAGGCTAGCCAAGCTAATGCGTTGGCGGAAAAAGCTCCCCGCCCGAGGCCTCGATTATTTTGGTGACAATATGCGAGCGACTCGGTGAGCTTCAAACCCATACGGTCGTATGGTTTCGATAGCAAATGGCATTTTGGTCCATTGCATGCGAAAGTGTTGATTCCTCACGTAGCATAGATGCATACCACGTCGCTTTCGTGTATCTATTATTGGCTTCTTTGGTATTTGCTTCCAAAAACACAAATAGTTCATATTCATTTGCCATCTTGAAATGCTAGATGGCAAAAGCTAGAAGGCTAGAGATACACAATTAATTCGATAAGTTAAATAAATACGATCTACTGACTTTATATCACTATAATAATAGATATTTTTATCATAAATTTGGATAATTCGTCGCGTATATAATGTTATTGAATGTTATATTTTGATTGATATATGCAATTGACATAAAAACCATAATGCTAGTTGTCAAAAGACACATCATGGTACGATTTGAATGAACGATTAGAGGTGACGTCATCAAACCTGCTAACAAAACAATATTGTTTTATGCCTATAATAAGCTTATTTTTAAGGATGTCATGGTACGAAAACGCAAAATAAGGTTATTTTAACCTTGTTTTAAGAGCTTGTGGTAGGCCCCCAGGCTCTTTAATACAGAAGAAGAAGAAGTTATACATATTTGTAGTAAATCATCATCATCATCATCGGACTATAATGTACCACTGCTGAGTACAGGCCTCCTTTCATAAATCAGGGTGAGGTAGGCCAGTGGTCAACCTACTGTTGGAGTTTTCAAGCCGCCTAGAAGGCCTCCAACTAGCTTAACGACTATCACAATTAAGTGATAACCGGGACCAAAGGCTTTACGTGTCTTCACGGAAACGCTCGATTTGAAATACCACTAGGCGGTCACCCATCCAGGTACCGACCACGACGGTAGTAGCTTAACTTGCCGATCGATTAAGAACGGCTTATCATGCTACACCACTAGCGCTTGTTGGAATATCATTAAAATGAGATTGTATATTGTAAAATAAAAAGAAAAAAAGTGACAGATAACATTTATCAAATATTAAAAGAGAATGCACCAAAGGATCATAAACAATAGACAACAAGGACTCTCTCTAGCCAATCTTTAAAAATGCCCTGTGCATGCATGCATGTATGTAATGCAACTGTTTTTCAGTAAAGGCTTTGTGACTTTACCTCTACCTTTTAAGAGAGGTAGAGCGTAGCGTTTCTTCACTCAAAGAGCAGCTCGACTGGGGAAGTACCTTACTTCTTACAGAATACTGCAGCCAAATAACTTGTAAAGTTGTGTTCCTGCGCGTAAGTAAGGTCGCCAGAGCTCATTGGGGAGGGGGGAAAGATCGGCAACGGCTGAGCAATGCTTCGTGTGTTGCAAGCGTCCATATGGCTACGGTAACCGCTTACCATCAGGTGGGCTGAATGCTTGTTTGCCAACTTAGTCGTATAAAAAAATACTAAACTCTACCAATCTTCAAGGATTTAATTGTTGATGTTTTTCCTTCAAGAATGAAAAATTTGCACACTTTTAAAGCAGCTGAATATATCATCACTATGGACTTATTACAAACAATTGACCCTACTACTGAACCTAGCACAGCATGAACACCGAAATAAAAAACCATCTAACTCAAAAAATCTGAAAAAAGCACAAGAAGTTACGACAACATCTACGCCGCTACGGGTCTACGGGCTACGGGCTACAGCGGTACGGGGGCGGAGGGGGCGCAAAGGGGCGTCGCCAGACCCAGCCCTCGCAGAGCATCACTCGCGAATTGGCACCATCAGACTTGAGAATACGCCTTCACCGCGACCCGCACAGCCAGTCGCGTACCGCATGTCACCGGGGACGCACGTCGCGCGTCCCGCGTTATCGCGCAACCAAAGTTTGTAAATCGTGTTTCTTTTTAGTGAGGTTCTGTGTGTGCTATGGTGGGAGACACGGGTGCACCGTAATAGGTCATGTCGCGAAGGAAACAGAGCAATCCGAAGCCTTTAAAACGTGAGTTTATACATTAAGTTTGGTTTTTTGGAATTTTTGAGTTGTTGCGTTTTATGTTGTTGTTTTAAGTTTAGATTATATTGACTTTATCTGTATTTTTAAACTATATTTTTTTGTTAATGTACTATATAGATATTCATTCCATGGTTTTTAAATGTATTTCAGTAACTTTAAGCAAGTGACGACGCAGAATAACCATATACCTATGTAGTATCGTCAATATTAGTAGAATTTTAACTATGTATGTACCAATGTGGTATATTTAAATATCCTATTATATGGGTGTGGTAATTCATTTATCGTTTTGGTTTTAAATACAAATATTTCCTCATGATAAATGGTTACAATGTTATGCTTTAGTTAATATTATATTTACTGCGAAAATTAAATAAATATCCTGGGACATTCCTCATACACGGTCATCTGATCCCAAACTAAGCACAGCTTGTACTATGGAAACCAGATAACTGGTATAATACATATACTACTTTTTGTTTGTAAATACATACTTAATATACATAATTACATCCAGACTCAGGATATACAGACATGTTCATGCACACAAATGCATGTCCTGTGTGGGAATCGAACCCACGACCTGCGGCGCTATAGTTTAGTTAACATTAGTTATTTTATGTAAACTTAATTTAATATCAGTCGATTTTTAGTTATACGTATAGGTAGTGAGTTTTTATATAAGTAGGTAAATATAATATTTATGTAAGTAGATAGGTACCTACCTAACTTATTAATAACATATATTATACTATCCAGGGAACGAATACAACCCAAATGATGAAAATGTTGTAAAATTAATTAAATTACAAAATACCTTGTCATTTTCACCTCATTTGATCATTTTCACCTCATTTGATAATTTTCACATCATTTAATCATTTTTCTCAGAATATAAACTAATACTAATTTCTCGAATCCTAACTAATATTATGAATGCGAAAGTGACTTTGTTTGTTACGCCTTCACGTGTTAACTACACAATGGATCATCATGAAATTTGGCATGCAGATAGCCTATGGTATAGAGAAGGACATACTTTTTATCCCGGGCACGCAGGTGAAACGTCAGGGGACAGCTAGTAAGTATAAATGGATAGATAGATAGATGGAAGATATGATTAGGTAGAAAAAAACAAAATAATTCTCATAAAAAAACTGCTGAAATAACAATTTCAACAGTTATACTGCCGTATATAGAAAAATATAAACACAAGAGTAATAAAACTGATTGTCGTATTAATCTAACCTAATACGTACATATTTAATAGTCATAAAGTAAAAAAATATTATCAATATTTTGACGTGCCTTTAATACTTACCTAAAATGTCTTCAAGGGTATTAGCTTACTCATAAAACGTTATTTAACTAATTAATATACTGTTTAAATGGTCACGTAAATAACGTCACTCTATTGTCATTGTCAAATAGTGTGACATTATTTACGTGACCATTTAAACAGTATATTAGTTAAATAGCGCTTTATGCAAAAAGGCTCTTCTTAGCAAAAGCAACCTTCCGAACCGTGCATTAGAGTATTAGAGTTTGACTATTCATAAGTGCCTGTGAAGGCCTATTTGAATGAATAAATTATTTCATTTCATATGAGTAAGGGTCGGTAATATTTTTAATTTGAGCATTAGGATCGTATGTGATATATTAGATACCTATATATAGGTACATACTGTTACTAAATGGGGTGGAATACTCAGTCTGGTACATATCTGTTAAAATATTTGAAATGTGTGGACATATTGCTATTAAAATAATTAATTACTAGAAACGGCATTAGCCCACTCTAAACCGCTTCACTTTATTTTCAAGCCAAACATAAGGCATGTTGCTGCGCCATAGCAGACCAAGGTATTATAGCTTACATTATGCAACTAAATCAAAAAGTTAAGGCCAAGATAAGGCACATATGTAATGAAAGCAGTTGACTCTACCACTGGTTCGGAATACACTTAATCTGAGAACACTGAAGAAGAATATATTATGCATTTACTTACACTGATTACTGATTTTCATATAATCAGTATATAAAATCCAAGAACAGAATTTATTGAAAACAAGCTGTCTCACACGGTTCTCACCCTCGTTTCCTTCAGGAATAAAAAGAAGCCTATGTCGATCCTTCGAATAAAAACACTTTTTTTCGAACATAAAAAGTACCCAAATCTGTCCAGCCGTTCTTACCCAACGAACAGCATTTTTAACCGACTTCAAAAAAAGGAGGAGGTTTGCAATTCGGTTGTATGTTTTTTTTTATGTTTGTTACCTCATAACTCCGTCATTTATGAACCGATTTGGAAAATTATTTTTTTGTCTGGAAGGGTACACTTCCCGTTTGGTTCCATTGTCATCAGAACAGGATTTGATTACTTCTTCGTGTACTTTGAAGTCGGTTTAAGTTTTTTGTAAAACAGTCCAATTATTTTTAATTTATTATGTACCTAGTCGATTACGGGCAGTTTTGAAAGAAAGATTTTTTCAAAAGGCATTAGCAAACGATGAGGTCATGTTGATATTACACAATTTTCAAGTTTCAATATTGAGATAAATGCTAACTATTAATTAAGAACATTTTTTGTTAGCACTCGTCCAATCAAAGTGCGGGGTCATTAAACTGTTATCACCGTATTAATGTATTCTTTGATTGTTTACTTATCAACGGTGAGTGATAGTGCGTTAATTGTTGTGGAATTGTCCTGGGTATGTAGGGATACTGATATCAATGATCTTTGATCTGGCGTTACATTTTAAGAAAGCTTTATGTCGTTCTTATTGCGTTTATCCTTTATTTGTTTTTTTTCTTATTGATAGGTTTTATTTAGATTTTTTGGGAGGGTTTTGGGTTCTCAATGGGCGCTAACGGGACGCTTATACTAGGCTTATACCGTTTTCGTCTGTTAGCTGGTATTAGCTGAGTAGGTAATTAGGCAGTTGACTTGATAACAATGACAGAAAAAACTAATTTTCAATGATTTTCGTTCTCAATCAGTTTTGAAAACACATATACATATAAGTCAAACTTAATTTGATTGTGTTGCATACGTCATATAGTAAAATATCTATTGTAACTGAAATCTTTATACCCCATATGCTTACCCATATGCACATGGCGCGCACGGAAGAGTGTGTGATCTGTACGTGGATTACGTAACTTTATTGCAATGAAATTATGATTGAAATAACCTCTGAATCGGTAGGAATATTACAAAATCGGAATTGGTTCCATTTCTAATGAACCAGTGTTTGTATTTGCAGTTATCAGAACGTAAAAAGTTAAGAGAAAAACGCTATATTTAACCGATTTCAATTCGAAAATGGTTGAAATTTAGTTACGTAATCGCCCCACAGATTAAAAGTTACATTTTACAGATTAGGTATATAGATAGACAGGGTTAATTGTAATTGTAATACCTACTTGTAAGTGTCCAAATTAATGGTAGAGTCAACTGTTGAATAAATAAAAAACTTTTTGATTTTGAAATGTATGTACAGCTTTTGTTTTTTTTTTATACCACTAATGTGCCAAACAAGCATACGGCCCGCCTGATGGTAAGCAGTTACCGTAGCCTATGGACGCATGCAACACCGGGGGTATCACTCGCGCGTTGCCGACCCTACGACCTACGACCCGACGTTGTTCTAACCATAAATAACAATTAACCCTGTATATCTATTTTTAATATTTAACATCATAATTATATACAATTTATAATGTTAATTCTGTAATTTCAAACTCACGTTTCTTCACAATCAATTATTGCAATTACCTGTCATGATGCAATTAACACACGTAGCAAGCAATTGTGCAACTATTCCTAGAGAATGAAAATACATTATCATGGCGGGTTAATGATATTATATCTCATGTGACCCGTTATCATTTAGTAAATGTAAACAATGATATTTGATAATCATTGTTTTTCATATAAAGTTCTTTTATAGTACTTACTATCACATTAATTATATCGATGTACTAGCTGTCCGGTGCGACTTCGCTCGCGTGGTGCTACCCTACCCTGTGGTGATACCGCACCCTGTGGTGATACCCCACCCCACCCTTCCCTACCCTATATGAATAATTTTCCCCGTTTTTGCATCATTTTTCACTGATGCTTCGCTCCTATTAGTCGCAGCGTGATGTTATATAGCCTAAAGCCTTCCTCGATAAATGGACTATCCAACACAAAAATATTTTTTCAATTCGAACCAGTAGTTCAGCTTAATAATATTATAATATTAGTATTAGCTCAGGTATTAGGATATAGATAAGTATGGAGAAGTAACTTTTAATTAAAATGAGATTGAAAAATAATTCAACATCATATTTTATAATATGACGAGCCCACAAAAATGCTCCAGAGTACAATTTCATCACAAAAAAGAGATCACAGAAAAGGGATGAATTGTGTGAAAGATGATATGGCTAAGAAAGGAGTTAATTCATATGACGGATAGAAGAGAGAGCCGAATGCAAGAAGACTATACATATTGCAACGACTTATTTACTGAAAAGAAGTTGGCTTAAACAAGCTAAATCTGTATTTACACCGTTGGTAAACTTGGTAATTACAACAAAATGAATTAAAACACTTTCTCCAATGGCCACCGTTGTTACAATTATCCTTTTCTGGTGTTGCCATTCCTCGATATTCAAATACACAATATCAAAATAAACCGTTTTACACTTTCATAATAAATAATGCTGACAGTTAATTATAATTAATCAATATTCAATGGTATGAAATTAAATAATATTCAAATAATATAATGTTAATGCTAACACGACCATCAGATGATGTATACGATTGGCTACTTTCCTTAAAAAAATATTTAGTCCGTCAGTTAGATTATCAAAATATATAGGACACTTACTCATAAAACGTTATTTAACTAATAAACTGCAGATTAAGTGGTCACTTAAATGACGTCCAATTGTTTGACAATGAGAGCAAGGTGACGTTATTTATTTGACCATTTATTCAGTAGGATTAGTTAAATAGCGTTTATGAGTAAGGCCGAAAATGTATAGATAATGGTTCATAAAAAAATGTATAGAAATGTGACGTCACGCGGAACTTTAACGGGCTATATCGTCATCATTTTTAACCGACTTCAAAAAAAGGAGGAGGTTCTCAATTCGGTAGTTTTTTTTTTTTTTTTTTTTATGTTTGTTACCTCATATCTCCGACATTTATAAACCGATTTGGAAAATTCTTTTTTGTCTGGAAGGGTACACTTCCCATTTGGTCCCATTGTCGTCAGATCAGGATTTGATCACTTCTTAGTGTACTTTGAAGTCGGTTTAAGTTTTTTGTAAAACAGTCCAATTATTTTTTGTTTGATTAACGAAAAAAATAATACTTGTACAATATTTTTTGATAATCAAACTGACGGACTAATTAGAGTTAGATACTTTTACCCAGGAAAGTACCCAATTCCAAAACGCAGAAGTTCAGGTAGAGAAACAGAAGAGTCCTGGCACAGAAGTCAGAAACCGTAACCTTGAACTTCAACTAAAAGATTTTCCAACTAAAGATACAATGTATCAATAACAACATTTATGTGAAGGTAACATTGGTCTCGGTGCGTTGACACTCGCTCGTCCAACTCGTCCAACGTGACGATAAGGAAATCTAATTACGTACGTTTCGTTAGCTCATTACTCAAGTTTTGTGATCTGTGGTGATGTAATTAGTTGTGGTTGATAATTTATTACTTGAGTGTTTGATAGTGTTATAAGTCATAGGATTAAACTCTTAAAAGTTCTGGGTTAGGAACTAAGAACACTCTAGTTTGCTAAATAGAATTAATTTCTTAAATTCACAGCGGATCCATCTGTATCTGCTGCTATAGATCTTTTTTATACGACGTAGACGGTAAACAAGTTGACGGTCCACCTGGTGGCAAGCGGTTACCGTAGCCATATGGACGTTTGCAAAACACGAGGCATCACTTACTTGTTACCGACTTTTTCCCCTCCTCAATGTGCTCTGACAACCTTACGTACGCGCAGGAACACAATATCAAGTTATTTGGCTGCAGTATTCTGTAAGGTGGAGGTACTTCCCCAGTCGAGCTGCTCGTTGAGCGAATAAACGCTATGCTCTACCTCTCTCAATTCTCAATCTATAGTTTATGGTAAAATAGTCACTTATTGTATACTATACAGATCATTTAAATATTCAGATTTGAAGCATTGCTGTCACCCTTTCACAATTTTACTTGAGTGACCTTTTCTTATTAGACCCCCAGATAATTAGCATAACTAAAATGTATCATAGTGTCGAGGTTTTATAAATAGAATACCAATATATTTAATATTCATCTAAATATTACGATTTCAATGCTAAATATCTAAAATAGATAAGTAAAAGGATGTTGACATGTATTTTTAAATAAATATTAATGATACTCGTGGTATGCGTAGTTGCCGCCGGCTTAAAGCTTCGGTGGTAAAAATTATGGTCACAATAATTATTAAAGAAAAATAACAGTTTTAAGTTGAATTACCTATCACATAGAATAAAATATTGCTTATATTATTTTAAGAAAACCGTAGGATAGACGACATGGGTCTCTAGATGCAGAAGGAGAGACACAGTTAGAAGTGCCGTGATTTAGGAGACCGATGTCAGTTTGAATTTTGATGATAATGACACGAAGAAATCAGTTCCTTTGTCATCTCTGCACATTAGAATAGAAGCACAGCTAAATTTTACTTATAGTATACTAAAGAACCGAAACATGTATACAAGATTCAGGTGAGAATCAAAGAACTATTTACTAGTGTCTCTGTGAGCTGTAGACCTCGCGAGTCTTTTGTTTTATGGCCAAAAACAGAATCGACTAAAAAAATCTATATAATTACCGAACCTGCTCGCAAAATTTCACGAGGGAAATGCCACCTGTAGAAGAGAATAGGACATCCTTAGGACAACTAGACATACGAAAGCATTTTTGCCCATGCTGAAACGGAGAAGCTTCGCTCGCACTGATAGATGTCGCTACATATACGATTATGATTTGTGTAATATTTCAACATTTGTATCTATACAGAGCGAGAAAATTGCTTTTGAATTTCACAAAGTGTATACATATTTATGTCCTTGACTGTATGCACAAGCGCTAGAGTCAACTGTGACATTTCAATTTAGATTTTAAACACTTTATTAAGTAGATAAAAGATAAACATATACAATAATGTGTTAAAATTACATATATTTTTTATACCACTAAGGTGTCAAACAAGCATACGGCCCGCCTGATGGTAAGCAGTTACCGTAGCCTATGGACGCTTGCAACACCAGGGGTATCACTCGCGCGTTGCCGACCCATACACATACAGATTCTACAAAAGCTGCACTGCTCATAAATTGAGTATCGTTGATATTCAAAATAGGAGTAGGTTCTTTTTGGCCTAGGTTTTGCTGGCTCCACTTTAAGTAGCTGTTAGGCCATGAGTGATGTTAACATTTGAAGAAATTCCCGACACAAACGAAGTTGTACATGGTCACGGCCTCCCAATCTCGTCCCGAAGTAGAAACAGATAAACAGATGTAATTGGTTGGTGTATTACAGATTTTATTCAATATAGCGATAGTGTTGAGTGGTTGGTATGCCACTTCACTGTAATGGATCCGTTGATAAGGACCGCTTGGAGTTATTCAGGGTTCAAATCTGATACACGCTGTATTATAATGTGTTAGTTGTTCGTTTGCTTGTTTTTGATTTGGTTTTAAAAGCTGTTTATTATTTAACTAGCTGTCCCCCGCGGTTTCACCCTCGTTCCCGAGATAAGTAGCCTATGTCCTTTCCCATACCATAGGCTAACTGCATGGCAAATTTCATGATGATCCGTTGATTAATTGAGGCGTGAAGTCGTAACAAACAAACAAATTCACTTTCGCATTTATAATATTAAGTTACGATTTTGTACTTTTCGTTGTTGAGCAATAAACATAGAAAATGTTTAATGTCCCTGGTTTTTACCCACGGTTTCATTAATTGATCAAAATTCTGCTATCTTTTTCAAAGTCAGATATCTCCCTCAGACTACGCCCTACAATGGATGAATGGTATAAAAATAAGTACGCAGACATACATATTTTTTTACATAATATATGTATGTGGATTTAATAGATTCAATAATTAATTGATGGCTAAATCTCTGTTACAAATTCATCAACGTCTCTGGAATCCTACATCCACCATCCTACAACTGTGGGACAGTTTGGCAGATTATGTTAATGTTTTAGTACCTACTTTATATGAATAAATACAATTAAAAAAAATGCAATAATTTCATAGAATTTCAATCAAATACCCTTTGTTATTTTTTCAAATGTATTGAATGTTTTTTTAAAGAATTAGTATTAAAAAAAACAGCACTAGGTAAAATGTATGTGGTATTTTTAGCAAGAGGTCAAAGTAAAATACGACTTATTACAGGATTACTATACCTTCAGTATTATGCACACTTACTTATATTTATTCAAAGTTATAAGTAAATATTTGACATGGAAAAATATACCTTATTTCGCGACACAAAAAGTTAAAGTTCATAAATTGTGCGATCATGTTTCACATTTCTGTACCCTTAACGGATCACCTTCTATATTTTAAAATGCAAATCCCCTTCATTATAAGTCAACGCAATACCAAATTGGTACCAAAACGAGACCCATTAACCAATCAAACATGAAAAAAGCTTAGTCATTCACAAGAGTCGTTTACATGCCAGCATTGGCATTGGCCAGAGTCCCTGATCATCGAGAATTATGCCAAGCGGCGACATCAAAGGTTTATTGTAAGGTTTGTACGCAAATGACGCCGCAGCGTGCTCAGGCGCAGCTCTGCGACTATTGTGGGGGAAATTATGCCCCTCTGGATACAGTGGGGAGATTGTACGCTTCCTGTTTCTTTGTTTTGATGGTGTTTAGCTGAATCTGTGGTTACTATCTTGGTATTGTATGAAATGACAGGCTGTGGGTATTGTATAGTATTTTTCAGTCCAACTGTCTGTCTTATCCCATCTCACGTCATAAAGGGGGGATGAGTTTGGGTAGAATTGTTTGGTTTTCTGTCCTTTTAAGTACTTTATCAAGGTTATTTATTAAACCACACTCATCAAAGTTTTCCTGAACACCTCGTGACATGTAGTCATGAATAGATGACAAATGTAGTAAATGTTTAATCCGTAATTTATTGATAACAAATAATAAAATTAGAAAAGTATTCTAAAAAATGTTATAGATAACTTTATTGCAAACTAGCTGAGCTCTCCGGTTTCACCCGCGTTCCCTGGGTCTCGGGTATTAAAAGTATGTTTGACTACCAATCAGATTGACTCATCTGCTTTTATAACATTGATTACCTATATGAACATAATGATTTGTATGATGTTCGCGTAGCGTGGAGCCTCGAACGAGCATTCGTCTCGAACTCGACAGCGCTCCGCCCCGTTTGTCAGTTTTTCACGAACACAGGGATTCGCATCGCGCTCGTTGTAGCCTCCACACTAGACATCGCGAGCAACGAATGAATTTTGTTCGTTCGTGGCTCGGCTCGTGCTCGATTCGCTTAGCATGGACACACCATTATATAGCACTTGCGCAAAGGCACGTTCTCTTATGACAAATTAAAACAGGTGTGAGGAAACAATTAATTATAACATGATCAATAACAATGATTCATTTCAAATGAACCATAGATTTTTGCACTTAAATAATCAAAATCAATTCTTGTGGTCATAGGTTCTATTCCATAAAGTGGACTACAGTTGAATGACTGACGATTGACGTCAATCCTGCTTTGCAGTGATAAAATAGCTTGTGTTTATTTTCCTATAGGAAAAAATATTATTTGCATTCTAGGAATACCGTCTAGAATGTTTATAAGGAGTTAGTGCAGTTTTCCGCTGATTTGAGCCTTTAGTAATAAGTAGCTGTATACCGCGGATTCGCCCGCCTGCGTGATAAACAACGCTGTAGTAACAAACATACACCACTTATTTTTGGATTTGTATTATTATGGTAGGTATTTAATAATATGTAGTTGTGCAGTTATGAAAATAATAATTGGCTGAATAATATTTGTTATAAGTAAGAACTTATTCAGAGTTTCATCAACCAATGTCTAACTGATGAAAATCGTCAAATTGATAAATTTGAAGGAAATGCTATAATGCATTAGGCATCTCTAATGCCCGGTTTCTATAAACAAAAACGAATCAAAGCACTGTCAGTAAAAAAGAAGAACGACCCAGTTACCAATGAAACACTACATACTCAACATATTATTAATAACTTACAATCAAATATAACCATACATTTATCTTGATTGCTAATGCAATCCTGTTGCATATGAGTATTTCTTTTTTTTATCTCCATTAAGTGGCAATAACTCGTATATTGCCATTACATATATATACATCTGATACAGATAAGGCTATCTGTATTTCAGTTACTATTGGGCCATGAAAATTGTGACTATGTCTTAAGCGGTAGCGATAACGCTGACTCAAGCGCGATAGGAGATTCAAATATTAAATAATGACGATATGAAAAATCCTCACCCTTCCGTAATAATAAATTGAGGATTTTGATTTAACGGGTACCTAGGAGGATACTCGTGGAACGTTTTTGGCTGTGTCATTGCGCTGTGAAGAAAGGGCGATGTATAGTGAGCGTTTTAAGAAAAAAAAACTATCATTAAAATAAATTTACATTTAAACTAAAAAGTTATAACAGGTGGAAATCCCCCAGTAATACATAAAAATAATGATTTTTTTATTTGCATTATATTTTGTTCCTTCTTTATTTGTTTGAATTGATGCAGCGCCTCATCTACTCTACTGATACATGTGTCTAAATAAAAATCTAAAATCCTGAAAGTCAGCAGCCTTATGCCACGCGGCGAAAGCCGTATATCGCTTTCTAATATTCCTTAATCGCTAGCTCCATGACCCCATCCCAACTACGAAGTGTTTCTAAAAATGATTGCAATAATTTGTTATCATTATTCTTTATCTTTATGTTTCGTAACTTAACCGATCACTTTACTAACGCATTACTTAGTACTTATTTACCTAACGTTTGTTACCTAAGATTTTCGTTGGTAGTTTGAATTCATTCTGTAACAATTAACATAAAGAAACGCCATGACATTGATTTTGTTTGAAATCTATTCTGCCATTTCCCCGTAAAAAAGTTTTGACTTTGACTTTGAAAGAGATTTCTTCTCGTTCTATGCATGCTCGGATGAAGACAAAATTTTGACATAGGTAAAGCCCATCACAGGGACAGTTATAATATATTAATATGCCGAGCTATAATATAAATTACAGTGCAGGGGCTCTACCGCGTAACTTTGGTGGTAATCGTAACGAACACCATTAATGACAAGAATGCATTTGAATGAATTGTTCGCTTCGCAGACTATTGTTATATATGTTTTGTAAATTTTAATATTTATAAGTACACATTTAAAAAAAAAAGTATACTTGCTGAGTTTCTTGCCGGAGTCTTCTCAGTTCAAGTTGTATTTGGATTTTGATTGAATTTCATCCAGTCAGGGCCCACGAATGGTCATCGTCGCGTATTACCGCGTGCGCGTCATTGGATGAAATAATTGATGGTGTTCGTTACGATTACCACCAAAGTTACGCGGTAGAGCCGCAGGTTGGCGAAGTAACGGAAATATATATAATAGCTGCGTTTGCGGTCACTCAAAGATTAGTATTGAGAATATATCGTAATAAGCCTTGCTATGATTTATATTAATATATATTATAGCTACGTCTGCGATGGGCTTAAATGCTGCAAAAAATACCATGGATATTACAGACTACGACCATAATAACAAGGTTATTGAATAACCTTGTTATTATATTCACAACACACGTACTTTTAAATGATCTCCAGAGTGTCCACACTCAACTCCATAACCCTTAAAAGCGGAGGGTCTTTACGACCATATTGCCGGTCGGGGTGTTAACCCTCCGTGATTTTTCCCGACACCCCGAGTTCCCACGGACGCGTGCTGTTTGACTTTTAGGGTCGATGGCGTTAGATTTAAACGATGGGTCTAAGTGACCGAGCGTAGGGTTGGTTTTAAGAAGATGGTTACTTATTAATTTGTATAAATGTAATGTAAGGTTTATTTTGTTCTTTTTTTGGTGTTAGTTGAGTTTGCTCTTTATGTCTTGCCCCTTTAATCATGTTCCCGAGGCATTTTATGTTTTCCGGAATATGATCCATGTACGGTACAACCGTGTCAGCATTTTTACACGGGTCGCTAGCACCACCTAGCACGCCGCATGTGCTCACTACCAAACATGTGGTAGTTTATCCATCATAATATTTCTAAATCACGTCTAATTAAGTTCAAGTTTTGTAATACTTCCATTTAACAGTATAGTTTTAAACAGAAATGCAGTTTCATTCAAAACAAACAATAGGTACGTGGTGCGTCCATACTACGCGAAGCGAGCACGAGCCGAGCCTCGAACGAACAGGATTCGTTCGTTGCTCGCGATTTCAAGCGTGGACGTACTTAACGAGCCTACAACGAGCGCGATGCGAATCCCTGGCGGAGCGCAGTCGAGCACGCTACGAATGCTCGTTCGAGGCTCACAAGCTCGTCCACGCTACGCGAATCGTGCTCGCAGTGTGCTCGTTCGTGACTCGGCTCGTGCTCGGACTCGCCAAGCATGTATGAACCATAACAAGAGCTATTCGATCGTCTTTATTTACGGGTATTTAGACGTAAACGCGATAGATGGCGACTAAATTTATATTGAAAACAAGCATTGGACTAATTTGACAGGACTACATTTCTTACATCGTTCATTGTTAGAAAGAGACATAGTGAGCCTAAATTAGTTTAGTTGTAAACAACAGAATCAGTATCATTGTAATCGGTTTACTCCAGAATAGACGCTTGCAGCACTTGCACGATGCCAACCTCGCAAACACCACTTCACCTCCTTCTTAAAGAACCGTTTACCATTGCATATCGACGGCAAAGAACGTGCACTTTAAATATTCTACAGAATCAGTGTCCAATAACTTTGAATTATCCTGGTATTTCCCAAGTTGCAAATCTCAACAGACTCCAAGGGGTAACGGTCAATTAAAACTAAAATTACAACACAGGGTATCCTTATTGGCAATAGATGTGTTGATAAACCTAATATTACTCATATTATTACAATTAATAATACATTTAACATAAGTTAATGAGGAAATAGTTCATGTAATGTAAGTTAAAGGTCGGTAAGTTAAGTAGGTATGAATTGGTGAATTATTTTAAAATTGATTGTGGAATTAAAGGAAATAATGTGAGGAATGTCCCAGGACTCCGTTGTTGCTGGAAAAGGCTTCAAATGGGTCACTAAGTAGCAACTACAGTGTATGTGATGTGTGTGTAAAGTACAGCGAGTGGTCTAGAGTTTTGCGTTCCGCGTTCACTGTAATCTATGCGGCGCTTTTGGTCTATGCACACAGCGACCGCGGCAGTCAAGGAGAACGCACGTAGAACTCTGACCGCAGAACTGTGGACCGCTGTGGGTTCAACAACAATATTATGAATGACAGCATCAAGAGCTTAAAATAATAATGAAATTGTTACAATGGGCGGCCTTATCAATAAAAGTGATCTCTACCAGGCAACCTATTCTTTTAAAAAACCGGCCAAGTGCGAGTCAGACTCGCGCACCGAGGGTTCCGTACAAACCTGTAGGTATATAAGTAAATGGTAGTATAGACCTGAGTATTTGATATTAATTTCAATTTATGACCTATTAAAAAAAAACTACTTACTAGATCTCGTTCAAACCAATTTTCAGTGGAAGTTTGCACCGTAATGTACATCATATATTTTTTATAGATTTATCATTCTCTTATTTTAGAAGTTACAGGGGGGGGGACACACATTTTACCACTTTGGAAGTGTCTCTCGCGCAAACTATTCAGTTTAGAAAAAAATTATATTAGAAACCTCAATATCATTTTTGAAGACCTATCCATAGACACCCCACACTTATGGGTTTGATGAAAAAAAAAATTTGAGTTTCAGTTCTAAGTATGGGGAACCCCCAAACTTTATTGTTTTTTTTCTATTTTTGTGTAAAAATCTTAATGCGGTTCACAGAATACATCTACTTACCAAGTTTCAACATTATAGTTCTTATAGTTTCGGAAATAAATGGCTGTGACATACACGGACAGACAGACAGACAGACAGACAGACAGACAGACAGACAGACAGACAGACAGACAGACAGACATGACGAATCTATAAGGGTTCCGTTTTTTGCCATTTGGCTACGGAACCCTAAAAAAGAATTTTCTAAATCGGTTGTTCCCGAGATCTTTACATCCAAACTAACAAATAAACTTCACCTATTTATAACATTGAATTTAAAACAGTAAAATATATGTGTAATAGATATATGTGGTTAGGATCTTTTTATTTGTTTGCAATTGAATTGCTTTTTATTGTATGAAGGTCCCGTATTTTACAATATGGGTTAACCATATTGTAAAATATCCTCTCCATCCAAAGGTTGGCTGGTATAGATCACATTTTGTGATTAAGTAACATTAAGTAACGCCCATTGTAACGCTTTCACTATTTGCTAAGTCTCTAATCATACTTGGTGTAATGAAGTGTTGTCTATCTATCTATCTATTGCTAAGTATTAACACGCTGAAATGAATTTATCGTTGTGCGCAATGTGAACGAATGTACAAAAAAATAAGTAATATTATGATGTTATGGTGCGTCCATACTACGTGAATCGAGCACGAGCCGAACCACGAACGAACCTACAACGAGCACGATGCGAATCCCTTTGTTGTTGAAAAAACTGACAATCGCGCTCGTTCGAGGCTCGCAAGCCCGTCCACGCTACGCGAATCGTGCTCGCAATGTGCTCGTGGTCGGTTCGACAAGCATGGACGCACCATTAGATGATGAAGTTAGTAAGAAGAACGGAGTGACATAAGAAAGGTGATGCTCAGCAAAGAATAAAGCAGACTAAGTTAGTCAGCTAGCTTATAAAATAAATATATATTTTATAAGTTAGTCAGTCAATCCGCGTCATGGAGTACATAATGGCTTTATTCCTCGTTTTTAGGGAAGCAGCATGCCCCAGAACTAGTGATGTATACGAGTCAATGAGTACCTTGTTAATTATGTCTACTCCTTTATCTCGTAAACAACGTGTGTCACACGCACCATGATATATGAAAAAGACTATACCTAAACAAACGCGCGCTTTAATTATAGCATTGTTATGATATTTTTGCTATGAAAAGAAATAGCTTTTCATTTGTTTTGTTGTTCTTCCAATTTAAAAACTAACCACCTTTTATTCCTAATTTCCCTTATTCTTTAGCCAAAAAGAACTTAATTTTATTGTGAAAACGAAGTATCTGATAAAAAACATATTATTATCATGTTTTTTGACCAAGCTTTCGATATTTTTTATCGATGGATTAAAATCGGCTCGGCAGTCGATAGCGATACCGATCTAGAGATAAACTCGCATTTATCGATAAGAAAGTACACGAATCAAGTGTACGTAGCTGCTACCGTACCCGGTACACACGCAGGTGATAATGGATCGAGATTACAATCGTGGCATATTTTGTTTGATTGATTGATGGTTGATACTTATTATAAAATAACTTTTTATTACAAAGTAATTGTAATTGAATTTCAAAGTTATATGTAAAGTGCAGGGATAAATGCATGTTTGTGCTAATTTGTATTCATATGTTTGCATGATATTTAAAAAAAAACATCGCGATAGAATTTTTTAAGTTTTAATTTTAATAGTTTTTTTTATATGACGAATTTTGTGAACAAGCATACCGCATAAGCAGTTACCGTAGCCATATGGACGCTTGCAACACACGAGGCGTCACTCACGCTCTACCGACACGCGCCCACGACCCGATAAGCTCTGGCGACCTTACTCACGCGCAGGAACACAACATAAAGTTATTTGGCTGCGGTATTCTGTAAGGTGGAGGTACTTCCTCATTTGAGCTGCTCTTGAGCTAATAAACGCTATGCTCTACCTTTTTTAATCAAAGGAAATTTCGCAGAGCTTTTAAGGCGATGATAGCTATCGAATGCCGTGACACAGGTCTTGATTTCAAATCCCACAATAAACTTGAGCTTTCTGCAAAAATGTTTTCTTGCGTTTCGTGAGGAAACCATAGCACGGTGGTAGGAACTTACAGTATCTTCGAGGAAGTACCCACTTAGCTGGCTGGATGGCTGAATAATATTGTTTCGTGAAAAACAACGGATATATTTGTACCGGTACTTTTCTTTAATAATAGTTACCTTCAAAGTGTACCTCTAATTAATACAGTAAAATTACCCACGACGAATAATTCCTGCACAAATACCGGTGTAGGTACCTAATCAGATATGATTTTGTAGATATCAGTAATTCCAACTAATCCCATGTTTTTAATCGTAATCTGATAATTTCTTTATCCTAATCGCTGTTGTCAGCTCAATTTTCTACAAATATATAGAAGGTAATAAATGTTTTTGCGTAAGTATCTATTAGTTTCTCGTGATTATATAAACCTACATTCCTATATATGCCAGAAAATGTATTTTATTTAATTTTAATGTGGATATTGTGACAAAACGAAACGGATTCAAGATTACAAGTGCTCAAATTGGATATACGTTTAGCAAAGAGAATAAAAGTTTTAGACTAGATCCGAACAGCCCCCATGCTTGCACCCGCGCTACTCTTTGCTGCTTTCATCCCATTTATAAATGTGTATGTTCGTGTGTGTGTTTATTACCCAACACAACATAATAATTACTGGTTGAAAAGATTTAGATGCAACTTAATAGTTTAGAAATTATATATATTTTCTATCTTTTTATAGGTAACACGAAAAATCTATGAACTATATAGACCACGGTCATTTTGTCGTTCCCCTGTACGTCAATACGTAATCCAACGAAAACATTCTACATCCATGTAATTTGATCTATATCGAATCCCGTAATCGCGCTGAGCCGGGGATTTATCGATAAACGGCTTGATCGATCATTCCTAGATATTATATATAGATAGCGATGCTTATCTAACGGGAGATTTATAATTTTTACCATCACGACTCGCCTTAGAAATTCCTACGGTGGAAATTCTATTTGGAGAATGATTTAGTGTCGCTGTGGGATCCTGATGCACTTTTGATTGTGTTTATTTTTGGGTTTATAGTGATGGCAAGATTGTGATAGTTTGATTGTAGTATCATGTAGGACAAGAAATATCTGTTTATATAACAGCTTACAGCAGTTTTTCACGCGTTACCAAGGGATTATGTTTTTCCGAGATAATAAGTTTTTCTAAACACGCTTTTCTATCCTGTCCCTCGCAGTTTCAAAGCAAACTTTCTTATTTTTTTTTTCATAAAGTCCTTCTACAAAGTATTAAAAATCTTTAAAAAAAGATGGATGAAATCAGTAAAGTCGTTGTCAAGTTATGGCGTGACCAAGGGAAATACGGATTCATTACAGGTCTTTGAGAAAAACGCTGAAAGAAACCCCGAGCTGAATTTTGAAGATAATAAAAATGCCATGAAAAATTATTTTTTTCAAAATTCAAAATCATTTATTCAAATAGACCTTCGCAGGCACTTATGAAAAGACTGACTCTAATACTCTAATACCGGTTCGGAAGGTTGCATTTGCTGAGAAGAGCCGGCAATAAACTCAGCAAGTACTCTTTTCAAAACAAGCTTAGATTCACTACATAATATTTACATTCTAATCGCACTGACAACAATTGCGTGCCCACGGCGGCAAAATTACAAAGTAGACTGAATAAATATTTAATAAGTAAATAAATAGCATGATTTAGCAGACCAGCCCCCGCAAGCAGCACCTGTTCACAAGTTTGACGCGTGTGGCAGCCATCGCCCTCCTCGCCATATTGGAGGTGGACCCGTCACACGACGCCGCTGCAAGCAAAGGCCTTAAAAAGAGCATGACTTACTTAGTTTTAAAAAAATAGTACAACAAGACGAATCGTACGAGCCCAAAATCGATGGGGTTGCGTCGCCGCGTTATTTTATTTTTATATTAGTTATAGAGTCCCCATGGCCACCACGGCTCCATTATCAGATTAGCTCCATGTCATAATAATATTGCGTTTTTATTCGATTTACACGCTGTCAAAGTGCTCAAACCATGTAGATTATTATTCTAGACTAATATAATTCTAGTTTATTAACCATGTAGATTATTATTCTTTTATAGGTATATTGGTGTATACAAATCAGCAATTTTATACCTTCATTTTATTCCCAAAATATTAGACCGTTTGACTTGACTTTTGACTCAAATTCTAGTTGCACAGGTATATTTTTATCACTGATTCGTATATTAAAATTTCTAATACAACTAATCAATCTATTACTAATTAAACATACATGTTACTCATCTGTTCAGATCGTCAGTACAGATTAAAGTTAATTTATTGTGTTGCGGATTGATAAACAGTTTGATGGTATCGTGTGGGTGGATTTATGCGCGTGCGCAGCTACATGTGCCCCTGACGTGGGATGAAGCTGTGCCTGCGATTTGGGTGTTACTTTTTAATTTGACGACACTTGCATGGAGACTGCATAAAGACATTCGCCAAGCGACATTCAGTTCTTGGAATTCGAATTCCTTCATATGAGGTTTGAGGAGGTCATGGAAAGCGTGGGGTATTATTTAAATGGGTAGACATAATGCATTGCATGAATTGAAAAACGCATTAACTCATTGAGGCCTCAGGAGACCAGTATGCGGGGAGCTTTTATGGTCAATGTTGTTGTGAACTTGGCCATCTAAGAACGAACTTTGCCAGTTTTTTTTTTAAATACACTTTTATTTTCTTCAAAATTCAGCTCATGGTTCCTTTCAGTGTTTTTCTCTCAGACCAAGTTAAGAATTTGCCCATCCAAAATCCCGGATCAATCCCGGAGTTAGGAGGTAACCAACATAAAAAAAAAACACCCGAATTGAGAACCTCCTCCATATTTTGATGTCAGTTAAAAAGGATAAGGATGAGGATGCGCATTGAGTTTTTATCACCCAGATAACTCACGTAGTGCTTCAAAAAAGTTGTTTTCAAGGTGTCCAATACATAGGCCATGACTCTGGTATCAAGTCGGCCACCACGCTGTACGTACAAGCCGGCACGCGCACATTAGTTGAGCGCGGGTAACCGGGCTCTGTGTAAACGGCGACAGAGTCTCCCAGAGTTTCCCGCGGAATAGTCAACTAATGTGTGCGTGAGAGGTGGCCGACTCCAAAGACACAGTATTTTATTAGCAAGAATATGTCCGACGTAGTCTGTGATGAAAACATGAATTTCGAAACCTTGAATCGTTCAAGTTCGAAACATACTGATAAACCGCAAATTGCTAATGTAACAAATGTTCAATTTCAATTTCGATTTCATAATAACATGAAAAATATCTATAATATTAGATAGCAAGCGACTACCAACATATGTAATGAGTACATTGACGATGCATATCAGACCCATCGCGATACCAACAGTGATAACGTTCCTTATCTGCTGTAGATCGCTTGCTACCGATGTAGCTGATATACATTTACACTATTTTCGTTGATAATTATTATATGTATAATCGGTTTTATAAATAATTGATCAAGGATTTCAATGAAATTGAAATGAAATTGTTTCGTGTTAATAGCATTACGATGTCAAACGATAATAAGCTTTTTTGGTGACTGTACTTTTTGTGGATTGTACTTGCATTGTCTTCCAATATACTTATGTATACCAAATATCAAGACAATCCGACCACTGGAAGTGGGTGAAATTCGACATGCAAGATTCCACCCGAACGAAGAAACATACATACATTGGAAGTTAAATAGAAACTTTAAAATTAAAATGGTTTATGTATTTAAGAGTCATATTTTACTACTAGCTGTCCCCCGCGGTTTCACCCGCGTTCCCGGGATAAAAAGTTTTCCATACCATAGGCTATCTGCATGCCAAATTTCATGATGTTTGGTTGGGTAGTTGAGGCGTGAAGGCGTAACAAACAAACAAACAAAGTCACTTTCGCATTTATAATATTAAAGTTAGGATTAGAAATATATTTATATATCTGATGCGTTCAAAGTTACAACTTTATACATAATAGAAACATTTTTATTTAAGGGTAAACCAAGAATCCTATTATAAATAGGAAGTATATTTATTATATATAGAAATCCTATGCAAGGCTGGGGGGGGGGTCGCTAGTATTAAGGTTAAATATCAGTTACGAGGCGGGAAATGTGTGCAATGTGCCAAATGAACTATCCATATACGAAGGTAAAAAAAAAACGCACGGGTGCAATTTACTATTGTGGTGTCATTTAGATTTAAAATTCATCGTTACAAAAAGTGCGTTATCAAGAAAATATAAATACTTAATTTTTAGTCATAGGTCACCGCGGCGACGCGTGATGGCGAACTGAAATCAGTTGAAAGTTTGCAACACGTCAATTTATCATGTACTGAAATCAATATATAAATCACCAAATAGATTAATATTACGGTTTAAAGATATTATCATCGATAACAAACTGAATTACTTATCGCTTTCAACTCAATTCTTTCAATATCAATCTTCAATGATAGATGTACATAAAAAATATTCAATGCGGAATTTGTTGTAGTTATGAAAACATGATAGTATTTACGTAACTAAATTTAAATCATTTGAAATCGGTTCAATACAGCGGTTTTCTGATAACTTTTTTACGTTCTGATAACTGCAAATACAAACAGTGGTTCATTAGAAATGGGACCATTTCTGATTTTCCGATCTTTTTAATATTTCTACCGATTCAGAGGTTATTTCAATCAGAATTTCATTGAAATAAAGTTACGTAATCCACGTACAGTGGTCGGATCGACTTGATATTTGGTGTACATTAGGTGACATTATTATATTGGAAGACAATGCAAGTACAGTCACCAAAAAAAGCTTGTATTAAAAAATGTTATTTTTAACAAAAACTTATTGTTATGAATGTTACATACACGTTGCAATTGATTTATAATTTTATTAAAATTATAAACTAACGATTTCACAAAAATATGGTGACATAAACATAGGCGATCAATGGGCTGTGACCACAATCTCACAATGATTAGGGAAGGTGTAGCCGTTTTTCTTTTTACATAAGACAATATTGATGCGATTCGTATTAGTTTGTGTTCACTACATGACGTCAGCTATGATTCTACTCCGAATTACTAGGAAGTCATAGGAGGCCTTCCTCGAACAGTATCTATATAGGTACTACAAACACCAGATGTCCCTAGCGGCCAGTATCACCAGATCAGCATCAGATTTCACCTTCAACTAATATTCGTGCTTTATCATTGAGTAATGGCCGGCAGGATGCGCAGGCGCGATAACGACCTTCTCACGTCTCTGCGCTGGCGATCCGCTGATTATTTGGTTTCGCTAATTCGATCGTGGCCATCTAAGATCGAGCTAAGCTAAGGTATTTGTTTCCTTTAGTTCGAATTCTTAGGATAAAAGTCTCTTAATGCAGGGATCAGATCTGATAAAGTGTTTGACTCATTGTACTCTCTAAGCCTGGATATGGTGCGATGTGGTCAGATATTTCGCTTGAATCAGTTAATGAATGTCAGCTTTTTAGAAATAATACGAATCTGTTATTTTTATATTCATATACCATAGACATCTATCGGTGACATACCACAGATGGTCCCTGACGCATCGTAAGGGGTTGCCAGGAATATTATGCCATACTTGCCTAAGGGTGAGTTAAAAGTAGCCTTGGAGGGAGTTGATCCTATAGACATTCCTCCTTACTCATAAAACGTTATTTACTGTTTAAAGGGTCACGTAAATAATGTCACAATATTTGACAATGACTATAGAGTGACGTTATTTACGTGACCCTTTAAACAGTATATTAGTTAAATAGCGCTTTATGAGTAAGGGGGATTATGGATTACAAAATTATACGACATACTTCGTTAGAGGTTACTATTTTGGAGAAACCAGAAGCCCCACAAATTCCAAGACACACGAAATGGTCAATAATAACTCATTAACAACTTTCGAACATTTATAATTGAGCATCGATAATCATATACAGTGATATCATCCCGCCATGCGTCCATCACGCTTCACCCTTCTCCCTCGCACCGGTAGATAGGCATCAGTCTATCTCGCTCGCTTATCAGCTAGCGTCGAAATTAAAAAAATAAAATAATGAGCGATATCTCGCGCTATCGGCGGTCGCATATCGGCCAGCATCCGCCAGCGTATCGCTAGCGATAAAGAAACATCTGCTGTGTCAATGGTCGCCAATTTGATGTGTTCTAATTATGATTATTTTATAATTGATAGTGTACGCGTTCTTCTTGAATATAGGTTTCTCTGCTTAACGTTACACTGATTAGATACATCCAGAGAAAAGAGCTTCTGTTAGTTTCGGCTACCATTATTGAGAGACGTAACATGTAACGCCCCCTTTGTCAACCAGTAATGGACCAATTACTTTGAGAATCTTCGCGTCTGTTTCCTGACTCTTACAACCTAGGGACTTTCAAGGCCAGAGTGAATAGGTTCCTTCTGGGTAAGCGTGTCCCATCTTAGGCTTCGTCTTCGTCCCTTATGGGCGGGTCAGAGGCTAAACGCAAGCCCATTTAATAAAAAAAAATCACAGTATGCACTGAAAAAAAAATGTATTTAACAGTAACACAAAATTTGACTACCAATAGCCTAAACAGAGTGACTTGCGAACTAAAACTTACCAGTAACAAAACTAGTTTTGGTTCATTACTAAATTATTTGATTAAATCTAAGAGATATACGATTAAATGTAACTAAAGTTAGTTTCCCGACAACAAAACGTCAACATACATAACTAGTTTTGTAGAACCTTTTTTTCAGTGTGGTAGAGTTTTAGTATTCTTAGCACATAATATTAGATTAGTCCCAATTTTACTAGTCTTGTGAAATTGGGCTTCAGAAAAAAATAAGCGAGCAGCAGTTATTTCGCTTAGTAGATTTTGTTTAGTTTGGGATCAGATGGCTGCGTTTTTCACTAAGTTAACCGTAGACTAGAGATGCTCTCACACTTGAAGAACCTCATGAGACCTCATGAGACCCAGGATATTAATTTCAAATTGTCTTGTCGTTATTTTCATTGACGCAATAATCTTCAATACTTGCTATCATCTGGTGGTCACATTAGCTAACAATGTTGGTTCATTATGTATTTTTTTTAAGCTTGTAGATATTTTAAAATCAACAAAGATATAATGTAAATGATGTTCGTTACTTTTCGACAACACTGATAGCGTTTGAACCGAGATAAACTGTTCTACTGATAATCTGATAGTGCATTCCGTTACACGTAACCATTCATTATCATTATTTAGTTAGATATGTACCATACATTGTTGAATTAAGTATTTATAGAAAACTAGCGGCCGGGTACTTGCTTCGCTACGTATAAAGTGAAATAATAAAAATGTGATAAATGAAGAACCGCTCGACCGATTTTGTCAAACTTCACATAAACCATCTACTAAATAGGTGAGCCCGTTCTTGAGTTATAAAATTACAACGAAAAGTGGCATTGATTTTTATATATGTAGATATAGATAACGGATATTTTTTGTTTGTTGTGGAATAGAGGCCAAATTGAGAAACTGAGTGAGAGACAGATGCACTCACAGTCTTGGGTAATGATAATTTGCACATGGGTTCCATAAATGTAACTAATGAAGGATAATTAAAATATCTACACCTAATGGAGTTAAAAAGGGGATCGCTCAAAGAGCAGCTCGACTGGGGAAGTATCTTCACCTTACAGAATACCGCAGCCACATTACTTTATGTGACTTTATGTTGTGTAAAGTTGTGTTCCTGCGCGTGAGTAAGGTCGCCAGAGCTCATAGGGGAGGGGGGAAAGGTCGGTAACGCGTGAGCGATGCTTCGTGTGTTGCAAGCGTCCATATGGCTGCGGTCACCGCTTACCATCAGGCGGGCCGTACGCTTGTTTAACGACTTAGTCGTATAAAAAAAAACTACCTACCATTTCTAAAAAAAAACTGGTAAACTTTGTGTGGCAACTTTTCATCCCATAAAAAATTACAATGTGGTCAATCTTCTCGATATAATCTATAGTTCAATATCCTGACAGTGTGAGTAATCAATACCACATTGTTATGTCAACCCAAAGTCCATGCTATTCGTACTGTAAACATATATTTCTTTGTTATTCTTTAACACTTCGTTAGTTGTGATAGCGTTGATCTACTCTGGGGTAATTTGATAGGCGCCATTTTGGCGCTGCACGCTTAGATGGCAATAGGTGAGTATCCACAGAACTAATAAAAGTGACAGCTTTCCTTCCTTCATTCCTTCAAGGTGACCAGGGGCCCAAGTCTGTTATTACCATTATTGTTCCATTGATCAATCAGTAATGTCAAAATTGAGGCATTTTACACCTAGTACAATATTTGGTACAATACTAATTCAATTACTTCGAAAACCATTATAAAAGTAGACAACGTAATAAATCAATATTATTATTTCAATTATAATAATAATATATTTTAATATTATTAATACAGCCAATAATAGAGCTGTAATGAGATCGTGTCATAATGACATTCTAAGTTTAAATAGCTCCCCAGGTCGTGGGTTTGATTCCCAACAGATACAGTGAACGAACATGTCTGCTTATCCTGAATCTGGGTGTATAATACATGTATGTATTAGTGTACAATTTACGTAGGTGTACCTATATTTAAAATTTCCTTGGTTAGGCGTCGGAAACCGTTACGATGGTCCAGAGTTCGAATCCTACTATGAGCTTGAGCATCTGTGAAGGAAAACATCGTGAGGAAACCATAGCACGGTGGTAGAGTATTTTGTAGTACCCGTCTCAAGGTAACACTCAAGTTGAAAATCTATCGCCAAGCACCTATCGGTGTGTTCCGACAGCTGCACTTGAGAGCCAGTTCCTTCTAGGCTTTGTGTGCTTAGTACCTTTAGGCCACATCATCATTTACCATGGTGTGATTGTGGTCAAACACAGACCTATAGATACACAGTAAAAAAATGGCCGTGTGTGAAGAGTACAGGGTTACTTCTAAAGTGTAGCCAAATTTTATGAGGTTATTGTGTTCATCATTATGAACAAAAACCTTTACTATGGGACCAGCCGGGCCATTGCGTATCTATGGTGGTAATCGCAACGAACACCATTAATTATTTCATCCAAATGACGCGCACGCGGTATGACGCGAGGATGACCATTCGTGGGCTCTGATTGGATGAAATTTATTAATGGTGTTCGTTACGATTACCACCAAAGTTACGCGATAGAGCCCCTGCTCTCCAATCTCAAAAAAAAGCTTTGTCTCATAGGTACGTTTTGATACTGCAGCGTTCATCTTTAGTATAAATTGTTTTATTTTCGCTATTTCAGAGTTGATTTCATAGTAAAAGTTGGTCATACAATGATCACTAAAATGACCACTGATATATCTCGGATATTACTCGTATTATTATATTGTGCTTAGAGCGACAGTGTGATTGTGGGAAGTACAAGACTGTCTAATAAGCACAATCTAGAACAAGGTGAATATATATCAAATATATTTTATCAATTTTATAAATAGGTCGCTAGTGATCTAATCAGCAATCGAATCAACGTCTACACTTATCAGGTATATTGATCAATATTACTTTTTGATTATCAAATCAGATTCTTATTATAGATCGTTGGATAAGCACCGTTTGATCTTAGACTGAAGGTCTTTTTGATCCGCCCGATCGCGAATATTAAATTTGGTCAAGATGCTGAAGATATCTTGATATGGATCTCTTGGCAACAGCTACTATTAATTTTGTTTTTAAAATAATACCTGTTCCAATTTATTTGGTATTTAACAAGGAACATCCCTAAAAATAGTAGAGTAGTAACCTACCGAGCAACCCGCCCGGTTTCTAATAACGAATCGGTTTGCTTACAAATGCTGAACTGGGCATATAGATCATTTCGTAAGCTAATTTAACCTGTGATAGCTACTTCCATATGGGAGTGTCTGCTATGCAAAGCTTTGAGGTTTTTGCTTCATTATTAGTATAAGAATCTTAATTTTAACCGATAACGGCAGGAATCGGCCATTAGACAATCAAAGCGCATATTTGGTGGTGGGGAATTAGCGTAATACATTTCAAACAAAATTAATGCCATTGTTGCGGTTCTTTGGGTTATCATCATCATATCAGCCCATAGATGTCCACTGCTGAACATAGGCCTCCCCCATTGATTTCCACTTCGAACGGTTCTGGGCCGCTTGCAGCCAGCGGCGCCCAGCGACTCTGACCAGGTCGTCGGTCCACCTGGTGGGTGTTCGTCCCGCTTGGCGCTTTCCAGTACGTGGTCGCCACTCGAGAACCTTTCTTCCCCATCGGTTATTGGCTCTTCAGCTTACTAACTCTACGAGCTATGTCCGTCGTTTTTGTTCTCCTACGAATGTCCTCATTTCGGACCCATTTTCGGACTTTGGGTTATAGTTCGGAATAAAAAAATAAAGATTTATCGATATACCAAGTAAGAATATAGTACTAATTTTTGTATGGAGCTTGCTGGTAGTAAGTGGTCATAATCAGCTTAGGTATATTTAACACCTGTTTCGAGATACTGGTAACAAAGTAATTTGAACACGAACTTATCAGATTTAAATATCCCAAGAACATTTTAGTTGCACTACGCGCGTGTCATATCACACTATACAGTATCGAGACAAAGGTACATGATGTAAACATTGCACTGACTGTATTATCTTGAGTGTTATCGGTAAAAATGTATTAGTAATTACCGTTAGTATAGCTAGGGTCCGGGTCATTGCGTTAAAATCAATATAAGATACGAGTAGCTCTTATTTTTTTAAGGCAAACGTTTAATATTTCAGTCAAATGTGTTGATTAACCTTGAAAGACCTGTCCTAGTCCTGAGATGAGGATGTTGAGATGGATGTGTGGAGTGACAAGAATGGATAAGATAAGAAATGAGTACATAAGGGGAAGCTTGAAAGTAGCGCCAGTGACTGAAAAGTTGAGAGGGAACCGTTTATCATGGTATGGACATGTTGTGAGGAGAAATGAAACCATGTCACTAAAAAAGTTATGAATATGAAAGTGGATGGATATACGGGAAGAGGAAGACCGAAAAAGAGATGGATGGATTGTGTGAAAGATAATATGGGTAAGAAAGGAGTGAATAGTATGACGGATAGAAGAGACGAATGGAAGAAGCGTCCATATTGCGCCGACCCCAATTGATTGGCAACAGGGCAGGCAGATGATATGTGTTGATTGAACGTCTATGTTACTTCTACGTCTATTTTCACGCTCTTTATCCCCAAAGATGAAGGTAGAGGTCGTATGAGTGAAACCGGAAAGGGTACCCATATCTTCTTTGGTACTAGGCGAACATATCGCGAAAGAGAAAATGCTATAATAATTTTAGTGAGTGACGTGAAAAGATTGCCCCTCATTGAGCGGTGACACGTTGGTTATGATTTTAATTCAATAAACCTAAAAGCACAGATTACAGAATAATTCAGATGGAGCGCGCGGAACACGAAAGTGAAGCCAAAAAAGCAAATTAAAATTGAAAATCTGATACCTGGTATTCGTTTTCCAGTTTTTATTTGCATTGTTTAACCACAGTTTATTAAAGAAGTGTTTTTTGTTATTTGGTTTTTTGGCTTCACTCCCGTGTTCCGCGCGCTCCATCTGCCTTATTCTCTAATCTGTGCCTAAAAGCAACAATTTAATGTGAATTTTTGAGTAATTTATTTTGAATTGAAAATTTTTATAGAGAGTAGAGATGTAGTCATCATCTTCAGTCTTTTCGGGTAGATTTCTTTCCGTTACACCAAATTTTCAAGGATCAAAAATATTTCACTTATTTTTTTATTGACGATCGATCAACTTAAAAATTGAACTATCAACAAATCGACAGTATTTGCAAAGCTACAAATAGAGTACACATACAAACTGACAGCACAGTACCTCCTCCTGGAGCTTTGGGACCAAACTCACCGCAGGAACACGACACCACATTACAGTCATATTATTTGGCTGGGTACTTCTTTAACGATGCTCAGATTTTGAATCGAATTTTTTCAAGCTAGTATCAAAATTTTTATAATTAAATACAAATTTACGTTTACGTCACAGTACCTATAGTCTAACTGTCGGAACGATTTGTCCGTGGAGCTCTCATCTCTTAGATAAGCCACTGATAACGCTCAGATAGGTTCCTTAATGGTCTGGTTGTGTGACAGATAAGATAATGCTTGTAATGAATCTCCGTTTCAAATGATCTTTGTTTGTATACCTATCATATTTTCTTAGAATAATTATTGGGTCGTGTTGTTTTGTATATTTTTTTATTAGCTATCACTTTTAATAAGTTATTAAGTATATTGTACTTCACGTCACGACAATAATGGCGATTGTTTTACAATTACAATAAAGACAGTAAGAGAGGTAGAGCAGTTTATTCGCTCAAAGAGCAGCTCGGCTGGGGAAGTACATCCACCTTACAGTATACCGCAGCCAAATAACTTTATGTTGTGTTCCTGAGCGTGAGTAAGGTCGCCAGAGCTCATTGTGGAGGAGGGTGTAGTCGGTGCTTCGTGTGTTGCAAGCGTCCATATGGCTACGGTAACCGCTTACCATCAGGCGGGCCTTATTTTGATTAATTCTGGATGGTTATTTTAATTCCTACCTCTTCCCTTTTAGATTCATCATCATCATCAGCCTATAATGTCTCAATGCTGAGCAAAGGCCTCCTTTCACAAATTAGGGTGAAAGGGAATGGGCAGATACTCCACCACGCGTGCCTACTGCGGATCGGTGGAGGTAGGCTAGTTGCCAACCTACTGTTGGAGTTTTCAAGCCACCTAGAGGCCTCTAACTAGCTTAACGACTATCACAATTAAGTGATAACCGGGACCAACGGCTTGACGTACCTTCCGAACACGGAAACGCTCGATTTGAAATACCACTAGGCGACCATGACGGTGGTAGCGTAACTTTGCCGATCGATTAAGAACGGCTAATCATGTTACACCACGAGCCCTTTTCTATAAAAATCTAAATACATTGCTGAAAAAGACTGGATAGAAATTATCAGTTATATGTCAGTCCTATTGTTAATTTTATCTCTATATGGTCATGGGTCAATCCCAAGGCCCCTGATAAGGCACTTGTGATGCAAGCGGCAAGGAACTTAGCAAAGCAATTTTAGGATATCTCTGCTTTACTATTATTTAGGTACAGTTACTTATTAGTAACAACGTTAACCTAAAGTCTGGTTTATAAAAATAAAGTTTAAAAACACGTCGTTTGAGTGAAACAATTTGAATTTTAAAGCAAGGCCTGGTTCCACTGGACTCGATTATTAACCCTCATAAATCCACGTGAAATTCCCGGATACGAGTAGATGACGCCGTCTGTGTGCGACTCCATTGAACATGTGACGATTTCGACAAAGTTTAATAACTATGTATAAATACTTCCTTTCTTTATACTTCCAACAGACTACGTCGGACATATTCTTCCTAATAAAAACTGTGTCTATGAGAGTCGGCCACCTGTCACGCACACATTCACACATTAGTTGGCTATTCCGCGGGAAACGAGACTCTGTCGCCGTTTACGCGCGCTCGACTGATGTGTGAATGTGTGCGTGCCGGCTTGTATCTACGTACAGCGTGGTGGCCGAATTGAACGACACAGTTTTTTATTAGGGCTCCGTAGCCATATGGCAAAAAATGGAACCCTTATAGATTCGTCATGTCTGTCTGTCTGTCTGTCTGTCCGTCCGTATGTCACAGCCACTTTTTTCCGAAACTATAAGAACTATTAATGTTGAAACTTGGTAAGTAGATGTATTCTGTGAACCGCATTTAGATTTTCACACAAAAATAGAAAAAAAGCAATAAATTTTGGGGGTTCCCCATACTTAGAACTGAAACTCATTTTTTTTTTAATAAATCCCATAACTGTGGGGTGTATATGGATAGGTCTTAAAAAATGATATTGAGGTTTCTAATATCATTTTTTTCTAAACTGAATAGTTTGCGCGAGAGACACTTCCAAAGTGGTAAAATGTGTGTCAGTGACAGGGGGGGCCCTGTAACTTCTAAAATACTGAAACTGAAATAGTGACACCCGTTGTCTTATTTCTTCGGCCGTTTTTACAGCTGTCACCCTTATTCTAAGGTAATAATACTATTTCGATGGTTAACAATATCCTTGGTACTCCCATTATAATTTTAGTTATTTTCAGCTTTGGATGGCCAAGGTAATGCATTGATGGAATAAATCGGAAATTTGAAATTTTATAATATATTTTATCACGAATCTTTTAAATTTAAATGATAGAGCAATAACTTACATGATGGTATGCTCTGTCAGTTCCCTTTAAGGCTTTGTGTACTGACCACCTTCGGCTTCATCATCACCCGGCGACAATATAGTAAAAACAAGACCATACGTGTAAATAAATGTAAAAAAAATTGGTTTGGAACAATATATTCTAAGAAAACGACAAAATAAAAATAAAAAGTTCAACGTATCGTACAAACTAATGAAAACGCGCAACAAAACTCAACTTTCTGATGTTATCGCGGCTCCTATTAACCGACCGTGATTAAACAATGGTTCTGTAATCGAAAAAATAATTCGCTCAATTTGTCGAGCGGACACTCTGAGTGATGGCCGAACAATTTATCTACCAGATAGAGATGGCCCGATTGTTAACTGAGCTTATAACGTAATTAGTACTATTTGTTTTTACAGCGTTATCGCACAGTCGGATCGGTGCTAGAACAATGGAAACAGTTACGATTTGTGAAATCATTCGATTTGTTTTGACTCTGATTTGTGTGGTAAATTAATTTAAATGGTTTTACTTTACTCTTTCGCCGAGTTGAAGTTTTGTTTATTGTGTAGGTTTAATCTTAAATCTTTTAGTTTGATAAGTTAAATTGAATTAAATGTTTGGTACTTCGGTACTTGTATGTTTATAATGTTATTTGGTCAGTAAATAGGGCAAGAAATGAGTAGGTACGTTCTGGAAAACTAAGTAGTAGATTGTGTTAATCAAAAGCAAACCTTCTATCATACATTCAGTTTTCAAATTCAATTGTTTGACGACTTAAAGTAGCGTTAATTCAAACTTAGCCCTTATCCAAACTTCTAAGAAGCTTCAGCACACGTATTACTAATCATTGTAATTCAATACTCACCGTGAGTACCTATATCAGGTGTGGTAGCATGTGGTAGGTGAGTTCCGAGTAGCTCACGGGTGGTAACTGGTAATGCAGGTTTCGCGTCATTCCGATTTAATACTGCTTTAGTGATTTCTTATGGTAAGTTCTGTTGGAATTGTTGACAGGTGTTTATCGACTTATGACGTTTTAGCTGAGTGTTGCGTTTTACTTTTATTGCTTTCGTGGTATGAGGAGCTAATTACAAGATTGTAGCTATAAAAAAATCGTGCTATCACTGTACAAAATTTCACGAAAATCTGTTGAGAAATTCAACATGCAGAGGAGAACATTGGTATTCTTAAACGTTTTTGACAGCAAACCAAAACGAATGGCGCAATTATAACGCAATTACCTATATAGGCCCTAATACGTTAGTATACAATTTCCTTAAAATGACGTCATTCATTCCTAAAATAACAGAATTACACTGCAGCTGGACATACGAAAGCATTTCTGTCCAAGCGGAAAGGGTGACGCTTCGCTCGCGCTTCGTACTCGCTCGTTCAATTAGATGATTGATGTTCGACCAAACATAAAAATAATAATCTTGTATCTATTAATTGAATAGCTTGTAAACGGATAACTGATATAGTAATTTTAAATATGGACTTAGAACAAGCGTAACCTAGAAAGGAACAGACTGTGACAGTTAGTCATACACTATAGATTGTTTTTATTTCGGAAATAATACTTTGAGTAAGTATATAACTGATACACACGATTAGTATTCGTAAGTTAGATCATAGGTGAGTGAACAACTGCAGAAATTTAAAAACCATTCGAAATAAATCAGTAATGACCCTCATTTTTGATCCACAACTTATGTCTTGGTCAGCCACAGTAAGGTATCACCTTACTCATCTCGTTTTCATCATGGAACAAACAAAAATTGCCTTTGTATATTCGCTATAAAGTTTAATTTCGATTGGTATATTCCCACTCGACCTACGGCCCCACGATCCATTTCATCTCCTCCATGCATAAAGTATAAAACAGGCGTCAATTGTTAACAACCTCTCGATTCTCGTGAATCGATACAATCGATTATGTTGTTTATTTTCTCTCACTAGAGTCTCGATTGTTTTATTCGATTCGATCCGCTTCCCCCGCGGCGTTTAGATAATACGTTAGTCCAAATACGATCTGACAGAACGTTCGAATTTATTCTCTAAAACATTGAGAACTTGAGATGAATTTTGAGGTTAGAACTTTGACACATCGATTTTTGATATCGATTATGACGGATGCAGTCGCAATTGATTTAAAATAGTTTTGTGCTCTATTGTTGTGTTAATAAGGTGTATTGTGGTTTGGTGTGTGTGTTTATCGTTTAAGGACAATGTTTCGTTTGTTTTGACAGGCAGTGTACGGTTACGGGTGACTACGATTATGTGATTGTGTGTGGAACGTTTTAGATCGACAGATAACTGCTGTTTACACACGGATGTCGAGATAGGGCAACATTTTCTTACGAACGATTTCATTGTTTTTACAAATGCCAAGTTACCAAATTCGGTGCGTGTGCTTGAAAATCAGTATTTTTGTTGTTTTTAACCGACTTCAAAAAAAAGAGGAGGTTCTCAATTCGGTTGTTTTTTTTATGTTTGTTACCTTATAACTCCGTCATTTATTAACCGACTTTGAGATTTTTTTTTTGTTTGGAAGTACACTTCCCAACCGGCGTGAAGTTAGCAGCCAAAAGTTAGCGGCCAATATAATCCGACCAAATTAAGAAGAATCCAAAAAATTGCTTTATTTACCTTATTTACAGAGGAAAATTAATTTAAATATAAGGAAATTATAAAAACAATTGAAAAAAGTCCTAACAGGCGTTAAAATATATTAAATAGACATGAATTCAGAATTAACAAAAACCCAAAGTCTTTTGTAATTTAATCGGTTTCAAGAGTTCAAATCTAAAAAAAAATGCTAATTACTAAAGACTACATAGTACCTTCGTAGTGAATTGAGATTTGATGATCCCATTAAAGTTTCAGAGTCATTAATCGAACAAAAACAAACGTAATGCAATAATCATAAGTTTTCGCTTCTTAAGAAAGAGTATAAGATATCAAAAATGTGATGGTGTCACTCTGAAAATGTATTTATTTTAAACATGTATATGTATACTAAGTAAATAATATCATTCTATGTACTTACCGAGGGGACACATAGGTTTATTAGCCACCGGCGACAATAATATCGACAACAATCTTTACTTTGATTTTGATGGTAGATTAACCTCTCAAGACATGTCCTTGTCAATCCAGCTATGTATTCAGATTATAGATACATAAGTTATCTAAGTAAATAACAGCATTCTATGAACTTAGCGAAGGGATATCATAGGTTTGTGAGCTGTCAGCTAAAAATATATCGAAGAAAAAATAACCTTTGACTATGATGGTAGATTAACATTTCAAGACTGGTCCTTGTCACTCCAGCTTTGTATTTAGATTATAGATACATAAGTTTACTAAGTAAATAACAGCAGTCTATGAACTTAGCAAGGGGACATCATAGGTTTAAAAGCTGGCAGCTAAAAATATATCCTCAAAAAAATTCCCTTTGATATTAATGGTAGATTTACCTCCCAAATCTTATCCTCGTCACTTCAGCTATGTACTAAGATTATAGATACATAAGTTATCTAAGTAAATAACAGCATTCTATGAACTTAGCGAGGGGATATGAAAGGTTTGTGAGCTGTCATCTAAAAATATATCGGAAAAATCTCTTTTTTAATTTTGATGGTAGATTAACCTCTCAGGACTTGTCCTTGTCACTCCAGCTATGTATTTAGATTATAGATACATAAGTCTTCTAAGTAAATAACAGCATTCTATGAACTTAGCAAGGGGATATGAAAGGTTTGTGAGCTGTCATCTAAAAATATATCGAAAAAATCTCTTTTTTAATTTTGATGGTAGATTAACCTCTCAGGACTTGTCCTTGTCACTCCAGCTATGTATTTAGATTATAGATACATAAGTCTTCTAAGTAAATAACAGCATTCTATGAACTTAGCGAGGGGATATGAAAGGTTTGTGAGCTATCATCTAAAAATATATCGGAAAAATCTCTTTTTTAATTTTGATGGTAGATTAACCTCTCAGGACTTGTCCTTGTCACTCCAGCTATGTATTTAGATTATAGATACATAAGTCTTCTAAGTAAATAACAGCATTCTATGAACTTAGCAAGGGGATATGAAAGGTTTGTGAGCTGTCATCTAAAAATATATCGAAAAAATGTCTACATTAATTTTGATGGTAGATTAACCACTTTAGACTTGTCCTTGTCACTCCAAGTACGTATTTATATTATAGATACATAAGTTATCTAAGTAAATAACAGCATTCTATGTACTTAGCGAGGGGATATCATAGGTTTGTGAGCTGTCAGCTGAAAATATATCGGAAAAAAAACCCCTTTGATTTTGATGGTAGATTAACCTCCCAAAATTTGTCCTTGTCACACCAGCTATGTATTTATACTATAGATACATAAGTTATCTAAGTAAATAACAGTATTCTATGAACTTAGCGAGGGGATATGAAAGGTTTGTGAGCTGTCATCTAAAAATATATCGGAAAAATCTCTTTTTTAATTTTGATGGTAGATTAACCTCTCAGGACTTGTCCTTGTCACTCCAGCTATGTATTTATATTATAGATACATAAGTCTTATAAGTAAATAACAGTATTCTATGAACTTAGCAAGGGGATATGAAAGGTTTGTGAGCTGTCATCTAAAAATATGTCGAAAAAATCTCTACATTAATTTTGATGGTAGATTAACCTCGTTAGACTTGTCCTTGTCACTCCAAATACGTATTTATATTATAGATACATAAGTTATCTAAGTAAATAACAGCATTCTATGTACTTAGCGAGGGGATATCAAAGGTTTGTGAGCTGTCAGCTAAAAATATATCGAAAAAGATCCCTTTGATTTTGATGGTAGATTAACCTCCCAAAATTTGTGCTTGTCACACCAGCTATGTATTTATATTATAGATACATAAGTTATCTAAGTAAATAACAGCATTCTATGAACTTAGCGAGGGGATATCAAAGGCTTGTGAGCTAGCAGCTAAAAATATATCGAAAAAATCTCTACATTAATTTTGATGGTAGATTAACTTTTACAATGCTGTTATTTACTTAGATAACTTATGTATCTATAATATAAATACGTATATGGAGTGACAAGGACAAGTCTGAAGAGGTTAATCTACCATCAAAATTAATGTAGAGATTTTTTCGATATAATATTAGCTGCTAGCTCACAAACCTTTGATATCCCCTCGCTAAGTTCATAGAATGCCGTTATTTACTTAGATAACTTATGTATCTATAATATAAATACATAGCTGGTGTGACAAGGACAAGTTTTGGGAGGTTAATCTACCATCAAAGTCAAAGGGTTTTTTGTTTCGATATATTTTTAGCTGACAGCTCACAAACCTATGATATCCCCTCGCTAAGTTCATAGAATGCTGTTATTTACTTAGATAACTTATGTATCTATAATAAAAATACATAGCTGGTGTGACAAGGACAAATTTTGGGAGGTTAATCTACCATCAAAATCAAAGGGATTTTTTTTCGATATATTTTTAGCTGACAGCTCACAAACCTATGATATCCCCTCGCTAAGTACATAGAATGCTGTTATTTACTTAGATAACTTATGTATCTAGAATATAAATACGTACTTGGAGTGACAAGGACAAGTCAAAAGAGGTTAATCTACCATCAAAATTAATGTAGAGATTTTTTCGATATAATATTAGCTGCTAGCTCACAAACCTTTGATATCCCCTCGCTAAGTTCATAGAATGCTGTTATTTACTTAGATAACTTATGTATCTATAATCTAAATACATAGCTGGTGTGACAAGGACAAGTTTTGGGAGGTGAATCTACCATCAAAGTCAAAGGGTTTTTTGTTTCGATATATTTTTAGCTGACAGCTCACAAACCTATGAAATCCCCTCGCTAAGTTCATAGAATGCTGTTATTTACTTAGATAACTTGTGTATCTATAATATAAATACGTATTTGGAGTGACAAGGACAAGTCTAAAGAGGTTAATCTACCATCAAAATTAATGTAGAGATTTTTTCGATACATTTTTAGATGACAGCTCACAAACCTTTCATATCCCCTTGCTAAGTTCATAGAATGCTGTTATTTACTTAGAAGACTTATGTATCTATAATCTAAATACATAGCTGGAGTGACAAGGACAAATTTTGGAAGGTTAATCTACCATCAAAATCAAAGGGATTTTTTTTTCGATATATTACCAGCTGACAGCTCACAAACCTATGATATCCCCTCGCTAAGTTCATAGAATGCTGTTATTTACTTAGATAACTTATGTATCTATAATATAAATACGTACTTGGAGTGACAAGGACAAGTCTAAACAGGTTAATCTACCATCAAAATTAATGTAGAGATTTTTTCGATATAATATTAGCTGCTAGCTCACAAACCTTTGATATCCCCTCGCTAAGTTCATAGAATGCCGTTATTTACTTAGATAACTTATGTATCTATAATATAAATACATAGCTGGTGTGACAAGGACAAGTTTTGGGAGGTTAATCTACCATCAAAGTCAAAGGGTTTTTTGTTTCGATATATTTTTAGCTGACAGCTCACAAACCTATGATATCCCCTCGCTAAGTTCATAGAATGCTGTTATTTACTTAGATAACTTATGTATCTATAATAAAAATACATAGCTGGTGTGACAAGGACAAATTTTGGGAGGTTAATCTACCATCAAAATCAAAGGGATTTTTTTTCGATATATTTTTAGCTGACAGCTCACAAACCTATGATATCCCCTCGCTAAGTACATAGAATGCTGTTATTTACTTAGATAACTTATGTATCTAGAATATACATACGTACTTGGAGTGACAAGGACAAGTCAAAAGAGGTTAATCTACCATCAAAATTAATGTAGAGATTTTTTCGATATAATATTAGCTGCTAGCTCACAAACCTTTGATATCCCCTCGCTAAGTTCATAGAATGCTGTTATTTACTTAGATAACTTATGTATCTATAATCTAAATACATAGCTGGTGTGACAAGGACAAGTTTTGGGAGGTGAATCTACCATCAAAGTCAAAGGGTTTTTTGTTTCGATATATTTTTAGCTGACAGCTCACAAACCTATGAAATCCCCTCGCTAAGTTCATAGAATGCTGTTATTTACTTAGATAACTTGTGTATCTATAATATAAATACGTATTTGGAGTGACAAGGACAAGTCTAAAGAGGTTAATCTACCATCAAAATTAATGTAGAGATTTTTTCGATACATTTTTAGATGACAGCTCACAAACCTTTCATATCCCCTTGCTAAGTTCATAGAATGCTGTTATTTACTTAGAAGACTTATGTATCTATAATAAAAATACATAGCTGGTGTGACAAGGACAAATTTTGGGAGGTTAATCTACCATCAAAATCAAAGGGATTTTTTTTCGATATATTTTTAGCTGACAGCTCACAAACCTTTGATATCCCCTCGCTAAGTTCATAGAATGCTGTTATTTACTTAGATAACTTATGTATCTATAATCTTAGTACATACCTGAAGTGACAAGGATAAGTTTTGGGAGGTTGATCTACTATTATTATCAAAGGGATTTTTTTAGAGGATATATTTTTAGCTGCCAGCTTTTAAATCTATGATGTCCCCTTGCTAAGTTCATAGACTGCTGTTATTTACTTAGTAAACTTATGTATTTATAATCTAAATACATAGCTGGAGTGACAAGGACAAATTTTGGAAGGTTAATCTACCATCAAAATCAAAGGGTTTTTTTTTTCGATATATTACCAGCTGACAGCTCACAAACCTATGATATCCCCTCGCTAAGTTCATAGAATGCTGTTATTTACTTAGTAAACTTATGTATTTATAATCTAAATACATAGCTGGAGTGACAAGGACAAGTTTTGGGAGGTTAATCTACCATCAAAATTTATGTAGAGATTTTTTCGATACATTTTTAGCTGACAGCTCACAAACCTATGATATCCCCTCGCTAAGTTCATAGAATGCTGTTATTTACTTAGATTACTTATGTATCTATAATATAAATACGTACTTAGAGTGACAAGGACAAGTCTAAAGAGGTTAATCTACTATTATTATCAAAGGGATTTTTTTAGAGGATATATTTTTAGCTGCCAGCTTTTAAACCTATGATGTCCCCTTGCTAAGTTCATAGACTGCTGTTATTTACTTAGTAAACTTATGTATCTATAATCTAAATACAAAGCTGGAGTGGCAAGGACCAGTCAAGAAATTTTAATCTACCATCAAAGTCAAAGGGTTTTTTTTTTCGATATATTTTTAGCTGACAGCTCACAAACCTATGATATCCCCTCGCTAAGTACATATCATGCTGTTATTTACTTAGATAACTTATGTATCTATAATATAAATACGTACTTGGAGTGACAAGGACAAGTCTAAACAGGTTAATCTACCATCAAAATTAATGTAGAGATTTTTTCGATATAATATTAGCTGCTAGCTCACAAACCTTTGATATCCCCTCGCTAAGTTCATAGAATGCCGTTATTTACTTAGAAGGCTTATGTATCTATAATAAAAATACATAGCTGGTGTGACAAGGACAAATTTTGGGAGGTTAATCTACCATCAAAATCAAAGGGATTTTTTTTCGATATATTTTTAGCTGACAGCTCACAAACCTTTGATATCCCCTCGCTAAGTTCATAGAATGCTGTTATTTACTTAGATAACTTATGTATCTATAATCTTAGTACATACCTGAAGTGACAAGGATAAGTTTTGGGAGGTTGATCTACTATTATTATCAAAGGGATTTTTTTAGAGGATATATTTTTAGCTGCCAGCTTTTAAATCTATGATGTCCCCTTGCTAAGTTCATAGACTGCTGTTATTTACTTAGTAAACTTATGTATTTATAATCTAAATACATAGCTGGAGTGACAAGGACAAATTTTGGAAGGTTAATCTACCATCAAAATCAAAGGGATTTTTTTTTCGATATATTACCAGCTGCCAGCTTTTAAATCTATGATGTCCCCTTGCTAAGTTCATAGACTGCTGTTATTTACTTAGTAAACTTATGTATTTATAATCTAAATACATAGCTGGAGTGACAAGGACAAGTTTTGGGAGGTTAATCTACCATCAAAATTTATGTAGAGATTTTTTCGATACATTTTTAGCTGACAGCTCACAAACCTATGATATCCCCTCGCTAAGTTCATAGAATGCCGTTATTTACTTAGATAACTTATGTATCTATAATATAAATACATAGCTGGTGTGACAAGGACAAGTTTTGGGAGGTTAATCTACCATCAAAGTCAAAGGGTTTTTTGTTTCGATATATTTTTAGCTGACAGCTCACAAACCTATGATATCCCCTCGCTAAGTTCATAGAATGCTGTTATTTACTTAGATAACTTATGTATCAATAATAAAAATACATAGCTGGTGTGACAAGGACAAATTTTGGGAGGTTAATCTACCATCAAAATCAAAGGGATTTTTTTTCGATATATTTTTAGCTGACAGCTCACAAACCTTTGATATCCCCTCGCTAAGTTCATAGAATGCTGTTATTTACTTAGATAACTTATGTATCTATAATCTTAGTACATACCTGAAGTGACAAGGATAAGTTTTGGGAGGTTGATCTACTATTATTATCAAAGGGATTTTTTTAGAGGATATATTTTTAGCTGCCAGCTTTTAAATCTATGATGTCCCCTTGCTAAGTTCATAGACTGCTGTTATTTACTTAGTAAACTTATGTATTTATAATCTAAATACATAGCTGGAGTGACAAGGACAAATTTTGGAAGGTTAATCTACCATCAAAATCAAAGGGATTTTTTTTTCGATATATTACCAGCTGACAGCTCACAAACCTATGATATCCCCTCGCTAAGTTCATAGAATGCTGTTATTTACTTAGATAGCTTATGTATCTATAATATAAATACATAGCTGGTGTGACAAGGACAAGTTTTGGGAGGTTAATCTACCATCAAAATTAATGTAGAGATTTTTTCGATACATTTTTAGCTGACAGCTCACAAACCTATGATATCCCCTCGCTAAGTTCATAGAATGCTGTTATTTACTTAGATTACTTATGTATCTATAATATAAATACGTACTTAGAGTGACAAGGACAAGTCTAAAGAGGTTAATCTACTATTATTATCAAAGGGATTTTTTTAGAGGATATATTTTTAGCTGCCAGCTTTTAAACCTATGATGTCCCCTTGCTAAGTTCATAGACTGCTGTTATTTACTTAGTAAACTTATGTATCTATAATCTAAATACAAAGCTGGAGTGACAAGGACCAGTCAAGAAATGTTAATCTACCATCAAAGTCAAAGGGTTTTTTTTTTCGATATATTTTTAGCTGACAGCTCACAAACCTATGATATCCCCTCGCTAAGTACATACAATGCTGTTATTTACTTAGATAACTTATGTATCTATAATATAAATACGTACTTGGAGTGACAAGGACAAGTCTAAAGAGGTTAATCTACCATCAAAATTAATGTAGAGATTTTTTCGATACATTTTTAGATGACAGCTCACAAACCTTTCATATCCCCTTGCTAAGTTCATAGAATGCTGTTATTTACTTAGAAGACTTATGTATCTATAATCTAAATACATAGCTGGTGTGACAAGGACAAGTTTTGGGAGGTTAATCTACCATCAAAATCAAAGGGTTTTTTTTTCGATATATTTTTAGCTGACAGCTCACAAACCTATGATATCCCCTCGCTAAGTTCATAGAATGCTGTTATTTACTTAGATAACTTATGTATCTATAATGTAAATACGTATTTGGAGTGACAAGGACAAGTCTAAAGAGGTTAATCTACCATCAAATCTAATGTAGAGATTTTTTCGATATATTTTTAGATGACAGCTCACAAACCTTTCATATCCCCTTGCTAAGTTCATAGAATGCTGTTATTTACTTAGAAGTCTTATGTATCTATAATATTAATACATAGTTGGAGTGACAAGGATAAGTCCTGAGAGGTTAATCTACCATCAAAATTAAAGAGATTTTTCCGATATTTTTTTAGATGACAGCTCACAAACCTTTCATATCCCCTCGCTAAGTTAATAGAATACTGTTATTTACTTAGATAACTTATGTATCTATAATATAAATACATAGCTGGTGTGACAAGGACAAATTTTGGGAGGTTAATCTACCATCAAAATCAAAGGGATTTTTTTTCGATATATTTTCAGCTGACAGCTCACAAACCTATGATATCCCCTCGCTAAGTACATAGAATGCTGTTATTTACTTAGATAACTTATGTATCTATAATCTGAATACATAGCTGGATTGACAAGGACATGTCTTGAGAGGTTAATCAACCATCAAAATCAAAGTAAAGATTGTTGTCGATATTATTGTCGCCGGTGGCTAATAAACCTATGTGTCCCCTCGGTAAGTACATAGAATGATATTATTTACTTAGTATACATATACATGTTTAAAATAAATACATTTTCAGAGTGACACCATCACATTTTTGATATCTTATACTCTTTCTTTAGAAGCGAAAACGTATGATTATTGCATTACGTTTGTTTTTGTTCGATTAATGACTCTGAAACTTTAATGGGATCATCAAATCTCAATTCACTACGAAGGTACTATGTAGTCTTTAGTAATTAGCATTTTTTTTTAGATTTGAACTCTTGAAACCGATTAAATTACAAAAGACTTTGGGTTTTTGTTAATTCTGAATTCATGTCTATTTAATATATTTTAACGCCTGTTAGGACTTTTTTCAATTGTTTTTATAATTTCCTTATATTTAAATTAATTTTCCTCTGTAAATAAGGTAAATAAAGCAATTTTTTGGATTCTTCTTAATTTGGTCGGATTATATTGGCCGCTAACATTTGGCTGCTAACTTCACGCCGGTCACTTCCCATATGGTCCCATTACCAGATCTGGATTGAATTACTTCTTAGTGTACTTTGAAGTCGGTTAAAGTTTTTTGTAAAACAGTTCAATTATTTTTATCAAATTATGTATGCTCTATTATTTATTGCTCTACTTTATCTTCTCAGAGCAAAATTGTTGACTGCTAGTAAATTATGTATAATTTTCTTTTATTTATCTGTATTAATTTCATAAAGAAATAAAGGTTATTTGTTAGTTTGCATGTAGGATGAAATTATTTCATTTATAGCTACATAATCCCCGAGTAATATTGGTTACTTTTCATCCTGAAACCGAGGGGGAGAGCTACCGACTAATACAACTAATACTAGCCCCTACTGTGTGTCTCGATTTGTCATTCCGATCTTAAACCTCACTTTATTAAACACCGGTTTATTTGTCCTTTTATTTATAACCTTACTGAGACATAAATATCAAATGCTCACTCATTTTCAATTACAATAATCTAAGTTTAAACAAAAGTAATAGATACCTAATCGTGCGTCCATGCTTCGCGACGCGAGCACGAGCCGACTCTCGTTCGAACAGGAGTCTTTCGTTGTTCGCGTAGCGTGGACGGACTTACGAGCCTCGAACGACCATTCGTCTCGCGCTCGACTGCGCTCCGCCCGATTGTCAGTTTTTTCACGAACACAGGGATTCGCATCGCGCTCGTTGTAGGATCGTTATATGCTCGTTGTACTTCCAAACTTGACATCGCGAGCAACGAACGAATCCTGTTCGTGTGGCTCGGCTCGTGCTCGTTTCGCGTAGCAACCATAACAACTGTTATCTTATGTCAACTTAGTAATTAGAATTTAGCTCGCGTCTATATTCGTGATACTAAACAGCAGTGTGTCCGATCAGCTAACTATTTCACATTGTTCGCCAGTGTTGGTGTGTGTGTGTTTGTATGTTTTTTGTACAGCTCCGTTAATGGGCCGATGTGTAGATAAGATATCTCCACAACACAATGTTTTAGTTTAATTATATAGGTACATGTTTGTGTTGTAGCTTTGTTAATGATTATTATTTATTGCTGATGCTATGTAATTGTTGGCTACCGAATTGTTGCGTTATCAGTTTATTTTAAATATTAACTAATCGGTTTTTTAGATTTGGCTAGAGCCAGTCTGTTCAATCAACAATTTTCATTTGGCACTAGCTGCCTGGCGCGACTTCGTTCGCGTAATACCCTACCCTACCCTTCATTTAAACCTTCCCCGGACTTCCATGAATAGTTCAAACCCTACAATTAGCCAAATCGGTCCAGCCGTTCTCGAGTTTTAGCGAGACTAACGAACAGCAATTCATTTTTATATATATATATATATATATATATATATATATATAAATGAATTGCTGTTCGTTAGTAGTTTCTATATATATATATATATATATAGAAGATAGATTCTGACAGATCCCATTATTTTTTACCCCGGTTGAGAGTTTGCTCGCCGATTTGACGCGTAAGGGTTCTAAGCAATGATATTATAATAAAAAGAGGTAGATATCGCACTAACGCACACTAATTGTTGCAGACAAATTCAGACAATTGTCGTAATTTTGCTTAGCGGCTACATTTAGCTATCTCTTTCTGTACCATGCGTTCCGTATTATCTATCGCATTCACCTAATTCAACAATAACTGACCCCCGCTTGGTAACCGTAGCTTAGCACAGGAAGCTTATCTCTATTATAATATCACATTGGTGTTAAGGCTAAATTTTGGGCCGACATCTTCATGTCAATACAAAAAAAAAAAACAAAAAACGATCCCATTACACTCCATTGAAAATGTGCGTTACCTACTTCATAATGGTTATTGACGCTATTGAAAAACTGTCAAGTCAGTCAATTTTGACCACCACTGATAGTTCATTGGAACCTGTGATTGGAACATTGTAATAACAAGCTTGGGTTCCTGCTCTTATGATCTTTATTCATTAAGCAAGGGAAAGCATTAAACTAGCACGCTACGGTGGCCGTTCAAATGAGGGTGTCAAAACGGCCAAATAGCGAGTCACTAGCTTAACTAAAATATTATTTTGATAAACGTAAACAATAATAATAATATATCCTGGGAAATTCCTCACACACGGTCATCTGATCCCAAACTAAGCAGAGCTTGTACTATGGATACCAGATCCAGCTCCAAATGGCCCGTCAACACACGTCTAACAATAACAAGAAGGTGGTCGATAAAAACCTGACCATTTGAACAATATGATATACCTACCTACTCGAGGAAAGGATGGCTGCAAGAAATTTGAAAAATAGGTTTTTATCATATCTATTGCTGTCGCGCTGTGCCCGAGCTATCCCGCCCGAGGGCGATAGAGACAACTATAGCTTGGATACCTATTTAAATTAGACGAAATCGCTATTTCGTAATCCCCGGTTTTCTCCTACAAAACTGGATCGATAAAAAAAAAACAAGAATCACAATAAGGTGGGCTTTGGCTATGTCTGTCCGTTTTCCTTTGTTGTTTTATATTCGTCAAATTTGTTCGCTGGACGTCTGATAAGGGCGTTAAAAATGGTTAGTTTTTGTGTTTTTAGAAGGTTCCTAATTCTTATAATAATTAATTTATGGAGAAAAACACAACTGAGGGACATACAGTGGTACCGACAGATTGCATGGTAGAATAATCATTGCTCTAGTGTCATTATCCAGAGAGGAAACTGAGGATTACGTTTGTATGGAACAAACGCCACCAGCATTTCCTCTTAAAGGTACACATTATCTTTGATTAAATCTCAAAGGCAAATTCAACTAAGTGAACTAACATACCTTATAGAGTGACCAGTGTAAACTACCTATCGTTTTTGTTACAAGCCAGCAGATGTAATCAGGGGCATACGAAACGAGTATTCCACGTTTAAAACAATAGTGCGTGGGCGCAGATTAACGCGAACTATCGGCTGCATCTCGCTTAGACCATACTTGAATATGTCACTTGACTGGACTTACTTATTTGTTTAAGAGTTAAATAATACTATTATTATAATTTAAGCCCTATTTTACCCACTTTGGGGTAGAATTAGAGGACATAAAAAAATATCTCTGCCTACATCATCTATTCCGCTAATTCCCTACCATCCACAATGCCCTCTGATTGGCTAAATCAAGAACGCACTAAACTTTTAGATGCAGTGATTGGTCAGTATTGTTATAAATCAGTGCAAAATCACTTACTAGTTGCGGAATTGAATTGCTCGGTATACTACTCTAAACGGGAGTTTCCTCGATGGTGCCTTAGAGCGTAGGCATTTAGGAGGTTCATGAAAATCATGAAGGTAGGAAATAGGGAAATCCGTGGCGGAATTTAGTGCTTGCTATTTTTGCTTTTTAGGTTGCTAAGGGTCAACGCTCACTATAACATTGAAGGCGATGATAGCTCAGTGGTAGTGACGTCGGATACCGAGACGAAGGTCCCGGGTTCGAATCCTACAATGAGCTTGAGCTTTCGGTGAAGGAAAACATCGTGAGGAAACCATAGCACGGTGGTAGGGTACTTTGTAGTACCCGTCTGGCTGGCTACCACCCTCAAGTTGAAAACCTGTCGCCAAGCACCTATCGGTGTGTTCCGTCAGCTGCACTTGAGAGCCAGTTCCTTCTAGGCTTTGTGTGCTTACCACCTTCGACCACATCATCACTTACCATAGTGAGATTGTGGTCAAACACAGGCCTATACACAGTAAAAAAAAAAAAAAAAAAAAAAAAATAACAGCACGGCTAAGCCTCGGCATTTACCTTGCCATGCAAGTGAGGCCATTAAACGTATGTGTTAAAGTAAATTTTGCAATGACTAGATAAAATAATTGACGTACAAGCCACTAGTCCTGCTGACCACACGGTCCCAGCGAGCGGTCCGCTCCATGCGGCTGCGTGACGCCAGTAAGCAGTAAGCGGCCAAAGCCGCGCCGCCCACGAGCTGCCACCTCGCAGGGCGGCGCGCTGGCAGCTAGTGTTTGGATTGAGTTGAGGCGGTGCCGGGCCATGCTGCGATGGAGCGGTGCTGATATAGTGAGCGATGACCCTCCGTCTTGAATCGATTATGGAACGTTAAGTTTGTTCGATGACTTGGATACATTGATGGTGATCACTTTTCCGACTATCTGTATTATTACATGTGACTATCATTATCTGTGTTATTATATATCCATTAATAGGTAGGTACGTTTGTATATTACATATTCTCAATGCCATGGTTACACCATTTCAGATTTATAGTGTTGTCAAAAACCGATTGTTATCTTCGAAAATTATCAAATAATCGACGTTACGGTTGCGCTCGCGCCGGATGTCAAACCAAAGCTTTACCACAGTGCAAGCATAACTTTTCAAAAATGTTCTATTTTGTTACACTTATTGTCTTTGAAATAAGGTTTGTTTTCAATTTAGATGGCGGCATAGGCTATGTTTGTTCGACTTTGCGTCATAATAACAGTAACCTGTCATAGTGTGACATTTTTGAAGATTTTAATCGCGCCATTAAATGGTCGCTGATGGAATTGTTGATAGAGAAAATGTTATATTTAAATGTCGGTATGTATGTTTGTTTATTTCGTGTTTTAAGGTGTGGACGACTAGTTACAACTTTGTCTGCATAAGCTTTTTATTTTGTTTGTTTTTTGGAATGGAAAGGTATTTTTTGCCGCTAGATGGCGTGAAGCGTTATTTAGAATTTGCTATCAAATATTTGCCCTTTTGATGATTAGTTTCACCAAATATACTGACGACCTTCTTGCGGTTTTAAGCAGCAGGATGAAAATTGCCAAAAAATATGTCATCCCTAAACCTTAGAGTCCAGGGACAAACTATATTTATCTAAATTATTCAGGTAGGATACCAAAACCATAAATGAATCAAACCATGCCTTGATTACACAATCCCACAATTTTCCTTACAAGGCATGCGTCTGCGCATAGTTTATTCATGTTACATCGAACCACGCGCAGTTCCGAACGTATAAGAATTTACTCGATGCGAAGATTCTAGTTCTCGTTAGAAGATTGTAGTTCTTTTGTTTTGAATTTAGCTCTTCGAATAGGCAAATCTTTATGTTTTTTATCTCAAATAACTATGGCATAGTGTCGAATACCTATTTACTAATCTATTAATCCTCATGGCTGATGATCTTATTTTAGAAAGAATCTTCAAAAAGATCCACATTAGCATTTAGGTACACACCTTAATTAAAGTTTAAAAAGTCTAAAGAAGAATATAAGAACTAGCCTCCTTTTGCCAAGCCAGATTTTAAACCAATCGTATCCTAGCTTAGGTAAACAAAGCTAATATTAACACAAACATTTCACAAGCCAGCACAATACTGAATCATGTGATTCCTCGCTTACGAGTCGATCGATCAATTTGCGAGGCGTTCTTATGATTTAAGGGCTGGCGAAGGGTCGTGCAGATCTTTGGATAGGACACCTTGCACTCTAGCTTGTAATTAATATTTGTTCTTGTTGTTCACGCTTTTTGTTGCTGGCTGGAACTGTACGATAGATTTGACCTGCTTGGTAACAAAAAAAAGTGTAGATTTGGTGTTCCTTATTTGAATTTAAATGTAAATGAAATATATGATTTCATGACTTCTGAAATTCGTGCAGTATTACAAGACCGATCTAATGGTGCGTCCATGCTTGGCGAACCGAGCATGAGCCGAGACTCGAACGAGCACACTGCGAGCACGATTCGCGTAGCGTGGACGGGCTTGCGAGCCTCGAACGAGCGCGATTGTCAGTTTTTTTGTCACGAACGAAGGGATTCGCATCGTGCTCGTTGTAGGCTCGTTCGTGGCTCGGCTCGTGCTCGGTTCGCCAAGCATGGACGCACCATAAAAATTTCTTACCCTATATACTAAACCACCCAACAGGTGCAGCCCATAGGCTTTAGTGTGAAATTCTTGAACGGAACAAAAGTAATAAGACAATTACTTGTTGGCAAATGTTCCAGATACGGGCCGCCAGAATCGGCTCTCCGGCCGCAATCTCGCCATCGGTAATTTGGTAATAAAATGAAAATACGTTCGCTCCTTATCTATAATCCGCACTATATAAATATCCTTTACTATATAAACATTATTACCACACGTCAAGAACGTCTTAAGCACCTGCCAATTGCCAGAGTAATATAACATTTGAAAACAGAACAGTATTATCTTACAACTATGGCAAACTGCTTTGAGTGTTATAAGGTCGGTACTGAGTCGTAAAGATCAACATCCAATGGCTTAAACAGACGCCAGTCTTGCTTTCGCGGATTCGTTTCGATTTCGCATGGCTGCAAATTTAATTTTCTTTAATAAGCTCTTTGGTTTACGCACAATGGAATATCAACCGTGAGTGCGGATGGTTGTGGTGGGTTGTTGAATGCGAGGTTGTTTGTGTTGGAAGGCATGTATCTCGATAGCGAGCATGTTTCATCGGGCGCGATGCAAGCCTCGATAGCCGCCCCGCCCATGGTTTTTTCGTGGTTTCTCCTAAGTAACAATGGGGGTGATCTGCTAACTAAATAACGAGTGCGATACATCGGTTGGGAACGATGGCCGATGTGCGAGAACGATGTTTACTCGTTTATTTTGTACTGACGAGACGTTCTTGTTTGATGGGATATTGACTGGTTTAACGACGATGTTTTTGGGCGTATAGTTATACTCACAATTTTATGATTTGTTGTCAGTATTTCAATTAATTGATAAATGTTCGCTATGCGGTTTTTCTCGATCAGCAACTATAGAATATTCTAGCAATTAGACTGCAAGAACTATTAGTTATTCTATGGGCATTCTTAATAAACTAGACCCTGGGATATTTAAAATCCTGAAGTCATTGACTTATAACAGGTTCAGATTTCGAGATGGCGTTGGGTTAGTCATGCTTAATAACTTTTACTATGGGAACAATAGTAACTCTCATTTTTTTATGAAAAGTAAAAAAATCTAACCCTGAACTCGAAAATACAGGTCCATCAGCTGGATTGCTAATACCTTGCATCTGAAGTGGTCTATCTGTAATAGGAATAATTGTCCTACTCTTATTATAAAAATGATAGTACTATTATAAATGTGATAGTTACTCCTATTATATGATGGAAATTCAATAAAAGACAATTTCCAGCAGATTATCCGCATGTATTTATACTATGCTTTTTGCAGAGTGACAGTACATTTATAGATATACATTTCCAAACAATTAAACACCGTGAAGCGCTCGTGGTGTAGCATGATTAGCCGTTCTTAGTCGATCGGCAAAGTTAAGCTACGTCTGTCTTGGTCGGTACCTGGATGGGTGACCGCCTAGTGATATTTCAAATCGAGCGTTTCCGTGCTTCGGAAGGCACGTAAAGCCGTTGGTCCCGGTTATCACTTAATTGTGATAGTCGTTAAGCTAGATGTTGGCCACTAGCCTACCTCCACCGATCCGCAGTGGGCACGCGTGGTGGAGTATCTGCCCATTCCCTTTCACCCTGTTTTGTGAAAGGAGGCCTGTGCTCAGCAGTGGGACATTATAGGCTGATGATGATGATGATGATGAAACACCGTGTTCGAATATGGAACAGATTAACACTATGCCAGTACCAAAGCTATACAGCCTCCAACATTATAAATATGATAGTTACTCCTATTATAAATGTGATAGTTACTCCTATTATGAATATGATAGTTTGTATGTATGTTTGATGGATGTTTAGCGTTGTAACAGCTTAATGGTTTTGGATGGAACTTGGCGAATTTAAGGACCTACGCAACACAACTATTTTATGATAGACTAGCTGTTCTCCGCGGTTTCACCCACAATTCTGGGATAAACCGTAACCTATAATATTCGAGGATAATATAGCTTCCTGGTAGTGAAAGAATTTTTCGAATCCGACCGTTAGTTCCATAGATTAGCCCGTTTAAACTAACAAAAAAGCTTCCGCTCAATTATATTATTATTAGTATATATAGGCAGGATAGAAGCATTTTAATAAAGATGTAAATGACACAATATCTACCATGACACATGTTGATCATATTTAGTTACATAAATATATTGTTATCAATACATACCCATAAGGAAAACTAGATATAGCACGGTTAAATTTATCGATATGTATTAGTTTATGAAATAATTTAACGGTAAATTCGTTCATTATACCATATTGACGGTTTTAATTGCATAGAACGTTACAAAACGCCGGTTTTCCTGCATTTATCGGCGCAGTTATATACTTGTTTGTTTGTTCTAACTTCCGATTAGGAGCTTTTGATTCACACAAATCATTTGTTAAAAAGGAAAACCACGTTCGAAACTAACTGATAATATTTGTAGTCATCGTTGAAAAGATGATGTCCGACACGACGGATATGTAGTCACTCATAGAAATAAATATACCTAGAAATAACGTCGCCATACTACACGAATATACAAAACAGGCCAACTTTTATAGGCTGCTGCGCGTAACAGCTACGTTTTACGCTCCCTCTGCGTCATTCTGCTTGTCATAGTGACGTTCATAATGATAGTAGTTGTTAAAATATTCCAATTAAAATCGGGAGAAATTGGGTAGACTACTTAAACTTTATTAACAACAAATATGTACAAAATACAATCTAGATTTACAAAATATAATCTATATATAGAAAATTTCCTCAAGCCTGCCGCTGCTTCCGGAGGTCTCGATAAATTTTGAAGACAAGGTGCGAGCAAAACGGCGAGCTTCTGACCCCCATGGTCCCAAGGTCTCGACCGCAAAAGGCATAAAAATATAATTGGGTCCAATCGATGCATATTTTTTGAATTTTCCGCACTGGCCGCCGCTGCCCCTGCAGCTTTACAAGTCGCCGGTAAGTGAGATGGCGCAAGTGTATCGACACATGTGGCATCCCACACCAGCGACTTGCCGACACTCCAAGGGATCAAAGACATACCATCCGGTCTCCTGCCATCGCCCCGCGCAATACCGATTGGTTCCAGTACGGAAGGCACGTTAGCGACAACAAGAGCCCTGCGGATAATGTATTGATCATTATTTTGCATTTTTATTTAATTTTATTTGATTTAGCCCCTAACAGTTAGAGCGTATTTTTATCGACGCGTGCACAGCTGCGACACTCTATCTGGATGTATCCCACTATATAAATATACACGGTGAATTTTTATTCGTTTTTTTCGCTTGAACAAACGTTGTCCAGACCATGGTCTACTAACATTCTATTATAACAACAATTGAAAAAAAAAAACGTCACTGGTTTTTGAAAAAACACAAAATAAAGTAAAAAAAGACGGGATTATCGTTACTCCTTACAACCCAGACACCGCGCTTGCATTTCAAAGTAGTTGTGGCACGGCGGCACGCCAGTTTTGTAGCAGGTGTAGGAATCCGCGGCTTCCTGACTTCGAATTTTTCCTGTTTTGTGTTTTTTTCAAAAACCAATGTAACGTATTTTTTTTTCATTTGATGTTAAAAATAAATAAATATCCTGGGACATTCCTCACACACGGTCATCTGATCCCAAACTAAGCAGAGCTTGTACTATGGAAACCAGATAACTGATATAATACATATACTACTTTTTGTTTGTAAATACATATTTAATATACATAATTACACCCAGACTCAGGACATACAGACATGTTCATGCACACAAATGCATGTCCTGTGCGGGAATCGAACCCACGACCTGCGGCGCAATAGGTGGAATCTTTACCCTGGCCCGTCGAAATATATAAATATGTGTTATAGAATGTTAGTAGACCATGGTCTGAACACTGTTTGTTCTACCGTTAAAACGATTAAAAAGTCACCGTGTATGAATATATAGTGATCACTATATAAATCTTTAGGTTAAATAACAAAAGCACAACGCATAGAAAGGAAGTTTTCTGGTCACAGAAGGCTAGCTAGCCCAACTTGCCCGGCAAATAGGTGCAATACAAAATTACCGCGTCTCTCTCTACTTTAGATTGCGACTTGAGTTGCGTAACTTAAAAATTGCCAAATTTTTCAAAAAAAGGAGGAGGTTCTCAATTTGGTTGTATTTTTTTTTTATGTTTGTTACCTCATAACTCCATCATTTATCGAACGATTTGGAAAATTCATTTTTTGTCTTGAAGGGTACACTTCCCGTTTGGTCCCATTGTCATCAGATCAGGATTTGATTACTTCTTAAAGCGGCTATACACGACCCTAAAATCAGCGGCGATATCGAGACAGTGCTAGGGGGTATGAAATCGGCTATTCTCTACACACGTCGCTGGCAGTCAGTACGTAACCGACCGTGCAACAGACTGCTCGTTGATCCGAGATGCCGCCGACACTCTCAAAGCAGCAAAAAATAGGCATTGTCTTGGCACTTACTATGGTGCCACCTAACCAGAAACGAAAAAGGAGGACCTGGGTTAAAAACTGGTTGATGAAACGTCATGAATTAAGCCACATGAACGTGATGAGACACTATGGCCGTAGCACTCGCGCGCATACTGATAAAAATCAGTCCCGATTCCGCTACACACGTTCCGACCACGCTCCCTAGACGATAATCGTCCCTAAATCGTGAGTTCGCCCGAAGCGATTTTTGAATTAGGGTAAACAATAAAATTTCAGTTACGATTTGTCTATACACGTGCCGATTTAAAGTACGATCTAGGGACCTCCCCGATATCGCCACTGATTTTAGTGTCGTGTATAGCCGCTTTTAGTGTTATTTGAGTGAGTGATTTTATCTTAGTCGGTTTAAGTTTTTTGTAAAACAGTCCAATTTTACTGTATCAACTGTAAAATCTACGACAGATAGTCAGTCAAACAACGTTTGGCTTGGTCATACCATTACAAGTAGGAACAACCCTTCGATTTAATGTCTTAAGTAAAAAAAGTATTTAAGTAAAACACTTTTGTTAAATCTCGCGTGTTTAGATCGCATGAAGGTAGTTCGCGTTCGGATGAGCCTAATTAATCGCCCCATCGTGCGCGTGAGCATTATTCGCGTTCGATTTTAGGAACATTATCTTTGATCTCAAGTTTTTTGACGGTTTTAGTGACTTTTTGCTGAGATTGTTGAGATTTAAACGGTTGTTCGGCGATTTTGTTTTGTAACGTCTTTAGTTGAAATTGAGCAAAGAATAAAAGTATTTATTTATAGCACGTTCCCGGGATAAAATATAGGCTAAGTCCATGCCATAGGCTATCTGGATACCAAATTTCATCGCGTGAAAGAATAACAAACAAACTCACTTTCGCATTTATAATATTACTAGCTACTACCTTTAAACTAGATTTTGCCACAATTTACGATTTCACTTCTGTAGGTACCCTGCTAGTGGAAAACCGCAATAGAGTGGAGTTTGCTATTTTAATTTATAGGCCTTTTAATTTATCCTTAAGGCTTTAGGATAAATTTTTGCAAATCTGTTACATAGAGTAGGTAAGTAAAAATACATAGGTATATAGATAATTTTTGTGTCTTTTTTTATTGAACGATAATATTTTGAGGGAGTGGGTTCGATTCCCACACAGGACATGTATTCTTGTGCATGAACATGTTCTAAGTCTGGGTGTAATTATGTAGATTATTTATGTATTTACAAACAAAATGTAGTATATGTATTATATCAGTTATCTGGTTTCCATATTACAAGCTCTGCTTAGTTTGGGATCAGATGACCGTGTGTGAGGAATGTAGCACCCAGGATTTTTTTTTCTTTAAGAAAATGCTTGGATTCCTACTCTTTCCAAAATCTTCTTTCAATAGTTATCACAATACATTCCGCCATTGTGGAACCTAGGTAATAAAAAAAAACATCTTAGATAATAAAGAGCAAATACCTTGAAGCCTTTAAAAATAATCTATAGCTTGTAGAATCAATCTCAGAGTACCTATAGTAAACTGGTAGTTGTAAGTACCACAGCATCTATGGGGGCGGGGCGAGCCCCTCCCCGGTAAGCCATGCTTATGGAAACTGGTTGAGCAGGTTCTAGCTCACAAGACCTGCTTCAGTCACGTAGCGACATCTGTGTTTTGTTTTGTGCAACTTGCTGATGAGATTCTGTTTAAAATAATCAATAAATCTGCAGTAGTAGGTTTGAAGTCGGTTTTATTTTTAATTCTTAAGTTTGACTTCAAACTTGATGTTCTTTCCCGTTGGCTCTGATGCCACGCGCTGCGTGTCTATCCAAATAAAAATATGAAAAAATTGAATATCAGGAACTGTTATACCCGGTTTCTATAAACAAAAACGAATCATATTGCTTACAAATTGTAGGTTTTTTTATTGCCAAACTGGACATATCGATAATTTCGTAAGCTAATTTTACCTGTGATAGCTACTTCAATATGGGAGGGTCTGCTATGCAAAGCTTTGAGGTCTTTGCTTCATTATTACTAAAGATATAAGAGTCTTAATTTTAATCGATAACGGTAAATTATAGGAATCGGCCATAAGTCAATTGATACATATGAAGGTGTGTTACTGACCGAGGAAAAGCAAGTTTCTGTTTTACAACAAAGTTAAACAGACGTCAAAGTAAACTAAAAAGTAATCAAATCCTGACCTGATGACAATGGGACCAAACGGGATATATAGGTATCCTTCCAAGCAAAAAAAGAATTTTCAAAATCGGTTAATAAATGACGGAGTTATAAAAAATAAAACAACCAAATTGAGTACCACCTCCTTTTTTGAAGTCGGTTAATAAATTAGTAGTAAAGAACAAGGAGTTATGCAGGTAGCCAGCCACGTGGGTACTACAAAGTACCCTAGTACCGTGTTGTGGTTTCCTTCACCGAAAACTCGCTCATTGTACGATTTGGGCCCACTGAAAAGAAGCCTTCCTCCTCCTTGCATCGTATACCTCATTGCTGAGGGACGTGACCTTTTTGGGTTATCTTTTCACGGACTATTACACGTCATCTGGATCTATCTTCTGCTGTGTGGATAGCAGCACACACACTGGTTTCCAATGCTGCGCGTGTTTGATCAGACCAACGCATCGGGCTTCGACCCCTCGGCCTCTTTCCGTCCACCTTGCCAGTAATTAGCAACTTCTCCTCTTCGTTTCTTGCAATGTGGCTGAAGTACTCAAATATACAAGAAAAGAAGCCTTACAGTATATTAAAAGCAATTTAAACATTTTTCAAAAGCGCGCCCCCCTTCTTTCCCCTTTTTCATGTTTCATTCATCAATGGGTGCTTTCGATTTGTTGTTCAAACAAATTAGTGTCTGCCCCGTCGGTCGCTTCACAGACGCTAAGATGTTATTAAGAAATAAATTGGGCGGCACTACTAGGGTTGGCACTTTGTTGAAGTTTTATTATGAAAATAGAGTTTTTGTAGCGTTTGTATTTTGTGGTTATTAGCAGTAGATACTTGGCTTATAATGGTCTGCACAGAATCTGCAAGTATTATGAAAAAGTATATAGACGTAAGTATGCTGATAAGGTAAATAAGGATATGGCGTATTTTTCGACGAATAAAATTGACAATGATTCAATAAATAAAATGGCTGACTATGTATTACAACGATGAGAATTAAATCATGCTTGATTTTTCAAGTTTAGTGATATGAAAACTCACGAGGGTACTCTTTTTTACTTCAACGGGGCAGCCCTATGTTGTTGCAGGGCGCTCCCGGCCCGCGGCATCGCATATAAATTACGGATTTACACATAATGTTTCATTTTTCACAGTCAGTTAATGTCGATTGACTTCGTGTCGGCAAATGATGACACTTCGAATTAGAATGAATTCAATTACGCTTTAATTGAGGAAACACTGTAGGTATTATACAGTGTTTTTGGTTCCCGGTCATTCCCCTCGTAGGTTATCCACGTATTATTAATTTTATGGTAAATATTCAGAAGTTTTCCTGAAGTTTAGTGCCCTGTTATCCTTTTGTTTGACCTTTATCTGACACGAGTACATAAATAAGAACGGCAATAAATAAATAAGGGGCCAGATGACGTGGTTGGTAAATATTCCAGGAAATCTTAGTTTAGGATCTGGTAACCCTATGTGCGCTCAGCTTTGGCTGACTTTTTGGGGGGAACTTACAGTGACTCTTGCCTTTTCGTTTTAGTTTCATAAATTCGTGTATACCTATTGAGTTTTATTGCATATTATCTGTGGTATTTTATCCAATAAACATGTGCACCAGTGAAGTGAAATGAAATGAATGATTGTGACTTTTCAAGTTGTGTCAAAAAGTCCATGAAAAGTTTTAGTACAATGACCACCATTTTACTAATATGACTGGACGGTGACTGACAGTGCAAACTATGTGAAAGGGATATACCATAACAATTATTGCGGACTATAGGACTTAGTATCATGAAAAAATATAAAAAAAAACGTTGACTGGTCTCTGTGCCCAATTTTTTTATAGAAAATATGTACTAGGTATTTCCCTGATATAATATTACAAGTTGTTGTCCTCCCCGAAGCGTGTATAATCCTCCCTCCGTACCCTTCTGCGCCCTCCTCGGAAAGATGGGAGGTCGAATTTCCGCCGCGGCCTCGCCGGAAGTGACGCCATGTTTACAAATCGCGCGGGAAACGTCATTGAGAATTTTAAGCAGTTTGTATGATGATGTTCCAAAAAGATGTCGGTGATAATTGGACGAAGGAGGTATTGTTGCGAAAAAATAATGAAGCATCATTCTAATGTCATAATCAGACATTAGAATTCTGAGAAAAAGCCGTTATCTTCGGCAAAGCTATTTTGAAAGACTTTGCTTTTAAATAATATAATATTATGAGTCTATGGATCGAGTGCGAGTGAAGCGCTCGTGGTTTAGCATGATAAGCCGTTCTTAATCGATCGGCAAGCTAAGCTTTCACCGTCGTGTCGGTAACTGGATGGGTGACCGCCTAGTGGTATTTCAAATTGAGCCTTTCCGTGCTTCGGAAGGCACGTAAAGCAGTTGGTCTCGGTTATCACTTAATTGTGATAGTCGTTAAGCTAGTTGGAGGCCTTCTAGGCGGCTTGAAAACTCCAACAGTAGGTTGACCACTAGCTACCTCCACCGAATCGCAGTGGGCACGGTGGAGTATCTGCCCATTCCCTTTCACCCTGATTTTTTAAAGGAGGCCTGTGCTCAGCAGTGGTACATTATATGCTGATGATGATGATGATGATGATGATGAATGGAGTATTTTAAGCTGGGTTTTGATAAATATCAGTAAGAAGGACGGGTATTCCTTTTATGTTTGTTTATAATTCAGAATATTTTTAAATAGTTTTGTTTTTTTTTTTTTTTCAATTTTAGGCTTGTGTTTTTCCATAATCTTATTAAGTATGTATTTTACAAAAAATACGCGAAAAAAGCAGAAATATAAAAATAATTTATTTTCCCGAAACGAGTAGTTAAGGTACACTCAAGGAAAATGTTCTAAGAAAAAAAACATAATTAACTTAATTGGAAAAAACGTTCCAGAAACGTTATATTTCATAGCATAATGTCCTAGCATTTTTGTTAATGGTACATTGGATTATGGGATAAAGCAAGTTGTAATTAAAAACAGATTTCTTGTTAATTACAGAAAAATGTAAGGAAAAATAGCTAAAGGATTTTTCTACAAGAAAGCTACCAATTAGAACAGTATATGCTATGAAAATTATAGGTGATTAATGTATGTATTAATGTAGTTCCGTAAGATATTAAAAGTACTTAATGATTATTTTCTCGTCGATAACCAGACATACTACTAGCTTGTTCTTTGTAAACAGTTATTATGTTCTAATTATGTACTTAATTGATGTTGATTTAATATTCTGTATTTTTTTTCAGGTAAGTTCATGACACAAAGACGAGGGATTTACAGGTACATAACGTTTGTAAGTAATATATATGCTTAAAAAACAAAACCTCTTTGATTTTTATCATTACTATCTGTGATTTTTTTCTGGAGATTCCCATTATTTATTTTTACGAGTTTAATTTAGAATAAATTTAAGAGTACTTCACATATCTTTTCAAAACCAGACAATATAAAAATGGTGCATTTTCATCAATTCCACTACCGCACACAGAGCAACAGGGCAATTCCTTGCGACAAGATGCAGCAACTTTCGTTCCCGCATACTCTACAATCAATAGCCGACAAAGAGCCGCACATGTATGCAAACTTTTTAATCTGTTCAGACAATTGAAGCGCGCCACATAATGAGCGAATGCAGACTGCGGCTTAAACAATGGTTAAGCTCGGGCTTAAACAGGCGAAGTGGGGTATCTGGGTGTTTGTTAAGCTATTGTACAGCTCATATGGTTAATGGAAACTTTCAGGGAAAAGTTGGCGGTGAGCACAGCGTTTTTACAGTGTCGCTTTTTTGTTTTGATAAATTAGCATAAGTTAGGTTATCGATGCAATAGCTTGTACTACTGTTAGGGTAAGTACAAGAAAATTATTCAAGTATGGATTGGCAATCTAAGATGCGATTTGGTTAGACGTAAGATATCCTAAATAATAATAACATATAGAATTAAAGGTTAAAAATAAAAAAATAATTACTTAAGACGTCCTATTTGATTGTTTTTATTTACAATAATAGGCTTTATTAAAATGTCTCAAGACACAATTCTTTTTATTTTGCATTCCTTAAATTATAATTCCGGAAACCTAAAACAACGCCTACAAATTTAAATTACACAACAAAATACACGACCCACCTGTCACTTTAGACCATTTATATGAAGTTCGTCCGAGCGCGCGGTCCCGCGCCCGCTTCGGGAAATTAACGCGCCGCGGGACGCATACGAAGTTTGTCGCGTCGTGTGTAGACAACCTTATGTCCTTATGTCTTTATCTTCACGTATTGGAGGTTCTTTCTTTTTTGTGGAAAAGGGCACGGAGTTTTTAAGAATTGGCGGAGTTGCGATAAAAATTGAACCTATAATTATGAAAATTTACAAACAATGGAAAAACCCCAAAAATAAAAACCAAGAATACGATTCAAAGCAATAAATATTTTGTTCACGATTTTCAGACTTCACCCACAGAATATTCAATACCTTTTGTATTAATAATTTTATGTACCTTAATCTGAAATGGTTTGATTTTTATTTTAAGTAAACACAAAACAAAATTTGTTTTATCGAGTAAAATTATTGTATTATTACCACCATTTACACTCTATTAGATGCTTTTATCTCAACGCGTAAATTCCACAGTTTAACCAGATCATTAGTGTTAGAATAAGAAATTAAATGACATACTTGGCGCTAGTAGTCCATGAAACATAAAAAGTTCGCCAAACTGAACGTTAAGTCCAGGCAAGAAGTCCAGGTCCTTGAGTCCAGGTATTACAATTAGTTGAACACGTTCATTATCCTACTACAAAACTGAGCATCATTAAAAAAAAAAATAAGTATGTAACTAAGTACTATTAAATATTCTGTGCTATTGTCTTCAAATTAGAGCAGATATCTATGAATTTATCATCTGCCGATATTAATTAATTTAATGCATATTTATGTAGGATAGTCATTAATTAGTTTTAATAATTATGTCCCTATAATAATTAGCCAATACGGTTATACATACGGTTATGAAATAAGAGCAGAGCACCTACATTTTTGTTTGGAATAGGAATAACACGTTCAATAAAATTGGCTAGGCAATATTATAGACTTATTTAGAATATGCCATGCCACTAAGCTCCACAAAAAAGCCTTGCTGAATTTCATGCCAGATTGAACAGGACAAGTGTTAAGATAAGATAATGATAAAAGATAAAATGGTGTTCAATGGACACACAACACAATAAGAATACACATAATAACATAAAACATATACAAGCTAAAAGACGTAATAGCAATGCAATAATTGGCTACTTGACAGTTTTCGGAAACATATTTTAAAATTTACATACGTGTATTTTATACCTCTTACAATTATCTTTTTATCAAAAAAATGTTATTTACAAGGAAAAAAAATATTTTTTAACATTTCATTTGAAATTCGCGCAAAAACACCCGGTCACGTGACATTTGTCAGGTGTGACGTCACTGCACTTTAAACAACACTAGAGGTGTGTAACTAAACAAAAATACGCGAGCTGCATAACAGCTCACGGCTCAGGTGTGTGAGCTGGTTCAATGACTCAGCTCGCAGATCAGCTCAATTTGTACCTATAGTCCACGATGTAACGCGTACCGCGCGTCGAATCGAGCAGATACTCAGTGAGCGTGCGCGCTTATCGTGGACTATAGGTACAAATTGAGCTGATCTGCGAGCTGATTCATTGTACCGGCTCACACACCTGAGCCGTGAGCTGTTATGCAGCTCGCGTATTTTTGATGAGTTTCACACCTCTAGTTAAATTTGACGTCACAAACCTCACAAACAAACCATAGATGCTCAATCCCGGCCGCCCGCGTTTCGGTTCTTGTAATCCACAGATAAAAAAACTCACTTTTTATTTCCTAAAATAAAATATTAAAAAATTATTATTATGCAAAAAACATATTGTGTAATTATTGTTAACCTATTAGCTATCATATCTAACATATTTCATATTTTTTCATTATAACTGTCAAGTAGCCAATTAGTGAGTGATATCGGGGGTCCAAACGGCCCCAGCTCAGCATGTGCTGCAGATGACTACAGTGCTGATTTTCGGCTGAAGCCACGCGTGAATATGAACCACGGACATTTGGGCGGTGCATATTTGCACGGTGCATTAAAAATAGAAATAAAATCCAAAATTAAATTAAATAGAAATATCAACTGTTTCAATTGTCACATTAAAAACACATAGATTATGAAGACAAAAAAAACCGGCCAAGTACAAGCATAAAGGGTTCCATAAAGACATTAGAAATGAAGAAAAAATTTGAAATACACAAGCTGTGAACATTTCAACTGTGTACCTAAAGGTTCATGAGACACTGACAAACAGACGGATGGACGGACGGACAGCGGAGGCTTAGTAATAGGGTCCCGTTGGCACCCATTGGGTACCTTCCTTTGGGATCCTTCCGTACCCAAAGGGTGCCAACGTTGAAATAGTGATTTTCTTTTAAACCTGGGTGGTATAGTCAAGGTGAATTTTGAGGTTGAAGTTAGCTTAAAGCTTGACATTCGTAAGTACAGTGAATAATAGTTACTTCTAAAAATCATCATTAAGCATAGGTTAGTTTTAAGAGAGGTAGAGATCGTTTATTCGCTCAAAGAGCAGCTCGATTGGGGAAGTAATTCCACCTTAGGGAAAACCGCAGCTAAATAACATTATGTTGTGTTCCTGCGCGTGAGTAAGGTCGCCAGAGTTCATCGGGGCAGAGGAATGGTCGGCGACGCGTGAGTGATGCCACGTTGGCGTGTTGCAAGCGTCCATGGTTATTATGACACCTAAATCCGCCTTACAAAGAGAGCTTTCATATCTAATTCCCTAACAACCTTTATATTTAAGTTCTCAATAAAACAAACTAAAACAGAGTAATGCAAACTGCATTTTTAACAATATCGCAATGGTACCGTATTTGTATGGAACAAACAAGAAGGCCGGTATCTTGCGGTTGTGGGGTGTCGCTGCGATAACGCTGCGATCACGTTACGCTATCGTCCGTGTCACATTGTTCGATATCGAGACGTGCACTTTCGCTCGATACGTAGGGTTGTCTAATATTAATATACCTCTGTTTTCATTGTTATTTTTATTGCAGCCAATGTTAGTTAAATCCACATATTTATTTTAAAAGTCAGTCCCATTGTCACTTCTGTACTGTTTGCACAGGTCTTCTTTGTTCATGTTTTTTGTTTATAGATTTCCCTCTAGATGAATAGCTAGGTCTAGGTCTTGTGCCGCATTTATGGCACTTATGGCACATATTTATGTCAGAAGACAAACAGACAAACATTCCACGTGGTAGTAAGTGACCACTATTGTCCAATATTAGTACATGGGTTCTATCAATGTGTTTCCGCCCTTAAAAAAGCTATATAGAAACGCATTTTCAAGTGCTATTACCGAATGAAAAAGTTCTTGTACGAAAGAGCCAAATATGAAACCTGTAATATTTCTTAGTCAAGAAATTCTCCTCCACCATAAGAACTATCTATCGTACCTATATTGTAGGCTCTGTTTCTTCTTCTTCTTATTTTTAATTTTGGCAACCAAGCCCAAATTAGGGCTCATTTCTGCCAGTGTCGAGTTATATTATAGTTTCCAGGCATAATAAATCACTTCATATTATAGTCCTCAGTCAGTCACCGTCCATAAAAGTCATGTTTTACTACAATGGTGGTCATTGTACTAAAACTCTACACGGACATTTTGAGACAACTTGAAAAGTCACGATACACATAATTCATTTCATTTCACTTCACTGGTGCACATGGATGATCTTTATTGGGTAAAATACCACCAAAAATACACAATAAAACTCAAAATACACAAATTTATGAAAATAAAAATGAAAATGCTACGTCACTCTGCAAGTTCCGGCCAAAAAGTCCAGGCTCTGTTTATTGTCCTTATATTTTATGGAAAATAGTTCAAGCGAGTGCCAACCCTATTGAACTGCAGTCTCCGATGCAACTTACACCCGATAGTGCATTGTCCGCGATAAACTTGTTATTCGTTGATAAAGAGAAAGTAGCTATCACCGCTGCACTTATTTGTAAATATAGCCACAGCTTTAATTAGCCAGATATCGCCGAGGTGACATGTATAACCACCTTTTTAACCACCATTATCTTGATAATGCCCTATTATTTATTTTGAGTATTTCTGTCATTGCAGCCCTTCAAGTTATTTCATCTAAGTACATAGTAATTTTAGGGTTTATACACCATTTTTAGGGTTCCGATCCTAACCAAAAAAGTAAACCTTATGGTGCCACTCCGTCCGTCTGTCACAGCACAAAGCTATATTCCAGAAACCACTGATTCTATTGATTTGAATTTTGGAACAGTTTTAATAATGTTGGCACCTAATACAAAAAATACAAATAATAACATTTTTGTATATACAGATAGCTTATAGGTAGAATAAGTACAGTTTTAGTGTAATTACCTTAACTAGGATAGTTGCTATCCTGTATGATAGATCTATTCGTCCATGATGATAGGCACCAGTGCCTATCAAACTTATCATTGTTTCCCTGATCTTATTGCAAATGAAAAATTAAATAAAAAAAAATCTTTGCAATAATAGGGGCCGTAATGAAAAAGAAAAAAAACCGAAATTTCAAAGTGAGGCTACAAGTTGTACGTAGTATTTATCTACTCTGAGCTACAAGTAATGAAAATATGAAAGAGCTTCATTTGTCAATTCATCAAAACAGTTTTTTTTTTCTGTTTTTTTTTACGAAGATAAATATTAATATCTCCAAAGTGTGACAAATCTAATATAATCTGATGTAATATAACAGGAAAAGTAGGTAATTAACTAGTTTTTGTTATAAATCATCAAAATTCGTTTACAGACATACTTAGTTATGCCGTCCGGTTTAAAAAAAAGGTATACTACTACTACCCAACCCAAGAAATATACTTCCAAGGCAGGTCGGCCCGGCTTAAAAATAAAAATACTTAATTGTGAAAAGTTTGAACTTAGTAGAAATTGACGGGCCAGTTGGCGCAGTTGGTTAAGACTCCACCTATCGCGCCGCAGGTCGTGGGTTCCATTCCCGCACAGGACATGCATTTGTGTGCATGAACATGTGTGTATGGCCTGAGTCTGAGTGTAATTATGTATATTGTACCTATGTAGTACCTATGTATTCACTAACAAAAAAGTAGTATATGTATTATATCAGTTATCTGGTTTCCATAGTACAAGCTCTGCTTAGTTTGGGATCAGATGACCGTGTGTTTTTTTTTAAAATCATAACTAGTTTTTAAATAATTCCCTCACTATAAAATATAACTTATTGTTAAGATACCTCCCAAGTAGCATAACAAGCTGTTTAAAGGCTGTATTAAAGTTCGTTCTTATACTAAAAGCTGAATATTAGACTGTACAAAGGCTGTATAAGCGCTTATACAGACCTTATAAGTGTAAAAAGGGCCCACATTACACAGCTTATTTCGTTATTGGAGCTGTATAGAGGCTGTATAAACAAAAGACAAGTATAAAAGCTGTATTAGAGCTGTTATTAGGTGTATAGAGCAGCCTATACTCTACGGATATCCTCTTTTAAGTATCTTGTAAGAATAAGAGTTCTAAATAGGTTGTTGAAGAGAATTATGTGAGAATATAATAAATATAACTATTTACGATGCCATACTGAATGGCGACATAATATTTAATAAATGGAAAGGCTAAAATCTTGAACATGGATATCTGATGCTGTTAATTGATGAATTCAATGTGCAAATTTTAATTTATTGTGAACCTGTGTATGTTTTCCGTCAAAATATTCACGCGCCAACAAAATAATCAAGCCAAAGTAAAGAAATTATACTAAATACAGTAAATAAGTGTTTGTTTTTAAGGTTAGAATAAAAATATATTTATAAATAGTAGATATGAGTACACATGATCATTATTAAAGCTGATAACCATGATACGGCTATAGTTATTATCAAATATTCCTTTAATTGTAATTTAAATGTTGTTATTGTAAATGTAAAAATGTCGACAATTTGCTATACAGCCTAGACGATATTTGGAGTGTGTTATAAGTCTTAGTAGCTGTACTAAGTAAGTTATGAACGTTTATTGCTGTATTAAGTAAGTGAACACATGCTTAATACAGCCTGTATACAGCTTTAACGATAAAACCAGCTTGAAGTGTCAGAAAATACTTAAGGCTGTATGGTAGAGTTATAATATCTGTTTAAGAACCCTAAGCTGACGCGGATCCCTTTATACAGCCTATATACAGCTTTAACGATAAAACCAGCTTGAAGTGTTATAACATTCTTAACGCTGTATAGTAGAGTTTTGATATTCTGTTTAAGAACCCTAAGCTGTCGCGGATCCCTTATTAAGAATTTTATACAGCGAGAGCTGTATAATATCTCATAAATCACTCTTATAAGTATTAAAACTGTTCTTTACACTCTTGTAAGTGTCTAAAAGAACTCTAAGTTCTAAATGGGCTGGTTTATTGATGTAGAATACGCTTGCGTGCTGCTTGGGCTACTAATTTATTAGATACAAAGATTCTATGAACGGTTTCTCGGACTGATAACGATATTCTTAGCTATAACCGTCACCGATGTATGACTATGTAATGGAATTATCTATCTTTATTTATTGGGATGTATTAAAAAATGTTTATTCACTATCTGATGGAATTAATAATCGTATTTTGCTGCGTGTATTATTTTCAGTTGATGTTTTTTTATTTAGGTTTATATAAAAGAACTGAGGTACCTAATTACTTAAAGCACCTACTATTAAAATATAATGATTAATATATAGGGTGACTGGTAATTAGTAAACGATACTTGGACACATGATCGTACTCATGATAACAAACAACTTTCCCAAAGATACAATTAGGGATAAATAACAAATTAAATAAAAGCTGATGGTGTATTCTTATTCTTGTTAGGTACTAAATATTATGGGCTCACTCGCTAAGAAAATTTAAAAAAATATTTCTTTATTTATTTATAAAAAGGTACATCAACAGCACATGTATTACAACATTTGTAGCTATTATTATAATTATAACTATTCTGATACATGTACCAATTACAGATGCACACAACATAGACCATGCAAGACAACAGACTGAGTAGATTAAATATTATAAATTAATCAAAAATCAAATCAACATTTTCAATGAGTGTCTAAAAGTACAATTTAAAATAAACAAACATACACTTCCTAATAATCAAAAATACAATTTAAAATAATCAAAAAAAAAAAAAAACTTTGGGAAAGTTCTTTGTTATCATGAGTACAGTCATGTGTCTAAGTATCGATAATTCGATGGCTTAAATCACTTCTCAAAATATAATGTAAAAATATATCGGTCACTCATTACTTCCTATATCGCGGCATTCGACTAAAAAGAACAGTCAAGATATTCTATAGCTAGAATGCATTTTAACTTTTAAAATAGTTGAACAATCTTTTGGCTGTTTTTTTTACAAATACATAAAGTTATTAATCCCATAAAACTCAGCCAAAATAAAGCAACTGACTATGAATACAAAATCAAATTAAACAGTCTATAAAATTAAATCAAAAGATCCCGACTCGATAACCGAAATATCACAATCTTCCGGATATTCGGGAGGTCGTTACCGATTTAAAAATCGTTATATCGCACGATGATCGGTTAAGGTAGGTGCGGAATAAGTGTAATGGTGTATAAATCAGTCGGTATCAATGTTACGGCGCCTCTGTCAATAGCTGTGAGGTAGGCTGGGGCGTTAGGAACATGTTGATATGCCATAGACAGCTCAAGTTTTTAAACAAGTGAGGGCGCCACTTGCAGACAGATTATAAATAGTAAAGTCAGTCAGATAACATATAATGGTGCGTCCATGCTTGGCGAACCGAGCACGAGCCGAGCCCCGAACGAGCACGATTCGCGTAGCGTGGATGGGCTTGCGAGCTTCGAACGAGCGCGATTGTCAGTTTTTTCACGAACAAAAGGATTTACATCGTGCTCGTTGTAGGTTCGTTCGTGGCTCGGCTCGTGCTCGATTCACCTAGCATGTGCGCACCATAATGGTCGTGTTTGCTACGCGAACCGAGCACGAGCCGAGCCACTATTCGTTCGTTGTTCGCGTTGTCAAGTGTGGACATACAACGAGCCTACAACACGAGAGCGATGCGAGTCCCAATGTTCGTCAGAAGCTTTCAATTGGCGGAGCGCAGTCGAGCGTGAGGCGAACGCTCGTTCGAGGCTCGTAGGTCCGTCCTCGCTACGTGAATCCGTTCTCCACGTGTGCTCGGCTCGTGCAGGACGTACCATTATAGTTTTTCACTTTCTGCAAAATAGCGAAATGTTTTATTTGTCTGGTGTTAACAGGTCTTCTGGATCGATGTAAGAATGGAGATGGTGGAATTGGTGGAAGTGGTCCAGCCAATGAAGGCATAATATTATGCCTTATATTATAATTGAAATTAAGGAAGAGAGCAGAATGTGTCCTGATGACCAGAGTTAGAAATACATTTGGTCTCCTCGTTTTTTTTTAAATAAAAATCAAAATCAAAAAGTCATTTATTCAATGTATGCACTTATGGACGTTACACACAGTTGAATTTACCAAGTGTGGACATACAACGAGCTTACAACGAGCCTAAAACACGAGAGCGATGCGAATACCAATATTCGTTTGAATATTCAAAATGTTCTATTTTCAAATTCCGCTGACCGTATCCACGTTAACATATCCATCGTATGAAGTCCATTATCGAGTGCTGGAGATGGATCGGATAAGAGCCATAATTTGCAATAAATATAAGGGCGGAGGTGTCGGCGGCCGACGGCGATGCCTTTTGTGTTCCGAGCTCGATAGCCGATGAAATTGTGCTGTGCTAATGTGCTGTGTTATTTTCGATAGCTTATACTATCCTACAGTTAGTAGTCTTAGTTATTTTACTAATTTATTAGCTACAAGTATTGCAAAAAAAATGCTAATGCTGCGATTGAAATTTATTAAAATTACCAATTCACACGCGATACGTACTACGTATGGTACGTTGTGTCAGACCTTAATGGGCATAACTTTGTTTTAATATTTTATTTTTATTTTATAAAATAAAATACACAGGCAAAAAAACATTAAAAATAAACCAACAACTTAGTAGTATTGATAGTATATTTTAATCAGTTGTTCGTAACATAGTTACATACAATATACAAGGTATAAGATTACTTGATCTTAGCAAAATTAGCACCACAATTGATTTTCAAGAAGACTGAACTGGGGGCCTACCACAAGCTCTTAAAACAAGGTTAAAATAACCTTATTTTGCGTTTTCGTACCATGACATCCTTAAAAATAAGCTTATTATAGGCATAAAACAATATTGTTTTGTTAGCAGGTTTGATGACGTCACCTCTAATCGTTCATTCAAATCGTACCATGATGTGTCTTTTGACAACTAGCATTATGGTTTTTATGTCAATTGCATATATCAATCAAAATATAACATTATATACGCGACGAATTATCCAAATTTATGATAAAAATATCTATTATTATAGTGATATAAAGTCAGTAGATCGTATTTATTTAACTTATCGAATTAATTGTGTATCTCTAGCCTTCTAGCTTTTGCCATCTAGCATTTCAAGATGGCAAATGAATATGAACTATTTGTGTTTTTGGAAGCAAATACCAAAGAAGCCAATAATAGATACACGAAAGCGACGTGGTATGCATCTATGCTACGTGAGGAATCAACACTTTCGAATGCAATGGACCAAAATGCCATTTGCTATCGAAACCATACGACCGTATGGGTTTGAAGCTCACCGAGTGGCTCGCATATTGTCACCAAAATAATCGAGGCCTCGGGCGGGGAGCTTTTTCGCGCATTAGCTTGGCTAGCCTGTTGGGAACCTTGCCGATAATCTACGGCAGCCTAGAGGAAAATTTATATACGAGTGCTAGATTGTATTTCATTTATTTGTTGTAAATATTTAATATCGTATAGATTAAGCTTTACTGCATGTGATTGTACTGTATTCATAAACGTTTATATACCTAAATACACATAATGTTTCATTGTATGACCTGCAACTACAGTAGCATTCCTGACAAAAGGTAATAAATAAAAATATGTGTTGATTCCTGTGGTAAATTCTTTATTTATATAATTTAAAGACAATAGGTACCTGCCTAGACTATAGGTATTAAGACTGAAGTGCCATACATAAATATAAACCTACCTAGGTATATATTTATGTATGAACTTTGTCTCAGTTTTTGTAATGACCAAGAAGTGCTCCATTGCTTTGCTAGTTGAGGATTAGGTACCTATTTCTCTCCAGCACATTTCTTAGAGTAGTTACTTTGAATTCCGGCGAATTCTTCACTGCCAAATGAATAAAATAATACTTGAATTACTTCTGTTTGTAACCATGCCATATTAAATTTCATTCACTGAATATCACTATTGAACGGCGCGGCGGCCCCTTGCCTTGTTTTCATATTGACCTAAGTAATATTAATTCAAGTAATATAAAAGTCGATATACATAAAATAAATATTTGTATTATTTCAAAATATGTAGAGCGTAGCGTTATATTCTCTTTGTAGAGCAACAGGGCACATTGAGTTTCAAAATTCGTGCGTCACAATTGACAAGTTTTTTTTTTGTCCCGTTCCATCCTATAGGGCCATCATCTTCTCTCACAAAATAACCTTATTGCCAGACTGTTTTGTTTTCACCTTATAATAATATTACTTTGATTCGTACCATGAGCTCAATCGTTCAACATTGATATAACATTGCTAAGTGCCGAGAAAGAATGAATGATTTGTAAGAATTTGTCTATGGCTTGCTACAACCTGATAAAAGATAAAAAGAAATAACGATATATTAACTGTATAGTGCCATTTCTTTCACACGTTGGACCGAAATGATTTGAGGTTCTTCATCTTTTAGCAAAGTATTAAATTAAACTAATTGTAAAGTATAAGTAACTAAAAGAATAAAATATTTTCGAGTAATTTCTATAAAATGCATACAAATATTTTAAAATTTTATTATGAAGAGTAAGGAAATTAATTGAAAAAATATATAGACTGCCGACTCTAGATTATCAAATGAAATGAATCGGAACAAAATATTTACCTGTCATTCTTGTCATACTCAAATGTCTTATAAAGATATCCAAGATATTTAGTTATTATTTTATTAATACATTTGTTTATGTAATTTAATAACAAACAAAGTGTAATCAATATGGAAACATCTTAATAGTATATTCGACAGTAATATTCAGTGCATGAAATTTAAGATGTCATGGTTATAAACATTTGTAAGTTGCACAAATGTTGCAATTCATTTTGTAGAGTTGTAGCCGAAGAGTTCGCCAGAGATCCAGTCAGCAGGTAGAAATGGTTAAATACAAACAGACCAAAAATACCGCCTTCAATCGATATCTACAAGCGAAGGAGTACTCTCAAAAAAGTGTACGTAGAGATGTAGAGGCTGGTCTAAAGTGAAGTCTAAGTACCTATAAACGCTGAAATAAAGTTTGAATCTGTATCTGCAAGATTTTTTAATGCCATACTTATATTGTGTATAATTATCTTACTCTCATTAAACTTATGTGAATAAAGAATGTAGGTACATAATACTTTCGTGTTTTTATTCATTGTGTTATTGACGGGAATCCTACTGTAGTTGCAGGTCTTGGAATTAAACATATTATGTGTATGTAGGTTTATAAATATTTGCCGCTGTTGTCGATCATCGACAAGGTTCCAGGTTCAAGCTCGTTATTGGCAGTGTTTCCTCTTTGGATAGCCAAGCTAATGCGTTGTCACAAAAAGCTCCCCACCAACCGGTTTGCCGAGGTTTTGATGATAATGTGTGAGCAAATCAGCGAGCTTCAGACCCCCACGGTTCTATCCACAGCCACAAAGGCTACAGAAAGTTAGGTCCAATGGATGTGTTATTTAGAATTTCCCGCACGGTTACATCTGCTCTGCAACAGTATAGCAGATTGTTGTGAGTTGAGTTTTCAATACAAATATATAATACTTAATTAATATTTTAATAGATTAGATGGTTAAAATGATTATCTTTATAGATTATTATAAGTCTGTCGTCTGTCCGTCTGTTGACAATAATATATTCCATCCAGGCTAATGTAGGTTACGACCAATTTTAGAAAATTTGCCAGAGAATCTAGGTAGTTTGGATTCCAGGAACACAGGGACTACTCTGTGTACTAACACTGCAGGAAAGTTAATTTTATGGATTAATCTGGGGTTATTCGATGTACGTTGGTTATAATGAAAACAGGATATTAATAGTGGGTGGTACCTAAATGAAAAGTCACTAAATATATAAACACGCTATTTAAAGCTCCGCTTTATCTAAATAAATCTTAAGGCTAAGGGTCGAGGGATCGATATTACTAACGTAGATGCATAGTTGTGTAGTGAACGACAAGTGCAATTAAAAACTTTATAAACAATCGGTTATATTATTTTGGGATGATACCTAATCTCGCAATCCCGATATATTCATTCTATAAGTAAATAAATTCGATATAATTACTTTATATGACACTATAATAGATTTTTATAATATAAATTTGGAAAACAATGTTATTTTCAGCTTGTAAATACAACGTATATAAGATTGCTAAATTTGACATTAAAACAATAATGTTAATTGTCAAAAGCTTATAAAAAATAGCTCGTGGTACGAATTGAATGAACCATTATGGTAAATAAACAAGGTTGTTTTCATGCATAAAATAAGCTTGTTTTAGGGACATCATGGTATGAAAAGAAGAATAAGGTTGTTTGAAAGAGCGAGAGAGTATGGATGAGTGACAGAGATGAGAATTGTTAAGAGAGAGAAAGTTGCTTAGGCCCATAGCGTTATTTCTTTTCATCTTTAATGAGCCCATAGACAAATTCTCAAAAATCATTCGTTCTTAGCAGGAATATAACAATCATATAACAATAGTGTTTGGTAGAGGTCATGGTACGAATATAAATAAGGTTATTATATGCTGGAAACAAAACAGTATTGCAATAAGGTTGTTTTGTAAAAGATGGGGGTAGGCCCCCTGTAGCATTATAGTTTGACAAAATTAAACTGGTTATACACGGAAATTCATTATATAATGGTGCGTCCATGCTTGGCGAACCAAGCACGAGCCGAGCCACGAACGAGCACACTGCGAGCACGGTTCGCGTAGCGTGGATGGGCTTGCGAGCCACGAACGAGCATTCGTAGCGTGCTCGACTGCGCTCCGCCCGATTGTCAGTTTTTTCACGAACAGGGATTTGCATCGCGCTCGCTGTAGACTCGTTGAAGGCTCGTAAAGTACGTCCACGCTTGAAATCGCGAGCAACGAACGGAACCTGTTCGTTCGAGGCTCGGCTCGTGCTCGCTTCGCGTAACATGGACGCACCGATAAATTGACATTACTTTAGGGTTGTGCATCCAAGCTTTTTAAATGGTTATGCTTTCACGATATAGAACCGGGTGTTGGCTATCTTAGCAACATTGTATATTGTAGCGCTTTGTATCGATATAATGCAAACTTATCGACGTATTAGCATTAACATCGATAAAGCGTAAATTTGCATTCACCATAGATAAATGTATAGTGCACTCTGTAGGATCTTGGGTATGTCATAGATTAAAAATGAAATGATGCAGATGAGACACGACATTTTCTCTTTATTTATCCTACATATATTATAAATGCTTATGTAGATGTTGTTACTGAGTGCCGTAATGGCTGAACTGATTTTAATGAAATTTGCCACATTAATTGATCATCCTGGTAACTGGTTTAGAACATTGAATACTTTTTATCTCAAGAAAACGTTCGATAAATCTTTTTGTAATAAATAAATAAATATCCTGAGACATTCCTCACACACGTCATCTGATCCCAAACTAAGCAGAGCTTGTACCTACTATGGAAACCAGATAACTCATTATAATACATATAGTACTTTTTGTTTGTAAATACATACTTAACATACATAATTACACCCAGACACAGGACATACAGACATGTTCATGAACACAAATGCATTGCCTGTGTGGGAATCGAACCCACGACCTGCCACGCGATAGCTGAAATCTGCGCCAGTTGGTCCGTCAAAATAATATTTTTTTTTAATTTCAAATCTTTCAAAACATTTTTTTTATTAAAAATGTACCCAAAAACGAATGCAATGTATCTAATGAGCTGCTAAGTATCTACATAGATCTAACTTACGACAGAATAAGCATTCGAATTTACATACCGATCTCAAGACCAGACAGACAGAAGGCATTATAAGCCATCCTGTCATGTTCAGCTTCAACGAGTCACTTCTACGGCTCAATTGGTGACAAATGAAATAGTGTTCCATCTGATTATATTTAGTCTATGTTCTCAACTTGAACTGAACATCTCTTATTTATTCTCGTATGCATATTGTTATAGCCACAAATGAGTACCAAGTACATGCCTCTTAGCACTAAACACCTGTTCACCTCGCGTTAGCGTTTTCAAGCTGTATCTAGATTTATTCAGATCGTATGTAATGGATTTTTAACCGACTTCAAAAAAAGGAGGAGGTTCTCAATTCGGTTGTAATTTTTTTAATGTTTGTTACCTCATAACTCCGTAATTTATAAACCGATTTGGAAAATTCTTTTTTTGTCTGGAAGGGTACACTTCCCGTTTGGTCCTTTTGTCATCAGATCAGGATTTGATTACTGCGTAGTGTACTTTGAAGTCGGTATTTTTTTTGTAAAACAGTCCAATTATCTGCTATAGGTCCTATTTTTTGCCACTAGCTTCCGCCATTTGGATTTGCCCGTAATGTTTTGTTATTCAAAAGCTATGATCTAATGTGCCAAATTTCATCCATATCCGTTCTGTAGTTACGGTGCTACGTAGTAACAAACATACCCAAAAGAATACGCACATATTAAATTCGTAGCATATATAATAACCACCCCAAAGAGCTTCATAAGTGCCTTACTTAAATTGTCAAACAGTCTTCAAACATAAAAATAAAGTTTTACAAAAAACTTAAGCCGACTTCAAAGTACACTAAGAACGATTTGGAAAAAAAGAATTTTCCAAATCGGTTAACTGACGGAGTTACTAGGCAACAAACATAAAAAAAACATACTTGACAACTGAATTGAGAACCTCCTCGTTTTTTTTTAAGTCGGTTAAAAACCCTGCCGAACGCTTGTCGAGCCACGCGCAGTGTAGAGTTCCACACATGGTTTTCCTACACCAAAAATATTTTTGAACGACCTATACAACGACACCCCATATCACATGGATATATGAGATCCTAAAATGGTGCATTCATGCTACGCGAACCGAGCACGAGCCGAGCCACGAACGAACAGGATTCGTTCGTTGCTCGCGATGTCAAGTGTGGACGTACAACGAGCTTACAACGAGCATACAACGAGCCTTCAACGACCACGATGCGAATCCCTGTGTTCGTGAAAAAACTGACAATCGGGCGGTGCGCAGGCGAGCGCGAGACGAATGCTCGTTCGAGGTTCGTCCACGCTACGCGAACAACGAACGAATCCTGTTTGTTCGAGGGTCGGCTCGTGCTCGCTTCGCGAAGCATGGACGCACCATTTTAGGATCTCATATATCCATGTGATATGGGGTGTCGTTGTATAGGTCGTTCAAAAATATTTTTGGTGTAGGAAATCAAGATTTTATTTTAAAATTTTCTCGGCGCTATCAATATATATACCCATGCTAATTTACAGCTTTCTAGTTCCAAGAGTCTCTGAGCTAAGCCGCGGCAAGACAGACAGACAGACGGACATGGCGAAACTATAATGTCTACTACGGAACCCTAAAACCTATTACCACGGTGAGATTATTCGACTCAAGTAAGTATGGAAGCTATATTTACCCAACTATCATCTACATCTCAAGTTACTAACACCGTCTTGAGTCAGTTAAGGTAACGCACGCGTGCCTTATCGCCCGGTCATCGGGTAACACGAGAGATTACAATGTAAGTAATCTAAGCTCTTGTAATATTGTTACATTATTGATATTAGTTTGGTAAGTACTTTGGGAGTGTTGCATTTAGATTGTGAAATCAGTTTTTTTTTAAATAATTTATTGTTATCTTATAAGTACATATACACATATTGTTTGTTCAGTTTCATCAGTAGAATTGATGCGCATGAGTTTTATGTTATTTTGTTACAAATTTGAAAAAAAAAAAACACGGTAATAATTGCACTTTTTGTATGCAAACAGTTATTTTAAATTGCATATCTTACCTTCGTAATTATAAATGGTGTTTCGCAACATAAATGTATTGGGGTCGGTTCTTTGGTACTGCTGTTTAATAGAAAAGTCTGACTTATTGACAGAAGCATGCACATTGCGCACAGCTCAAGCCACTTTAGAAAAGCGCCGGTTTGGAAACAAGAGAGGTAGCGTAGCGTTTATTCGCTCAAAGAGCAGCTCGACTGGGGAAGTATCTAATAATTTCAGTCAGTTTTAAACATATTCCATATGACGTCATTAATAAATATCCTGGGACATTCCTCACACACGGTCATCTGATCCCCAAGGAAACCAGATAACTGATATAATACATATACTACTTTTTGTTTGTAAATACATAATTACATCCAGAAATGCACACGCAAATGCATGTCCTGTGTGGGAATCAAACCCACGACCAACTGCGCCAACTGGCCCGTCAAATATATTTCAAAGACTCCGTCAACTACAAATAAGAGCTCATATCGCCCCAAAACCCCAAACTTAAGACCCACTTAAGTATGAACCCACACCTGTACCGTATTTATCAATTACATCTAAACTTGCGTAGCCCTCTGCATGAAGTGCCGACTGTATCGCAAGGGTTAATGGTGCGAGAATCGCTGATAACGGCACCGTCTCCACCCCATGGCACGCTAAATAGATATGTGCAGAAGGACCGGTCTCAAAGCGCTCAAACATGCCCAAGTATGTTCTAAGTAAGACTCTAGCATAATTCCTTGCATTGCCTGATTCTGCCTCATTGCCTCTCAGACCGGATCGTCTTCGGGGTAGTGTATTCGAGTCCTTATCATTTTTGATAATGGGTTAAAATGTATTGATGTTGAGTTGTATGCAAAATATCGTTGTGTAGAGTTTTTCTGAAGTTCAAAAGTTCTTTACATTATTTATAGCTAATGTGAATACTGGAGATTTTATCTCTGTAACGTCAATGCTTACACCGCGTACACCAAAAATATTTTTGAACGACCTATACAACGACACCCCATATCACATGGATATATGAGATCCTAAAATGGTGCATTCATGCTACGCGAACCGAGCACGAGCCGAGCCACGAACGAACAGGATTCGTTCGTTGCTCGCGATGTCAAGTGTGGACGTACAACGAGCTTACAACGAGCATACAACGAGCCTTCAACGACCACGATGCGAATCCCTGTGTTCGTGAAAAAACTGACAATCGGGCGGTGCGCAGGCGAGCGCGAGACGAATGCTCGTTCGAGGTTCGTCCACGCTACGCGAACAACGAACGAATCCTGTTTGTTCGAGGGTCGGCTCGTGCTCGCTTCGCGAAGCATGGACGCACCATTTTAGGATCTCATATATCCATGTGATATGGGGTGTCGTTGTATAGGTCGTTCAAAAATATTTTTGGTGTAGGAAATCAAGATTTTATTTTAAAATTTTCTCGGCGCTATCAATATATATACCCATGCTAATTTACAGCTTTCTAGTTCCAAGAGTCTCTGAGCTAAGCCGCGGCAAGACAGACAGACAGACGGACATGGCGAAACTATAATGTCTACTACGGAACCCTAAAACCTATTACCACGGTGAGATTATTCGACTCAAGTAAGTATGGAAGCTATATTTACCCAACTATCATCTACATCTCAAGTTACTAACACCGTCTTGAGTCAGTTAAGGTAACGCACGCGTGCCTTATCGCCCGGTCATCGGGTAACACGAGAGATTACAATGTAAGTAATCTAAGCTCTTGTAATATTGTTACATTATTGATATTAGTTTGGTAAGTACTTTGGGAGTGTTGCATTTAGATTGTGAAATCAGTTTTTTTTTAAATAATTTATTGTTATCTTATAAGTACATATACACATATTGTTTGTTCAGTTTCATCAGTAGAATTGATGCGCATGAGTTTTATGTTATTTTGTTACAAATTTGAAAAAAAAAAAACACGGTAATAATTGCACTTTTTGTATGCAAACAGTTATTTTAAATTGCATATCTTACCTTCGTAATTATAAATGGTGTTTCGCAACATAAATGTATTGGGGTCGGTTCTTTGGTACTGCTGTTTAATAGAAAAGTCTGACTTATTGACAGAAGCATGCACATTGCGCACAGCTCAAGCCACTTTAGAAAAGCGCCGGTTTGGAAACAAGAGAGGTAGCGTAGCGTTTATTCGCTCAAAGAGCAGCTCGACTGGGGAAGTATCTAATAATTTCAGTCAGTTTTAAACATATTCCATATGACGTCATTAATAAATATCCTGGGACATTCCTCACACACGGTCATCTGATCCCCAAGGAAACCAGATAACTGATATAATACATATACTACTTTTTGTTTGTAAATACATAATTACATCCAGAAATGCACACGCAAATGCATGTCCTGTGTGGGAATCAAACCCACGACCAACTGCGCCAACTGGCCCGTCAAATATATTTCAAAGACTCCGTCAACTACAAATAAGAGCTCATATCGCCCCAAAACCCCAAACTTAAGACCCACTTAAGTATGAACCCACACCTGTACCGTATTTATCAATTACATCTAAACTTGCGTAGCCCTCTGCATGAAGTGCCGACTGTATCGCAAGGGTTAATGGTGCGAGAATCGCTGATAACGGCACCGTCTCCACCCCATGGCACGCTAAATAGATATGTGCAGAAGGACCGGTCTCAAAGCGCTCAAACATGCCCAAGTATGTTCTAAGTAAGACTCTAGCATAATTCCTTGCATTGCCTGATTCTGCCTCATTGCCTCTCAGACCGGATCGTCTTCGGGGTAGTGTATTCGAGTCCTTATCATTTTTGATAATGGGTTAAAATGTATTGATGTTGAGTTGTATGCAAAATATCGTTGTGTAGAGTTTTTCTGAAGTTCAAAAGTTCTTTACATTATTTATAGCTAATGTGAATACTGGAGATTTTATCTCTGTAACGTCAATGCTTGAAATTATGCCAAATTTGGATAGCATTTCTCCGTTCCTGAAAATGCTTTTTACTTTCTGAAGATTAAGTCAGATATTTCAACCAGCGATAATTTGTTTTAATTGTCGTGATTAATACTATAATTTTATGTAAAGAAGTCAAACCAAGTCGCATGCTAGAACTATAAAGGGACTGTACCTTCTGTAATAACACATTCAGTGTCCCTCCTCCCTCACTCGTGGTCCCCCTCCCGTACCTAGGTAGGGGGCAAACGGGCTAGTATATCAGAGACTTGGAGATCTGCGATCGGGGTAATTGTCTGGTAATAGATAATGTTACTTGTTTGGGTGTTAAGGTTTTCTTCTCTTGTATTGTCGATGTTTCCGCTGAAACTTAGTTATGAATATATATTTTTGAATCCTTGGTATGGATATAATAATGTATAAGACCTGGTATAGAGTCTAAAGTACAGCAGCTTTTTATCTCTTCACACCATGCTAATGCTTCGTTAAACCACGCCAAGGATTAGTACATTTTAGCCTTTGTGAACAACCTTGGGTAACATCGTAACTTAACCCGAGTTGTTGTCAAAATCGAGCAAAACAAATTGCACATTTCAGACACATATCCTACTGCCTACTCTCCTAGCTACTAATACTATTACTGCTTGTTTAGATGCTTCTGATTCAAACAGTTTTGGGAGAAATATTATCCATAATAAACTCTCAGTTTAAGGGTAGGTATTCCGGTGGTAAACTGAATAAATGACTTTATGATTCGGAATGATTTTAAACCATTGGACACATATTACAAAAATATGTGTAAAGTGACGTTAATTATATGTAAAGTTTAAAAGTTGTCGTGGTTGTCTATGACATTATTATGAGTATTTATTTATATTTTGCAAATTGCTTTGGTGACCATCACTTGCCCGGACGCATGAATGGGAAAGCCCAGTGGCGCCGCGCCTGCTCTAAATCAGCTCTGTGCTGACTGTGCAAAGCATTATGCTAAGCTGGTGGCCACTTTTCCAACAAATTCTTATTTTTCTTTCTTTCAAAAAAAACAAAATATCCCACGGAAACGCGAGTAAATCACAGAACGGATGCTAATTGGTCACTGCACACCAATAAAACCATAGATATAGAATATGAATAGAGCGACAGTACTAGAGAATGTGCCGTCAGCACTGGTATGTGCAACGCCTGCTTCGAATCGAACTGCGCGTTCATAGTTTGAACGACTATTATAATGAATGCCAATTTTTCGTTTTCATGCGATACTTTACCCGAGAACAAATGTCATTAAGGAACTCATATCGATATTTTCTGATAGTGAATCAACCATATATCTATGAATGCACCTATATGGAAACTGCTCACTCTTCACACAAGGCAAGTGACGTCGGATACCGAGACGAAGGTCCCGGGTTCGAATCCTGCAATGAGCTTAAGCTTTCGGTGAAGGAAACTATAGCATGGTGGTAGGGTACTTTGCAGTACCCAACAGGCTGGCTACCACCCTCAAGTTGAAAATTTGTCGCCAAGCACCTATGTGTGTTACAACAGCTGCACTTGAGAGTCAGTTTCTTCTAGGCTTTGTGTGCTTACACACTTGGCCACATCATCACTTACCATGGTGAGATTATGGACAAACACAGGCCTATACACGGTAAAAAAAAAAGTTAACGCTTTCACTCCATAAATATTCTTACTCTACGAATAATACATACATAATAATCAATATTAGCAACAAATATGGGGCGTTTTAGCAATGTAAGGCTTTTTAGTAACAAATTAATGAGTACCCAAAGAATTTAAAACGTCCAGAAGGCTAATCGCCTCTATGGGAACATGAAATAAACAAGCCAGAATTGACAGTATTTGACAGTCTGTGTAGTTTGCATAGGGTGGCAGTTAAAAAAACATTTTCCTCTAAATAGCGGAATTTATAAATTTCGGTCCGGAATTTTTTCATGTACATAAGTACTATTATACGAGCAATATTTGTTTATAATATATATCCTATCCAATAAATGTACAATATTTGTATGTTTTGATATATCTTGAAATTTACTATATGGGGATTTTTGGGGGCGAAAAATCTCTGAGAAAATGGTTTTTTATTTTCAAAGTTCTAATATTGAAAAAGTGGATGCCTTATTGCTTTCAAAATAGTTATTTGGGATACCTTGAGTACCCAAACACAAATCCTACATCATATAAGTAATATTTATGAACAAAAATTAGATCCCCTGCAATTGCAGTTGTTTTCTATACAGCTGTCGTTTTGAAATTGTATTTCTTAACAAATTTTCGGATTTTGCTACATAATATAAACGAATATATGCAAATGTTTCGACAATAAGTTTAGTTAGGTTGGCAATCTGTGTTAGCTCTTGTATTACCAATAATATTAATTTTATTTATTACACTGGTTGTGTGGATAATATTTAATGAGGAGTTTTCTCATTATTTTGACCTCTATGGTCAAAATACCTGTCAAATCGGGAGGTTAGAATTATCAAAAATAATCAGTAGGTACTCGACACAGATTACTGAATAATTCGATATCATCTTTTAATAATCCTTAACAAAAATGTGGAAAATTAATTTTCATGTTGTGGCAACCTTCCATAAAACATGGCCGGAAAAGATTTAAAAAATAAAAACTGTCACCACCGAAACGTATATTTCTAAAATAAGTTTAGGTAATTAAAAGTGACGAAATCGCAATACATACACATGGAAGGTTAGTTTTTAATTATTCCTTGGTTTTTGCAAGTGTTGTGACAGTATTTCAATAAGCAAGTCGTAATTTTTTATATAATCAGTTACATCGAGCATGTCGCGGTGACAGCCGTGCGCAATACGAACTGAGAGCGATTTGCTCAGGGACCCCTCAAGCGGAGTGATATAAAATGTCATGCTTTAGTAAGGCGGACTAGCCATCTGGGTAGAGGCACGATGCCCTATGAAAATCTTTGTGAGTACCATAACATGTTTGGTGTTTCATAAGCACAATAGTGTAGGTACTCCATCATCCGAGCTATCACATTTCGCTATCAGTAATACATTGTATCACATTTTCATAAGAGATTCATTTAGCTCGCATTTCGTTCGCCCCCGGAGTGGCGGCCCTGTTTCCATTGTTGCTACGTCATTTATAGGTGATTTTGTTTTTTTTTTGTAATTTTTGTTGTATCTAATACTGTACAATCTATGTTATTTCATAAAAAATCTATTCAGCCGTTACGGAGTTGAGTGGCAACAACATACTCAAACACATGGAATCTTTGGCATTTATAATATGAGTACAATAAAAGTATTTTTAAGGATAATACCATCGAAAAGCATGTAATGGTGCGTCCATGCTTGGCGAACCGAGCACGAGCCGAGCACGATTCACGTAGCGTGGACGGGCTTGCGAGCCTCGAACGAGCGCGATTGTCAGTTTTTTCATGAACAAAGGGATGCGCATTGTGCTCGTTGTCGGCTCGTCGTATGTTCTTTCGTGGCTCGGCTCGTGCTCGATTCGCGTAGCATGGACGCACCATAACAATTCAAAGAATAAACGTGCAAAGGCGCAAGGCTGGTATGGGATACACCACATGACTGATTTGTGACGATGTGTGTGGTGAAGTGACACATATTAACTAACCTAGCTCACGCAGATTTCTAGCAAACAAGGAAAATAACTAATTTACAAAATTTAAAAAAATATATAGAAGTGTCACTTAGGATGGTGTAAGGATTCTAAAGCTACCCCATACATTCGACGTTCAGGCATTTAAAAGTTATGGTGAAATGAAGAAACCCACAAACATACAACTCTGAAAACATTACACTCCTTTTTTGAACAGTCGTGTAAAAATACGACCCTTTTCTAAATTCCTGCACTACCGTGCCGTCCATGACATTGGAGTGAGCAGCGCAGGGCGGGCGGCGGCGGGCGCGCTGCCGAGGGGCGGCTGCTCGCCCCGATACCAACTCACGTGCCTTTGTTCTCCGATCGGATATCGCGCCTCGCCGGATCATCCCAAATTATTTATCCTTTTCCCCCCCTCGACTCAGGTGAGACGAGAGATGACGATCGTTTTGTCGCGACAGAGGCGGAATGAAGGAACAATATTTAATTATGTAAGGTCAAATACATGGGAAAAATTATGTGTACCTCTGAATGGGGTAAATTGTTGTTAATTGTTACTGCTAGTTTCATTGAATCTGAGTTTTGATTTCGATTGAGAAAACCCCATTATATCCCGGTGGAGGTTTTCTACCCAGGATAGCGTCTTCCCATATTAATTATGTTTATTTTTAAAATAGGTATATCTCTCAATATTTTATACTCATTATTTAGTCTATTGTCTATTCTAAAAATTTAATTTCAAAAATATACCTATCTCATTTGTCAAAATATGGATGACAGTAAGCTTCTCTACCTAGTTATTTCGAACCGTTTCCTCGGTCCAAGTCCGTCACCGTCCAGGCCTCTATCGCGTAATACCTGGCGAACACGTTATATTTCATAGGAGATTACGTGTGAAAAGGGCCTACAGATTGATCATGCAAGCGTGGACGTTATCGGGGCCTTTCACACGAGAGCTGCGGTGAGCGAGCGGTCCGCGATCCAGATATTATTGTGGGCCGATCGGGAATCGATTGTGGTTTGTTTTCGGAGGAAGTGTTGCCATTTATATATATTTTTCATTATTTGTATGTTACACAAATTTTATGTAAGATGCAGTGCGCGCTTGCGAAGTGAAAAGATAGGATTTTAATCTATTATTTAACTAAAGTCGGATAAAAAAAATGTGTTGTTTTGTCCTACTATTTTTATTGTTTTTTTTTTATACTACTTAGTTGGTAAACAAGCATACGGCCCACCTGATGGTAAGCGGTTACCGTAGCCATATGGACGCTTCCAAAACAAGAAGCATCGCTCACGCGTTACCGACCTTTCCGCAGGAACACACTTTGACCAACAGCAGTTATTTGGCTGCGGTATTCTGTAAGGTGGAGGTACTTCCCCAGTCGAGCTGCTCTTTGAGCGAATAAACGCTATGATCTACCTCTCTCGAAAACCATTATACAACCAACATGACCCACATAACGTAAATAACAATATAATAAGAATAAAGTACAATATAAACATATTTAGTTAACTAGCGATACTTCAAACACACACCCAATATAACCGCGTAAACAAACGTACCTAACTTTATGCGGAAAACGGATTTTCAGTGGAAAAAACCAACAGTTTACAGTCACAAAGCATCCGTATCAGTGATGTAGATGTCGCTCGTTAGTTCGAACGAGGCTGGGCGAGTGCCCGCCAAATTGCGCGTGATGCGATAGCCGAGACGGTATCTCGCGTCACCTTTACAGAACAGGGCGTTTTTAAATACAGTCCACTGATTTTTGTATAGGCTTGAAGCTGTATAGAAAATGATTGGAAAATCTTGAAACATTTCTTTTGCGTTATGATAATGGTGTGTCTTCTTATACAGGAGTAACAAAAAGTAGTGTATGTTACTGTTGTGGTTTTTACCTACTACCCACCTTTTTAGCTACTAAATCTATCACCAAGTACCTTCGGCTACATCATTACTTGCCATGATCAGATACAAATACATCCCAAGTAAAAATGAGAAAACAAAAAAAAATGTTAGTAACTTTACTTTTATTAATACCCAAACATAGACTGAAAAACCTATATACGCCTATACCGACAGCAATACGAAAGCTAAGCGCTCCATGCGTAAGATTGTAAAGATTCTTTTCATAAAATCTTAAGCACTTGAAGAGCCATTGAACGGCAAAATGACAATTACCTTAACGAGATAAAAACCGTAAAAACTGGTAAAAATCCGTAAAAACCGGTGAAGGTGCGACGCGAACCTGGAGCGTTTGAGGTGTTTCATTAGAGACTCAATTGGCTGTGAGTCGGGATAAGCTAACGGATGACTGTACTCGTACTTCAGATATAAATACTGTGCACGCGTGTGGAAATAAATATGTGTGTATAAGGTGTTTTTGGAACGATACTTTAGAACTTGGGTTTGCAGTGAAGAAAAACACGTTGGTTGGGTGACATTTTCACTCACACTTACAATCTTACAATATACAATTGTATACACTCACAACATTATACACCTACAACATTATACCTCACAACACTATACACACAGAATTTAATTTAATTTTGTATGCATTACCCTATTTATATTATTTTTTTTATTCTTATGTAAGTTAAATGTAGTGATTTGAATATTAACTTTTTTAAATGTGAAAGATTTTTTTTGTTGATCCCGAGAGGCGGATACCAGGGTATCCATATTACGGGGTCTACTAAGTTGGACTCCTGTCTCCCACTACATATTTAATTAAGTCCTATACAATGTAATTATTTTTCTTATAGTTTGTACGTAGTATTTATGTATTCTGAGTTATAGTGTTAAATATTGTAAACGGGAGAGAATAAATAAATGTTATTATATTATTATTTTATTATTGTCGTATGGCTGACCGGCATACAACTCTCAGTATTAACCCTTTACTGCGTTCAGGCAAGGTTCCTTTCAAGGCTTTGCGTGCTTACCACCTTCGGCTGCATCACAACTTATAAAGTGAGATTTTGGTTAAGTACAGACCTACAGTTAAAAAACCGGCGGGCGAGTCGGACTCGCATACGAAGGAATCCACCGTACAATATATTATTATTTGTTTTTACTAACACACTTAGAAAATTTCAAGCGTCTACCTATTGCGATTATTAAAATCAAGTAAAACGCTAAGAAACGACGTTCCATTAATTTTATTTCATTTTTATTATTTGTTGTTATAGCGGCAATAGAAATACACATTCCTTGAAAATTTCAAGCATCTTCACCACCCATTACGGTTCATGAGGTACAGCTCACTGACAGACGGATGGACGAACGGACAGCGGAGGCTTAGTTAGGCGGTTAACACACTGCCTCGCAACACGCAGCGTAGCGCGTGAATGCGTGTTTTAACGTTGCTTGTAAGTATCTCCGTGTGTATAGAAAACACGCACTGTCCAACACACAGCAAATACATCCACGCGCGTTCATTTTCGTTCGTTGACACGCAACATGCACCGTGATGCGTGGCAGTGTGTTAACCGCCTAATAAGGTCCCATTAGCCACCCTTTAGGATACGAAACTCTACAAAGTCCTAGTACCTATTAGACAACTTTAACGAGAAAAAAATGCAAAGTATATCGCAGTGATCTCATCGTTTTAGTTCTGATTTTTCTACAGTTTTATAAATTGAATTTTTTTTATAAAAATAATTCCTAACTTTAGTGTGTACTAACCTACATCATCCTTTAAATTTATATTACCAAGAGCATTTATTTGTGAACATATAAAAATATAATATAACATACATCAACATTTATATCTTGTTATCGCATTGTGACAATCGAGGGATGGCGTCAGGGTGGCAGGAGAGGGGGAAGGGGAGGGAGGTTCCTTGCAAGGCGAAGATAACGTTTAAAAGTGAAAATGATATGTTACGACGAGAATGTTTATGATATGATTATATTATATGTTATTTTAATATTCCGAGCTTAAAATGGACTAAAGTTTAAAAAAAAAATTAACAAAATGAATACAATACACGCTGCGTAAACTTTTTTTAAATTAATTTCCATAAAAGAATAGTAACTATTTTCACAAAAAAAAGTTATTTTTATCAATTATAATAAAAGAAGATAACGGGATCTTGTATGTGTTTTTTTTTTATACCACTTAGGTGGCAAACAAGCATACGGTCCGCCTGATGGTAAGCGGTTACCGTAGCCTATGGACGCTTGCAACACCAGGGGTGTCACGCGCGCGTTGCCGACCATGCAGAAATCTCACATCCCTTTTGAAGAACTCCATAAAATAATCAAAAAATATTGGAGTTCCTAGTTTCTACAGAAAACCCCTTAAAACAGTTTCGACTCCTTCTTTCACTGTCTTAAAGAACAATGCCAATAGAAGACATAAACAGAGAGATATGTATCCACAAATTGCTCTACAATACTTTACTTTAGCACCAACAAAACATTTTGAACTTTATTCTTTTGACTGTGAGGTGTACATTCTGTTGTATTTGTAGAGTAGAGCCTGTTGCTCTCCCGGATATTGCCACGCTCTATCGGCTCCCCGGCGCCCTCTGTCGGGAATTACCTTGTAATTCACCAAATTACCCACAGGTCTTTATGTAATTAAATACTTTTTGGGTGTACTTGTGAAGAAGTGACTTTAGAGATTTGAATTTGGAATTCCTTCGCAAATTAAAAATAAGAAGAAGAAATATAGTTGGCAGTGTCTTTTAAAATTACTGTTCTAATTTTAAATTCTCAAACAAACTGGCCATTGAAAAATCGGCCCATAAACTATACATTACAATGACAAATTAAAAAACCGGCCAAGTGCGTTTTTTAATTTGTCTTCCTTGGACGTATATTTCTTGGCTTGGGCTAAAACTGTTGTGAAAGACCGGACCTCATAACTAAATTTATTTGTGAACGAATTTTGATTATTTAGAACTGTGCTAGTTAGAAACTTTCTTCTAGTTTTACTGTTATTTTTATATCACAGCATTATTAGCTGTTTCATTTCAGAGCTTTGCAAACTTCGGAGATAAGAGGGGATTGTTTATTTTTATTTTCATCATATTTATGTCATAATCGAAAAAAAAGAAAATTAAAACCTGTTGTCGAATTTACAAAAAAGCCCTTTCATAGGGCTATGAAAGGGCTTTAGACTTAAACTTATAGCCTTATAATTATATATTATATATATATTATATATTATATTATACTTTGAAATGTCGGTCCTTCATTTTGTTTTACTTTTGAAAAGAAAGTTTTTTCTTTTATATAATAACATGATATCAATCCTAAATATCTTTGGTTTTCTATTGCCGCCACATTTTCGGAGGTTCATATATTGAACACGAAACAGTAAAAAAACAGTAAAATTACTTTTTATTATTTTTATGAAAAACTAACTAATCGATGATCAAAACAGTTATGATAGCATGTATACAATCTACGCAATAAATAATGTACCACCGTCCCAACATATTCAATCTAAAGTTGGAAGCATCCTTTGTTGTGTAGACGTATTACGCTGCCGGCTGTACAGTGTACAGTCCACACGTAAACAGTCTTCCGGCCGTTATCGCGAACGTCCAGGCGCACCTTGAACGATAGCATCTTTTTAATTAATTTTCCACAAACAATATAGAGTTAAAAATGTTGTGTGCTTTTCATAATACCCATGTCATTCAAACACACCTACGTCAAGTGTAATTTATGTATAGATTTGTGTATTAAAAGTTTATTAGCTCATTTTGTGGTTGGTGCAACTTTTTTTTGGATATTGTACAGTTTGAAAATAATTAATTAATGTTTGTGTAGGTCTAGAATATTCTATTGAATTCAATGTTATTAGATGATTATTTTGCACACTTCTTTTCTGTAGAGTATTTTTCCAAAATATTGTTTTTTTATAAATATGTCAAAAATTAGAATTTCGTCTCTCGTATGTAATGGTGCGTCCATGCTACGCGAATCGAGCACGAGCCGAGCCACGAACGAACCTACAACGAGCACGATGGGAATCCCTATGTACGTGAAAAAACTGACAATCGCGCTCGTTCGAGCCTCGCAAGCCCGTCCACGCTACGCGAATTGTGCTCGCAATGTGCTCGTTCGAGGCTCGGCTCGTGCTCGGTTCGCCAAGCATGGACGCACCATAATGGGTGCGATCCCGTCGAATCTTTTGTATTTGTTTTACCCAAGTTTTACCTTTATTCCAGGTAATTTAAAAAGCATATAATCGAAATTTGAATTTCTCCGTGACATTTTTCTTCTAAAAACCCTATAATAAATAACAATGCACAATCTTGCACAGAGGTACAAAACCAAAGGCTCACACGGAAATAATGTACCGACTGTTATCGAAATCAATACCTCTATCTGTTTTCGAAGGTTGTTTTAAGCTTCCTGATTTGATAGCATTACCTTACATGCAATCGACCTTATTTTAATGTTCTTTTATTTTAATGATATGTAATATTTTGAAGGTACTGGCAATGATAGATAGAGACATCGAATTAGCTTATCGTATTAGCTTTAGCGTTCAGAAAAGGAATTAAAAAAAATGCTCTACCGAAAATTAAGTAAAAACATTGAGCTGTTATTACTACGTATAGAGAAGATATCATAAACAAAGGTTTTGTCCAAGAGTCAACTAAGTTCTCTTTACACGTAGCGCTATCAGAACGCTTTCAAGAGCATTTTTCTTACAAAAACCGTGATTTTCACGGCGCTTACGCGTTTCGTTCATCGTGTGGCCTTCTACAACAAGTGTGGCCGGATGGCCTCACTTGAACGGAACATACTTGTAATGTGTGGCGGAAAGTAAAATAAAAAATTGCCGCTGATACCTCATATATCGAGATCTGTTCAGGCATCTAAAAGTTATAGTGGAATAAAGAAACTCACATACATAGGAAAATGAACCCTGAAAACATTAAATACACGCCTTTATTGCACAAAGTGCTCAAATCATGTTCTTGATTCAAAAATAAAAAATCAAAATTGGAACACAAATAGACATTCAAAATTCTCAATAAAAAATTCAGACGTTTCCCCATAGACTAGACGTCCATGTCGTGTGATTGTGTGTGTGATTTTATGTGTGTGTGCGGATGGCGGGCGTCGCGACCGATAAGGATGTATTAGCACATTCCGCCCGGGCGAGAGCCACTGTATTTATTCTTATCCGGAATAAGTCAGGTTACACCCCTAGTGACGTGCTAAAGATATCGATACTTGTTACAATCGCTTATTTGTTCCGCCAAGATGTTGCTAAGTGTTGCTATATTTTAATGAACCAAATGTGGCGGTTAATGTTGTTTAATGTTACAATGACAGCAATTTTACAATTTATTGGTTATTTCCTGAACTCACAAACAGATAAAACATGAGGTTTTAATGCATCAATTATGCATCAACAGGTACTTGGTATGGAAAGTTATTTTCCATTTACCCATTTACAAGGTTAAGCTCGCATCCAAAAAGCTTGGAGTGCTCAACAGAGCGAGGCAGTACTTCACATCGGGGCAAAGGCTAGAACTTTTTAAGTCGCAGGTCCAGCCTCATATGGTGTACTGCTGTCATCTATGGGCGGGACCACCTGGATACCAGCTTGGGCCTTTAGACTCGGTTCAGCGACGTGCTATCAGAATTGCTGACGATCCCAAGCTCACAAGCGGTTTAGAGCCCCTCAGTCTGAGATGAGACTTTGCCTCCGTATGTGTGTTCTACCGTTTGTACAAAGGGGAGTGTTCTAAAGAATTGTTCGACATGATGCCCACGGCTATCTTTCACCATCGCAACTCTCGCCATCGACGGGGAGTCCATCCTCACACATTGAAACCTGAATTGTTTCGAACTGTGCGGGCTAAAAGGAGTTTTCTTCCGCGGACGCTCGGACTGTGGAATGAGCCATGGTTTTCCCAATGGAGTACAGCATGGGGTTCTTCAAAAAGGGTCTGAAGAGATTTCTTCAGGGTCGGCAACGCGCGAGTGTTACAACCCCTGGTGTTGCTAGCGTCCATAGGCTACGGTAACTGCTTACCATCAGGCGGGCCGTATGCTTGTTTGCCAACTTAGTTGTATAAAAAAAAACCATTTATTGCGTACTTACACAAATAAAAGTTAATCGAACACCAACTATATCATAATATAAAAACGTTTATCGGTCCCTATTACTTAGGTATTACCAGTGGAGAAAATTGACAATTGAATACAATATATTGGTCATACATAATTTACATGACAGAAAAGATAGCAAGACGTACTCTGGCTGTAGTGCGAAAGAGATAGTAAGTGACGTTCAAGAAACTGTCACTGTTTTTTCCAATCTTTGGTTCTATGTAAAACCAATGATATGTAAAAATATTTTCTAAGAACCTTACAGTTTAAGTAACACAATATAAACATAACCATGTAACCAGGAGTAGCGTGAATGTTACCACACCATAATGTCATAGCAAAATATGCCATCGATATTTTGACATCGACACACCCCCACCCCTATTCCTTTCAGAAGGGGGTGAAGCGTCGCTTGGCGCTGCGAGATAGCGCGCGATAACATCGCAGGGTGGCAGCCCTGATAGTACGAATAATAATAATTTTATTATCGCGATCTAGGGCTGCTACCTCATTGTTATCGGTGAATGTTCTATGTTATTTATTACTGTGTGGAGGAAGTGGTTTTTGAGGGGTATTTGATGACATTTTGAGATTTATCACGATTTGAAAATCTTTACTCGATCTTTAAAAACACACAGGCGAACAAAAACAATTAAATTGAGCATCGAAAAATCAAAACTATATACGGGTTTATACTTATGTCGTATGTAGAGTGTAGGGTAGGAATTTTGCAGGTCTTTAGAAATTCACACTTTTTTAAGTCTCTAATTTAACATCATAAATATCAGGCAAGCATCTACAGCACCGGGTGTACTATCACCTACACATTAGAGCCATTTGACTCTTCTTAGCTTCTCGCCTGTTGACCTTAAAAGTAACTTTAAAAACATTACCAAGTGACGGTCAAAAATGATTCGCGTACCCAACTTAGCGCAGAGGGGGCCTCTCTAGAGGGCCCGGGTGGGGGACTAGGGGGGCCTTATCTCAAACTCGCAGATTGAATATATTTCATGTGTGAGTTCATACGCGATCCGACGTAACACTTACGAGATTTTACACTGTTTTGTAACTTGTATAACTTTACTTGTGTAGATATAGGTTTTGCTGTGAAAGACGTGTCTGTCTTATTATTTTTGTTAATTTCATAAAACAAGGCAGTTTAATATAACGACCATTAATTTTGTATGGAACATCTCATAGTTTCATTCGTATTATGAGGAAATTTATGTCTTATTGTAGCCTCTAGATTACAGTAATTAATAAAACACGTTACTTTCCAAATGAGAATGTAGCTTTATTTCAATAGACAAAGCATAGATAATACATACCTATAGATAACATATTTTGATACATATCAATATTACCATAAAAAATAACACACCCACTTATCAAAATATGGCAAACAAAATCTACATTAATATGTTTACTATGCTCTAAATTATACAGACATACAAGACAGTATTTAGTTTTTTTCAAACGAAAAATTCAACAAATCTATTTCACGTCAATTCCTAACATTCTCATAAATTTATAATGTTTTGTTGACATTAATCCCTTAGTTAACAAATCCGCAGGCATTTCTTGGGTAGAAATATATTTTACAAAAATAAATCTATTCTTAATAGCATCTTTGACATAATGGTGTCGAACATCAATGTGTTTTGTTTTGTTAAGTGACTGCTGATTTGTTGCTAACTTTATGGCACTTTGATTGTCATCAATTTATACATATAGTATGCCCCCTTATTAATAATAAAGTTATCAAACGTTGATTAGCTAAAATTCTGAATTCTTTATCTGACACGTGACATTTGGTGATTGAAAGAGTGAGACGGAGGACACTATTACACTGATTTAGTTAATAAGCGATTATGAATAAGGGGGTAAGTTTTTAGGGTAGTCCATTTTATATTATAATGATAAGTGTAAAGGTCACCACAAACTATATCAGCACAGCTACGCCTCGGCAAATACCTTGTCATGCAAGTGAGGCCTTTAAATCGTATGCTTTAAAGTAAATTTTGCAACGACTAGATAAAATATTTGATGTCTTGTGGCAAGCGCGCTTGACGCTGCAATGCAAGCCACTAGTCCTGCTGACCACGCGCTTCTAGAGTGCGGCCCGCTCCCTTACGTACGGCATGACACCTGCAAGCCAATGCTTACCAATTTCTCGATGCCGCTGGTTGCTAGTGGTTCGATTGATTACAGGCGGTGCCGGACCGTGGCTGGGTCGAAGCGGTGCTGATATAGTGAGTGGTGACCTTTATTTTTCAAATTCATTTTATACCACTATGGTGGCAAACAAGCATACGCATACGGCCCGCCTGATGGTAAACAGTTACCGTAGCCTATGGACGCTTGCGTCACTCGCGCGTTGCCGACCCTAAATTCATTCAATTTATTTTATGAATTCATCCCTTTAGAGATAGTTTTAGAACATTCCAATTCCGCAACTAGTAGTGTCTCTGCACTTATTAATAACAGTACTGAACAATCTATGAACAATCACTGCAAGTAATGTTTAGTGCGTCAGCTTTCAGAAAAGTAGGTATCAATAAAATGTTGTTTTTGGTAACAAATCTGACAATAAAAAAAATTAAAGAACCGACACAGAGGGAGTGGAACTTGCTTCCGGCGTCTGTGTTTCCTGACGCCTACAATCTAGGAACTTTCAAGGCCAGAGTGAATAGGTTTCTTCTGGGTAAGCGTGTTTCATCTTAGGCTTCGTCATCGCCCCTTATGGGCGGGTCAGTGGCCAAACGCAAGCCCATTTAATTAAAAAAATAAAAAAAAAAAACACAGCTCGATATCCAGTTTTGATCGCCACTTAACAGACTTAATTAGTTGCTAATGACGCTTACAACTTCCGGGGCTTATAACAACTACTAACACCTAACCACGCGTTACAGGCCTTTCCCCCTCCCCAATGAGCTCTGGCGACCTTACTCACGCGCAGGAACACAACATACAGTTATTTGGCTGCGGTATTCTGTAATGGTGCGTCCATGCTACGCGAATCGAGCACGAGCCGAGGCACGAACGAGCCTACAGCGAGCACGATGCGAATCCCTTTGTTCGTGAAAAAACTGACAATCGCGCTCGTTCGAGGCTCGCAAGCCCGTCCACGCTACGCGAATCGTGCTCGCAGTGTGCTCATTCGAGGCTCGGTTCGGCAAGCATGGACGCACCATAAGGTGGAGGTACTTCCCCAGTCTACTGATCTTTGAACAAAAACGCTATGCTCTACCTCACTTGAAATAGCGTCACAAATAGAGATTGATCAATTGATAATCATTTATTATTAATCTACCATTAACGATGTATATTTAGAGTCATGATATCCTACCATCAAACACCTGGCCATTGATAAATATCACGTTTTTTCTATCAACCATAACAAGTTATTTACTAGATCATGTTAATAGCCACTCGGACATTACCGCCGAACTATTATTAGTGGCGATGTAAAATAACAAAGTAATTGAATGTTATCTCAAACCGATCTATTCCAGGAGTTTCTGATGATATTTACAAGTTAAATTAATTACCGTGTATCGCGTTATGAATTAACTAAGTACACTGATCTCATAATGGTCAGTAATTAGGGCTCTGAACCAAAAAGTTAAAAAAGGAACCCTAAACGTGCCGGTTCACAGTTGACAGTCTCACTTCTACAGAGTACCTACCTATATGTGTTTATGCCAAACACATGGTAGTGTGGTCGTGTGGAATATTTTTTACGATGGTTAGCAGCCGACCGCATGCAGCAGGGCAAGGCGGCGTGTCGCCACGACACTATGGTTTCTATGTATTACTATGAAGTAGCTTCCATAGCTAACGACACTTCGCCTCCATAGTAATACAGAGGAACGATAGAATTATTATTAATTTAGGTATATTAAAATTCAAAATAAACATAGTATAGAAATATAGACTCAGGACATACAGACATGTTCATGCACATGTCCTGTGTGGGAATCGAACCCACGACCTGCGGCGTGATAGGTGTAATCTTGACCAAACGCGCCAACCGGCCCGTCAAATCAAAATTTAATGTTACCTAGTAAGTTTACAAGTTGATGACTGGGGTAAGCTGTTACAGTTTATCTTTCATCCTGGTCCGCTCATGCTACTTTGCGACCGTACATTCGCTTCTCCAGTACGGGGCAGAACTATGGACGTGCGCAGCAGATAGGTTGCGTGCGGTTGCGTGCCTTCCGGATGCAGAAACGCGCCGTGAGGGCGATCGCAAGGGTGTCGCGGATGACGTCTGCTAAACCATATTTCATATCCTTAGGGATACTTACGTTGCCCTCTTTAGTAATTCTCCAGGTAGCGCTATTTGTGAGGCAAAACCAGTCACAATTTAAAACTCGAGGTAACCATCACGCCCGAGATTACAATACTCGTGGTGCCGGGAAACTTGCTACCATACCCCACAGACTTGCCAAATCGGGCAAACTTACGCATGTTCTGGGACCGGCCATTTATAAAAAAATACCTAAAAACATAATTGCCACCCCCAGCCTATTATCTTTTAAGAAAAACTTAAAATTATGGCTCGTCGAGAAGGCGTTCTACACTGTTGACGAATTCATTTCCTTTTGAAATTTATTTTTTATATTCTTGTTTTTATACAATTGATAATTCATTATATTTTATACAATTGAATGTAATATTGTTGACCTGTAATATTGTTATTATTAAATATATGAGTATTTGAGTATTTCATGGAATTGTCAATCCAGGAAGAAGACAACCAAGGTCTACCTATCAAAGGCTCACATTAATTACTGCAGGTGCTTAGGTACTACCGCATCGACATTGGTTCGATCCTGGCCTCAGCTCGTATCGTACTCATTAACCGATAGTTATTCACTTTGTTAACAATGCCGAACCAGTGATAACTGTGGAACAGTGAGACTGATAGCGAGTTATTTGTGTAATTTTTTAGGAAAATTTAGTTTCAATGTAAATGTGTGAATGGGATTAAACAACAAAGCAATATGAGTAAGAAAGCATTGAATGTTGAAATTACGGGTAGAAAAATTGAATGCTGAGTCAGTGTGGCATCACGCAACATTATACATGTATTTTATAATTAAATTGCTTTATTTTTGTTATAGTTTAAGTATTCTTTTCAATGTCACATTGGGGATATGAGTAAAGAAGATATACCTATATATCTTTATTTTATTTTTATCTAATTTACGATGCAAATGATGGTCATAGCATCATGCTGAGGAGAACCATTGTACCAATACACAGCGCACCCGTTTTTGTTTACTTTTCAAAGGATTTTCAAGACATGTTTTGTTAGCAGCAGGCAATATGATGAAAAAATTGATTATTATTTATTTATTTATTATGGGAAGACCAACAGCTATTTAAAATACAAAACTTAAAACATTAATATTCATCAGGAAGCCAATAACAAGTCTTCACTTATAGGAAATTATGAGAAATTATTTTCTTTTAAAATACATCTATCCACACTTAAACGCTCAAGACGTTTTCAAACCAACCTGCCACTACGCATCTGTGAAATATAATAATCAGCACCAGAGAGAAACACATTAAACCCCTTTTAAAACGCTTCAATAAAGCTCATATCATTGTATCTGGCCGGCTTCCTATTCTGGGGGTTGGGGGGGAGGGTGGATCGGTGAAAAACGTGAAAAGTGACCGAGATAAGAGAGTTTTGGCCGCGTGGCCGGCGCGATAGCAGTCCGCCTCGCCTAGCCGCCGCGCGCCGATGCCGATGCCGCACCACACAAGCTTTTTTTTAATGCCCATGTTGCATTTGGATGAAGATTTCATTATGTTGTAAATCATGATAAAGAATTAAATTGCGACTAATTATTGTGATTTCAAAACCGACTTTACAAAGTATGGCTACAAGTTTGAATAGAGTATCGATAATGAAAGGGTTTTGTACATTCCAAAACAAGTTTTTATTATCTTTGATTTATCTGCGATGTTCGCTATGCAGAAAATCTGAGATAAATACATTTGATATACAATTATGTAAATATTACAGGAAAAAAAATTCTAACTAGCTCAGTTTTTTTTTTTTTACTGAAATAATTACAGTTGTTATACAATTATGTCAATATTACAGGAAAAATGTTTCTAACTAGCTCAGTTTTTTCGAAATCATCTTCACAAATATAAGTTATGCGGTCCAGTTGTTAACATAACGTGATGACCTATACCAATAAAATATTCATCCAAGGATGGTATTAAGGAACCCTCGCTCGGTGCGCGATGCGACTTTGAATCGCACTTGGCGGACTTTATCGTTAGCAAAAAGAGAGTTTGACGTGTGATCGTAAGCGAATATTGCAGAAATCTAGAACTCTAGACTGCTCGCTGTGTGTACGATAGAGCGGAACGCAGAACTTAAGAACGCGCACTGTGTGACCCTTAAGAACAACTATTTTTATACATTTATGTAAATGAAAGAAATTTAGTAAAGCCTTAAGTTTTTATGTATTTCCTTGAAACCCAATAAGTGGTGTTGCGGCGCGTGTGTGGTATACTGTACTAGTCTAGATCTGCCGATAACAACCCACTTTGCATAATACTGCAGATTTTTTTATACTAAGTATACATATAAACATAGTAATACGCTAATGTGAGCTTTTGTGGTACATGTTATGAGAGGAAAATATCAACAGTAAATAAAAAATTATGTTTGTGTATTCGCTAGTCTTGTATGCGTTTGCGCATCGTTCATCCGATTAGATTGAAACTTTACAGTTGTTGTTGGTATTTGGTTGCAAGATTCTCACTTTAAAAAAAATGCTGGAAAAATACGGAAAAATATATTAAAAGAAATTTCTTCGAATTTCCCAGATCATTCGTTAAAACATAATTATTAGAAGTTAGCTATTTTACAACCTTTACAATATTACAAAACGAGTATATCTTAATCCAAAATCGATATATTCTTAATCAATTTACTCTATGGATTTTCCTTGCTACCAAAATCTATCAAAAGATGTAAGGCCACAGCTGGTAAGCACACAAACCTTAGCTGGAACTAATCTTCACAGTCATTAAAAATAAATACTACCAGTATTGTAATGGTGCGCGAAGCGAGCACGTACCAACAGAATTCGTTGTTCGCGAAGTCAAGTGTTCTTACTTAACGAGCCTAAAACGTGGCTCGGCACGTGCTCGCTTCGCGTAGCATGGAAGCTACTTAATGGTGCGTCCATGCTACGCGAATTGAGCACGAGCCGAGCCACGAACGAGCCTACGACGAGCCTACAACGAGCACGATGCGAATCCCTTTGTACGTGAAAAAACTGACAATCGCGCTCGTTCGAGGCTCGCAAGCCCGTCCACGCTACGCGAATCGTGCTCGCCAAGCATGGACGCACCATTACATTTCAACCCGCCCCCGCTACCGCCACCGCCACCGCTCATGACGTTCACCACATTTTTAGGTCAATTGCAGGTCATGACCTAACGTTATGATCGTAATGATATTATAATGTAATTTAATTTCGCTTTTTTTTCTTGCAGGTAAGTAGGTCATCACATATCGTGCGACTTCTTTGTAAGTAAGCTACTATTTCGGTTTTTATAATAAGCATGTAATAGCACAAAAAACAACTGTAGGAGTACCACCACCTCACAGAATATCGCAGCCAAACCACAGAATAGATGAATACTGACTTAGCCAAACTTAATGTTGTGTTCCTGCTCCTGCGCATGAGTAAGGTCGCCAGGGCTCATGAAGGGAGGTAACTACTATGTGTAGCAATTGTCAAAAGGTGGGCCGTATGCTTGTTAGCTTAGTTTGCCTATAAGACAAGCTTAACTAAACGTACATTTTGCTTCTCTTGGGAATCCCTTCTAGTATTATTAATGCGAATGTAATAAATAGAAATGTGCTCTGTCTGTCTGTTTTTTTGTTACATTTTCTGTACTGATCGTGATAAAAACCATCTCGCAGATAGCCTACGGTATGGAGAGGGACATTTTAGATTATCTCATGTCAATAGTTATCGCTAGCAGACATTAATAAAAACACTCTTAACTAACTTCACTTAAGCACCAAATTCAAGTTTTAAAAGATCCAGTCCTTCAGATTTGATACGTACTTATTACACACACATTCCAAAATGTATGTTAGTGTAGACGGGGGCAGTGGGGGTTATAGGGGGTCACGAGGGGGCAGGGGGAGGGGATACGTACAAACACAGCAAAAGTTCACGTCCGTGTTATCTCATCTGTTTGACGGATTCCTACCGACAACGCTGCGTATTCATATTTCATGTAGATTAGTGGGAGATTACAGAGGTCGCACAAATATTCACTATACTAGCTGTCCCCCGCAGTTTCACCCGTTTCCCGGGATCAAACGTAGCCTATGTCCTTCTTGCAAATAGCCTATGGTATGGAGAACCATACCATAGGCTATTTGCATGCCAAATTTCATGATGATCCGTTGAGCAGTTGAGGCGTGAAGGCGTAACAAACAAACATACAAACTCACTTTCACATTATATATATAGTTATATTTATAGGATATTAGTTATAGGATAGGATTATTCGAATAGGTATTCATTCACAAAATCAATGTTTGTCTGTTTGTAATGTGTGTTCTTGTACCAATAATCTAATAGCGATGAAACTTTGGGTTTTGCATAGACCAGAGAGATTTTCACATTATATTTATATATTTTGTACAATGATGATTTTTACTTTTAAGTGACTCATGAATTTAAATGATAGAGTGATCTTCATAGTCACGAAAAGTGAAAAAAAAAACGATTCGTCATAAACAGTCCTCTGTGGGAACGAGGTGTTGAATAATGCGTGGTCACCAAATGATTGGAAATAGAACAGGTAGGTAGCTCATAATCCTTACTTCCTTATCCTTACTAATATTATAAATGCGAAAGTGAGTTTGTTTGTTTATTTGTTTGTTTGTTTGTTACGCCTTCACGCCTTAACTACTCAAAGGATCATCATGAAATTTGGCATGCAGATAGCCTATGGTATGGAGAAGGACATAGGCTCCCGAGAATGCGGGTGAAACCGCGGGGGACAGCTAGTAATAAGATAACTCTCTCTGTAAAAAAAATGTTTCACTTAATGAAAATTAAAAACAAGAAACTTAAAAGTAATTTGCATCTACCAAATTAATCGAGTTCAAATGTTTCGACTGATTCCCTGCTGATACACTACTCTGTGCCGCCCAAGATCCTCTCGGCTCGCTACTGATAAGGCGAGCTATTTAATCACAGATAACATCTGCAGGGCGGGCGGCGCGTTATCGGCGCCCGCGGGCGGCTTATCACTCCCGCCCGCCCTGCCTTATCGTGCCCCGTATATAAATTCTGAGCGAGATTCTTATCAGCTTCCAATGTTTCAAGGGCGTTTTGTATTTGTTTTATTATTGAGTTGAAATAGAATATTATTTTTAGGGTGATTTGCGTCATTCTTGTAAGTGCATCGATTTACCATGAAGCTTATGATTATCCAATCACATTAAAAAACGCAAAAATTCTCTATCTCTGTTTCTCTCTTTATGAGCTTATATAGCTTGAGCACCATGACACGGATTTTGATGCAGTTTGAGTCTAAGGGGTACCTAGAGAAAGGTTTTAGGGTACGTTTTGCGCTATGACTAAAAGGGCGAGAGCGACCATGCTAAGTGAAATAAGTCGCCATTGAAGCGAGTGGGGCCGCAAACACAGGCAAGATTCCAATCAGATTCAGAATAGATTCCAAGGGATACTTTTAATAAATCATACTTATTTGGGAAAAATATTTCATTAGGTTTATGTTTAGCCTTATTTTTAACCGACTTCAAAAAAAGGAGGAGGTTCTCAATTCGTTTTTTTTTTTTTCTTTTTTTATGTTTGTTAACTCTTGGGTTGTTCTCATAACTCCGTCATTTATTAACCGATTTGGAAAATTCTTTTTTTGTCTGGAAGGGTACACTTCCCGTTTGGTCCCATTGTCATCAGATCAGGATTTGATTACTTCTTAGTGTACTTTGAAGTCGGTTTAAGTTTTTTGTAAAACAGTCCAATTATGTTGTCAGTGATTGATTGTAACTTATACAGTTTATCTGTTTCTTACATATACTTCACTTTTGAATGTTAGTATCACACATGACCTGATTGATAATATCAATGTATAAATGAAAGCTAATTTGGAGTCGATTATAATTAGTTTAATTTAAACATTAACTCATTGACGCGGCCTGTTGGCGTGATTGGTTAAGATTCCATTTATCACGCCGCAGGTCGTGGTTCCATTCCCACACAGGACATGCATTTGTGTGAACATATCTGCATGTCTTATGTTTGGTTGTAATAATGTTAAGTATGAAGCGCTCGTGGCGTAGCACGATTAGCCGTTCTTAATCGATCGGCAAAGTTGAGCTACGTCTGTCGTGGTCGGTATCTGGATGGGTGACCGCCTAGTGGTATTTCAAATCGAGCATCTCCATGCTTCGGAAGGCACGTAAAGCCGTTGGTCCTGGTTATCACTTAATTGTGATAGTCGTTAAGCTAGTTGGAGACCGTCTAGGCGGCTTGAAAAGTTCCAACAGTAGTTTGACCACTAGCCTACCTCCAACAATTCGCAGTGGGCACGCGTGGTGGAGTATCTGCCCATTCCCTTTCACCCTGATTTGTGTACAGGGGGCCTGTGCTCAGCAGTGGGACATTATAGGCTGATGATGATGATGATGATGAATGTTTAGTATGTATTTACAAACAAAAGCAGTATATGTAGTATATTAGTTATCTGGTTTCCATAGTGCAAGCTCTGCTTAGTTTGGGATCAGATACCCGTGTGTGAAGTATGTGCCAGGATATTTATTATTATTTATTTAGCACGTCATTTTATTATTACTTCAATAAAGCTCTAATATCTCTTGTAATGATAAAAATGCTCTTTGTATGCTCCATGTGTAACTTCACTATCAGTCGCTAAGTTAGTGCGGCTATCTCACACGCTCACATAAATCCACTAGAGATCTTTATCAAAGTTTTCAAATTATCTTCAACAGTTTTATGGGTATGCTAGAAAATTATCTTGAGTTAGGTAACTTATACTTGCCGTATTTTGGTGTGTAATATATGATTTTAATTCACCATAGTCTTCGAGGTTATTGTTTGATATAAATGCCGTAATAATGGTCGTTACCCACATTTGAGAAATCAGCTCTCATTTCTAAATACTTTGAAAGTTCAGTTAATATCAAGAAAGTATAGGACTGTATGTACTTTTGTTTTCTTTGTTGGTAATTGTTTGATAATATGGCAAAAGTTAGCAGACACCTAGTAGGCCAAGTTAAGGATGGTGACCCATAGCCAACTGTAGGTACTTAGGTAGGAGGGGGGGGGGGGGCGTATATCAGGGGGCCATGCTATTTTAAATAAAAAATGACATTCTGTCCCTACTACTTCTCCCCCCTAGTACGATGACATTAAGCCAATGTGTTTTGTCAACCAAAATTGTAGCTTATGACGAAGTCAGTAAACAAGCATACGGCCCACCTGATGGTAAGCGGTTACCGTAGCTATATGGATGCACGGGGCATCACACACGCTTTACCAACCCTACCCAATGAGTTCTGGCGACCTTACTCACGAGCAGGAACACACCATAAAGTTACTTGGCTTCGGTATTCTGCAAGGTGGGAGGTACTTCCCCAGTCGAGCTGCTCTTTGAGCGAATAAACGCTATGCTACGCTATTACAACAACTCTCAAATTTCACAATTTTGACACCAATAGCTCATTGGTACACAATTGTAATCGCAGACTTAGCTGTTTGTCAGTATTTTGACAAAACTTGAGTTGGCGAAACTATCTTTTTTAATTATAACAATAATGATCTTAATCTAGACACTGCTAAAATCACGTAATGCCTAAAATAGTTAATATAATGACATATAATCTATGTTGTTTGACCTTCGTCACTATCTGTGTGTTTGTCCGTTGCGTGGAAGCTATAAAACACTATCTTACATATATCAGTCGGACTCCGATAGTCCCCTATAAATACTATTATCTTTTATGCAGAGCTTTTGAAAGCTTTTGTGCGAATATCTCAACCGTATGTGCTTTTTATTGCAGCGGTCATAATTTTGACTTGCAGATAAACCTACTTTTAACTATACTGTGATATGTCTGTGTAATGTTCTGTGTAAAATCTATATCATACCTATCGTATGATCTACGTCTTGGCATAAAACATTAAAATTACATTATACTATTTTATAAAGCTCCATTAATTTGTTGCCCGCCATGTTGGCTTTCTACCACTTTCTATATTTGATCTACCCTTGATTTAGGATTTGCCAATGGCTTAGACTGAGCAGACATTCTCAAAAAGAGACAAGCAAAAATTTTAATTTTTAGACCAACATAAAAAATAACATATCAAAACCTGTCACAGTACACACGTGCCGCTCGGCAGGTCAACAAGCTATATAAAATAAGAATCAATTATTTGCCACGCCATTATCAGACCTATTTCCTGTTGGTTACGTCTGGCGTGAGATACGCGGTGCGATTACATCGAGCAGAGCTAATTAGACTTATCGTAGACCAATTATTTATAAGCAGAGCTTATCGTGAGCCCGCACCATTGTTTTATAAAGTTTGCTTCGGATGGTGACACACGGGTGGAATGTTTGGTGAACCAACTAATTACTATTTTGACGTCGCGTGCCGAGCCGAAGGTCCCGCGGGCTCGCTTAAGGCTTAGCATCGGTACAGGAAAACACAGGCCTATGCACAGTAAAAAAATAAAAGCTACTATGTTTTTTCTGGTAAGCATTTACCGGTGTGTACTGGCAGATGCACTTGAGAGCTGTTGCCTCTGGCTTTGTAAAGGTTGGCAATATATTTAGCAATCTCTCTGGTATTGCTAATATTGATAGGCAACAGTCACCACTTACAGGTGAACCACAAGTCTATAAAAAAGAACTTGATGACGGATTATCTTGCTGGAATAATAATCTAATTGGATGCAATGCAATAAATGTTTAACATTAAAAGTTTGTATAGATCTCTATATTTTTATCGTTTTTTATTAATTACAAAGTTAGTTGGGTTGGGTTCACAATGGTCAAAATTAATTTAGCAATACAAGAAGTTTGTAATTACAAAAAATTTGGTACATTTATTATTAAACTGTGATACAATAAACTGTCTCTGACTGCTTATTTTGTACTTATCGATATCGAATAAAATACCTGTTACCAAATTAACAATCATTTAGCGTTTACTATACAAGTTTTTCACCCCTACAGCGGTTTCTTTTGTTGGGATCGTGCATTGTCATATCACATACACACTTTTTAATATTTTCGACGTCGCCGCACGCTATGTTTGCTTGACGTCCAACATAGCCGTGTGTGACATACCTAAGTTGAATACTTACCTATTAAATGTTGTGACGATATCGCACGTTTTCCTTGACATACTTCACTAACATAGAGTTTTAATATCATATTAAAAGTAAATAATCATATTAATAGGTGTTATGTTTTATTAATTTTATGTTTTTAATGCTCTGTTACTTCTAAGCTTGGGAGAGAAGGAGTTTGATATAAACTTCAAAAGTAAAAACCTTCGTAAATACCATCCTAGGGAATAAAAACTGAATAAAAGACTTTGATGTTTTTGAATTTGGGAGTTCTGTTCTAACGTTCTCTTGTTAATTATTAAAAATAAACCCGTTCTTCCATCGAACCACTAGGCGTCGGTAGGGTCTCCACCGCTTCGTCGTCGACATTCAGTCTTGCCGTACCAAGCGTTTCGCTTCCTCTTACCTTATACGCACGGCCAAGTTGTGGAATGCTCTCCTGGACAACGTGTTTCCAGACAGTTATAACATGGGTCTTGTCTTGGCATCAAGTGGGCGTGCGGTCAAGCGCAAACCCTTTAAATAAAAAAAAGAAAAAACACGCGTGTTCTAATTTCAAAAGTTACCTATAACTTGTATCGCATGCCAGTAAGTTAAGACAGGTTTTAAATTTCAAACAGTTTGCGCTTAAACACCAGAACGTTGTAGAAAAAGTCCTCTTATCACCAGTACCTATAACCTATTCTACAATAGCTAGATACATTAAATTCGCATTCGCGCCGCCCATCAATTGTTCGTGGCAACGTTTTAACGAAATATATTGGCCATAAAAATGTTAATACAGTAATGCAACTGCACATTTCTTGTGTGTCTGTAATTTGCCACGTTGGAAAAAATACGCGGCGTCTTTGTTATAAGAGGGAAGCGGGTTGGCCTTATAGCAATTTTGTGATAAACATTTACGAATAAATGCCCACACTTCGAAATTTAAATATATAAAAATGATTATTATACCATTCATCCAACTGCGATGAAATTTTAGTGAGTTAAAGTTTTATTAATTTCTTTATTTTTTTTTCAATTTTTAGTTAAATTTTCCACATTATGAACTGGATATTTCTGTGTATTGCTTATTATTATCTCATTGCAACTGAAATTCATGTAAGTAAAATGTTAAATAGTTTGAATTCAAATTATCCTTTATTTTATCTACAGGAAGCATAACTTTACTTTTATCGATCTGCTACAAATTAATTAGCATGCCGTATTCATAGAATAGATAGTATTAATAATTATGTGGCGATAGTACGAAACTTGTAGTACTTGCTGATTAAACGCGGTTTTAACTAGTGTTAGATGATGTTAATTTATTTTCAAAGTTGCTTAGTAGATTAGGTTTTTTTACACGACAGTAATTAAATTCTCATGTTTAAATAGGAAATGTTATCAAAAGAAAATGTTTGATAAAAAAAGAGCGCGTGTACCTCAGCATACTTGCCACAATGCTTGACGCTATAGTTTTGTTTAGTTATTAATTTTTTTAAATTCAAAATTCAATGTATGTCGTTCAAGTGTTACACAGTTTCCGAGCAAAATCGCTACATGTAACGCGTTACATAGCTACCTACCAACTTCGTGAAATATAAAACGTGAGCTTGAGCATGATTTTAAAACTAAACTAGGCTAAACCTAGTATAGTTTAAAAATCATACTCCATCAAAGCTTATCAAAATGTCCTGTTTCTCAACGCCTCCACTCGCTAGCGCTTGTGATATAAGCCGGGTTGTGCAGTATTCTCGAAAATGGCCATTAAAGAAATGGGACATGTAAATGAAAGGATTTGATCGAGTTTACTGACGATACGATCACGATACGACACACACTAACTAACAAAGAAAATAGTCCTACTTATAGGGATATATTGTAAGATGCAAAACAATTCACAAAACTTGAATATGGTTTTTACACTGTTCGATTTTCAAAAATACAATTCCACAAATACGAATTTTTTTTTTCTTTTCACAGCTTATAATATTTTTACCGTACACGATAGTCATACGGTACCGAGACGTTTACGATAATCGTTGTGTATAAATCTCGGTTATAAATTATCGCTTTGAGGCTTGCACTGGCTAGTACATCGAAGGCAGACTGTTGCCAAAACGAACCCGGGTAATGTACGGGGGCAATCATTTACTTGTGCCAAAAAATACGACGAAAACTTACTGTTTTGCATACATTTTCAATACTATTCTCATTGGTTTAAGTTTTATAATGCATAATAACTGTAGATACAAAATAAATTCTAAAAATTATGATTGCACAAAGACGTCAGTCTTAAGTTCTTAAGGAGTAAAATTTAGAGAAATGTTTAATTTAATAGAAAAATGAAGATTTATATAGATATTTTTTTTGTTTGTTGCTAATTTGTTTCATTTCATTCAAATTCAAAGTCAAAGTCAAAGCCATTTATTCAATTTAGGCCCCAGAGGGCAATTATGAAGACCGACAAAATCTTGCACTTATCAATGAACTACTCAGTAAAATCAGCTATATGCTATATCTGAATAGATAATGCATTTCTAATCTCCTGTGATATCAACTGATTACATTGGCGCCATTGGTGTTAATGGAAACCGATGATAGACGGGCGTGATCGGGAGGATTCGGCCAATTCCGGCAGCTTTCGGTGACCGGCGCAGGCGCCAGTATTATCGCTTCATATCCGCTAGATTCGGATAAAACCTTTTGCATGTAACTTATCTGTTGTTGATAGACTTTGGGAGGTTCTTGTTTAATTATAGGTTTGGTGTATTTTGTAGGTGTTTTTTGGCTGATAGATGATTTTAGAAACACCCCTTGTATGGGGTTTATTATTGTTAATTTAGAAAATTTGTAAAGTAACTAACTACGTCAATCAGTTCACAATCAAACTGCAAATCTGTCACATGTGCACAACCCTACCCAAACCCCGGCATTTGAGGGTAAATTGAATAGGCTTTGTTAAGGTCGACAACACATTGGCATTGCATTGCTAATGTCCAGAGAAGAAAAACTATACTTACTATGTAACGTATGCTTTCGTTGTCAAACTTCTAATAAAAACTTTTTTTTTTAATTGATCAATGATTTCCCATGGTAACACAGCTTAATCCCCAAGTCCAAGTTACTAAGAGCTTTATTCTCTATTCTGAAGCTCCCTTAATATTTTTAATCCACAAAAAAGCTCAAAAGCACGTTCCGTGATAAGGCGGGACGTCGTTAAGGCTGATAACTCCTCGCAGATAGTAGATCTTACCCTGATATGGTGTAGTCAGCAGATTAATGCCCCTGCTATGTATACCTACTTATGTGATGTTCGCTGATACAAATAATAATACTGGCCACAAAAAAGGAATTAGTTTACAATAACCATAAGTTAATAAAAAAGTAGTAGTCGATTTACGAATTTAGAACATGATTTTGCTAGCTTAATATGATTTTTTGAAAAATATTATTCTGCCGTACAGAAACTAATTCCCAAATCATTACTTGTTCTATTTCGAAAACAAAACCCATGACAGTTAACAAACCTAGATTTAAATCTAATAAAATTCCAAAGAACAATATTATCGATCGACAAAAAGGACAGAAACACGAGAACTACGTCTGTTTTACAAGGAGCGAAAGGGTGAGAAAAGGACGAAAGATAAATAAGAAAAAAATATGTTGTGACTACCGGCGTGAACGTATGTACCACGAATATCTGTCGATTCGGGAATACTGAAGTATTTGTAATACATTGACGCTTACAAAGCGATTGGAATCAGACTGTGTTATACGTTGTAAGTAATGAATGTCAAATATTTCGATTGAGTGGTGATTCAAAAGGTTTTTTGTGTGGTCCAGAGGTGCGTTAGTCGTAACAAATAGCTCATTGTTTACCATTTATTGAAACAGAAGGAATGCTGTATCACCATGCCCCATAAAATCAGGTCGATTGTCATTGTCACCATTATTTGTATGTAGGACAATATTTATGTTATTATTTTTATCAAAATGTTCGGGAATTAGTGCAGCTATGTCCATTGCAAATACTTGCGACCGAAAAGTTCCATACATACCAAATTGAGACTTTGGAATGGCAACATTGCGTGTAACAGGACATAACTGACAAAATAATTAATTGCGTAGCAATATTGCTTTAGCTTCCTTTTTAGCCCCCCCTGTGCTCTAAAGAGCTAATTATTGTTGCAATCTTTTTAAGTTACCAACTTGAGTAGGTAATAATAAAAACCAGTGAAACCATATGAAGCGAAGTAAAAATACATACCACTAAACACTTCGATAAAATCAGTGTCATACACAGCATTTCGATCACACAGCATGAATCATATCAGAAAAAAGCACCCGTTCGTAACCCGATCCCGAGTGAAGCCTTGACTACAGTATGTCGAATAACAAATGTGTTAAACAATTTAAACATATAAACACTAGAGGGCATTGTTGGTGAGATCCTAATCTGTCGTGAAACACAAAGGGCTGGGGCGTATCGTGGTAGCGGGTCGCGGTTGACAAATGAGCTGAGCGCAAGCCCACCCAACGTGCGACCTGTATTATGAGACGCTAGATTCACAGATGATTGTCGATGGTTTACCCTAGATCCTTATTACGTAAAATGGTTTAAATCAAGTCTAGCAAAGGTTTAAAATATATACCTAACAAAAAGATCCGGGACTATATTAAAACCTGGGTATTTAGACTTGGCTTAAACCATCTCATGTAATTAGACAGATTTGATTTGATTCAGTTTAATCCGTGTATTCTGTTTGTCTATATAGATTAAAAACAGAAACGAATCCATTTTATCATACCTATTACTTAGTTACTTAATACAATAAATGTAGATCAAAATTGTCGTAAATTTATATCATGTACTGAATGAATTATCTTGGATAATTATCCCAGTTTAAAAAAATAACATGTGACTAAACCAGTCGGGAGAAGCCAGGGTAGGTCACTACAGATAAGGTACAGGTAAGATATTACAGTTAGGTCACAGTATTACCATCCTAGGTATTGCAATGTTAGTTAACATATTACAACAATAATACAAAAAATGATTATTTTTTGCTATTGTTTTTAGGAACTAAGAACTCACTAAAAGTGGCAAAAACTAATAATACTTTATACGAGTACCTAATATCAAAGTGGTTGACCTCATCCTACTCATTCATATTTAGTCACTCATTCATATCTCCGGGCTTCTTGAGTCATCAATCAATCTTCACAAGTACGGTTAGGTATGGGATGTCCGTATGAAAACGCGTTTTTATATCGCTTTTATAATTTTGTAATATAACATAAAAGTTGCCTTGTAAGTTCAAATTTATTTACATAAGCAGGTTTAATTTTATGAAAAAAACGAGCTAATTAAAATTAAATAAAGAACTCTTTAAATCCTCTAAAATAAAGTCAATAAAAAAATTCAAAAGTTTAAATGATTCGAATTTATTTAAAAGCAAAGCGAAATCGAAATGGTGAAAAAGAAAACATTGCGATAAAAAATACTTTTCAAATAAAGAATGGTTCATAGATTAAAAAACATAATTGTAGCATAATATTACCATTGTGGTTGGCTGGTTTGTTGCGTTCTTGCATCCACGCTACTTCTCTCGTATCTACAGTCACGAATCTTGTTTTAAGTAATAGTATCGCGGCACGATAGTGTTTGGCCATTTTTCTTCCGTGCAACAAAGGATGTAATCGGCCGTGTGTGTTACCCGTGCTGTGTGGTCCAAGTGAGAAGTGCTGGAGATTAGGTGTAAATTTTTTAGATTGACAAAATGTCGGCGAGTTATTAGCAGTCATCGAGGAACAATCCCTTTAGAGTAGAACCGAGCAATCCGATTCCAAAACTAGTCAGAGATTTGTCACTGATTTTAAACAGTAAAGACCAATCACTGCATCTTGTGTTCTTGACTTGGCCAATCAGAGCCCATGTGCCCTTCAATTAGCCAATCAGAGCACATTGTCGATGGTGGGAAATTGGCGGAATGAATAGATTGAACGCAAAATTAACGTCATTGCGTAAATATAGTTTATGGGCCGGAAAGTATTTTTTATTCCTAACGTTCGTATTAGGGATAAAAAATACTGATGGTTTCAAGCGTACAGCTACAAAAACGCGTTCCCGTGATAAACAGTAGCCTATAATATTTAGGGATAATATATCTTCCTAATTGTGAAAGATTTTTTCGGATCCTACTATTAGTTCCAGAGATTAGCCCGTTTAAACAAACAAAAAAACTCTTGAGCTTTATTATATTATATATATTATTATTATTATAGTTTAGACTAGTATAGATTAGATTATGTACTTATTATATAAGCATAAAGACTTTCTAAAATTGTTTACCCGTTATCTGCTCACAACTGCACCACCCACCAACCCGGCCGCAGTGGGCGACGCGTCACCTCCGCCCTCTATCGGGTGTTTAATGATTCACTCCGCGATCCAGCGCACGATTGCGATACCGCGCTTTATTTCAACTAATATTGAGACAATAATATAAGTACCTATGTACACGAATCATCTGTTGATGTAGTTCTTTGTTTGAAAACTGTGAAATCATAGTTCTTTTTATAGATTTGTACTTTGAAATAGCTATGAGTTGCAACCGAGAGATAAGGTATGATGTCATGATGCAACCGGTTCAGTGGCGTGGCTTCCAAATCGGATTAGTGTGAGGAGAAAAAAAGTGCAAGTCCTACCAAAAGTTCAGTCGAGATTTGAGTGGAATAATCCACTAGCTGTGGTAACCAGTTCAGATGACGTAGAACCCTGTAATGAAAGATGAAAGTACACTGGTGCTGATTCTGTTGTTTACAACTAAACTAATTTTGTCTTACTGTCTCATTCTAACAAAGAACATAAGAAAAGGATGTAAGAAATTTGGTCCTGTCTAATTCGGCCAATGCTTGTTTTCAATATAGGTAAATTTTGTCTCCATATATCGCGGTTACGTCTAAATACCCGCAAATGAAGACGGCAAAGACTAATTTGACAGCTTTAAATATGTTCTATCCCTTTTCAATTATGTTTGTAAGAAAGAGATGTGATGTGAAGGATCGGTAATACGTGAGTGATGCCCCATGTATTGCTCGTCCATATGGTTACGGTAACCGCTTACCATCAGGCGGGTCGTACGCTTGTTTACCGACGGCGGCTAAAAAGTAACTAAAAAGTATTGAAGACTTTGCGCAGTCTGGATCTTTGGGACCATCAAAGCTATAAGTTCATAAGGAAACGTTTATATTTTATGAACTTGTGAATTATGAACCTGACAATAAAGATAAGATACCTAGCATCTCTAGGTATACGTAATTATGCTAACTATTTAATTAATTGCGCGCTTTAATAAAATTAATATGGCGTCGTGACTGTAAACGTGTGAGATAACAATATTTTATGGCAAAAAGGTGCATAAAGTTAATTAGAGAATCGAGATCCAACCATCTGATAACAGATGGCATATCTTTACCTACTTCATACTTGAAATGTACTTGTTTCGTTTCGTTTGTTTTAAACAGCTTTCTTTTGTTTGGGTTTGAATGAACTAGTTGTTAGTTTACACCCTTACATGGATTCTGTAAGGTAAATATAAAATCAATGCGGTCACTACGAACAGATATCTGTGGTCACTAAGCTCTGTCTCTATCGTTAACTAAGCAACCAGGGCCAGTAGACAAGATGGTTATCGACAATCGTCATCGACAGTAAACGATCAAACTTTGTATTGTTTGGGATTTTGGGTATTTGTATGGGATTGACATTTCAAATCGAAATATCACGTGATTTTTAACAATCTCTTATGTCAATCCCGTACAAAGGTTGATCGCTTACTAACGATGACAATTGTCGACAGCCATCTTGTCTAGGAGGCAGGTGAGAAGACCGCCCTAAGCAGCATCTTTGCGCAGGCGTTCAGATAATAGCAAACGTCAAAACAGATATCTAAAATTGTCGAGATACTGAATATAGAATACACACGATTAAGATTAGCTGTGGGCTTTTGGAGAGAAACCTGCAAAGTTCCTACCGTTGCTAAAACCATTATAGAAGCCAATCCAAATCAGCACCTCTCCCATAGAGATAGAATATTGATAAAGCGATTGTACTATTAAGAGAATCTACTGTGACACGGGTATGATCAAATCTGCCTTAAAACGAACTGCGCGTTCATGGGTTGAAGAACTAAATACAGGGTCGGCAACGCGCGCGTGATACCCCTGGTGTTGCAAGCGTCCATAGGCTACGGTAACCGCTTACCATCAGGCGGGCCGTATGCTTGTTTGCCAACTAAGTGGTATAAAAAAAAAAAAAAAAAAAAAAAAAAATGAATGCCAAAATCTCGTTTTCTATCGATACTACAAGAATAAATACAAGGAACTCATATCGAAATTTGTTTCTAAGCGTAAATCAATGAATTATATGAAAACTGCTCACGCTTTGCACAAAATACGTTGTTAACGCTATCAATCTATTAATATTCTATATCTGTGACCTCTCCCAATAACGTCTCATGTAAAGACTTGATAACCTCTGGTTAAAGCTGTATAGTACACAGCCAAGCTGACCGCCCCAGATTGATTTTTTTGACGATTCCACCATTTTCAGGAAATCCACGATGGAGTGAATAAAAACCCGATCGGCACCGACCAATTTCGCAAAAACTACACAACGCGATTCGTTGTTCAGATCGACGATAGGGTTGATGTACAGTCAGCAAAACATGCGAATCCATGACGTGGAAAAAAAACGGAAGAAAATCGTCGATAGTCCAATTTGTTGGTGTGGTTGTGTGTGCTTTATTTTGTTTATTTTTAGGGTAGAGTGGTTTAAACTTTAGTGTTGACTAAAATGTGAAGGCATCTATGATTAATGAGTGTAATTTATTTATTTTTTAGATGTCAATAGAGTTAATTACAATGGCTTGTTTTATCACGTTTTTATAGTATATCTATGGTCATCCGGTAAAATAGAGAGTAAAATTATAGTTTTCAGTAGCGAGTTTTTGAACTATCTATAGGTTGAACCAAAATAATCACATTTAATTAGTAATAATAATCTAATTAAAACCAAGCCAAATAAAAGCTTTTTGTAGTACTTAAAAATCTGCTCCGAAGCTCCTACCATGTGTCAGCTAACGCTTGCAGACTTTGTGTTCTTAGGTTTCCTGGGTGACCGAGCTTTGTTCGAAAACTTAGAATAAACGCGATTTTCTATGAGACCTAGCTAGATCAATTTTTCACCCCCAAAATAGCTAATATCATGGAACCAAGCCATTTTCGAGATCTCAGAACATAATATTTTGTATATACAAATACTAGCTTACTGTCCCCTGCGGATTCACCCGCGTTCCCGGGACAAAAAGTAGCTTATGTCCTTCTCCATACCATAGACTATATGCATGTCAAATTGAGTAGTTGAGACGTGAAGGCGTAAAAAACAATGAAACTCACTTTCGTATTTATGATATTAGGAATTAGTTAGGATTGCTTGTATAGGGTAGCATATATTTATCAATCCTATCCACATCATATTTTCTTCCATAGTGCGATTACGCTCAAACAAAATAAAATAATAATGCGACCTTTATTTATTAAATAGTTTAGTGAATATTTTTCTGCCATCGTTACCCACACACGGCCTGCGCGGCCCCGTATCGTCCGATCTAATATTATTCTGGGAACGGCCTTAATAAGTCACTACAGAATGTTATCTATTCCATTTTATCGGCTCCCCTGATAAGCATCTCTATCCAATTAGCTTTACAATGCAATATGGGCCGTCTCAGACACTGTTATGATGGGATCCCGACTTTATTCACAATTGACACATGTTTGTATACTATGTTTAGGTTGTTTTTTGTGTAACGTTATTAATATGTGTAGTTTAATTGCAGTGATAATTTATGTTTGTGCCCGGGAATTTTCGACTCTATTGTCTTTTGTGGTTGATTGACGGGCGTTTTTTAATGCAATCGAATTTCGGTTTTATTTGGTGGTACCAGAGAACTTTTATTTGGTGTCTAAATATGTATATATTGTAACCTCGACTTTTTAGATATACAAATGTTTTTAAATATTGCTGGACTAATATTAAATTCTAATCCTTATTTAATTAGTGAAATACATAAAAGTGACATCCCTGAAAATCTACAGCGTGTATACATTTCGCACCTCGAAACACCTTTCGTACAGCAAATTACAATTAAATATTTTTTCCATAAGTTAACCAGTGGCACCTGCTGAGCAACCAGGAGCCAGGAAGGCACCAACACACCGGTGACCCGTTTCGTGGCGATACCACCGCGAGCGGTAATTTGATCGCACGATTATCGCGCCCACCATCTCACCATCGCCCAAATGTAGCGTAGCGTGTGCAAAAAATCACATCATGTATATTTAAATAAGGTTGTGTGAAGCTGTTTTTGTGACTGTGATGCAGTCATCACAGCATCATATATTTATGAAAGGGATTTTTCACTGACATTTAAGAGACGTTGCACGGCGCGTGTTATTCACTTTTAGGGTTCCATACCCGAAGGATGCCAAAAGGGACCCTATTACTAAGACTCCGCTGTCCGTCCGTCCGTCCGTCTGTTTGTCAGTGGGCTGTATCTCATGAACGGTAATAGGAAGACATCTGAAATTTTCAGAGAATATGTATTTCTATTGCCGCTATAGCAACAAATAATCAAAATGAAATAAAATAAAAAATTAAAGGGGGTGATACATACTTGAAACGTCGTTTCAGACTTTTTTTTTCATAGCATAGTTGAGTTAGTTAATATTGTGCGGAACTCTCCATGTGCGAGTCCGACTCGCACTTGGCTGGTTTTTTTAATCGTCCCTTCACTCACTGTCTCTTTAATGAGCATTTTAATATTTGTTTCGATACACCCTTATTAATAAATATAAAATTACAATCAATTGTCGTCGTTTCATAGTCTTTGAACATTTTGCCACAAAAATCGAATAGTTGTTATTCTGTCGGTACAACAGCTACACCTGTGGGGGAGACGCGGGTGGAAGGGGGGGTCGGTACTGATAACGTATCGATTGACCGTATATCTCTCGATCACCAATGAAATGAAATGAAACGTATCAAATGGAATATCATTCAGTTTTGTGCTTGTGTTTAGTTTGTATCATTTAGATGACTTCATGTTGATGCTAAGGCGGTTAACACACTGCCACGCACCACGCAGCGTAGCGCGTGAATGCGTGTTTTAACGTTGCTTTTAAGTATCTCCGTTTGTATAGAAAACAAGCACAGTCCAACACACATAAAATGCAAAGGGTTTCAGCCGACCGGGGTGCTGACAAATGTTTTTTTTTGTCTTTAATTTAAATGTTTCTAAATATACATTATCTGGCTTAGTAGGCCTGAGCCTAGGGCAGCAGATTTTATGGTCGGCAAAGGACCTTTTTTTTCTCATATTTTGCAGAAAGAACATCGACTTATATTTTAAGTACTGAAAATCATTGAGAAAGAAGCATACATTCAATGGGAACTCGCTTTCAATGGAGGCTTGAATTATCCGCGAGAGGCGCTAGTGTAGAGTGAGGTCTCTAGAAACGTCAAATGTACCTACTGGACGTTTACTGTTTTCGAGCTGCGAGGGCGCCGACTGGTGGCCACAGACGGAATCCCTCATTGCAACTGCTGGATCATCAGTAAGCTCTTAGCGACAGACTTGAGGGTGATAACTTGTAACGATTATTTCTAACACCAAACATATCATTTTTAACAAACCCAACCCAACATTCTCAACCAAAATGACGAGTGTTTCGTCGCATTAAGAATCCATTAGCTCCAAAAGAAATCGTTGATTAATACATTTTATCTTGTCGTGGGCAGTATTATCAAGGCTGGCTTGATTTATATAGTTTTATCTCGAGATGGCGCCGTCTCTTCATATCTCGAGGGACATTATACTGAGCTTTCTTTGAATTTAGAGCACATACGTATCTCTATAAGTGCACAGATATGACGGCCAGTATTTTAAAGTCGGCTCCCGTTTGATTTTTAAAATGGAAGTTTAGAATGTTAAGGATTTTTCACTAGAAGTATCAAAATACATGGAAAAAACTTATGCGGATTTGAATATAACTAGATACTTTCCTAGATCTGTGCAAGTAACTAAAAAAATAAATAGATTCAAAATAATAAAACGCAACAAAGCAAAACTAAAATAGCACCAAAAAATGTTAATCGATCATAAGATAAGGTACACGGTCGAAAAAATAATAGTTTTTATGTAAATGAGCGTTGCATATGCGATGTAACGATAAAACATAATCGCGTACAATCTTACATGGCCTGTACGGAGTACAGCAGAAGCTTAAGACATCTGTCATATAGTAGCAAGCGTTTTTAACCCTTAGCCACACGTAATAACATTCACAGTTGTATGTAGCTTACATGATTTGTTGCCATCATAGATGGTATGCCGTTGTATCTGGTAAATCACAACCTTGGAAGCTATCATAACATCAGAGCCGAATGTTACTCTGTTATTAACAGCACTGTATTATGTTAATACTATCTTAAAGTTAAAACTAGCAATTTGAAGTAAATTCTACATGACGCAAAGAACGGTTGAAATGTAAGGAATTATATCTGCTGATCTGTAGCTCGGAGATAGTGTTGGGCTATGTAGCACAGTTCTAAACAAAAGAGATTGAGCTAGATAAAGAGCTGATGGGAGCTGGTGATAAGTTCAATGATTAAGTCATGAAAGAAAGAATGCGCTGGTACTGCTCTGGCTCTTGCTTTTACTCAAATAGGCCGGGAAATCACTAGTACAATTTTCCATCGCAACATTTTGTTTCAAATTGCTAATTTTTTTATTTATCTCTTTCAGGTAAGTGTATTTTGGCCCTAAGACAATTTCGATAAGAAAAGGTAATGGTATTTATTCATAATTGACCGAGTGAAGTGTCTCCGTTTCAGCTTGGCCAAAAATGCTTTCGTATGTCCGGTGGATGTCCAGTAGTTCCCCTCTACAGGTCGCATTTCTCAACCGATTCTCGGGTATTATATGGTTTTTTTTTACCCGACTGACCCGGAAGGAGGGTTATGTTTTTGTTGAGTCGGTTTTCCATAAACTAAGTCAAGACTCGCGAGGTCTACAGCTTACAGAGCCACTTGAACTAATTATTTTTTGAATTCGCTGACTGAAGTATCTCTATCTCCCATTTTCTTAAATCCAAGGAAACTAGACACTATTTCATCATTTTAACCCATTCGAAAGTCAATTTTCAGTTTCGGTTTACACATCTCTATTGCACTCGTATATATAGTACCACACTTCCCGGACACGACATAGTTTCCATCTGGAAAACTCTACAAAGCATCTAGCGAACCGTGTTCGCTATCAACAAAAAAATCGCCCCACCAGATACGACTTTTATGGCGTGCAGCTTTTTTATTTGACATTTTATACAAGTTTATTCAAACATAACGATAGGATCTGAGACGTTATCTTTCAATGCAACGTTACCGCGAGCTCGACGTTGATACCATCTGGGGCCAGCCATTGCTAGTTAAACCAACCTGATAAGGGATCGTGCGCGTCTGTGTGCCGTCGGCTCGTACATACATGTGCGCCTGTGTGCGAAGAGGGGCGCCCGACCGACCGACCAGCCAGTCACTCACTTTACGCGGCAAAAGTATGACGGCCGAAACGAATGCCGTATGTGTTTTGATCACACAAAAATAAAGAAAAATAATACACTAGTGCCGTTTCAAAGTGTTTACATGGATACTGTGATGTTACTGTGGTTGAGGTACCTGAAACAGCTGGAGCTAGCGTGCGCTAGTGCCGTGGATCTGCCGCCAGGTGGCGTGGGAGACGTCAAAACAATGTGTAAGTCCAATTGTTTACATCCCTATTTTAGTGTTCTTATTTTTAATTTAGCTTTTGGTTCGATCTTTGTGTTCGATGTTTAAATTTGTCAGTTGTTCCTCTTCTTTAGGTCACTTTTGTTTCTGACGTCATTTTATTTTGTTTTATTTTTCTTTGTGTTCTATATATAAATTTTATGTGGTACTAAATGCAGCTTCCTCCAAAATTAATTTAATTTTTATGATATTTTTAAGGTCACGTAGTTAAAGTAAATTATCGAGAGTGGGCATAAAGTAAGAATCTTATTTGAGACGAGTTTTCTCCGAAATTGCGATAAGAACGTCGTTAAGATTGCGTGTTTTTTATCTTTTTTGTGTGTTTGATAGCCGTAACAGTGGTACTAATGTAAATACTGGATTTTTATTGCAATGTAGATAATATTATATCTTTACAATGTATGACATTTAACATATCATCGATAAAATATAGGTATTTATTATCATTAAATCGATTATACACACTACTCTCTTATTTTCATATTAATTTGGATCATTCCTCATGGCTTCATTATAAGAAATACCACATTATTTCAAGAGCCATAAGATACAAATCTCCAATTACACTATAGATTTGAGATAACGACATACTTTGAAATGAGATACAATGTCAAAATGGTTTCAAGTCTAAATAACGCGCGCGTGTGGCACGTTCTTGTTTTGACAGCGTCTGTCAATGTCATGGAGACATTGACATAGCTCGTGTGTACTGGTTCTATATGTCAGATCTAGTGAATGCATCTTTTGACGAGCTAAAAGATGTGCGTTCTATATTTAAATGTGTTTATGTTTTAATTTCGTGTGGTCACACTGTTTTAAAAAAGGAATCATTTTGAACGTGCATATTAGAATTTTTCTGTCGCTTATCGAGGTGCAAGTTTTTGTTTTGGCGATTTACTTTTTTTTGTATACAGAATTACTTAGCAATATACAAACATTGATAAAGTCTCCCATGTTTTTATCCTGAAGTGTAGGCGTCCCATATCGCTTATTTACGTTAAAATATAATCAAATGTGTACAACTGCCATCAAAGATTAAATATTTGCCCTAGATAAAATGATAATAATGTACACTATCACTATCAGTAGCAAGCCGAACGATTTACCTACTTCTGTTGTTGATTTCTAATATTATGGTTTACTAATTTGCTGTTATTTAACTTATTTCAAATTTCGAACTAAGAACACATTCAGTGTACTTTTTATTTTTTCTTATTATTTTTATGCGTGTTAGCAACCAGCAGTATTAAATAAAACTTTATAATTATTTACAGAACAAAATGTCATATTATACGCAAACGTATGAGGTACCTATAATATTAAGCGCGCACTCAACCGACTCAGATTCAAGTGATAAGAGGGGGAGAAAAAACGCGTTATCTCTCCACAGATTTCATGTTCATTATCAAGTGACGCGTCTGTGTGTGTTTAGTGTTTGCGTTTTAGAGGGAGTGTTATGTTATTATATTTTAAATGTGGTTTCTCTCTATAATGTTTTTTTTATAATTATATATGATGCAAGTGATTTTGATCTTTGAATCTAAATTTATTTAGTATTTTTTTTTATAAATCTATCATAATTACTTATGATAAACTTCTAGGAAAAATATTTTTGATACTTGCTCTTTTACTAAGTTTATCAAAATGTTTTCTTAGTCATATTCATACATAAATTATACAAGTTCTTGAAAGCAACATATACGAATATAATGACAGAAAAGTATATAACTAGCAAAAACAAAACCAGTTTTGAGGGCCTACATCGACGCCATTTTGGATCTTTTTTTATTAAGCATATCAATTAGGCAAAATTCGTTATCGCAACGTTAGTGGAAGTACATATTTCCTCTGAGATAAGTATTCTGGAATTGATAAGCATTACTTTGTTGACTTTTAATTAACTAAATACCTACTTATTTCATTTATTTTAAGTAGAGATGATACGCTTCGATCTTGAGTAAACATATTTTTGAAGATGTTTTGAAATAGATAGGTACTATCTTTTGTTTTTGTGTTATTATACTACCGCATTCCATAATCATTCATATGAATCGTGTCAAAATATCAATCCTCAATCGCGAAATCAAAGGATAGATCGAATATATAGCAAGCGGCCGATATGCGCTTGCGATTGGTGAATTGGATGAATTTAGGATAAAGCACTCTTATCCAGAAATGCTTAATTTCAGTTTAGCACTACAGACATTCAAGTCGATTATTAGAGACGGCCCTAAGATTTTATCTTTTAATAATATAATCAGACTTTACATAAAATCATTTTTGTTCCTCCGCGCATCAGTTTGCGCATGATATTATGATTATCAACTGACATCTTATGTCAAAAAAATGTGTCAAATGACATTAGGGAAAAAAACATTTTTGATTCTTCTTTCCTTTATAGGTTTTGGTTTAAAATTGAAAAAAAAATGTATACTCACATACATGGCCTCTACAATAATTCAAATAAAATTATACCTAATATAAAATTGCTAACGTTTAAAACAGAGAACAACTTTTTCCCAAAACACAATATTATCTAAAGGAAACATCAGCCAGCCGGGGAATCGAACCAGTTATCGCTAGTTCATATCAACTGCGTGGTGCTTAGCTTTATCAAAGATCTCGACGGATTTTTTATAAGTACCTTTACCGCCGGATGGTGGTACAAAATATTACCACAGACTTTAATATTTAATTTATGTTAGAATAAGATAAAGTAATCCAATGCCAAAATCTACGGGTGGGTTCCGGGCGAACTTTATGCTACGCGAATCTAGCACGAGCCGAGCCACGAACGAACCTACAACGAGTCTACAACGAGCACGATGCGAATCCCTTTGTTCGTGAAAAACTGTCAATCGCTCGTTCGAGGCTCGCAAGACCGTCCACGCTACGCGAATCGTGTTCGCAGTGTGCTCGTTCGTGGCTCGGCTCGTGCTCGGCTTGCCAAGCATGGAGGCACCATTAGAGTTTCCTTGTAGGTTTACAAGCAATGTGTTGCGAGATGTCTCGCGTTACGCGGACGAATGCTTCAGCTGCACCCCCGTATGCCCAGCCGGCAGCGACTGCAGGGTTTTAGCATAGAGTAAGAATATTGTAGACTGATATCGTTAAGAGGGCGTATAAAACCAGAAAAATATGGCAAAGTCAGATGAAACAAACTTATGTCTAATATTCGCGTGGCATGAGACGGAGATAGCGTGTTTCGTGGAACAATGAACTAAGCGCTTCTAATCTAAATAACTCGTAAAGTATAAATTATTTAATAAAATCGTTATTATCAACCCTAGGAAATACGTTAGTGATATTATTTATCGAATTTTTGTCTTAAATAGATGCACCATGAACGAATGAAAACGAAAATTCATTATTATTAGAGGTAGGTAGGTGTTTTTCTATCGAGGAATTTTCATTGAAAAATACCCATATAATCATATTTTTTCATTTAAATATTATTTACTTGGGTAAATTTCAATTCTAAGATATGTTATGTTATTTTGCTTTATACGCACGTATTACCTTTTCCGAAGCGTGAGGAGTTTTCATATACATTCATGGATACTTGTATATGTTATGAGGAATGAAAGCCATGAGTTATGAATATGAAAGAGAAATAAAAAAAAAGTTGATAAAAGAGAGAAAGAGATGCATGGATTTTGTGAAAGATGCTTTGTGTATAAAAGGAGTGAATGATGTATGAGGGACAGAAGAGCCGAATGGTAGAAGCGTGCATATCGCGCTGACCCCAAATGATTGGGCACAGGGCAGGCAGATGAATTAAAAATAATGCGAAAGTCAGTATGTTTGTTGACGCCTCAAACGGCACTATCATAGCCTGAAAAAGCAAAAAATATAAGATTCCTCGGCACTTTAGGCAAAACCGAGGGGGCGAAATCTAGTTTAATATAAATAAATTATGATTACCAATAAGATACAACGCTCGCTTCAATGATGATTCATAGTAGATAAATTAATATCATTAACACAATTTATGTCTGCGGTTTTCTGGCATAGTTAAATAAATTTTATCTTATTTAATTTCCGAGTATGAATAGATATGTTTCTAATATACAGATTACTTAGTACTAGTCGTTGTAACAAAGAATATTACTTATATGTTGTCACTTACCGATGTTAGTTACTGACCAGTAAAGTGTGTCACATGGAATGATTCTTTGCTTTGTTAAAACCCAAGGAAAAGGAGGAAAAAACAGTATTATGGTGCGTCCATGCTTGGCGAACCGAGCACACTGCGAGCACGATTCGCGTAGCGTGGACGGGCTTGCGAGCCTCGAACGAGCGTTCGTAGCGCGCTCCGCCCGATTGTCAGTTTTTTCACGAACACAGGGATTCGCATCGCGCTCGTTGTAGGCTCGTTGAAGGCTCGGTTAGTACGTCCACGCTTGAAATCGCGAGCAACGAACGAATCCTGTTCGTCCGAGGCTCGGCTCGTGCTCGCTTCGCGTAGCATGGACGCACCATTACATAACCCACCAAAATATATTTTCTAGAATTACCTATCTATCTATACATGGTGGAGTTGTTTTGTACAGGCCTAGATGGTTTCTGTCTGACATGGAGAATAATTTATTAATAAAAACAAGCTTTTATTGCATTGTCGTCCGAACTAAACGTGTATGTAAAGTTTCAGCTCACTCAGTTTGGGATAACTGTTTTAAAATTAAGTAGGTTGTTTCTTAATAGACATTTAATTTGACATGTGAAAAACATTACCTAAAGAATTTAATACCAAGTGCCAAGTATTAAATCAATATCTGGTAAAAAGGAAATTACATTGTACGTGGATGGTGATAGCCTTGAAGACAATCTTCCAGCAATGTGTGGACACATCACCTACTTGAGTTTATCCATCATCCAACGATAATGCAGACTCACCGCTATATTCACTCAAAAATTTGCAATTATTGTGTGAATTACCCTGCGGGACATTGGGAAGTGGGCCATAATGACTAAAGACCCACTATACGATCAATAAATAGATCTAGAAAAAATAATACGTAGAAAAACAAATTCTATTCGCTACACAAAATCGTAGACTATGCTACGAAACTCGTAGCCAGTTAAAATATCATAATCCGACTAGAATTTTTTGATTATAAAATTTTAAATGCACCTCATTTTCCCATTCATATTTTAAGCCCCAATTTTGGTCATTCTCGTTTCACTATAGATTTATGCCAGCGTCGGCAGTGGGCCGGTCGACTCACGCGCACACTAATTGATTCGAGATCAGCGAGGGGCGTGGTCGATGTAAAGGTCGTGAGTTCGATGCCGGTCTGACGTTGATGTCGAAGTAAGGTTTCAACGAGGCGATTAATAGTTGGATATACGATAGCTATCTTCTGGAGGTTTTGGTTTTGCATATTTTTTTAATCTACAATCTATGGCCGATGGTTGTATCACACACAGCCTCTGAGAGTGAACTTAAGTAATCTGATTGCCATAGTACAAGCTCTGTAAAAAATGTCCCAGAATCATTATCAGCAGTACTTATGAACGTCAATTTGTTACATATATAGTTGAATTTACCACCGTATCGAAATACACGAAGACTCCGGCAAGAAACTAAGCAAGGCCTTTTTTTGTTTTGTTTTCTACTCTCTTAAATGTATGCAGGCTTTGATTAAGGATACATCCAGATAGAGTGTTGCAGCTGTGCACGCGTCGATAAAAATAGCCTCTAACTGTTAGGGTTCAAATCAAATAAAAAATAATAAAAATGCAAAATAATGTTCAATATATAACTTTCTCCCGATTTTAATTGGAATATTTCAACAACTATTATCATTATGAACGTCACTATGACAAGCAGAATGACGCAGAGGGAGCGTAAAACATAGCTGTTACGCGCAGCAGCTTATAAAAGTTGGCCTGTTTTATATATTCGTGTAGTATGGCAACGTTCTTTCTAGGTATATTTATTTCTATGTATGCAGGTTTATTTAATGCAAAATAAGTCATTTAAATACTTCTACCAAATGATTTCACTCATCAACCCACGCGTCCGCGTATCACACCGTTACGCCCGAACCCACCTTCCATTTATTACAATGGATCGTAATCTGAGATGGAGAGCGGGCGTCCGATAACGAATGCCGCGACGCCACCATCTCGATAACTCGGGGTGTGTTGAAGAAGCGAAGCGAACACGCTCGCTTCGGTGTGAGGGGGGCGAGAAAATTATCACATAAATCTATGAGATAACTTATAAAAGAATATTTTAGTGCTTCGTGTCTGTCTGATGATGGAATAAGTTTTAATTCGTAGAAAACATACAGGGTGGATAGAACAATAAATGAAACCTTGTTTCCTGCGCGTGGGTAAGGTCGCCAGAGCTCATAAGGGAGGGGGGAAAGGTCGGTAACGCGTGAGAGATGCTTCGTGTGTTGCAAGCGTCCATATGGCTACGGTAACCGCTTACCATCAGGCGGGCCGTATGCTTGTTTACCGCCTTAGTTGTATAAAAAAAAATGGTGATTGTCGTGTTCTCGTATCCACCTCGTGTAGGTATTTAAAATGATATAGACACGCTAATTCTATAATTTTAAAACCACTTAAATTTAAATAATAATAAAATATTGTCATTCGGATCATCTTATCTCGATTACTTTAAAATTGAGTATCAGTTGACTCAAATTAATTGTTTTCGCTATTAGTTGCCTAAAATGGGTAGATATTGCGTTTTAGTTTTTATAAACTATTCCAAATATTCGTTATCAGAGCTGATTATCATGATATTTTATGGCTCCATAACGTGCTTTGACCTTTTGGCGTTCACGGTTTTTTTTATCACGTGTTTTATAATTGTGCTAAATACCTAGGATATTGTTTGTTTATTCAGCCTATTATAATGATCATTTTTAATTTAAATAGAGACTTCCAGGTGGTATTTTTAAGCTAAAGTATATCTAAGGAACCGTTTTACCTATTTCATCACCACGTTCGTCAAAGAAAAAAACTTTTCAAACCAACCTATCAAATTAAAATAACACAATATGGCGTTGATGGAGTTTGCATGTCAATAATTAAAAAATAACCTTTTACGTACTATAGTAACTTCAGATAAACTAAAATAGCTCCAAAATATGAAGCGCAAAGAATTTCGACAGTCCTGTTCAAAAGACGTCTACAAGGGGGTTCTACGGGCGTAGGGGGCGTTATCTCCCAAAATGCTCCCGATCGCGAGAGATCGCCGCGGCGATAGCGATCGTACGGAACGATAACGCCCCGCCTGAGTACATGCCTGTATCTTTTGAAAAGGTTTTTGTCTCTAATCGCCTGTAAGAATCTAGTTTTAATGACTTTTTATAATAGGTTTACGCGGTTGGAATATTTGAAGGTGTTTACTTTTTTTTAATGGAAAGAATGTAGACATATAAGAATGTCGGGGTTGAGGTTATTAGTTAGGATTTTTTTAAGGTTAGTCATTGCTAAAAAATGATCTAGGCTCTACTATCGCTAGAGGTTTCTATCAATAAGTACCTACCCAGTTTTGAACTGAAATGTATGTATGAAATGCAAATCTATTTATATTTTGAACGGAGGAACTCATTGTCATACAATAAATCACACTGTGATGACACATTGTCATCGAAGCGCAGGGTCAAGACTTTTAAAATTTTTCGCACAGGTTATATAGGAGGCATACTACACTTTTTTTTGTTTTAATACAACTTAGTCGGTAAACAAGCATACGGCCCACCTGATGGTGAGCGGTTACCGTAGCCATATGGACGCTTGCAACACAACAAGCATCGTTCACGCGTTACCGACCTTTCCCCCCTTCCCTATGAGCTCTGGCGACCTTACTCACGCGCAGGAACACAACTTTACACAACATAAAGTTATTTGGCTGCGGTATTCTGTAAGGTGGAGGTACTTCCCCAGTCGAGCTGCTCTTTAAGCGAATAAACGCTATGCTCTACCTCTCTCAAAAACTTCAACTGAGAAGACTCCGGTAAGAAGTAGTTAGGATTCTGTACGGAAAAGGTGCAAACTATTTCTAAGCATCCGCTGTCCGTCTGTCAGTGGGCTGTATCTCTAAACTCTAAAACGTAATAGTTAGACTGTTGGAATTTTAACAGAATGTGTACTTCTATTGTCAGGGAAAAATCGCTTAAAAAACCATACAAGAAACTTCTTTGGACGGTATTCCATATAGATTAAAAAAACAACTTTTCTGGAATTCACCATTACAATTAGCAAGTCGGTAGCTCGAAATAGGATTATTTTAACCAGTAATTACGCCAACCCCAGGGCCCAACCCACAGAGAAAAGAAATAAACCAGTCTATAACATAAGACCTACTTTCCCAAAGGTGTATTATACGACATACAATTAGACAAACTTTAACTCGTTATCGTTTTTTAATTACTGTTAAAACACATTAAATTGCCAGTCCATAACAACGGCCGATAAAGGTACACAGATAAAAAATCAGCTAACCTACATTGCTTGTAATTGTTTTTTTTTATCTAAACACGACATACGGGCCGTATCACTATTGGCGATGGTGCGATACCGAGCCCGTATGTGTTCATATTTATCAAATACTGACGTTATGAAGCATCTTTAGTTTTTAATTATTATAATAATCATATGGTGCGTCCATGGTACGCGAAGCGAGCACGAGCCGACCCTCGAACGAACAGGATTCGTTCGTTGCTCGCGATTTCAAGCGTGGACGTACTCAACGAGCCTACAACGAGCGCGATGCAAATCCCTGTGTTCGTGAAAAAACTGACAATCGGGCGGAGGAGGCCTATAAGTATAGATTTACACCCAGACTCAAAACATATAAACACGTTCATACACACTTTTTTTAATTGAACCCACCTTTAGCTGCAGGGTAACAAAAAATCACGTAAACCAGACTTTCAATTAAAAACAAATGCGGAATATAATCTTGAAACATTGTCCCTGCTATAATAGTGAGGACATCCTAATGTACCTAGACGATTTACTTAACACAATCTGTGAAGTTTAAAAGAAAATAAAATAAAGGTACAGTTAAACTAACTCAATCGTCGGCACGGATGTGGCGCATAGCCTCGCAGATTGTCCTCGTTAATCACTCGAAATAAGTCGTGCAGGTGAGAGAACACGCTTCAACATTAGCTTGTGGAGCCGACATACATCGAGCACAGTTTCTAGCTAGCGAATAGTCTCAGTTCGACTGGACCTTTATTTTAAATTAATTACTAATTTAAATTAGAATTAATAAAACATAAAAAATATTTTGTTTTGTGAAACATTTCTTTCTTTGCGTTGCAGATATTTTTGGACTTTTAGTTTTTTATTGTTGGCTTTACATTTCTGTATAATTGAAGTAACGTCTCTCTCTCTCTCTTTCTCTCTCTCTCTGTCCTTTCGTCAGCATTATACCTCGGGAATAACTGCAAGGATTTAGGCTGATAGGTTGTGACCGTATTAAGTGAAATAAGTTAATTTTCACGCGAGCGGGGCCGCGAATAAAACCTAATCAAGAACAGTTAAGGACTGTGACACATTTGCATGAGCCGTATCGCACATGGAAGCGTACATCATTCGCTACCCTTATCGCGACAACATTATCGGTACTTCCTAAATGAATAATGATTACAATGTGTAGTTACTTACATTAAAGGTTAAGCAAAAAATCATTGTGAATATATAATGATGGTAAAGTTTGTTTGTTAGGCAGTTTTGATGTAGGAGTTAATCTCCGGAACTAGATTTCTAATCCTGAAATTCTGAAGCTGTATACTTCCTCGAGTGCTTTAGGCTACTATTCATCCCGAAAGCAAGTTTATTAATTAATCTGACTGTACTTATTTAGCAACTATATGAAACCCTATTTGCACAAAGATTCGCCATAAAACATGAACAAACTCTAGCAATATACTAATTTCGAATTTCACCTAAAACAAATCGTGGGCGTACTCACGACGCGACGCGGCGACAGGACATAGCGACAATAAAATCGCATGCGATCTCTCACAAAAGCGTTAACAAGGGAACCGAGGCGCAGACAAGCGCGTCGCGGTGATAGAATCGCGCGCCAATTTGTACGCACGTCCGCGCAACGATTTATTAGCCACGCGAGAAGTGGTTATTGCTAGATAGTAAGCGCATAGGTGGGCCTGTCCGGATAGCCCACAGTTGGTATTAGGGTGGGCCGTATTACAAGTATTCGTAGAATTCGAATTTGAATTTCGAATTCCTAAAACAAAAATATCGGTTCGATATAAATACTAGAATAGCATGTTTTTATATATTTATTATTAAAATTATTGGAATCGATTTCGTCGTATTTAAATTAAAAAGTTCCGTGTTCTTTATTTAAATATTTTCCTTGATCTTTTATTAAATTCAAGTAGGAATTACAGACCTACTATACTTATAGTGATAAGGCAATGCTAGAACAATGTCATTAAAGGCAAGAATAAATTAGAGCACGCGAAGAATGCGGCTCGGGGTGGCCGTTAATGCAAAAAGAACCAGATAGAATTGATACAGTAGGCGTATTAGGTATTGGTCCGCTATGAGGAATAAATTATAAAGGACAAGCTAGGAATTGACATTATACAGGTTGATAAAGTGGTAGGTTGCTGTTGGGTGGTCTATTATCTACGCTATTGTGACACGTCATTTTTTGGATTGTCCAACAAATTGTATGCGGAGTCAAAAACATTGTTGCAAATCCCTGAAATAGATAAACGATATGCAAAACATACAAACAATGCACACAATTATCTAACCCGAAAGCGTATAGAAAACAACAAAACTCCGATAGTAAAACAAAAACTATAACTCAAAAACGATACTTCTAAAACCACGCCAATTAAATCCGCCAAGTTTACAAGCGCAGCACTCACGCCCTCCAACAAAAGAGTGAAATATAAACGTTAAAACTGCGCGAGAGTCGATCTATCGACACAGGGCCGGCCGTATCGGCGACTGCGATCGCGCCAAGCGCAATATCATTATTGCACCCCCCACCCTACCTTAGTCTGGCTCTGGGCTGAAGTACACTCGCGAACTTCTTGGAGTGGACCATTAGCCGTTCCTGTCGATGTGGGAATTTTTGTATTTGGAACACAGTATTATTATGAATAGTTTTTTTTTTATTTGATACGTCACCTTTTTTTCAATATAGTATATCTGAAAAGGTTAAAATCAAAGGCGTATTTGTAAGAAAAGCGCAACAAAACTTATATATGTATTACGTATACGCCATTACAGGTATACGCCACAAGCCATAAAAAACTGCTTTCTCGCGTTGGACAAATATGACTAGCCTACAATAAAAAGTTGGCAATGTCCGCATATAAAATTATCTACTTGTGTGGACTTAGAAAGCCTCTCAAACTGGTATTGGATGGCCATTTTCTTGTCCTAGTCAAGACACCTTTTTTTCGTTTCTAAGCATTGATATTTTGGTCTTGGAACTTATGTATGGGCATGTGTTTGATAACCATCTCTCCATGGTACCAAGTGGGTCGAAAGTGGTAGGCAGGAGGCCTAGAAGGGAACTGGCTCTCAAGTGCAGCTATCAAAACACTCCGGCAGGTGTTTGGCTACGGTCATGAGTCATCACCGACAAAAAAAAACTATCTTTTTCAAAAAACAAATTAACATGCAATTCAGGCAAGCTCTTTTAATCTACAGATTCACATGAATATATTAAAAATGTGTCGACGAATGTACTTCCAAAGATAAAGGTTTAAAATGTAAATGAGACGTGGCAAAAAAGAATAAGATTATCTCGCTATTAGGTATAAATTAAGGGAGGCGGAATGAGGTATGCGCCACAATTATAATGTCACGAAACTTAGCGATCGAAGTAGCACCTGCGCGCGCGCAATCGCACGACGATCGGCGCGCGCGCACGCTAGCTTGACTGAACCGGAGCTGCCCACCAAATACAATAAAAATTAATATGACTCAATAATGGGTATTTAATTCTTAAATTACCGAGAGTGTGGAGTGTTATTTACATAAAAAGTAAATTTATGATTTTGCTTTTTAGGTTTTCCCAAATTGTCATTCGTAAAAGATGGAATTCTTTTTCAATTTGGAATAAAAAAATACTGAATTTAATTTTTATGACAATCTTAATACCTGGGTGTTACAAGACTGATTTAAACCTTATTTATTAATAAGGGGGATAAAGATTAATGGAGCTGTCATTCTGTTTGACAATAAATTACTTACGATGTAAATTAATGCATTTATTATGCCCTGAAGGAAATGTCCCTCGTAGACTGGTTGTAACAATAATTATGTAAATTTTTGTACTTGGATATTTTTTGTATTTACTAGCAACGGTTATTATATTATTTTAGATTGTTATATAATTATTGTAACAACCTTTTTTGTTAAACTTACATAATAAAATGAACTAATAAAATAAACAAAGTTAAGGTACAATCTACTCTAATTCCTATAACTTATTGTTTAAAACGATATTAAAAAAAAAAAAAAAACAAATCCGTTTGTAGCCCGGCGTACAACAGCACCTACAAAATATTTATTTTTGCGAAAAATTTACAAACTAGCAAATTTTTTGCAATAATTTAGTTTAACGATCCTTAGTTCAAGACCTTCTTGGGGGTACATTTAAAACCTTTTATATAATAATAATAATAATCTTTATTCAAATAAATAAAATGTACATAATTGAAATGAAGTCCCTGACTTCTGAGCTAGGTCTAAACCTGTGTTACCCTCTGAATAGGATCTAGTTTTTAGAATCTAATGTCTACATCTATATACACAATTATACCTACCAGTAGTCGGGATTTTTTGGCGGAACCACAACAGGAACTGAATAAACGAAAGAATATTTTTTGTAAATCTATCGACACTCCCCCATCACTAGCAACAAAGTATCGACACGCTCGCCTCACTACCGCCGTGTAATCGATACGGACTCCACGGACGGACAAACTCACATATTTTATTGTGTGCCAATTAAAATTATTCCCTTCCTTATTGATTGTGAGAGAGTTTCGAACTTGTAGTCTAGTGCAAACACTGCGTTTTGACTTATGCGTTTTGCAAACAGATCGGTTGGCTCGAATGGGACTATATTTGCGCAATTTTAAATAACTGATTTGAAAGTTTGTGCGGATTTATAAAGGTAGTTTTTAGGGTTCCGTAGCCAAATGGCACTTCTAAAGTGTTAAAATGTGTGTACCCCCCCTGTAACTTCTAAAATAATAGAATGATAAAATAAAAAAATATATGTGATGTACAGTACCATGCAAACTTCCACCGAAAATTGGTTTGAACGAGATCTAGTAAGTAGTTTTTTTTTTTAATTCGTCATAAATTGAAATGCATATCAAATACTCAGGTCTATACTACCATTTACTTAGGGGGCGTCCATAAATTACGTGAGGTGTTTTTTAAAATGTTCTGTCCCTCCCTCCCCCCCTGGTGAGATGTCGTGAGATTTTATTCAACCCCCTCCCCCATCCCCCAATCCCACGTGAGATTTTTCAAAATGTGGATTTCTTACGTAAACGCTTTGGATTGTTATTGTAAAAAGAAAAAAAAAATTTGCTTCGTGCTTTTATTGAAGACTAGTTAAGACTAGTAATCAATATTGCTGAGAGTTTGCTCAGCAATATTTGCTGCTGCTGTTTAAGAAGTTAGTAAAATTTAACAATAGAATACTTAAATCGAAGCTACTGAGATTAAAAAAAGAATATCTACTCTAATTCAGTCCATGGAGAGAGAAAAAAATTGCGTGATATTTGCCGAGACCTCCCCCTCTCTCCAACGTAAGATTAGATGAGATTTAACTCGACCCCCTCCCCCCCTTAAACATCTCACGTAATTTGTGGACGCCCCCTTATATACCTACAGGTTTGTACGGAACCCTCAGTGCGCGAGACTAACTCGCACATGGCTGGTTTTTTGTTTTTTACGGTGTCAAGTGATGCACACAAAGCCTAGAATGAACTGGCACTGCAGCTATAGGACGGAACACCGATAGGTGCTTGGCGACAGATTTTCAACTTGAGGGTGGTAGCCGGCCAGGTGGGTACCAGAAAGTACCATACCACCGTGCTATGGTTTCCTTACGATGTTTCCCATATGCGCAAGTATTGTAGGATTCGAACCCGGGACCTTCGTCTCGGCATTCAACGTCAAATTCTTATTTATAGAAATTTAGCTTTTTCGAAACAGCTGTAAAAAAACTTCGATTGAAAATAAGCTTATCTTTATTGTTTTTCAGTTGAGTATAATTTTGATAAGATTCATTATATTATGGGTTCAATAATAACGAAGATAGAGTTCATTACACATTATTATATTATTTTCCTTCTACATATATATTTGTCGAACGCCTGTAATTTCACGGTAGCTGCTTTGAAGTTAATGAATGCAGAGCGATAATGGACCGATAATACACCGATAGCTTGGCGTTTCGAAGGCAATTGTTCAAAATAAGTTTACTTTAAATGCAACTAAGTATGTCATGTTATTCAAGCTGGCCATGATACATAGTTACGTACATTATTAAAAAAAAAACAAATCCAAATTAATTATTAGTTCAAGCTCAACTTTACCTCACAGCCACCGACTAACCTCGTTTCGCTTTTATACGAGGGAAAAAAAAAATGCGTCAACTTGTAAACCTCCTCCGTTTTTTCGTCGGTTAAAAATAGGACTCGATACATTCTACTAATGTGAAACTGACAATTTGAAAACAAATTATATTAATCAAAATCAAAATCAAAAATTCATTCATTCAGTTTAGGCCCTGGTAAGGCACTTATGAACGTTAAATTGGTACATACAGTTGAATTTGCCACCGGTTCGGAGTAGGGTAGACCGGGGACAATAGAACCACTTTTGAAATAACCACTTATAAATCCAAATCTAAAGCTACTGCGTGAAAATCGCAGATACATATGGCATTCTAGACTTATGCTCTATACGTTTTTGGAGAAAAATTTTATTTGATCATTTTAGAACTCTGCAAAATCGAGTATTTGTTCATCGATTCCCTGTGTTACAATTGACCCTTAGTTCGGGTCATTTGTACCAGAAATTCAGATGTCAATAAAACCCAAAATCATGTATTATTTGAATAGTATTTATTGTTTATTTCTTTAACTTAATCAGTCTGTTGAGTTACATTAGTCTCAAGTGTGAGGATTAATAGTAAGACTAAAAACTACAGTACTTATGTTCAACTAATTCTAACATAGTTATCTCAGTTTCAGACAATAAAATAGACTCATGATCAATAACACAGCCAAGGAGATGTTCAAAGGCATCCCTATTTATAATTAAGTAATACTTAATACTACAAAAATATCAAATTATTCAACAGTCACAGATCCTATACAGTTACAATTGTCCCCTGGTACAAGTAACCCCGTTCCTCAAAACAAAACTATATATTATTATTATGAAAATACTGATCAATATAACTAAATAATCAATTTGAAATTGAACATGGATGATGCAGCAGCTCTTACAGACATGCCTTTTACAATTTCTTTATACGCTTGTTCGTACAGCAGAAGATCTTTTGTACCGCGATCTGTTTTTCTCTGTCTTTTCCTCGGCATCTGTAGGTAAGGTAAGAAATAATCTAGTAATTAATGTTCGAGATTTCGATCCGTGACTGCTTATAATGAAAAGCTAAAACAGAAAATAAAGTTAATTATTAAGAGATATATTATTTTCTGGGTCATTTGTAACGCGGGGTTAAATGTAACGCTACAAATGACCCCGACTGTCATGGTACTATTGTCCCCAAATACCCAAAATCACATAAATTACACAAATCTCGGTTTCTATACCTAACTGATCATCAAAAAGTGGCACATTTCAAACGTTGATAACTAACGAATCATAATTCAGTAAAACTTTAAAACCACGGCTATTTCATAGCAAATAATAAGACAAAACATTATTAGTAATTACTTACTTTGATCACTCGAAAACGAAAATGGTCGTCTAGCACTTTCGTCTCGCGTGGCACCGAGCGGCCAACTGGTTAGCAGGTCGGAACACGCTCAAGGCATTCTCGTGTACACTCACATTTGCTTATTTCGGTCTATTTGTCGAAATATGGACGATGTTACTATTGCCCCGTGCTACTATTGCCCCCGGTCTACCCTACACTTAAACTGAGAAGACTCCGGCAAGAAACTCAGCAAGGCTCTTTATTCATTAACAAATACTTATTCCACCAAGTAGCAGACCCTTGGAAGCCCTTGTAGCACTTTATGAATCACGTGTCCATATAAAAAGTCGACTCACACGCATCTGGTTCCGTTAGCGATCTCCGATCAGATCGATCGTTCGAATTGGTCAGTCGATGCACGTGTGCACTACCTTTTGCAATGCAACCTTAACCGACGCAAGAAAGACTTATACACAACTTTTTACAAGCTAATTTCAACCTTTAAATCGTTAGCAAAGAGCTCAAAATTCCAATACACATTCCTGAAAACTGCATTCGTAAGAATTGCATTGAATTTCCACTTCTATTTCAATTGAAGTTACGCGCAGAGTACTTCGTAGCCTTTCCAGTGCCTTTCAATTCTGTTAAATCTAAATTCATCTCTACACATGCGTGATACAGTCTAAATTCGATTGAATGCAATCTTGTTATGCGACTTTTTAGTGGTGTAATAGTAAGTTGGCGCGAAAGCAGACTGCGTACGCGCAGATAGCTCGCGTATGGCGGCTAGACGTTTTACAGACGTTGCTGTCGTGTCAGAATGCGTCGGAATAAGCTTTCTTCACATAAAACTAATTATTGATGCTGTTTGTAAAGCTTTATAAGTAGACTACCTGTCCCCCGCGGTTTCAGCCGCGTTCCCGGGATAAAAAGTTCACCTTTCTACCATCGCACTGCTCGCCGGCGATGGTGAGTTCATCTTCACATCTTTTGCATTGCACTTGTTCATATGTCTGTGCATTGCACGAAGCTTTTATTTAAACTTTTTTTGAATAAAATCGGATTGAGTTTTCAAACATGTGTCAAAATAAAATGTAACACTAAGGAGTATTGATATCAACACCAATGCAAATCACCCCTAAAATAACTTTCTACCCCTTTTTAACCCCGTCAGGAATCACGTTGCCCCATAAAATCTTTGTCCCCGTTTATCATCCCCTTAGGGGTAGAATTTCGGAAAATCTTTTCTTATCGGATGCCTACGTCATACAAAGAACACAACCTCCAAGTTTCAGGTCTCTACGATCAGCGGTTTAGGCTGTGCGTTGATCCATCAGTCAGTCATTCAGGACAAAGCATTTTATATGTATAAGTATATATATGAGCTTTAACCGTCGTTCTTGGACTAGGAAGTTGAAATGCTAGCTTCTACTTTTAAAGAGTCTCCTTCCCCTTAAATATTTTCTAAGTGTGGAGAAAACGATATAGGTATATGCGATGTATCTCTGATCAAAAATTCAGTTTCCGTCACTGAAAATGGACAAAACCTTAAAGTGCTTGCCGACATGCAGTTTCTCAAACAAGTAGCAATTATTTTACATCCTTTGACTCAAGTTTTTAAATTACACAACCAATATTTTAATTTACTCAATGCACTCAACACATCCTTATTTGTTTGTATAGGTATTGTGTGAGTAGGATGCATTATCTTTCCATCAGTGACTCATAGTTGTGTGGTATCGGTTGACTCACATACTCAAGTTATCACTTTTACATACTAATATCAACTATCTGTTATTAACTTATGCATATTTATAGTTATATTTGAAGCAAGCGCAAACATTATGCTGTTCAATCAATACTTTATAAGTTAAATGATGGTTTATGCTTATCGACCAATATTTATGTTACTCGAACTTATGTTTTTCAAAAGGCACCCGCCATCTTAAATCTGGGTGTGTTATTTCCTTGAATTGTCGTCACTCTACGACCAGTGCGAACTGACTTGTATTATACTTAGAGAAGAATATTACAACGTGGCGAAATTTATATTACCTTAGAATAAATCTTAGTTAATTCTGAGGTTCTAAATCCTCCAATTCCTCCTTTATCGACATAAAAATCGATGTACAGAGTGTATTAAAAATATCATATAACCCTTTTAAAAAATAACACATTGATATGACATTCCAAACAGCAGGAACTTTTGGGTACGGTCTCAAACAGGGATGGCTTCGGTCGGGGCGGGGATAGGTCAGATATTTCAATTCTGTGTCGGATATTGGCGGGTGGCGTGACGGCGCATACATCTCGAGATCGCCTGTCCGCCGCCTTATCTTTATATTGAAATCTTGTGTGTGCCGTGCACTATGAGTTATGCGGGGTAGGTTTTATGAACGGATGTTGTGTGCGAATCCAGAAATATGTTGATAAGGGTATATTTGGTTTGATTAAGTTTGTCTATGATCAGATCTGTAGGCAGTTCAATGAACTTAGATGCTGCATCATTGCAAATAGATGCCAATACAAAAAAAAACATTTAGGATTATTTATGGATACTTGGAGATACTGGATTAAATAAATGAAAGAGCCGTTATAAAATATTAAATTTAAATGTTATAATAATTTTAAGAGCACCCAGATCATCAAAAAGATGTTTAATTCAATCATATTTTTTACTGTCAGACATTTTTTTCACTGTTCTTTACAACCTTTTATGTAGATTCTGCGGTTGAGCTGTGCGTTGAATTCTTTCCTTGTATGAATATAGAAAATAGATTTTGGGTGTATTAGCTTTTCTCATAATTATGACAACCGTGTCATTAAAACAGTAGCTTTATACGTACAGGCTGATTATATTTTGAAGTTATAACCAAACTAAAAAATCTTGTAACATTAGAATATTTTCAATATGACACAGTGGGTTGTCAAGAGTGATCTCGGCTGCGGTTCCGCAATTTCCTATTCCGTCCGTCAGTCAGTGTCACCAAGTTTATTTCGTTGTAACATTTTATTTTATATTCGCTCTTGACATAATAGATCTGCATCACTATATTTTTGTACTAAGATCATAGTGGTTTTAATGTATTTTAATTAGAACACATAATGTTTAGGTACTTACAATTTGAATAAATACGTAACGAACATCTTATATTAAAATTATGAAATTTAGTTTTATTACAATAAAATAAAAACATACACAGAAGAACATATTATTCAATAATAATATGTATATTTTAATTACGGTGATCAGATACGTATGATGATTAAAATATTAACATATAACTAAAGCCGTATTTACATCCATTGTCATAATACAAAACACACGGCAACTTAACAGATAAATACAAATTGAAATAAACCCTCTTTAACAACTATCTAATAACGGATCGCAGCCAGTTTTCACTTCGAATAATTCGTATTTCAAATCAACAAAACAAAGGAGCATCATTCAAACGAATGAAGTGAACGAATGAACGAATAGATTGAGTAAACAATATCTTATTTTGCAATAATCCCGCGGGAAGCGTTGCTAATTTCCTGAAAGAGATGGAAACTCAGCTTTAACCGGTCGCTATTTTAAACTTCTGTTTACATTAAACGATTGTTTTGAATATAAAATAGGGGTAGGTATCTATAATGTTGTTTTCCTTTTAAATTTATAATAGTCACTTTGCTTTTACACTAATGCAATCATTTCATATAATTTTATCCTAGTGCCAAAGTTGATATAAAACAGTCGTATAACCTAAAGTAGGTATTATGAATAAAGGTTATGTTAAATGTGGTTAGAAAAGATTCAGCCTCTATAGGAGTCAAAGTTCCTTGAATAGGCAATATTAATCCAAAAAAATATTCTAATTTATTTCCTACTCATTTTGGTGTAAGTTATAGTCTTATTGATATTATTTCTTCCCACTTAGTTACTCAATAACGCATGGCTGAACGGAGTTTATTGCAATTTCTTTTATTTTGGAATAAAAGATATGATACTTTTTATCGTAAGGAAACATTATATTCCCACGTTCATAGGTATATGACAATAGCATTTTAGTCTTCAGATAAAGTAAAACTAGACCTAGAAAGTAAAATTAGATACAATAAGGTATTATTCGTTTAATTCCCAATTTGTTTATAAAATCGATTAATCGACTCCTTTTAAATAATATACACTAATACATTTTATAAAAATGTGGTCAAAATAATCAGAGATAAACTAAAATAATTAAAAAAATCTAAAAACATCTAAAAAAATATTATACAAAATGTTAATCATAACTTCGACGACACTCAGAGCAGAGGCAGCAATTTGTCACACTCGCCAAGTTAATAAAGCTGCAAGAAGTGGCAAGTTCTTTGTCTGTGAGCGCGGTTGGATTTATCGGAGACTCCTCCCGGGGCCGCTTCATTTCCTGAGCTCGCCTCTTGTCGAACTTGGAAAATGGCTCAAGGAGTAACCGGTAGCGAGACGAGACGGCATTTAATTGAGAATGTAGCTCTTCCAGGGGACCATATTTGTATTTTATCAAGAGTCGGTTATTTTGATATTTGCGTTTGTGCCTTTTTTACTGGCATTAATTAATTGAATTTAATTTCATTAAAAAAGTAGGTAATGCTAAGTTAGTTAGCTTACTTTCCCTGAAGCACAGAATATTCCATATTACTACGTAATTAAAAAAACAAAATAGTTAAAAGGAAAATGATTTATGTTGATCTATCATACCGTTAACATTTTTTTTATACCACTAAGGTGGCAAACAAGCATACAGTCCGTCTGATGGTAAGCAGTTACCGTAGCCTATGGACGATTGCAACACCAGGGGTAACACGCGTTGCCGACCCTGAAGAAAACTCTTCACACCCTTTTTGAAGAACCCCATGCTGTACTCCAATGGGAAAACAACGGCGGGAACTCATTCTACAGTCCGAGCGTCCGCGGAAGAAAACTCCTTTCAGCCCGCACAGTTCGAAACAATTCTGGTTTCAATGTGTGTGGATGGAGTCCCCTTTGATGGCGCATCTGCATATATTATAATGATAAAAATGTTATGTTACATGCAAAATATAATAATGTTTGTCATCAAGCTTTTAAAGAGGCTATTTATAAGTCATATTTTATATTTCCCCAAAAGAAATACGAGTTAAGATAGCAATAATACATAAAATATTTAAATTTACGATAAGTCGCATAGCCAGATGCATAATAATGCATCGTATTTGATTGAAGATCTAGATGGCACTTAAAATAAAAAGCACTTACACAATATTGATAAAATTTATGATTTTATTTTTTATAGTTTCTTCATAACAAATAGTTATTGTCGTAAGTTTTTCAATAAAAAATAACATTTTTATTCGTTCTATAAATATAATATTAGTATTATGATCACTTTATCTCCTACGCATCCCTGTTCTTATCACAATCGCGTTTGACTTTTTTTTCAGATGATTGATGCAAAAATCTGAAAAAAGTTATATTTTCAGACTCCTTACGAAATAGGAATAAATTGATACATGTTCTGAGAGACAAACAGATAGACAAACATGACGAAATGTTAAATATATTAAAGTTACCCTAAGCTTGTGACATGTACCACACACTAACACCAGAATGCTAGAGGATAATCATATTGTTTTGTTTTTGATTCATTGCACTTTGCAGTCATAAAGTTTGTATTTATAACATTTCTTGGCGCAATCGGATATTTGCATATTAATATCTATCCAAAACTATAAGTAGAGGCGACATGTTACGAATGTTGTAGCTGGTCATTGTTCATTGTTTTTATCTTTTAGAAAAAAACGGAACCCTTATAGGATCACTTTGTTGTCCGTCTGTCTTTCAGTTAGAGGGTTTTTTTTTATACCACTTAGTCGGTAAACAAGCATACGGCCCAACTGATGGTAAGCGGTTACCGTAGCCATATGGACGCTTGCAACACAAGAAGCATCGCTCACGCGTTACAGACCTTTCCCCCCTCCCCAATGAGCTCTGGCGACCTTACTCACGCGCAGGAACACAACTTTACACAACATAAAGTTATTTGGCTGCGGTATTCTGTAAGGTGGAGGTTACTTCCCCAGTCGAGCTGCTCTTTGAGCAAATAAACGCTATGCTCTACCTCTCTCAAAAGGTAAGCTGCGAGGAATTTGAAAAATAGGTATTTGAAGAAACTATTGCCGTCGCGCTTTGCCGCTATGATATGCGCTATGTGCGATAGGGACATCTGCAGCTCAGACCGATTTATTCACAAAAAAAATTACGAAATCGACGTTTCGTTTTCCCCATTTTCCTCCTTGAAAACTGAGCCGATTCAATTATTTTATACATAAAAATTTTAAGTAAGGTGTTATCTAGGTCCCTATTACTTTCTTTTATGTTAAAATCTTTTCGAATTTGTCTGGTAGTCAGTTAGTTGTAATTTTTGGAGGGCCATAATTTCTTTAATAATTAGTTGCTGAAAAATAGGAAGTAACATGGACGTGTGCAAAGCAGAACTTGATTATATGAAAAAAAAAATGATGACTCTAGAGGCATTATTCAGGAAGAAAACAGGGGAATACATTTGTATGGAATAATCGCAGCTCAACTCCCGTCTTAACGTTGTTTAACATAACGGTTCTGCATAAACGCTGTATTCTTTGACACTAAATTGGTTATTTACTAATAGATTTTTAATATCTCTTTCAGGTAAGTACAAACTTACAAAGGACTAACTCAGCATCGACAGCAGCTTTTTTGGTAAATCGGAAAAATCATTATTTTTCAATTTGAGAATTTGTTTGAGAATGTGAGATTGTAGACAAATACTTTGTCTACAATCTTACCATGGTAATTAATGATTTGTAGCCGAAGGGGGTAAGAATGCGACAAAGTACCGGTACTTTGTAGTACCTGGTTAGCTTCCATCCTCAAAAATGATAAATCTGGCAGCACCTGGCACCTTCTGGTATGCTTCAGTAGCTACACTTGGCGGTTCCATCTTTGTCTAAATTTAGCTGTACCCCACGATTTCACTCGCGTTTTTAGTAGTTCTGAAAATTACCACATATACACAAACTCACAAAATTCTTAATCTGCATAATATTAATATAAACAACCTGGTTAAGATTCACCTTACGCGCCGCAGGTCGTGGGTTCGATTCCCACACAGGAAATGCATTTGTGTGCATAAACATGTCTGTATGTCCTGAGTCTGGGTGTAATTATGTATATTAAGTATGTATTTACAAACAAAAAGTAGTATATGTATTATATCAGTTATCTGGTTTCCATAGTACAAGCTCTGCTTAGTTTGGGATCAAATGACCGTGTGTGAGGAATGTCCCAGGATATATTTAAAGGTTGTGTTCATCAACATGCAGCATGCAATAACTTTATGTTGTGTAAAGTTGTGTTCCTGCGCGTGAGTAAGGTCGCCAGAGCTCATAGGGGAGGAGGGAAAGGTTGGTAACGCGTGAGCGATGCTTCTTGTGTTGCAAGCGTCCATATGGCTACGGTAACCGCTTACCATCGGCAGGCCGTATGCTTGTTTACCGACATTGTTGTATAAAAAAAAAAAATGCAGTCAATAGTTAAACAACGGCTAAATTAACGTTCTCATACATTTGCTGTTAAACCCTGGTTCAACTCTTGATTACTTTGAGATACAGATTAATAATAGCCAACAGAACCCTATTAGTTGTTTCGTTACAGCTACCAGTACTAAATGATAATGCCAATACGGTGTTTCGTGGGAATATCCTAACATTTGTGTTATCCGCGTATCGGTTGCGCAAGCGCCGCGTGCAGCCATCTAATCGAGATATTGCCTGTATTCGAGTTACCACTCGATTGCAAATTATTGCCGAATAATAAGGTTGATAACGGCTTCAATCTGTATGTTGTGTGTAGGAGTAGGTATAGTATGTTGGTTATAAAATACCCACCAAAAACATTTTTATGTAACATGTTGCCAAGACGGGACCATATTAATATTATGGATACTGGATACGACACTATTTATACGATAAGGTGGTAACTGGCAAACCACCATACAATATTATGTTATTTTAGTCCACGGAATAAAAAATCAGACTACAATAGTAGTTGGAAGATCCGATTAAGAATCCGAAACTGAATAATTGATAAACAATTTTCAAAATTCAAATGAAGAACATAATTAACTCCACAAGCACGTCATCTGCTTACGAATCCAAATCCGTCGACAATCACGTTAATTGCCGAATGGCCACTTTTGCCAGGAGTACTGTGGCGATCGGCCCGCGAAGGCAGATTAGCCGCGCTCAGCCCCTTCACGTTGCCGCGTGATGGTTCTCTGTGGTACTCCAAGTGATCATATCTGACTGCTCTTTCCAGTACCGCTGCGCTGGCCCTTTGAGAGGTTATTGATACGGCGCTAAGAGGAAGGAATCTTTTGCGTTTCTAGATGGTTTGCTATTTTTCTTTGCGGATTCGTTTCCTGATTCATGGCGTTTCTCATTGATTTTGTGTTTGGGAATATATTGGTAATACTAATACTATAGCGAGTTAAAGGTACCTATCCCCCATACAAACTAGCCCGTCATCTACATACTTACATAACTTTGAAAAAGTACTATATTGAAAATCTATATGGAATATATGTATAAGTCTAAGGTATAAGTATATTGTTTACTCTCACTCAGACTACCGAATATACCACAGATGTGAGTAAAGGAGCTCCCTCTATCGATTAGTTACAACAATATCTCTTACGTCTACAATCTCAGTATTATCTATGCTACTGGGAGGCTACAACCAGTTGACAAAGTGCACTACGTGATATTGCAGCCATTACTCCCGGTGATTCATATCGACCCCCACCCGGGCCCCCACGGGCCTGCTCTACCCCCAAGCTTTCTCAGATAACCGCCTGCACGTTACCCGATATACCTATTAAGGCTGCCAACCTAAACAACAGTGCCCAATCGAGCGAACGACAAAAAACAGAAACGTCAAAGTGACAGTTTGAAAAAACGCGCTGAAACTACCGCGCGAAAAGCACCGGTGAGCCGAAACAATCAACAAATTCACATCATACAAACGGATCGGACATTTATTGTTCGCTATCGGTGTGTTCCACCTCTGTTGTTTACAACAGAGACGCCCAATTTGCAGTCTTTTTTTATCTTATTTTTTTGCGGTTTTTTTTCAGTGCCAAACAAAGAGTCGATATGACAGGTCTCAATGTGCACGGACGATATCGGTGCTCGGGCACGACCAAAAACGAGAATCAAGTAATCGAGCAATCGAGTAAAAACAGAAGGAGCGGCCATCGAGCGGGCCCACCGGCGCGTGACAATTGCATCTGCAGTCGAATTGCAGACGCCATGTTGGATTATTGCGCCTCTCTATTTCGATTAAGTGTCTCGCGGCGGCTTTGTTTTAGCTTGCTATCGTGTCGCTGTGCGAACATTCATAAATGCGTTTATTAAATGAATTTGCCAATGTTTAAAACTTCTCCATAACACTTTTTGCTGAAAATCAAGTTGAAGGTACCTAGTCATCAGTCAAACTAAAAGAACCTTCTCTCTCACTTTTTTCTATAAGCTAATAATGACGCAATAAATTATATTTGATATAATATGATAGTGGCCCTGATTCTGTTGTTTACAACTAAACTAATTTTAATCACTTTATGTCTCTTTCTAACAAAGATCATAATTATGAAAAGGATGTAAGAAATTTAGTCCTGTCAAATTAGTCCAATGCTTGTTTTCAATATAAATTTAGTCGCCATCTATCGCAGTTACACCTAAATACACGCAAAATAATACGGCAAAGATTAATTTGAGGGCTTTAAATATATTTTATCCTTTTTCAATAATGTTCGTAAGAAAGAGATGTGATGTGACTAAAATTAGTTTAGTGCAATTTACAAAAGAATCACCATTATCTAGCGAGAACCAAACAAATACACAACACATGCTAGTTCACAGTTTCGGAGTAAAATCACCTTCTAACCTTTCTCAGAAGGCCCGCGCACAATAGTGTTGTGCCTTAAAATATTCTTATTTTAATCGACTTGGTGTATCGAGGAGGCGAGTATCAAGCCCGCTCGTGTGGAACATAGATAGTGACGGACGGTGGGCGGTCTTAGTCGATATGAGACGCGGGGCGCAAATATCTATTCATATTTTTCAATTTCTCACCGAATTTTTCCGCGGAGTTCATCTTTTTGGATCAGTGCCTATTGACGGTAACTGAACTGTTTGCATTGATTTATTTAAACGTTAATATTGAATTGTTAATAGTCATCAGCTTAATATATTAATCTAGGAAAAGTTTGTAGGTAAGAGTTTTATGAAAATAGGTACCTATATTTATAGCAAAATAACGAATATGAAATAGGGAGTTTCCTGGGTAAAAAAAATAATATTTCTAATTAGTCCGTCAGTTAGATTATCAAAAAATATTGGACACGTATTATTTGCTTCACCAAATCATTAACAATTGACGAAGATAAAGCGCGACTTAGTTCGGGAGTGGGGGCTCGTGACGTCACTTGTTACTAAAAAGTGTACCACACCGTGACGTGACGCGGAACTTCAACAAACCATTTCCTGGTATTTTTTTGTTTAATTGACAAAAGAAAAGGACTTTTTGGCGGGAACTTGCAGAGTGACGTAGCATTTTCATTTTTATTTTCATAAATTTGTGTATTTTGAGTTTTATTGTGTATTTTTGGTGGTATTTTACCCAATAAAGATCATCCATGTGCACCAGTGAAGTGAAATGAAATGAATTATGTGTATCGTGACTTTTCAAGTTGTCTCAAAATGTCCGTGAAGAGCTTTAGTACAATGACCACCATTGTAGTAAAACATGACTTTTATGGACGGTGACTGCACTGAAAAAAAACTTTATTTAACAGTAACACAAAATTTGACTACTAGTAACCTAAACAGAGTGACTTGCGAACTAAAACTTACCAGTAACAAAACTAGTTTTAGTTCATTACTAAATTATATGATTAAATCAAAGAGATATACTATTAAATGTAAATAAAAATAGTTTCCCGACAACAAAACGTCAACTTACATAAATAGATTTGTAGAACCTTTTTTTCAGTGTGACTGAGGACTATAATGTGAAGTGATTTATTGTGACTGGAAACTATAATATAACTCGACACTGGCAGAAATTAGCCCTAATTTGGGCTTGGTTGCCAAAATTAAAAATAAGAAGAAGAAGACAAAAGAAAAAATTCGTGTCTAATATTTTTTGATAATGTAGGCTCAGAGTAGATAAATACTGTATTAAATAGATTAGACGGACTAAATAGATTTTTTCAGGAAAGTAGCCTATTGCAACATTGTCAGATTTAAGTAATCTAAAGCGCGAAAACGAGCTGTCTAAAGTTGAAATTGGAATCAATCAATCCACAATTTAACTCGCAAGTGAATACCCCTATTCTGGCTTAAAGCCCGTGTCTCGATCTCCCGTCAATCATAGCTCGTGAACTTTGACAATTTAAAAAAGTTTTCGTTCTTTCCCGCGCGAGGAATTGAGATCTCGATTTGACGTTTGGAACAAAGCGCCCGAGAGGCGACGCGTCAGCCTCGAAAATTAAAATCTCGTGTTAGTTGGCAATGTTGGCAGCAGTGACGGCTGTCGCACGCCACACGCTGCCGGCTGTGTTGCCAGTTCGATTTCAGGCTTGTTCTAAATATGTCAACACTTCTTTGTTATCGAGCGACGTGCGCGCGGAAATGAAAGTCCATCGAGTAGACGACTCCATTATCGACGCATCGCATATTATATTGCGTCGCGCATTCAGATCAGACTAGCGAATTAACAGCCAATTTTATTCGTTTCATGAACTTACTTGTGAAAGCCTACACAAACAAGTGATCAATAGAAATAAAATCTCAGTTTCAGTGTCTCTCCTGTCCCCTTACCTACTTAATAAACATGAAATCTTAGAAAATATATACGTCTAGAACGACCATGCCCATACTACATGATTTTTAAAAAGTGGCCAACTTTGCTACGTCTTATGCTCGTGGTATTCTGCTTGTCATAGTGAAGTTTCTAATGTTACCAGTTGTTGAAAAAATCCAATAAAATGGGGGACAAATATATTACGGTTTCGATATCCTTGTAAACTGCGAAAATAAAAGTTGAATCGGGATAATACATGATAATATAAATAAGAGTAATGGCGCCGATATTAATTTAATACTTATTATTTTTACTTATCTTACTATCGAGTGAAATCGAGTGAAATCGAGTCAACACGAGTCAAATCAAGTTAAATCCAGACAAATCGTGTGAAATTGAGTCAAATCAAGTGAAATCGAGTCAAATCAAGTCAAAACGAGCAAATCAAATCAAATCAAGTGAAATTGAGTCAAAACAAGCAAATCGAGTCAACTCGATTCAAATCATGTCAAGCCGAGTCAAACCAAGTCCAATGAAGTCAAATCGAGCAAATCTAGTCAAATCGAGCCAAATCCAGTCAAACCAAGTCAAATTGAGTCAAATCGATTCAAATCATGTCAAATCATGTCAAACCGAGTCAAACCAAGTCAAATCTAGTCAAATCAAGTCAAATCGAGTCAAATCCAGTCAAAACAAGTCAAATCGAGTCAAATCAAGTGAAATTGAGTCAAAACAAGCAAATCGAGTCAAATCATGTCAAACCGAGTCAAACTAAGTCAAATAGAGCAAATCAAGTCAAATCGAGCCAATCTGACCACTGGAAGTGGGTGAAATTCGACTTGCAAGATTTGGTCCGAAAAAATACAAATATTGCAAGTAAAATGAAAGCTTGTAAAAAATACTTGCCTTGCAAGGCACTGCTACCTTTTTTAATCTCCGGCGTCCCTGCTTATTTACAAAATACATGTAATTTTTATTGAAATGGTCAGAGCCACAGATTACAGAAAGGATGGAGCGCGCGGAACACGGGAGTGAGGCCAAAAAAGCAAATACAAATTGAAAAACACGTACCTGGTATTCGCTTTTGAATGTGTATTTGCTTTGTTTAACAAACTTTATTTAACAAAAAACACTCCTTTATAAAGAAACTGTGGTTAAACAATGCAAATACAAACTGGAAAACGAATACCAGGTATCAGATTTTCAATTTGTATTTGCTTTTTTGGCTTCACTTTCGTGTTCCGCGCACTCCATCTGAATTATTCTGTAATCTGTGGTCAAAGCAAAGAACAGATATTTTGGCTAGTTTCCAGAGATCTTCACTACGGCTTTTCCGAATGATGTCTATTCATTGGCTTCTTAAAATTGGATCAATTGGTATTCTGTAAAAAAAAGTCTCATTTTCAACTAAAAAAACAATTTAAAAACGTGACATCCACTGTCGAGAATGACATCAGTCATAAAAAAAAAGACCGCCATTTTAAAATTCAATTCGAGATTTTCACAAAATGGACGTCACACGCATAATAACAGACTATGATCGAAAAATCCGAAAACGATAAACACGTCAACTTCGCACACGTCACCGTCGCTTTTTATATATAAGTATCTACATACTCGTATTTAGCTATTGACTGATATTACCATGGGAGTTTCGAGTTCATAAACTGGCAGGACAGGCAATACGTAAATATGGCGCTCACTCAAAATAATTTATTTTCGAAAAATTTCAATGGCTTATATTGCAGGAACTAATAGGAAATATTGTTACTTACTGATGATAGCTGAGTTTTTTTGTTGATCTAGATCGACCTATGTAGTTTCTGCACACTTTTATCACACAAAAAGACATTCTGGAACAATACACTTTTGGTGAATTTGGTTGTGTCCCAGTGACGTCTCGATTGACACTGAGGGCGAGAAAATGATTTGCGCCCTAACAGTTAGAGGACATTTTTATCTACGCGTAAACAGCTTCGTAGTTCAGTCTTGATATATCATTAGTCAAAGCATGAAATATTTTATAAACCCCGCAAAACGTAACAACAACATAACGGTTTTGGCCGCGAATAGTCGCGATTCGCCGGCATGCCATAGAAATTCGCATTTTTATCCCGGGGTTCTAAAAATATTTTAAATGGCTCAAGTTATTCCTTAGGCACCAAGGATCAATTATAACGTCATTCTAACGTGTCTAAAAATCTTTATTTTTTTGTACAAATCTCGCCATGATTCTTTATATAAAAGGAAACTCATACAAGTTCATATCATACAAATTATTGTTAAAAGAAAACATTTTAATACAAGCTTTTTATGGTGACTTTACTTGTATTGTCATACAATATAATAATAAATGTATACAAAATTTCAGCTCAATTGGACACTGGGAAGTGGGTCTTTAACTTGCAAGATACGATTACAGACACCGATCAGGTGAAACTAAATTAAAGATTTTAAAACAGTAGAACTTAATAAATCGTCAAGAATCCAAAATCATAATTCCAAAATTGAAAATCAGCCAGTGGTTCAAACACTTCGTGTAATAAAAAAATCTCACACAAAATTCCATTTTCAAACTTCCGCGCGATAATTCGCGGAAATGCGAAGAAAACTTACATGAGTGACGTATCAGAGTGCGGCAGGCGCCTGCTAGATATCCGCGTATTTACCTGGTGCGTCGCTCACTCGTCAGCCGGGCTAAGCCGTTCCCGCTGCCTCTATTCTGTGTACAGTTGGAAAAAGTTTTTGACTGTTGTGTGTGATAGCGGTGCCATTTGAACTGGAGTTTGTGCCATCGACTGTCTCTTGTTGGAGCTTATGAAAAACCGGCGTGAAAGTTTGTGGATTTGCGAACTGATTTCAATTCTTTTTATTTTTACTTGTCGTAAATTGTATTAATCTTTAGTAAATTGTATTAATCTTGCTCTGTAGTAAAGTATACGTCAACATCCCTGAATAATTTCGCAACACTTGCTTATTGCAAAAACATTAACTTTGTTTGACATGATCAAAAGCCAAGACCTTAAGGCGTCTTCCTAATTGGCGACGATCGTACGATCAAACGATGCGATTTCGTCGCACGATCGCGTTGATGTTCCTGTGCTCGCGCGATGACTTGCGAGCTTCAATTAGGATACTCTAAAGCGTTTTGTGTATTTAATCTCGTCGTGCGACGAAATCGCATCGTTTGATCGTACGATCCTCGCCAATTAGGACGACGCCTAACGGACGTATCATAAATTTTAGACATAATTGATTATCCGAAAACATGAATAAGAAGAATAAATCCGAATTCAAATTAGCAATTAAGAAATCCAAAAAATCTTACTTGTAATCTAATCTGTACCACAATTTTTCAACATACAAACAATTTCACGTGTACATAAATCACGCAGCTTTTGCTTGTATAGATTTTTCGCAAATTCTAAGTTATAAAATATGGCTTGACTTCGCTGTGTATCGTCACACGTCACCTGTCCGCTGTGATTGCGATCGCCGTCCGCGGCGACATTATGTTTGCTCAATCGTCAAAAATTCTTTTGTCCCCAAAAGATAACACTCGCACCACTGGGGATCGTTTTCGTCGTTACGTGACTTTTTAAAACTTATATCGTAGTTCTGGTGGTAGAGAAAATTTTGCTATATTATAAAATAATATGAATCAAGACACTGGCAGCTGAAAACTATTTGATAAATATAAAAGTTTTCATAGAAGAAGAAGAAGAACTATCGGTTGAATTAAAAAAGCATTCTTTATTTTTTAAATAAATTAGCTCTTATAGAAATATAAATAAACCTGTCAAAGGGGACTCGGTCCAGACCTCAACAGTAAGTTCATACGAACTAAAATCTTGTTTTAGACTATAAGGCATTCTTATGTGTTTGCATAATTTTAATGGCTTTATCTTTTTCTTTGATTCTTATATTATTAATATTTTTTTGTCAAAGGCTGACCAACTTTTTTTTTTTTTTTTTTTATACCACTGCGGTGGCAAACAAGCATACGGCCCGCCTGATGGTAAGCAGTTACCGTAGCCTATGGACGCTTGCAACACCAGGGGTATCACTCGCGCGTTGCCGACCCTGAAGAAACCTTTTCACACCCTTTTTGAAGAACCCCATGCTGTACTCCATTGGGAAAACCACGGCGGGGAGCTCATTCCACAGCCCGAGCGTCCGCGGAAGAAAACTCCTTTTAGCCCGCACAGTTCGAAACAGTTCTGGTTTCAATGTGTGTGGATGGATTCCCCGTCGATGGCGAGAGTTGCGATGGTGGAAGGTAGCCGTGGGCATCAAGTCAAACAATTCCTTAGAACACTCTCCGTTGTACAAGCGGTAGAACACACATAAGGAGGCAAAGTCTCTCCTCAGACTGAGGGGCTCTAAACCGCTTGTGAGCTCGGGATCGTCAACAATTCTGGCGGCACGTCGCTGGACCGAGTCTAAATCTCCCGCCCATAGATGACAGCAGTACTTCATATGAGGCCGGACCTGCGACTTATAAAGTTGCAGCCTTTGCCCCGATGTGAAGTACTGCCTCGCTCTGTTGAGCACTCCAAGCTTTTTGGATGCCAGCTTAACCTTGTCTTCCAAATGACTTCGGAACAAAACGTCGCTAGAAATGTCGACGCCAAGGATCCCGATGCTTTGACTGATGTTCAAGGAAGTGTTCTGGAATTGTGGAGCCACAGACCATGGGGTTTTCTTAGCGGTGAACGCGCAGGCTTGGGTCTTAGTGGGGTTGAAATGGACTAGGTTTAGTCGACCCCAATCGGAGACACTACTTAGTGTACTCTCGATTTCAGACACCAGCCGTTCGCGGCTTTCCTCTACCTCGGAACGAGGGATATTTGCACGGCCCGTATAATGGGCGTCCCCTGTACTATCGTCCGCATAGCAATGAATGCCGTCAATAGACAGCATATCATTGATATGCAGAAGGAACAGTGTTGGGGACAGCACAGAGCCTTGCGGGACGCCGGCATTTATGTCCATGCTATCGGAGCAGCTACCGTCGACGACGGCTCTTATGCATCTGCTGGACAGAAAGCTGGCGATCCATTTGCATAATCCCTCGGGAAGCCCGTATGCTGGTAACTTCGTGAGAAGACCCCTGTGCCAGACCCGATCGAACGCCTTCGCCACATCTAGGCTCACTGCCAATGCCTCACCTTGACTCTCAATGGCGAGTGACCAACGGTGCGTGAGATACACAAGGAGGTCACCAGCTGAGCGACTGTGGCGGAAGCCATATTGTCTGTCGCTCAACAACTCGTGATCCTCCAGGTATCTCAAAAGCTGCGTGTTGATCACACGCTCCATGACTTTAGAGAGAAGGGAGGTGATGGCGATAGGCCTGTAATTCGTCGGGTCTGATCTGTCGCCCTTTTTGGGCACTGGGTGCACGTGGGCAGTCTTCCACGAACCTGATGTTATTTTTATACAACTAAGTCGGCAAACGATCCTACGGCTCGGCTACTTTGTAATTATTCTTAGGTGAAAAGAACAGAAGATAATATATCGATGGTGAAAAGAAACAAAATTAAGAAGCCATTAATATTTAAAAGTATATGAACAAATTGATAGTTGTAAGTGGGCTGCATTTGTTTATCTTACAGAAACGAGTAATTCTAGTACACTCAATTAGATACTGAGTGCTGAAATTGTTGAACTAAAAGTAGTTTTTGATAATTATAATGCACTGGAAAGTGTATAAAACATACATTTACATTTTAATCACTCGTTTACTTTATCGAAGGTTCTTTGCAAAATAAAATGTATTTCATTTATCAGCTAAAAACGTTTTCGTTTGCTTTTTAATAAATAATACAATTGTTAAAAAATTTATAACTATGTAATAATTGTATTGATCGAACTTATTACATATGGATGTGGCTATCACAGGTAAAATTAGCTTACGAAATGATCTATATGCCCAGTTTGGCAATAAAAATTGGTAAGCAAAATGATTCGTTTTTTTAACCGACTTCAAAAAAAGGAGGAGGTTCTACGGTTGTGTTTTTTTTTTTTTTTAATGTTTGTTACCTCATATTCCGTCATTTTTTAACCGATTGTACACTTCCCGTTTGGTCCCATTGTCATCAGATCAGGATTTGGTTACGTCTTAGTGTAGTTTAAAGTCAGTATAAGTATTTTGTAAAACAGTCCAATTATGTTTATTGAAACCGGGCATAAGTGAGACTAAACTATAACTATACTTAAATAATTAAAACAATATATAGGTGGGTTGAAAAGGGACAGTTAGGACAAACTACTTTAGAGCTGAATTCATATGGTCTTAGGAGAGACTCCCAAACATTTTGAGTAATTGCCATCGGCAACTACAGATGTTGAAAAAAACTAATTATTTTCACACTCTCACTCATATTTTATTTTCCTAACATAATGTTTGGGAAAAGATTGTTCCGATTAATGGCTTTTCTAGTACCTTAACCGAACTATGCCCCATATAGAGCCTTTTGATCCTTACCTATCAGAGACAGGATCGATTAAGTAAATTTTTTTTCGGACATAGTTTTCTCTATGACGGTATTTTTTTTAGAAATGTCTTTAGCAATAATTCAAAAAATTATTGCTATCGAAAAAGTTCAAAGAGACCTAATTCTCCTAAGCTGCCCTCACTGACCCATCTCAAATATCAATCCTGTATACTGGGTGGAGATTTCGAGATGCCATATTTTCGAAACCTATGTTGCATTAGTCATGCTGAACAACTTTTACTACGCGAACAACACTGAATTCTCAATTAAAAAAATACTTTTCATACATTACGATCGAGTAAGGTTGACAATAACTATGAGAAGTAAAAATATTTTTTTTGAGTACTTATTCGCTATTGGTCCCATAGTAAAAGTTGTTCAGCATGACTAACCCAACATAGGTTTCGAAAATATGCCATCTCGAAATCTACACCTGTTATACCTAGCTTAAATCGCTGCCTGCAGCGATCTCAAAAAGCTAGCGACGTTACCTCGTTGAATTGCGAGGCTAATGTTGCCCGATTTAAATATTTCATTAGTTATACATGTTTTAGCGACCAACGCATAAATAAATCGATATAATTTTTTATCATCTCATTTCATTAGTATTGTGTAAGAGGTATGTATAGAAGAGTCCGTCTAATGTGTCCATATTTTTGATCGTTATCATAGTGTGTAATCCGGCGTGTCGACCGATAATGTGAATCGTAAAAATCGCGCTTGATTAAACCTTTATCGGTTTTTTACCGATAACAGTGTTGCGGTTGGTCGCCAGCCGTTAGTGCTTGCCCGATTGTCGTCGGCGTACGTTCATCTACGTGATTCTGTTTGAAACTTGTTTTTCGTGTTTATGTGAACTTTTATTTTAATTGGGTGTGTATTTTTTTTATTGATAATATTGTTTCTTGTGATTCCTTTTTAGAAATAAATATATTAAGTATATATTTTTTTTAAGATTTCGATATGTTCGAAAAATATTGTTTATCTATAAATATATTTTCTATTATTTTGTGATCTTGACCGAACGAGTAATTAAAATATTTATTTAAAAATATTAAAAAGAGATTGATTTCTAATAAATAGAAAAAAAATTAGACATGTATTAAACACACTATACTATAAAGATACATAATTTTAAGAATAATACAATAATATATTTTAATAAAAAAAAATTGGAAAAAAACTGCAATCCTAACTATATCTATACTAAATATAATAAAGCGGAAGTTTTTTTGTTTGTTTAAACGGGCTAATCTCTGGATCTACCAGTCGGATTCTAAAAATTCTTTCACTATTAGGAAGCTCAATTATTATTATCCCCGAGTATTATAGGCAACTTTTTATCACGGGAACGCGGGTGAAACCGCGCGAGACAGCTAGTAATATTATAATATTAATATTATAAATGCGAAAGTGAGTTTGTTTGTTTGTTACGCCTTCACGCCTCAACTACACAACGGATCATCATGAAATTTGGCATGCAAATAGCCTATGGCATGTAGAAGGACATAGGCTACTTTTTATCCCGGGAATGCGGGTGTAACCGCGGGGGACAGCTAGTTAGCTTATAAAACGCACCATCTTTTTATAATGTTTATTATTATCATTGCGTTGTAAAATTATTTCAGTAGCTACTGATAACTCACACATGTCTTTATCTGTCATACAAATCTTCCAAGGTTTGATCAAATGTTTGAAAAGTTTCTATATCCTTATCAGAATAAGGTTTATTTTACAAATGGCGATATTTTTTACTACTAAGCCTCCGCTATCCGTCCGTCTGTTTGTCAGTGGGCTGTATCTCATGAACCGTTATAGGTAGACATACCTGAAACCATATCCTCGTATTGTTTTGTTTAATTGACAAAAGAAAATGCGTGTCTAATATTTTTTGATGATGTATATGATAACTAGCTGTCCCCCGCGGTTTCACCCGCGTTCCCGAGATAAAAATCCTAACCTATGTCCTTCTCCATACCATAGGCTATCTGCATGCCAAATTTCATGATGATCCGTTGAGTAGTTGAGCCGTGAAGGCGTAACAAACAAACAAACAAATAAACAAACAAACTCACTTTCGCATTTATAATATTAGTTAGGAGTTAGGATTAGGATAGTTAGGATTAGGATATGACGGACTAAATAGATTTTTCCAGGAAACTAGCCCATTATGGCAAGATTAATCCTGCAGCATGGGCAGTTTTTTTTTTTTTCATATAGTCGATTAAAACTATATCTAGTATTATATCAATTTGAATTATTTTTAATTCAAATACAATCCACGTCTATCAATAGTCATTTTATTTCCGGTCAACATTATGAAACATAAATGTGCATGCGATTATAGACCGTAAGGTGGCAAACATTTTTAGTCCGCGACTATACCCACCCACCCACTAAAGTGGGATAATAAAAATTTATACAATTTATTTTAGTGTCGTTAATAGCAAAATCATGTAGAATTGCTAATGCGCATGTTGAATTAATTCATATTTTATTTAAATATCATTTTTTTTCTTAAAGATAATTTATTTGTTCTTATTAATATAGTGTTTTTAGTTCTACATGTTTCGCCATGAAGGCGTGCAAAGAGTAGGTACCTATTTATATAATTTTATTATAATCAAATCTATAATAATATAATAATAATATATTCATATAAGCGGAAGAGTTTTTTTGTTTGTTTGTTTAAACGGGCTAATCTCTGGATCTACCAGTCGGATTCAAAAAATTCTTTCACTAATAGGAAGCTACATTATCCCCGAGTATTATTGGCATTATTTATCACGGGAACGCGGGTGAAACCGCGCGAGACAGCTAGTTATCTAATAACCTCAGTATAACACATGATAATAAATCAGTCTGTAGCTGAATCTGATAAGAGAAATTAACATCATCAAAAATATTAAAACCAAATGTCGTTAAATTAAATTAAAATAAAGAAAAAAAAATTATGATGACTTCATCATCATCATCAGCCTATAATGTCCCACTGCTGAGTACAGGCCTTGTTTCACAAATGAGGGTGAAAGGGAATGGGCAGATACTCCACCATGCGTGCCCACTGCGTCGAGCTGGAGGTAGGCTAGAAGTCAACTTACGGTTGGAGTTTTCAAGCCGCCTAGTAGGCCTCCAACTTGCTTAACGACTATCACAATTAAGTGATAACCGGGGCCAACGGCTTTACCGATCGATTTGGAATACCACTAGGCGGTCACCCATCCAGGTACCGACCACGACGGTAGTAGCTTAACTTGCCGATCGATTAAGAACGGCTTATCATGCTACACCACGAGCGCTTCAAGAATATAGAGCGAGGTTAATGTGAGAATCTTAAGTTTTTTTTTAAAAAGCGGCCTGCAAGATTCATATGGTCCTACACTACAGATCGCTCTTATACACTTTTTTTGGGAGATAAAGACCTTTTCAATATCTGTGGAATTTCCCCTCAATAGTATCCCGTACCTTAGAACTGACCCAATATAGCCATGATAAGCGGTAATAGCTGTCTTTTCGTCTGTAATTTGCTTTAGTCTCCTTATTGGAAAGATAAATCTATATATTCAAACTGTTTTTTTTTAAATCCCAGATGACTCTTAGTTAATCGGTTACTGGATTTACATAGTACTTATACGCTCTGCTTAGCCAGAGAAAAAATATACGCCTAATATCACTTAAAAAACGCCTGAATTATCTGCCTTTTTCTTCTATTCTGTCAGTTACCTCCTATAGCTCAAATCACTAACCTTTTATGGGGAACACATTTGTCAATAACAATATTTCTTTTTTCACAAATAAACTCACGCTGTACCTACCTGTACATAAATTCGAAATCTGAAATGCAAAGCCTACCGAAGTCTACCAAAGCGCTGCTCAATATTGGCTCAAACATTTGTTCCAGCGGCGCCCACGCGATGCATTTTTCCGATTTGGCGTGTTGCTGCGCGATAAGGCTGATTTCTTTCTTATCTCCAACACCCCCCGCCCCTGCGCCTCGACCCCTCCCCCGCGTTATCGGTAACCGTCGCGTTAAGTTACGGCATGTTTTGTTTTTCAATCAATAACTACCTGCCATTAGGTATTTTTAACTTTAACGTGGTGAGTTTAGGTATAGGTTGGTTTTACATTAATTTTCCAGACTAGCTCGGGTCGCTTAGGGTCGGCAACGCGCGAGTGATACCCCCGGTGTTGCAAGCGTCCATAGGCTACGGTAACTGCTTACCATCAGGCGGGCTGTATGCTTGTTTGCCACCTGTGGTATAAAAAAAAAAAAATGGCTCATTTACAAAAATGGCCTCAAGTCTTCAAATGTAGCGCTTGTATGACCAACAGACCAACCGTGGACCAACCATGGACCAAACCTTATGGTGCGTCCATGCTACGCGAATCGAGCACGAACGAACGGTAGGACAGCACGCAAACGAAGTCACGCTGGGCAGATAGTAATGTATAAAAAATCTAGCTGTTCCCCGCGGTTTCACGCGCGTTCCCTGTATAAAAAGCCTATAAAACTTGAAGATAATTTATCTTCATATTAGTGAAAGAATTTGAATCTGACTAGTAGTTCCAGTGATAGCACGTTTAAAAAAAAAAAACAAAAAACTCTGCAGCTTTATTACTTTAGATGTATGTTTATCGGTTCGTCTGTTTGTAGCGTATACGTTTACCAATCAAATGATATACATACATTTTTATATCTATAATCATTATTATATTTATCGTTATATCTCTTCTTATCTATATCTTTGGTTTGTGATCAGATTATCGTAATGCGGTAGCAGTTGATTAAGTATCGATCAGTGCGATTATGCAATTATCACCTCTACTTCGATTGTATCTACCCTGACTTCGGGCGAAAATTGCATGACTTCAGTCAGCTGTGCCATTTAGAAAAGAAAAGGTAAATACGACTAAAACAAGCAAACGAGCATACGGCCTGGTGTTAAGTGGTTTCCGTAGTCTATGGAGGCTTGAGGTGCCACGGGTGTTGCATCACAAGTGACGCTAGCAATACACGAAGCATTACTCACGCCACAGAATATATATTAACGTACTCACGCGTTACCGACCCTTCACACCTCCCCAATGAGCTCCGGCGACTTTACTCAGCGCAGAAACACAACATAACGTTATTTGGCTGCGGTATTCTGTATGGTGAAGGTACTTCCCCAGTCGAGCTGCTCTTTGAGCGAATAAACGCTATGCTCTACCTCTCTCAAATCTTATCCACTACTGGATTGCTTGTTCAGTTTAAAACGATGGCTCAGTGTCATAGTAAGGGGCACGAATGGTGAGCACAGATTGACACCCGCGCAGTAGTTAATTTTTCGGTCTGTTTGGCGGAATGAAGAAGGGGGGAGCGCCGAGCTGCACACGATTGGTTCGTCAGTCAATGCTCGTCGTCTATTGGATTCTCGCGTGTCATTTGGCTACTGTGATTTGGCCAAAAGTATACATGCGCGAGCTTGCCCCCACTACTGCCTATCTGTGCTCACCATTCGTGCCTCATACTGTAGTAACGAAAGAACCGTGGCAAAAATCTTACAATGAGTTTGAGCTTTCAGACATCGTGAGGAAATCAAAGCAAGGTAGAGTTGTAGTACCCACTTGACTGGCTACCACCCTGTGTCGCCAAACATCTACCGGTGTTCCATCAGCTGTTCTTGAGAGCCAGTTCCCTTACATAAGTACTCCCACCATGTAGAACCTTGTTTCTTGACGTCAGAGGGCCTACCACAAGCTCTTAAATTATATCTTAAATTAAATATTGTTATTATTATAACCTTATTTGTCTTTTGTCCTTCTTTGTCTTTGTCTGACAAGCTGGCAGACACTACACCTGGGGCACAAGCCTGCTATTACAAATTGATTCAGTTTTGGTAGTCTACTAACCACAGCTACTAACACAATAGCATCATAACGGCGTCATAATAGCTTTCCGATGATTTTCCACTGAATCTACAATCGTGCCACAATGATCATTTAGTTGTCAGTTTTGACAGTTTTTGTACTAAAATTCTTTTCGTTAATTATGAGACCATTTTGAATTACAAGACTGCGCACATTCGCTCAAAAATAATGGAATTACAATAGTATCGTGTCAGTATGACCTTTTAGCAGACTTGGCCCCCTGATGATAATTGGCTATGGACATAGTTGTTGCCAATTTCGGCAAACCTGGTAGACTCTCAAAAACCTGCTCTACTACTTAAGTATTAGAATAAAAATTGCTACTAGTAATTTTGTCACAACTACGAAGTAATGATAACAATACTTATCTTCAATAATTGCACATTACATCTTGTAATCTATTGATAAGTAGCAGTAATGTAAATGTAATTTAAGTAATCAAATTACGTTTATCAGTGGTTATATCATATCAGTGAAACCATAGATTGAGAATAGTTTAAAGTATCACTCTACAATATTCTAAATCTAGGCAGCAAATGTGTGGCTGATCTGTGTGGTTTCAACCGCGTTCTCGGGATTAAAAGAAGCCTATGTCCACAGATTACAGAATAAAAGGTAATCTGTGATCTGAGCCTATGTCCTTCTCCATACCATAGGCTATCTATCTATCTATCATAGACCAAGGATAAGTTATATAGACAAAGTGAAGGCATAATAGATTTGCCGTATAAAGAGGTTCAAAATGGTGCGGCATGGAAAAGAAAGAGAGAAATAAAGATGAAGAGGTGCCAGCCAGATATTAGGCTTGAAATTGGAAGGTGTTATTTAAGGTTCCGTACCCGATGGGTGCCAAGCGAGTTCTATTACTAAGACTCCGCTGTCGGTCCATCCATCCGTCCGTCCGTCCGTCTGTCTGTCTGTGAGCTGTATCTCATGAACGGTAATAGGTAGACAGCTGAAAATTTCAGAGAATATGTATTTCTATGCCCGCTATAACAAAAAATAATAAAAATTAGATAAAATTAAAGGGGGCGCCCATACAAGAAACGTCTTTTTTAGTGTTTTTTTTCATCGCACTTGGCCGGTTTTTAACATCATCCAGCTATTTCATATTCCAAGAATTCAAAGATCTGTACATAAATCAACCAAAATGGCAACTGATATTACGTTACAAGCTTGTTTAACATAATTTTTAATACCAATCAGAATAAATAAAATACAAGCTGTGTATTCGACACCCATACCAATAACCCGTTGATTATTAATTATCAACTATCAAATGACTGTGATCAGAAGCCTAATAATAATTATAAGAAATGTTTATATCAATACTTACTTCGTGTTATACGACACGTTTTTTATGATTATCCGGTAAATCGGTTACGGTAGGTTTTTGGATTTAAAAATCGAATTGAATGTTAGTGTTGGCGCTTTGATTGAAAAGATTATTTTGAAAACTATAAAACAGTGCATTTTATTTGAAACATGTCTTAAGTGAATAGAATCAGATATTTAAAGTTAGAAGGATACATCCAGATTGAGTGTTGAAGCTGTGCACGCGTCGATAAAAATAGGCCCTAACTGTTAGAGGCTAAATCAAATAAAAATAAATAAAATTGCTAAATAATGTTTAATATTTAAATTTCTCCCGATTTTAGTGGGAATATTTTAACAACTGCTATCATTATGAACGTCACTATGACAAGCAGAATGACGCAGAGGGAGCGTAAAACGTAGCTGTTACGCGGAGCAGCCTGTAAAAGTTGGCCTGTTTTATATATACGTGTAGTATGGCGATGTTCTTTCTAGGTATATTTATTTCTATGGTTAGAAGATTAAAATAATAGCAAGTTATTATGATATGTAATTAATATTCTATACTGGAATCTTAGTAAGTTAAAGGTAATTTCACAAAGTCCTCGCCTCGTTTCTCCACGCTGTTTTTGTTTACTTATTCCATATTCTAAGTATCAGACAACTTGTCTCCTTCAATTTCGTACATTTTTAATCCATGAACATACATTCCATAACTTTATAACTATCACCACGATTCCAAGTTTCCACATAAATAACTAATTAAGTATGTAAAATATTTTAAGAGCAATATAAATACACTTTAAGAAAATCTCTGTCACTACAATATAAAACGAAAAGCTATTTTGATCCGATTGTCAGATAACAACCCTATTACGTATGTTTGTAATAATGCAATAAAATATTCGATAAACAATCTATACAATTATTTATAATCGATAATCGAAAAGAATTTAAACGGTAACTGTAAGTAGCTGTTCGGGACACTTGTTGTGTTCAGGACATTTATTGTTATTTTTTATGATTACGTAATATTTTATATTGTTAAATTAAAATGTCTAGAAATAAGAAATATTAAAGAGTTTACTCCCGAGTGTACAATGATTACCCTTAGAATACGTATCAACATAAATTGTATAGTAAATAAACAGTACTTGAACCCTAAACATAGGTAAAAGTCTAGACAAAGTCTAGGTAGAACTAAGATTTACAATGTACTTTTAGAATCGTGAATAACCCTCTACAAATGTAAAACTTGTTACACGATAAAGTTAGTATTCATGTTGAAACCTAAGTTAACAAAAAAGTGTTAACATGTCAACAAAACACTCGATTAGGCATAGTAATCTAGTTGGAATTGTTTCGTAAGCACCATATGTGCACACCAACTACTTACTATGTATTTACTGTTTAAACTCGCATTACCTAACGTAAGACCTAAATAATAAGTTTTACTACAAGCCCTGAATGAAACCCTGATCATATTTTGAAATTTACGTGATTTTACCCGGAACTATAAATATCAACAATAAAATTTCCTTATATATGCGAAAGGGAGACAAAATGTATCGGAGAACCTTTGGAGATGTAGTAACAGGACTACACTTTTTGGATTAGATCCTTCTAGAACTTTTAGACAAGGTTAGCGCTATATGCAAGATAGAGAGGTTACTTAAATGCACTTAAATTAGACAAGAAAAAGATATGTTTTCTCTCGTAAAAAAGTTACTCGCTCACTGTGTAAGTCGTATACACAGCGTTTATAATTTGCATATAATCAGTACATTTTTCTCATTTAGTATCGGATTCCATTAATCGATTCCAGGACAGCAAGTATCTACTAAGTATAGTAGTAGTAGTAGTCAGACAGATGTCACAGTAGTAGGACAGTACCGGGACAGTACCAAGTAAGGCAGATGCCAAGTTGAGATTACCATCAAGTAGTATAACGTCAGGCAGATGCCACAGTAGCGGCTAGTTAGTTACCCCATCGGTAAACAGTAAGGCAGATGCCATAGTAGCGGCTAAGTAAAAATATCAGTGTAACATCAGGCACCCATTGTCTACGTATATTTGTGTAAATCATCTATGTAATTTAAAAAGTTTGTTAATTATTGTATTCAGACAGATTGTCACAGAAGTGTTAAAGTTCAATAAATAAATCGTTTATACACCAACCATACGGCTTTTCATGACGCCCTTGGCAATCCAGCAAATAAAATAAAGTACGGGAAAAGGGATCTCACGATTCGCGCATTCGTCCTAAGCGGCGTCTTATTACACGAGGTCCCCGGCCGCCCGTACATTTGGTCCTTCGAGCCGGATTATCCAAGATACTGAACGGCCACAGCCATGGTTGGTACCAGATCAACTACCGCAAGAGGCAGATCGCAGAGTCGCGATGGCGACGCACCGCCGCCAGCACCTGCAGACGATCTGGCCACAGATGCCGCCCCAACGGGGAGTACTGCCCCTACAGTAGCACCATCGTCGAGTCGTACTGTCACTGCTACTGAAGCTACCCTAACCTCAGGGTTTACGACTACTACTACCGAAGAGGAAACCGGAACCGATCAACGACAGGCCCCTGATGACCGAATCGAACGCAGCACCATCAGGGGAAATAAGTCAACAAAGAGTCAACGAGCGCGCCGCATAGCTCTGGCTAAAGAAGAGGTAGCAAGACTGAAACTTGAGCTAGCAATAGTTAGACTCGCCGTCATAGACCCATCTGAATGGTCTGAATGTGACGACGTAAGATCCGTGTCCATCAAATCCACTGAACGGAGGGTGGACACAGGGCTAGACAAGAGTCAGCGCCTGCTTGCTATTTCGAATGAGCCTCAACACCAGCCAGAGCACCGAGAGGTGGAACCGAATTATAACGCCGCACCTGTTGCGGCACCATATCCATCCGTAGCTACGCATCCAGTCGTGCTCTTGGGCGCAACCTCGAAGACTCCGATGACTCAACAGCAGTCAAAAGTTGACAACGATGAGGGTAATAAAGGAATCCCTCAGCACTCTGTACAGGGTAATAAAGGAATCCCTCAGAGACCAGAAGCGCAGATACCGACGGGAATAGAAGCTGCAATCACCCCGTATTCTGCGCAACAGAAAATAGATTTCAGTGAGTTAGCGTCAGCAATCACTATTGCTGTAAAGGCAGGTCAACGCGCAATGCCGTCGCGTTACCGATTCGAATTACCTGCTTTTACTGGCGCGCATCAGGATTGGCTGTCATTCCGAACAGCGTACTTCGAGTCAGCAACTGACTTTTCGGAAACCGAGAATATGACCAGACTACGCCGTGCACTTAAAGGACGTGCTAAAGAGGCCGTTGAGAGTCTGCTCATTAATAGTGCCAATCCCACTGAAGTATTGAAGATATTGGAGTCCCGCTTTGGAAGACCGGACTCAATAGCTCTCGCAGAGATGGATCGACTTAGGAACCTGCCACGGTTCACGGATTCATCTAAAGACCTTTGCATACTGTCAAGCAAGGTCACGAATATAGTGGCGACTCTTCGTGCTCTGAATAAGACTACGTACCTGTACAATCCAGAGCTGACGAAGGTCATGATCGATAAGCTAACACCGACACTTCGATATAGATGGTTCGATTTCTCCGCCATGCAGCCCAAAGAGGAAGCAGACCTGCTCAAACTCACCCGATTCCTCGAGAGAGAAGTGGAATTATGGGCACCCTACGCTCAAGTAGAGGTTATACCCTCGACTTCACATACAGAGCCAGCTTCGCGCAATCCTTACAAGCGCACTCAACGTACGCTAAACGCTAATGCGAACGTTGACAGGAAGCCATACAGATGCTGTATATGTGAACAAGAGGGACATTCGCCGCCAGACTGCGAGAAATTCCGCGATGCCGACATCAACCAAAGATGGGATCTTGCAAAGACGCACTGCCTTTGTTTCCGATGTTTACGATACAGGAACAAAACGCATAATTGCAAGCCGCCCAAATGCGGCGTCAACGAATGCCCATACAGACATCACCACTTACTCCATTATGAGAAGCAGAGGAACACGAGTGACAGGACAGATAAGACGGAAAAAGTTACGTCGACTTGGCTGCCTGTACAATCGCAGACGTACTTGAAGGTACTGCCTGTACAGATTTCCGGACCGGCGGGAGAAGTCAACACACATGCATTGTTGGATGATGGGTCAACTGTGACTTTGATCGACGCCGACTTAGCGAACACAGTCGGCGCATATGGACCCTGCCAACCAATGCACATCGAAGCCATAGGAGGAGCAGAAGTACCTGCTTCAGCATCTCAACGCATCGCAATCACCATCAAGGGTGCAACCCAGCAACACAAGATTTACGCACGCACCATAGAAAACCTGAGGCTATCAACACAGACAGTCGCCGACGAAGACCTGGACGACTGCCAACATCTGATCGACATACGAGACGCTTTGAAGTTTGTAGAAGCCAAACCAAAGATACTTGTCGGTCAAGATAATTGGAACTTACTACTAGCCTCAGAGGTACGAAAGGGAAAGAAGAACCAACCAATAGCATCACACACTCCGCTTGGTTGGGTTCTCCATGGTGCGCACACAAGGTCGCTGGGAAAACGCATCGACTTCGTTCATTACTTTACGATGAACGAAGACATGAATGGACAGTTGAAAGATCACTTTGCGATCGAGGCGTTGACGATCATACCGAAGAAGCCGCAGACTGATCCGGAACAACGTGCACTCAAACTCGATGAGTGCACAACCCGAATAGAAGACGGACAGTGTAAGACGGCGCTCCTATGGAAGAATGATAACATCGCGATGCCATGCAATTACGACAACGCGATGAAGAGGCTTATCACCACCGAAAAGATTCCAGAGCTGAAAGAAAGGTATGAACAGCCGATGACAGCTCTGATGGAAAGGGACTACGCTGAACCGGCTCCACTGGCGAAAACGATTAATAGGACGTGGTACCTACCACACTTCGCCGTGGTGAATCCGATAACGCCGGGGAATATCAGAAAAGTCCACAATGCTGTAGCAACACCAAAGGGAGTCTCACAAGACGAACCCCCTTTGACGGAACCTGATTTGCTGCAGTCGTTGCCAGAAGTACCCACGAAACTCAACGTCGCTGATGATGCAAATCGCGACGTAGAAGAGTCAGAAGTCCTGAAGGACGATCCGAGTACCTGGCAAACCGAGAAACCTACACAGAAAGAACTGACTGATGAAGAGAAGACACTCAACATCACCGAGAAGCGCGAGATACCGAAGATAAGCCACGTCGTTCCTGACGGCACCCGTTTCTACAAGTGGGAACACTATCTCCGCGCTACAGCTAGAGTCTTACAGTTCATTAACCTGTGTAGGCGAAACAAACAGCGTGCACGTCACAAACACACGCTGAAGAATAAAGAGGCAGATCTGGATTGGAAACGCAAAAAGAAGAAAACTTAAAACCGAGGCCAACAGCTGCCAAACCCGATGCAACAGCAAGAAGATTCATACCGTTGGACGCCATCCTTCTGAGAGAAGCCGAGAAACTGCTGGTACGAGCAAGCCAAATCCTTCCCTAATGAGATGGAAGATTTGAAGAACAACAGGGCTGTATCTACCAGCAGTCGTCTGCGCCCAATATCCGTCGCTTTAGTCGACGGAATCATCTTACTGAGGTCTCGCATCGGAGCTACGAAGAATGTTGACGGCCTCGAGAAGTCTCCACCTGTCCTCGACGGAAATCACATAACAACGAAGCTGTGGATTGAATATACCCACAGACAGCTGCTGCACGCTGGCGTAGAGGCAACAATAAACGAATGTCGCCAATACTATTGGATTCTACGCCTACGTCCAGTCACGAAGATGATGGTCCACCGATGTTTACCATGCCGCATTCGAAGAAATATGCCGTCACAGCCAGCCACAGGAAACCACCCCCCATGCAGACTGGCTCACCACGTCAGGCCCTTTACATACACGGGTCTCGACTATTTCGGCCCGATGTCAGTCACAGTCGGGCGTGGTCGCCAGAAGAGGTATGGGGCACTATTTACCTGCCTCACCACACGGGCGGTTCACCTGGAGCTGGCAGCATCCCTGACGACGGACTCTGCGGTCATGGCCCTGCGAAGGATGATAGCACGGAGAGGATGTCCTACAGAAATCTGGTCAGACAACGGGACAAATTTGCGTGGCGCTGACAAAGAGCTGCGTCAATCCATCGACGCAGCCACTGAAGACGAAGCCACCAAGAGGATGATATCCTGGCGTTTCATTCCGCCAGGAGCTCCGTTCATGGGAGGAGCCTGGGAGCGGCTGGTCCGATCTGTTAAGACCGCCCTCTCAGTGATACTTCAAGAGCAACATCCACCAGAAGAAGTACTCGCAACTCTATTGGTTGAAGCGGAGTACACAGTCAACAGTCGTCCCCTTACGCACGTGTCTACAGATCCTGAGGATGAAGAAACGCTGACCCCAACCACTTCCTTCTTGGCGGGTCAGCGCGAGTTCCGGCACCAGGCACCTTCAATGAAAAGGACCTCATCGGCAGAACACACTGGCGAGCTTCACAACATCTTGCTAACCGATTTTGGGCAAGATGGGTGAAAGAATACCTCCCCGATTTACAATACCGGCGGGAGCCACACGGAAGAGGCGCGGAGATCAAGATTGGAGACGTCGTACTAGTCGCCGACGACAACCTGCCTCGCAACACATGGCCAAGAGGGATCATCGAAGCCATCTACCCCGGAGCTGATGGCATCGTACGAGCAGTCGACGTGCGCACCCGAAGCGGAACACTACGACGTCCCACGAAGAAGCTGATCATCCTGCCCACCGAGCCAGTAGTCCCTCAACCGGAAATGTCTTCATCGACACCGTAGTCGAAGAACGGCGGGAGAATGTTCGGGACACTTGTTGTGTTCAGGACATTTATTGTTATTTTTTATGATTACGTAATATTTTATATTGTTAAATTAAAATGTCTAGAAATAAGAAATATTAAAGAGTTTACTCCCGAGTGTACAATGATTACCCTTAGAATACGTATCAACATAAATTGTATAGTAAATAAACAGTACTTGAACCCTAAACATAGGTAAAAGTCTAGACAAAGTCTAGGTAGAACTAAGATTTACAATGTACTTTTAGAATCGTGAATAACCCTCTACAAATGTAAAACTTGTTACACGATAAAGTTAGTATTCATGTTGAAACCTAAGTTAACAAAAAAGTGTTAACATGTCAACAAAACACTCGATTAGGCATAGTAATCTAGTTGGAATTGTTTCGTAAGCACCATATGTGCACACCAACTACTTACTATGTATTTACTGTTTAAACTCGCATTACCTAACGTAAGACCTAAATAATAAGTTTTACTACAAGCCCTGAATGAAACCCTGATCATATTTTGAAATTTACGTGATTTTACCCGGAACTATAAATATCAACAATAAAATTTCCTTATATATGCGAAAGGGAGACAAAATGTATCGGAGAACCTTTGGAGATGTAGTAACAGGACTACACTTTTTGGATTAGATCCTTCTAGAACTTTTAGACAAGGTTAGCGCTATATGCAAGATAGAGAGGTTACTTAAATGCACTTAAATTAGACAAGAAAAAGATATGTTTTCTCTCGTAAAAAAGTTACTCGCTCACTGTGTAAGTCGTATACACAGCGTTTATAATTTGCATATAATCAGTACATTTTTCTCATTTAGTATCGGATTCCATTAATCGATTCCAGGACAGCAAGTATCTACTAAGTATAGTAGTAGTAGTAGTCAGACAGATGTCACAGTAGTAGGACAGTACCGGGACAGTACCAAGTAAGGCAGATGCCAAGTTGAGATTACCATCAAGTAGTATAACGTCAGGCAGATGCCACAGTAGCGGCTAGTTAGTTACCCCATCGGTAAACAGTAAGGCAGATGCCATAGTAGCGGCTAAGTAAAAATATCAGTGTAACATCAGGCACCCATTGTCTACGTATATTTGTGTAAATCATCTATGTAATTTAAAAAGTTTGTTAATTATTGTATTCAGACAGATTGTCACAGAAGTGTTAAAGTTCAATAAATAAATCGTTTATACACCAACCATACGGCTTTTCATGACGCCCTTGGCAATCCAGCAAATAAAATAAAGTACGGGAAAAGGGATCTCACGATTCGCGCATTCGTCCTAAGCGGCGTCTTATTACACGAGGTCCCCGGCCGCCCGTACAGTAGCTTTCTAACCGATATTATGTGTCGGCTAAGTTGTTAGAACACGACCCGAGCCGAATATTTTTATCGTAATCGATTTTATTGAACCGATAATTCGAATAAGAAATTCGAAAAATACTTTGAATAATCGCATCGATCTACTCTCGTTTAACGTAATTAATGTCGTCCACTCGATTTATTGTTATTGGATAAAATCGATGTATTCAAAGTTATTTGTTTTACATTTTTTTCGTTCTAATTTCAAATATATCGAATAATTAGACGCTCTTTTTTTTTTTTGCTATTATCTTATTATAGTATCCAATACCGCAACCTTTTTAGTTTAGTCTATGCCACGGTATCTATGGTTGTCAATCTCGTCGAATGCTTCATGTCCTCGATACAAGTAGGAAGCTATGCAGTAGCGACGCGTGCGCCTGTTTAGCCCCCATACCATATAAGAGTCCTATTGTGATATGTAAGTACTTCCTGGTTATATCTTTTTTGAGATTTAACACGTGTCTATTATAAAAAAGATTAAGTTGTGAATTTAATATAATGCTACCTTTGATTAAGGATACACCCAGATAGAGTGTCGCAGCTGTGCACGCGTCGATACAAATAGGCTCTAACTGTTAGGGGCTAAATCAAATAAAAATAAATAAAAATGCAAAATAATGATCAATATTTAAATTTCTCCCGATTTTAATAGGAATATTTTAACAACTACAATCATTATGAACGTCATTATGACAAGCAGAATGACGCAGAGGGAGCGTAAAACGTAGCTGTTACGCGCAGCAGCCTATAAAAGTTGGCCTGTTTTGTATATTCGTGTAGTATGGCGACGTTCTTTCTAGGTATATTTATTTCTATGAATGCTTCTTAACTTGATTAGAAAGTTAATATTGTCCTCCGGTTTCACCTGGAGAGAACCACTGAAAAGTATCACATATTTATTCTAGGGTAATCCTATTTCCTAATCCTAATATTTTAAAGGCGAAAGTGAGTTTGTTTGTTTGTTACGCCTTCACACCTCAACTACTCAACGGATCATCATGAAATTTGGCATGCAGATAGCCTATGGTATGGAGAAGGACATAGGCTACTTTATATCCCGAAACGCGGGTGAAACCGCGGAGGACAGCTAGTAATAAGTGCCAAACGTACAAACGTTATTGTGTATCAAAAATCCACACACTGGCACATAAACTACACCCTTCCTGATTTAAAAAAAAAACAATTTTACGCATTTCCAATTCCAAATAGGTTTTTTTTTTCAGCATTTGTTGTGTTTTGTTGGCCAGTTTCACTTATACATGCTAGCTTAGGTATTTATACCATAACGACATGTACATTAAAGACGTTTTTTATTTCAGGTAAGTTACCACAAAACGAGAGCATTCATCAAAATTATCTATACGAAAGGGTACGTAAATGCTTGAGTATTGTTACACACTGCCATTAGCACACACGATGTGTCAAACGTGATTTAATGTAGGAAAGCATTATGCAACATAACTCATCGAGATATTTACGTTAAATTATTTTGTGATATTTTTTTAAATTATTTGCGACGAAGTTGTAAATGGAAATTTATATTTATTTTAATATGGTTTGATATCACTTGTTTTTAGGTATATTTCAGAATATTAGGTTTCATGAGTTTTATGACTGGAAAACTTAACGCTGATTCTTATCTCTATATCAATTCCACTGAAATAGAAAAAATATTAAAAATACTATAAATTCATATTAGGTATATTTTAATATTATAAGTATATTTCATAGTCACAAAGAAAACCAAAATTCAAAATGATAGAAATAGGAAGTTAAAATAGCATTAACATTAAGCACCTATATTCTAACCTAAAATTCTTGAGAAAAGAAGTTAATCCAGGCCGATTAGAAAGACAGCGATAAGGTGAGCGAGCAGGCAATCGCACGACATCGCACATTAGTCGGCTAACGTACTAAACCGTCCTTATAGACGGACTTAGGTCAAAGAAATGGTAAATGTTAGCTATACAGACGTTCTCAATTATCTGATTAAGATGCAAAACCGTTTTCACATGAAATCCTTTTTCGACCTGAAATATGACTGTATCTCATTTTTTAAATATGTTCTAGCATTATAAATATTTCATATCTTATCGTTTATTATTATAGTTTCTTTATCTGAAACTTTAGAAATTTTTTGGCGGTTTTTTTTCTTTTGTGTATTTTCTTTTGACTTTAAAGAATTGGTCCTGTAGTTTTTCTGGAATTGTAATTGGGGTGTGTGTGTAACAAATTGAGGGTGTCAGTCAATGTGTTACACACACCACAAACGCATTCCTACTGTCTTCAATCCGTAGCAATGATAGTCATTAACTAGAGTAGCTGTTAAACATTATCTAGGTATGTTCTTAATTGGAAATAGGACATCTGCCAGACAAGATTACAAAATAACATGTAATCTACGGCACCGCCCACATCTCGTCAAAAACTTGTAGATAAAGTCACCCCACCCACGGGCCGACCGCGCCTCGTCCGCGCCGGAGACAAATCTTCACAATTACTTTCAGCGCTAATGACGCGGCGATACCGGGCGATGTCGCACGATTTATTGTCGGGACATCGGTGGACGGCTTTACATACATTTTCATATTTTGAGATAGCGTGCGAAAGGATTTAGTACTTTTTCTCAGTTTATTTTATTTTTTGTGGAATTAAATGCGTATTTGCCAAGTCATGAAATTAAGGATATATTGTAAGTTTAATTTCTAGTATGTAGGTACCTATCTTTCAAACAGATTTTTTTTTTAAAACATTGGCAGTTTCCAAAAAAAGTTGTTGTTCAGTTTTTATTTAGGTATCTATTATTTTATTTTATTTCTATGTACATAATATAATTTATTAGGTATTTTAACTTTAAAATCTTTTTTTAGTTTGCTGGTTCTTTATACTAACTAATATAAGAATAACGTAGTTTAAGTACTTTGATATAAAAACATATTCTGCATGTTTATAATAAGTTTCCTCACAAATGATAAAGGCAGTCCGTCACCCGTACAGCTAAGCGCCCGAAGGCATCACCAAGTTAACGTAAACTGTGCTTAAACTCTGTTTAATGTATTAACCTCGTTTAGACTGTGCTGACTTATCGCCCGACAATTTATCCGTGGTCTGTACTCGGAACTCGAAAAAAAGTTATGCGAAAAAGTTTAATAAAGTCACTTTGTCGAAACACGCGCTCGAATAAGATAAGGACAGTTTTTTCACGTGTTTTTATTGAGTTTTAAATATGCGGGAATTTTGGAACTGGTTTAATTACAATGGAAGTTTTATAAAATTTTGTAAGTTATTGTATGAACCAGTTCTAGAAAGTCCTACAAAATTAATATCGGTGTATATCAGGGATGGCCTTACAGATCATAAGTATTCGTAAAAAAAACCGTAGTAAGCCTCAGTAGGTACAAAATGACAATTTAAACCACTAACCAAAATACTCAGTAGTACAATTATTTAATTTATAAACATCGCTATCTAATTGGGTAGATTAGCTTTGCCGCCAACGATGTATGCCCGTGTAGATAAATCTCAAACTAAAGACTAATAACGACATGATACATTTTAAAATAACATTAATTTTTTAACCATTTGGTTCTCGCGAGGGATGCGCGTCATATAATATCAAATGATGTCAATGTTATTTTTTTAAAGTTATTCAAAGGATAAGCATAAATTATACCAAGCGATAAAAATCTATCTTCACTTAAATCTTCACATAAACACTGGATTACTTTCAGTTAGAGTAATGTCAAAAAATTATCAACATCTTTTCCACTCAACGATACCTACATAATAATATACTAACAAATAATAAAGCCACGTATACACAGTGGATTCCCGACAATCAACTTCCCAGAGAGCAATTACGAAAGTTAGCGCAACGCCCGTGACAAATACCGAGTCTACTTTAACAAATACGGCGGCTGCGATTTTTTCGCTTTATCGCCTCGCCGCAGGGCGGGGCGACCCTTGATACACAATTTTTCAGAGCGATATAAACGCTGTACCAAGTTGAGTCTTTAAAAGTTTATCACTGAAAGTTCGCGCACCTCTCCGTGCCGCGAATGATATATCGGCCGGCATTAATCTTCGTGCCGTTGTTAAGCGTAAGTTAACCGGTGATTGTGTCACTCGCCTTTTTTGCATATTTTTTTCGTGACTACTAAAATTATCTTAGCAAAAAAAAATGTACCACTAATATTTATTGTAATTAAATTATAATTGTTTAAAACAAAAAGTTTTGTATAATACCATCCTCAACCGCAGGATTTTATTTCTGAACAAAGTTACTATTAAAAAGTTAATGAATGGAACAAGAACCAATATATCGATATCCTGCAGTAAAAAGGTTGATAAAACCATTAAGAACTATCGGAGGGTGATCACCGAACCGAACAGGTGATCCATCGGTGATAAGAGGCTCACAATATCCGTTGAAAGGTACCCATGGTCCTATCGCGCTGATCTTTATTTATTATAATGTTTTTACACAATATACGTACGACATATGTGTTAAAACCTATCTATAAATTGTTTTATAAGACTTAAAAAAATAACTTTAATAAAGTATAAAACAGACTCTAAAAATTGCATAAAAGTAGAAAATCTAACTGTCGGAAGTCGGCGATAAACATGTTCTATAGAAAATCTAGTAAGATGTATGTTACTCAAGTCTAAGTCAAAGCTATTTAGGTATTCAATTTAGGCCCTGAGAAGAACAGGCCAGAAACTCAGCAAAGTTACAATTTCCAAGTATTGTTTTGTATAATCTGACTATACAACATGTAACAGATTAAGATGCTAAACCGTTAAACTGGTTGTGTTTTCTGAATCGATTTTGTAACTTTAAATATATATATTAAAAGTTAATTAATTAAATTGAACGACTCTGAACAACCAGTTTAACGGTTTAGCATCTTAATCTGTTACACATTTTATATAAAAACTAACAACTTACAAATTAAAAAAAAATAGTAAATAAGATAACCAACTCCTTTTTCGGCTTTATAAAATAGATTCAAACTTAATTCGCTGATTCATACTATGCTTTCGTGGTAGCCTGAATGTTGTCGCCACCACTCGGCTTCAAAGCTGGATCCAATGAAGCCGAAAGTACAAAACCTTCCCACAATTCTCTCAAAATTACTCATACAATGAAAATCCTCGGCAACAATCCACAGCATTATGCTTATCACCCTATCTACTAAGGAAGCCTACAATCCAAGCTGGACCAGCCAGAAACGGGCACAAACCAATTTCGGCATTCGGCGTCGATAAACATCTGTCTCGGTTTTTATTTATGATCCCGTGTAATATTCACTATCTAGTTTCGTATAAATAATGTGAATCTATATGTCTTATCTCGCGCGTATCTGCCGATCGTGCGATACGCGGTTTTATTTACACCCGAGTGAACCCTGTCCGCCCACGTCACGCCGACGGAATTCCAATTATTTTGTTTATGCACAATGGATTTTTGATTGATACGATCAATAAAAAATAATGTTTACTACCAAATTTTAATTTATAATAATATTTAAAAGAATAGTTTTTAAATGCCAAAATTGCGTTTTCTTTTTTAATTTCATAAATTCTTGTATTTTGAGTTTTATTGCGTATTATCGGTGGTATTTTATACAATAAAGATCAATCCTTGTGCACCAGTCAAGTGAAATGAAATGAATTATGTTTGCCATGACTTTTCAAGTTGTCCCAAGAAGTCCGTAGTACAATGACCACCATTGTAGTAAAACATGACTTTTATGGACGGTGACTGACTGAGGACTGTATGAAAGCGATATATTGAGACTTGAACTTATAATATAACTGGACATTGGCAAAATACACAAGCCATAAAAAAATGCCAAAATAAACTAACATTTGTTAATCAGTCAAAGTTTTTACATCTCCTAATTACGAGATACCTTCCTCTTCTTACTAAAAATGTGACATTCAAACCAAAAGGTCAAACGATCAATTAACACTCGATTGCGACGCGACAAACAAAAAACAAGTGAATTTCCCGAGTGACCTACACTATAATGACGCGACATCGCATTCTTGCCTCGTTACAACATAGACAAGAAAGTATCAAAATATTAAGCATCGAACACACCTGAAACCAGACATCTCGGCATGCATATGAAGAGGGCCGATACAATAACACCAGCATAACCATACACTTCAAAAAGCCTTTACCGTTAAATTATAAAGTTGAAAATCCAATGCGCAACAGCAATATAAAAATTTGCAAATGTGTGAGAGATAGTATCAATTCGTACGTTAGCAAGAAACACATTTCAAGCGAAACATGGCCGATGTTGGGACCGAATCGAAACAAAGCGTTGTGACATCGAGATAAACATCGATTGGCTCGCGAAATGTCCGCGCCAAAACGCACCGAACAAATAATCGATTCATAAAAACATCGATTTTAAAATATTGCCGCGCGTTTATCGCGTCATTGTTCCGCCGCGATAGGGTGGCCACTTCACGATTATTGTTAGCATTAAATTAATAATAAGTAATTGATTGAAGAAGCGCTCGTGGTGTAGCATGATTAGCCGTTCGTCGTGGTCGGTACCTGGATGGGTGACCGCCTAGTGGTATTTCAAATCGAGCGTTTCCGTGCTTCGGAAGGCACGTAAAGCCGTTGGTCCCGGTTATCACTTAATTGTGATAGTAATCGTTAAGCTAGTTGGATGCCTCCTAGGCGGCTTGAAAAATTCCAACAGTAGGTTGACCACTAGCCTACCCCCACCAATCCGCAGTGGGCAAGCGTGGTGGAGTATCGCCCAGTCCCATTCCACCTCATTTGTGAAACGAGGCCTGTGCTCAGCAGTGGGACATTATAGGCCGATTATGATGATGATGATGAATTGACGGTATAGCATTAATGTCATCATCATCATGTCGCAGGTTTAAAATAACTCTCAAGAAATGGCTAATTATGAAATGTTTCTATTCTATTGAGGAATATTTAAATCAGAAGATTAATATGTAATGTGGTGTGCAAGTTTTTTTTTTGTGATTTGTATAATAAATTATAGTACCTACCTAATTTAATAATGATTTTAACAATTTAATAGTCTAGTATTCAATAGTTCAATTAATTTATTTAAGTTGACATAAAATCTGACATTCCACCTATTAATGTTTTCTATGAACATGAATGTGTATGTGCCTTTCTTTTGCATGCCGGAAACGGTAATGTGTTGGAACTAAATAATGTAAAATTAATGACATCTTTAATAACCCACATTTTTAAGCAAATAAATGAATTTGAATTTGAATTTGAATTTAAAAATTCCATACAAGAAGTTCTCACTTTCATGTTGTATAACATTGAGGAGTTCTCAGAATGTTTGGGCAAAGTAAAGTCATTTCAGTAGGAGTTTCCTTATTCTTGGAAATATTATGTATCTAAGTGACCCTAAGTAAGGAAACATACTAAATACTCAATCATTTATTGCATATATGTACATTGGATATTTAAAATGTTATACATAATTACCCTATCCCTATTGCATCATTTTTATATAATATTATTATCCTAGAAAAGAAGGAAGGAGGACGGACCGATATTTTGTGAATACATAGTTTTAAAATGAAGTACCATTAACTAATACGATAGGCGATACTATCTATAATAAACGGGCGATAGATTTATAAGTATACTATTTAAATTCTGTGAATCGGTGGGTCATTATTATAATCATTTAGATATCTTTTTTTTTACATTATGTCAGCAATTTTTTCTTAAATAAACTCCTTATTTAAGAAAAAGTTGCTGACATAGCTACCTCGTAGTAACGCAGGCGAGTCCTTAGAGTGGACTAGTGGAGGCAGAGTCGCGACACCTGAAGCGTATACTGGAGGGAGTGATCTACGTCCAGCAGTGGACTGACGGTGGTTGATGATGATGAACTCCATAATATATTTTTTTCCTGTTCACGTCTCTCAGCCAGGTAACACCATGTACACCTCATAGCTACACTATATATGTTGTCACCCCAGCACCCACCGGCCACCCTGCGGCCAAGCAGCGCGCGCGCAGCTATCTCGCCCGTCCGTCACGCAGTATCGCGCGATCGCGTCCCGACGCGCGCCTAGTCTTTTGTTGTCCGTCATTATTTTACATTTGTAGGCTTTTGTTTAAATATTTTTGTTTTTAATTAGTTTTGCTGAGACTCCTTGAAGTACGTCGGGCACTATTAGTAAAGGTTTGAAGCTTTATAGTAAAGAAGTACTATTATTAAATTTGTTTCAAAAGTTTTACGGTTCTCAGTTATTTTTCAACCAAAACTAGTGCATGTTTCGCCAAGTACAGTCGAGGACATAAATATGTATACAATTAGTAAAATTCAACAACGGTTTCCTCTTAAACTACTGATTGAAATTATGAGATATCATAAAGACAGAATCTTCTAACATATACTATTATGATTTGTGTAATAGCTTAACACTTAAATGTTAAACATGCGAGAAAATCGCTTTTGAATTTCAAAAAGTGTATACATATTTATGTCCTCGACTGTACAGTCTACGTCAAAAGTAGCTAATCACTTTTAGTACCGTGTCACATTAAGTTTACAGTTTCTATGCAAACTGTCCAGAGATTATAATGAAAGGTACTATAATGCTAATTTAATCTACTTTAACGCTGACTGTACCTACCCCACCTACCTACCTTTCCCACCACCCCAACGAGCTCTGGCTCACTTACTCACGCGCAGGAACACAACATAAAGTTATTTGGATGCGGTATTATGTAAGGAGGTAATTATGTTTTAGGGTCGGCAACGCGCGCGTGATACCCCTGGTGTTGCAAGCGTCCATAGGCTACGGTAACCGCTTACCATCAGGCGGGCCGTATGCTTGTTTGCCACCTAAGTGGTATAAAAAAAAAAAAAAAAGGAGGAACTTCCCCAGTCGAGCTGCTCTTTGAGCGAATAAACGCTACGCTCTACCTCTCTCAAAATCCTCCTACACTTTGATTAAGGATACATCCAGATTGAGCGTCGAAGATGTGCACGCGTCAAAAAAAATAGCCCCTAACTGTCAGGGGCTTTTCAAAGAGCTCTTCGAGGTCGGCAACACATCGGCAATCCCCCTGGTATTGCAAATGTCCAAAGGCGGTGGTGACCTATTACCGTCAGGTGGACCGTCTGCCTGTTTGTCAACCTATTAACATTATTTCTATGCTCCTACGTTTAATTACTTAAACCATGAGCATAATTTCAGTTGTAAACTTGTTGCTCATTAGGTACTCCTACATAAGGTAGACGTACATCGGCCAGTATCGTCGCTCGTTACCGCGCCGACCTCTGACCGCGCAGTAATGGACGCAACGTTATGTTCGCGGTAATTTGCCGAGCTTGCTTGCTCAGTGAGGTTCTTCATTAGCCTATATACTTTTTGAGGTAAATTGTCATAATTTGTTGTTGTCAAAATTTTGTTAAATAGCTTAGAAAAATAACCTCGAAAAGTATGATAATTAATTGCATTTAAATAAAATTGCACTTAATATTGTTTTGCATTAATTTTGGCACATAATACGATATAATAATGCAATCTTTAATATAATAATTAACAACTTCGAAAAAGCAATAATAACAGCTTCTCATACAAAGTCTCAATGTCTCCTCGGCTAAAATGTATGAAGCTGTTTTTCTTTTTGCACCGCCCTGTCTCAGACCAAGAAAAAAAGGCGTCCTGTATAAAATCTTTTAGTAATGTCTTAGTTTATTTAAGCATTATTTACAACAAATATGTACAAAATACAATCTATATATAGAAAATTTCCTCAAGCCTGCCGCTGCTACCGATTATCAGCAAGGTTCCCAGAAGGCTGGCAGCGTTGCCTCATTGGATAGCAAAGTAATTATATGCTAATAATTCTTTTAGTAATTCTATGCTAGTATAGAAATGTTTTTTATACATTTAATTTCATAGTTCTTGTAATTATTTTCATATATACAGTTATTTTAGATGATTTCCGTAAGGTCGTGCGTTGAGACCCCAATTCTAAGAATACAGACAAATCTGTAGTCCGCTGTCCCAAATAATGATTTTATTGACATCATGAAATTCAACCTTATTACCTAAAAAATAGGAGTCATATACACTGCAATAAAATTGAGCCGTGTATGAAGTGGCCGCTGATCACACAGTTATGAATTAATATTAGTACGTAGCACGTCGGTACAATAATTAACATATAGAGACACGTATATCTTAGTCCTATTAATTGAGATAGATTTTTTAACAATGTCAAAAATAATTTCAATAATGTTAATAATATACATTTTTTATTACAAACTAAAAAAACCGGCCAAGTGCGAGTCAGACTCGCGCACCGAGGGTTCCGTACAAACCTGTAGGTATATGTATAGGTAAATGGTAGTATAGACCTGAGTATTTGATATTAATTTCAATTTATGACGTATTAAAAGAAAACTACTTACTAGATCTCGTTCAAACCAATTTTCGGTGGAAGTTTGCACCGTAATGTACATCGTATATTTTTTATAGATTTATCATTCTCTTATTTTAGAAGTTACAGGGGGGGGGGACACACATTTTACCACTTTCGAAGTGTCTCTCGCGCAAACTATTCAGTTTAGAAAAAAATGATATTAGAAACCTCAATATCATTTCTGAAGACCTATCCATAGACACCCCACACTTATGGGTGTGATGAAAAAAAAAATTTTGAGTTTCAGTTCAAAGTATGGGGAACCCCCAAAATTTATTGTTTTTTTTCTATTTTGGTGTGAAAATCTTAATGCGGTTCCCAGAATACATCTTACCAAGTTTCAACATTATAGTTCTTATAGTTTCAGAAATAAATGGCTGTGACATACGGACGGACAGACAGACAGACAGACAGACAGACATGACGAATCTATAAGGGTTCCGGTTTTTGCCATTTGGCTACGGAACCCTAAAAATATAAACTATATGATTGTTTCCCATAAAAAAGACATCAACGACCGTTACACATTATCCTATTTAGTAGGCAACTAAAAACCAAAAATCTTCATTAGCTTTCACTCTATTATTTCTCTCAAAATCCTGAAGTAATGCCAGAAATAAAAATCGCTTCCCCATACTATACTTACAACGTGTAACGGAAAGGGGTGATCTATCCGAAAGGGGTGAAGACTAATACTACTACATCAGAATAGACACTCCGTATTTTTTTTTCCAAATTTTCACTTCCAACTTCATTCAATCTATCTATATAAAAATGAATGCCTATTTTCCTTGGTCACGCCATCACGCATAAACGGCTGGACCGATTTCGCTAATTCTTTATTGTATTTGTTATTGTCAGGAGAAGGTTCTTACATAAACTTAACGACAATATAAACTTTTCTATTGTAACCTGAGCAGGGTAGGGTAGGTTAAGGTAGGGTAGGGTAGGGTAGGTAAGGGGGCGCAGGTGAAATCGAGGGCGGAAAGCTAGTTAAAATTATAATTATCATCATTCATTATCTTTTTTCATCACTTGCTAATATTTTTACAAAATTTTCTCTTTCGCGATCTGTGCGCGTAGTACCAAAGAAGACATGTAGGTACTTTTTTGGATATACCTTTTCTTTTACACGTTGTAGATAGGTCAATAGCCAGACTAATTAAAATTCTCCATACCTAAAAAGCCAGCATAGCGATTGAGCCGTTAGCTAAAATTCTATGAGCAAGATAATTCATAAACTAAAATTCGTGTCGGTGCAACAGTGCGCCGCGCCACTATCGCGATATCGCCGCGCGGGGTGGCCGAGCGCCGCGCGATCCTGCGACGCGATTGTCCGAGACGCGCGCGATATTTCGCCAAATGACACGACAATGTCGCATCGCGTCGCGTCGTGGGTAGCTGTTTATTGTGTCGCGTCGTGGATACCGACCTTATATTGATAATGTTGCTTTATGAACAGTTTGTCTCGTGTACGGTTTAGTTTTGACAATGTTCTTGTGCATTTTACATCTATATTGAAAAAAAATACTCTTTCTCAATCTCTTACACAAAATTTCATCAATTTTCTTTATATTATTAGTTTATTTTTGCTATGAAGATATACTAGAGCACGCAGTACCTAACTTGTACTTCTACTATCAGTTGATTTTGAAAAGAGTAATTGCTGAGTTTATTGCCGGCTATCCTCAGTAAAAGCAACCTTCCGAACCGGTATTAGAGTCACTATTCAAAAGCTTTTATAAAGTCTTATTCGAATTCGAGTTCCTAGAAAACTCAGGAAACAAACTCCTAGTTTTAATCTTCATAATATTAATCCGAACTACTACACGAATCTAGGTATACTGCATATCCTAAATACCACGCATAATTGAACCGCAAAGCCAGAGGTTCCGAACCCCGGGTCTAATGAGACGTGGTATCTGTAGCCGGCCGCGCTTGGTTGCACCTGCTATCGGCCGGCGCAAATTGTTGGTAAACACCCATCACCCACCTTTGTTGCCGACCTTGCGAGCTTCCGATTTTGATGAGCACGTGTTAAGGGCTATATATCATTGGTCTTGTTATTTGCCTGTCTATCTGTCTGTCAGGTGGGTGGACAAAAAACCAAATCTATAGGTAAGCATGCAAATTTACAATCACTACCGTTCTATTACCACGTATAGATTCAACTCAAACTAAAGATGTTAAATCAGACTTAAAGTTATTTGACACATGGAGTGTAATTCGGTAGGGTTATAATTACAAAGGCCAATCCCAGTGCTGTATCTGCCTAGGGGCCAGACGGGGCAGTGCCCCGGGCCCCCAAGCTCAGGGGGCCCCTCGGACTCTGACTTACAAACTATAAATAGAGTTATTGAAAAGAAAAGAAACGCAGAACTCTGAACGCGGAACTCCTGAACTCTCTCTGTGGTATCGGCGCCTAATATTTCGCATAAAAACAAACAGTTGTTGACCCTTCATACGGATTATCATGACGGACAATATGGCGGAACATGATACGATATGTCTTTTTTTAATGTGTGAGTGTAGTCTTGCTCCAGGTGTAAAAACAAGGTGGCTTGTTATGAAATTTTAAATAGTTTAGTTGGAACCCTACATGGGCATTAGTTTATTTTTTGCCCCAGGGCCTATGGTTACCTAGCTACGCCACTAGCCAATCCACTCATTTTCTATTCATTCGAGTTTAATCCTTTACTTTTACTTTCAATCTCACTTCACAAGTTTATAAATCAAAAGTATTTCTACTAATACTATCAGAACTAAACCACAAAATAACGTCTCATGAAGTTTAAATTGAATCTGAAGATGTAAACATAACCAATTCCTTCACGGCACAGAAACTTTCAACCCTGTGACATGACAATAAAGCATAACTAGAATAGTGAAAAGTGTACCACGTAGTATACAGGGTGTTATCAGGGCAAGTCAGCGCGAGATAGGGCGGCGTGCTCGCCGATGATAACACCCGCCGCCCGCCTCTACTATACATCACACGCTGTATAATCGGTGCAAGGTATGAGAGACTAGCCTACTATATACTTTAAATTGAATTGTATCACAAATGTCATGTACATTCTGTCGAATCGAATTGAACCTATTGATTATACCTATTTGTTGTTAAAGCGGCAATAGAAATATATATTCTCTGAAAATTTCAGTTGTCTACCTATTACTGTTCATGAGATACAGCTCACTGACAGACGAACGGACGGACGGACAATGTAGTCTTAGTAATAGGGTCCCGTTTGGCACCCTTCGGGTACGGAACCCTAAAAAGAAATATTACTCTCGTAAAGGTATTCACATGTATTAGTTACCTACAAAACATTAAAATAACAGCATGAAAATCTTATGATAATCTCAGTAAGGTTCTTCAAAAAGCTTTCCATCGATAGCTTAATCTATTTTCCCGCTGTACGTTTATTAATTAAGCCACAAAACGTGCCAGCGACGACTAATAAAACGATTTAATATCCACTTCCGAACTGCTCTGTGCAATGGAACCGGTAATGCTAACTGGTGACGCTCCTACATGTAATTTAGAACCTAATGTAGACTGCGTAGAATCGTGATTAGATTGGACACTCGAATTGCATAAATATTCCTGCTTTTATTAGTGGTAAATTATTTAACTTAGGCGAAAGAAGGACGATGTTAAATGAATATGTATAAAGCCTTCTTTTACTCATTTGATATAATGACCCAAAATGAAATATGAAAAAAAACTACCAGTTTTTGTCGCGTTGCATTTTTACCAAACATTTCACCTCTCCCCTAAAATCGGGTTGTGTGAAACCTTTGCTAGTATCCAATGTTTCAAAATTTTTATAACAAAAATCGTTCAAAACAAAACTTAGGTGAATAGATAGCGCACACAAAGACAATGTGTGGGTGCCGAACCGGGCGATAGAGCCCGCTCGCTTATAAAACGTTGGGCGGACGATATCGGGTGTGCCGCGCGGCGATAACGGTTACCGCCCTGCCGTGCTGCCAGTTGCCGCATCGGTTATCCCCAGTTGCCGCCAGTTGCCGCTGCAGCGGCGCGACACTGCACACCGATTCATAACGATAAAAGATATAATATGCTGTAAAATAGGATCGGCCTGTATGGAGGAAATTGATATAATATTATATTTTATGTTATGTGATATTGGTTTTTAATAGTATACTCGTAAATATGTAATGGAAAAATTATTGACTTAATTCAATTTGATTTTGAATGCCATTTTAAGGTTTAAAACATGTGGCTTATAATAATGTAAGTGACATTCATTGCACCGTTTTTAGTATCTTAATGCAGCTTATTACGCATTAGTGCTTTTTACTTTACATTACCGCACAGTTTTATGATAGGCATAATCCCGATTATGATAAATTTGTACCTCACTGCAAGTGACATGTGTGTAGACCAAGCATTCCTAATTTAAACGGGTAAAATAATTTGACAGCACCACGCTGTAAAAAAAACAAAAAGCCATATTTGTGTGGTTGATTATTATCTAAAAATCTACTTAAAAAATACAAGTCTGTTTTTTTCCTCGCAAGTGTGTTGAAAAACGTCGTATCTGTCTGTCGGCTCACGCGCTTAATACCGCCTCGAGTGTTAATAACCAACTTTGCACACATGTATCATAAAGTACTATTATTCCATTAAGAAAAATTAATACTGAAACCATCAACCATATTTACCGTGGGCAATGTGGGCATAGAACCTACAATTTTCCATATAAAATAAACTAGCACATAACAAAACCCCAAACGCAAAACTATCGAAAACAACCTTATCAAAATTCATATAGAACGAACACTCAACAAAACCCGAGAGATAGAGGCTCTCTCGATATGGCGGGTGTTCGCGGGCGATAACAGCGTCCCATGCGTCTCTGGGCGCTCACGCTCAGTGCAGTGTCTGGGCGGCTGCCGTTATCGCGCCCGCCCAGCCCCCTATCGCGTTATCAATACGCCCCAGACAACCGTTTTAAGTTTTATAATGCGATGTGTGCTTCAATTTATGTTTTGTTGGGTTATTTTTTAAAGTTTTAATGGCAATTTTATATTATAATGTCGGTTTTCTTTTTATTTGAGATGTTAATCTTTTATATTTATAAATTGAAGCGTGTGTTCTTTTACTGTTTAAAATATAGAATAACTGCCAGATTTGTATGTTTTTCCAAATATTATTTCACAATAATTAATTATATCAAGCCATATTTAATATTATATTTAAGGCGATGATAGCTCAGTGGTAGTGACGTCGGATACCGAGACGAAGGTCCCGGGTTCGAATCCTACAATGAGCTTGAGCTTTCGGTGAAGGAAAACATCGTGAGGAAACCATAGCACGGTGGTAGGGTACTTTGTAGTACCCATCTGGCTGGCTACCACCCTCAAGTTGCAAAATCTGTCGCCAAGCACCTATCGGTGTGTTCCGACAGCTGCACTTGAGAGCCAGTTCCTTCTAGGCTTTGTGTGCTTACCACCTTCGGCCACATCATCACTTACCATGGTGAGATTGTGGTCAAACACAGGCCTATACATAATAAAAAAAAAAAAAAAAAAAAAAAAAAAAGCCACACACATTCCTGCTCTCTGCTATCGTAATTTTTTTTTTATAATGTTGACTAAAATACAAATAAAACTGGAATAAAAGTATAACTAACTAAATCCCGTACCATAACACAACAATATTCATATGTTTTAACTTTGTAATTAAAAAGTATAGGGGGTTATTTAATGTATACCATTTTTTTTTTCATTTATAATTTTGTGACTCATTTTTTTTTCTCCCACATACAAACAATGGAACAAATTTTAAAAATTATAGCAAGTACATTTAACTGTGGGAGACAGGAGCTCAAACTAGGTTTCCCTGTGCTACGAGTCTCCTGGCTCCCCCTCTTGGTAGGGTCTAGTTACAGTTTGAATTAAACATTTTACATGAGAAAACAAAAGAATGACACCAGTTTAATATTAAAATGAATGAAAACAGTTTAATATTAAACCATAATAATATCTACGTAATTAAAATGTAATTATTATTGAATATACATTATTTTCACTTTCAAATCTTGTTGGGATGTATCGTTTTCTAGTATATTAAATATAAAGTTTGTAGACCGATCACCGATGGCAGCAAGTCGTGAAATGCTTATTACGAACGCCAAAGATCTTCACTTACATCTCAATTGTGAAACAATGTTATCTGTTGCAACAAAACTTACTCCTAACGAGCACAAACTAAAATCAACCCAATTTAAATACTAATATAAAACAAAATCAATTGCTATAACTATTGCTCAACTTTATAACTGAAAGATTTTATGTGCAAGTTTTCGTGGGGAGGAAATGCGGCTTTGTTCGTTTGAAGATAGGGTAGGATATTGTTTTGAGAGAGGTATAGTAGGTTATTTATCAAGTATAGGGTGGAAGAACGCCCCCACAATGCCTTGAAAGCTTTGAATGCATAGTTCTATGAGATAATATCGATATTAACTAAATAAACTGCAAATGTTGCCTGAGAATAGGCTCTGTGTGGCCGTACTTTCTCATTTTCTTATATTGTTATCGAAATCTTTATTGTGGATCAGAAATCTTGAAAGATGGTCCTTAATATTTTAGTCAAAAATGAGATATTGTTAGAAATTATATACGAAGATCGATAGTAGTAGAAGAAATAATTATACCTAATATGGTTATTTCTTTTATCTTGTATTAATAAATTTATTGATTTGTTCTTTACGTATTTTTTTAATGTTTCTTTTTATGCTATCCTAACTATAATATTATTAATGCGAAAGTGAGTTTGTTTGTTACGTCTTCACGCCTAAATTACTCAATGGATCATCGTGAAATTTGGCATGCAGATAGTCTATGGTATGGAGAAGGACATAGGCTATCTTTTATCCCGGGAACGCGGGTGAAACCGCGGTAGATAGCTAGTTAGTAAATAAAATCAATTGCCACAAATCACGGAACATTGACGAATCAACAACTGATTTGGCTGTTTCTTTTTTTGGTGTGTTTGCAATTATCTGGACAAGGTTTGTATGAAAGATATATTTTGGAAAATCCGCATGAAAAGTCGGAAATAAAATGTATATTTGCTCACCAAATAGACAGAATAAATAAAAAATAATAACAAGTCTAAAATTATATAAATTTAACTGAAGTTAACAGATTGTTGAGAGCTTATATTCAGATTTGAATAAGTATTTGTTAACATAACACAACGCTGTGTTATGTAACAGGAGATCTGTAGCAATACGAAAAACACTAATAATTCCGAGTTTTAGTTTGTTTGGCCAGCCGAGACGGTTTTAGGTGACACAAGGACATAACGTTTACTAGAAGTGACGACTGATTGACAACTACGTACATTTTGCTCTTTGTTTTAGGGTATGATCAATAAAGTTACAAGAGGTATTTTGACAGTTTTCTATTAAATACTTCATTATATCTTCCGTAGACAAATTCTACACTTTTTATAATATAATCTATTATTCAGTATTCCATAAGCATAAGAATCTTTCTCTCTAGCTGGAGTTTCCACCTGCGGTTTCACCAGCGTTCCTGGTATAAAAAGTAGCCTATGTCCTTCTCCATACCATAGGCTATTTGCATGCCAAATTTCATGATGATCCGTTGAGTAGTTGAGGCGTGAAGGCAAATTTATTAAAAGTCCACCTAAGAGAAAAAAACCATTTCTCTAGTCCGACATTTCTTAATCTATTAGACTCGCAGTAGATGGAATTATATTTTTGTCATATGAGTCTGCTCTGCGAGCCGACGGTAAACCCCCCAGAAACGAGCCGCATCCAGCATCTATACCGCTGTGCCCTTACGTGCCGTATCTCGCGCGGTGCTCACGCGGCGCTAACGATTTATTTAGTAACGTTGTAACGACGTTTGCACAGCCGACGCCAGCGCCACACGTCAACGCGGTAGTTGCAGCTTTTTATCGTCGCGATAACAGGCCCTTTTGCCCATGTTTAGGTTTCAACTAATATTGTGTTATTGGCGTTGTACTTAAGATTTGGATGTTGGAAAAATAAATTATTGATAGAAATGTATACATTTTAACAATCGAATTTTGAACTTTGAGTTGCTCTTCTAATTTTATGATCAGATTTTAGGGTCGGCAACGCGCGCGTGATACCCCTGGTGTTGCAAGCGTCCATAGGCTACGGTAACCGCTTACCATCAGGCGGGCCGTATGCTTGTTTGCCACCTAAGTGGTATAAAAAAAAAAAAGATTACAGAACAAAGGGCAGATAGACGCGTGGAACACGGGAGGGAGGCCAAAAAAGCAAATACATATTGAAAAACACATAATTAATAACTAATAATTACCTAACTTATCTTAACACTGGAAAACACCTTTTTTTTTATACAACTTAGTCGGTAACAAGCATACGGCCTACCTGATGGTAAGCGGTTACCGTAGCCATATGGACGCTTCCAACACACGAAGCATGGCTCACGCGTTACCGACCTTTCCCCCCTCCCCTATGAGCTCTGGCGACCTTACTCACGCGCAGGAACACAACTTTACACAACATAAAGTTATTTGGCTGCGGTATTCTGTAAGGTGGAGGTACTTCCCCAGTCGAGCTGCTCTTTGAGCGAATAAACGCTATTCTCTAAAACCTTTCCATTTAGTGTTCCCATATGCAAATATAGTTTTGCAAGTGCCGATGTCTGTCCATACATCAGACGTCTCAATTTGTATGTAATCATTTGATATGTAGTTTTATTTTTACTTTCATTTTATATTTAAATATATACGATTGGGACTGACTGACTTATTGACTAAAGTTATTTGATAGGAATAGTAAAACGACAAAAACAGTAATTTAAGGTGCTTTTAAAGTTTAAAACATTTTGTATATCTTGTTTTTTAACAGCTAGAACTTACTGCTTTTATTTCACTTTAACAGGTACAGTGCAGCTGGCAATGGCTAATCCAATTGCGATGAGGCTTCCACGCGATGATTCATTATTTTCTTAGGCATAATTTAGTGAAAGTCCGATCATAATCAAATTAGGTGTCAGACACACGTTCTCTCGGCAGTCGCACTGTAGTTGATAGTCGTTTAGCTATCTCCCCGCGCCGTGGTTTCACACGCGTTTCTAATACTTTGCCGGGTAAAAAGGATCTTGTTTCATTATCTATCCATTTACCAAGTTTCATTTCAATCCGCTTAGCCATTGCAATGTAATTAAGTAATAAACAAACAAACTCTCGCATACAAAATATTAGTAACACCATATTGGCTTTGCCCGCAAATCTCAGACCTTCATTTAAAATCTTCAATTTATTTACAAATTCTCTAAACACAAACTCTTAACATTGTTAACACAAAATTAAAAGGTGTAGAACTATCGCCGCCCGCCCTTCATGAGATAGTATCGCCGCCCGCCCGCAACCCTGTCGCCGCCCGCCGGTTAGGACCTGCCACACCAGTGGAGGTGGAGCTATGTATCAGCTATACGTGAACAAGACCAATTTGTTTAATATGGATGATAATGACAAGAAAAACACAATTATTTTATCAAAAAAGAGTGAAAAATATTGAGTCGTTTTAATAAAATCATCATATGCAGTATTTTACGTATTTCTGTAAATCTGTCTAGATTTCTCTGCATCGCTACTCCGCAATGATGCTCGTGCGCGAAATGATGACTTAGATGATGATTCAACTCCTACTAACTCTTAAACTGTGGTTAGTAAGAGTCCAATCATCAATCTTTCTTTGGATTAAAATTCAAATTATGTACACGAATCAAAAATCAACCAAAAAATTAATATACGAAAAGCATTACAAACAGCCTCCAGCAGGGTTATTTTAAAACGTCGGATTCGATATCGTAAACGGATTCAAAAATTTCCGAGGCTAATTTAAAGCAATTGCTATTTTAATTTCCGAAAACTTTTCGATGAATCGAATTTATATTATTGTAAAGAAACATCAAAAATATTCGAATTCGGAAATTAAAATAGCAATTGCGGAAAATCGCCTCGGTCGTCTTTGAATCCGTTTCCGATATCGAATCCGACCGTTTTAAAATAGCGCTGCAGAACAGCCAGTTCTCAGCCTCAGCCTATTTCCTCATCGTCATTTCGCATTTCTTGTTTTGTTATCTCAAGCGATTGAAGTAGCTTCGCTCTCAGTGTGACAAGGGCTGTGTGTAATTGAATATATCGACTCAGGTGCCCACGTGCCGCTAATGGCGTGAGATAACGTTGTATCGTTTGTACTTTTGTTGATTTTTCTTTGTAATGAAAATGTTTTCAATTTTGTTATGTAGAATTTTGGAGCGGCTTTGATTACGGTCACTAGATGTTATGTAATTATTATTTTGCAGTGAACTTTAATATTCTATTGTTTATGATTGTAATCATGTTTATACTTTTTTTTTTTTTATACGACTAAGTCGGTAAACAAGCATACGGCCCGCCTGATGGTAAGCGGTTCCCGTAGCCATATGGACGCTTGCAACACACGAAGCATCGCTCACGCGTGGTAACGCGTGAGCGATGCGACGAGCTCTGGCGACCTTACTCACGCGCAGGAACACAACATAAAGTTATTTGGCTGCGGTATTCTGTAAGGTGGAGGTACTTCCCCAGTCGAGCTGCTCTTTGAGCGAATAAACGCTATGCTCTACCTCTCTCAAAACTATTCTAATACTACACCACAATCCTGTATTTATATGCGATATCAATTGAATGTATCAATTATTTCTACATAACATTAGCAACATGTCATTTTGTGAATATTGCAATGAAAAACAAAACAAAAACGACGGTCTTGTTGGCCCCCTTTACTTAATTTTAAATTAACCGACTTAAAAAAAAGGAAGAGGTTCTCAACTCGGTTGTATTTTTTTTAATGTTTGTTACCTCATAACTCCGTCATTTATTAACCGATTTGGAAAATACTTTTTTTGTTTGCAAGGTTACACTTCCCGTTTGGGCCCATTATCATCAGATCAGGGTTTGATTACTTCTTAGTGTACTTTGAAGTCGGTTTAAGTTTTTTGTAAAACATTCTAATTATTTTTTGTTAAGTATATCGGCAATACCAATACATATCCTGTGAAAATTTAAGCTGTCTATCTATTACGGTTCATGAGATACAGTACAGCCCATTGACAGACAGACGGACGGCGGAACGGACGGACCCAGCGGAGGCTTAGTAATAGGGTCCCGTTGGCACCCTTCGGGTACGGATCCCTAAAAATGAAATGAAGTCTTCTTTCAGCGACATTGTATCCCTCCGTGTGGTATAGCCATGAGACGCCCGTATATTTTATATGATATATCGATACAGATGTTTGAAGTTCTAAGAAGCCTAGATCTTATATAGATTATAAGATCTAGGCTTCTTAGAACTTCAAACACTGTACCGATAGGCAACAAATTTACGATACCGTCTACAGCGGGCATTTCAGAAAGTTAGCCCAAACTGGTATCGGTACACAATACCAAAGGAAGCGGCCGCGTCTAACGGCGTCGTTACGGCCGCTAACGCCCGTTAACGGCTGTTAACGTACGTTATCAACGATACAGGGCGGGCGGAAGACCACCTGCGGCTAACACCCCGCCCGCCTTAATGCATCCGCAGTTATTTATTCTGCCGACCTCCGATATACTTCCTGAGATGATTATCTGAGAAGGGTTAATGTAAGGTTTTTCACGAAATTTAATAGCGTTTTAAATTGTTATTGTCAAGTGAAATGTCTTCCGGTGTTTTATTTTTTTTCACGTTTCTGAAGTGATAACACTTGAGAATTATTGTTATGGAAAGTGTCATCGTGTGTGATGCTTAAAACTCCCTTTGTATCATTACAAAAACTGGCCAAGTGCGAATCGGACTCGCGCACCGAGGGTTCCGTACAAACCTGTAGGTATATTAGTAAAAGTTATTATAGACCTCAGTATTTGATATGAATTTCAATTTAGATTTATAATAATCCTATACTTCTAGGCGTTCATGTGGAAAGGGGTAGTAAGTTTAAAATTATTAAAAATATTTTTATTATATGATGTAACCAAAAATGTATGCTTTTCGCAATTTTTCGTTTATCTGTGCTATAAGACGTTGCTTCGTAACAAAATTCAAGATTCTGAGTTCTCGGGAAGTACCCTGTTTTGATTCCCTTGCGAGTGTCGAAAATTTGCAACGTAAACGGCTGTATCTTTTGATTGCGCTGGCTTTGAAGTTTGATTTTTTTACAACACCAAGGGACAGTAGACTTGAGTATTTGATATGAATTTCAGCTTGATACCTCTACGCGTTCCTGAGAAAAAGGGTCTTGCCAGACAGACGGACAACAAAGTGATCCTATAAGGGTTCCGTTTTTCCATTTGAGGTACGGTACCCTAAAAAACAACTCCTTATTTTTAATACATTGTTAAAATACCTATTTATTATAGACCAAGATGATTCCTCATAAAAAAAATAAGATAGATAAATCAGGCTATTTTATACCCTATTAATAATAGCATATGTACCAAAATATCCAGTCAAATATACAACAAACAAGCCATTGTGTTCACTCAGATATCAGCAGAAGATATCTAAATAAATAGCTGCAATGTATCTTTTGTATTAGCTTTCAAATGTTGTTATCTGGAGTTGCTTTATTATACAAACTGTATGAAGACAACAATCTACGTCCTAACTTGAATGCTAAGTTCATATAAGAATTTATCCATATAATGGCTAATAAGGTTTTATTATTTGTTCTATTATTTTAATTTTAAAAGAAAAAACACTCGTTGATCTCTTCCTACTGATTTTCGTGACGCACACTCACGAGGCGCCGGCAGAATATCAGCGTTGGGGTACCTCAACATTAGGCTGAGTCGGCCGCCTTTTCTTTCCGAACACACAGATTCGATTTTTATTTATACTTTATTTTACTGTTCTATTTTTATATTTACTATTCATTTGTGTTTTTGGAAAAATAAAATAATTTTCTTTCTTTCTTCTTTCTTTCTTCTAAGTGGAATTTCTGTCTGCTTAGAGCTTCTGCCTGTGACTTTACCTGTCTTAGAAGGAACATGCTCCAAATAAAGCTATTTACACCATTAATTTGAAAATCTGTCGATAAAAAAAGAATAAAAAAAACAGTTGATGATTTCGAACGATTTTTATTTTCTAATCAGCCTAGAAAGAACTAAGGAGTTTTCATTTGTAAATAATGTTTATGCATTCCCTAAGTTCACTATTAAACTAGAAAAATAAACATAGGTACAGGTAATCAAAAATGTAATATGCTAGATGACTAAAAAATTCTATTTTTCAGTCTTTACATTATCAAAAAATATTAGACAAGTATTTAGTCAATTAAACAAAAAAATACGAAGATTTGCTCGACTAAATTTAAAAAATAAAATAAGAAATGTATTTTTTTTATTATTTAGTAAAGTGTGTAGTGCTTTTTTTTACCTAGGAATCATCCCTATTGTCAGTTTGTTTAAATAAAACACGTCAACAACAAAAATCGCTGAACGAACATACACGAGGATGCCCCTTACTTTAACTTCCGCTTATCAAGAATTTTTCGGACACCAAATTTAATTAGATATTTTTTTCAATGATCTGAGTACCCAACATTTTTCGATGCAGAGTTCATTCTTTGCAGTTATTTTTTCAAGAAAATTCCTTTTGATCCTTATCAGAGACAGAATCAGAATCAATTACGCTAATAAAATATTTTTTCGAAAATTGTCTCTATTTTTCTGTATTTTTTTAAATCTGTAAATGCCGATATAAATTATTCAAAACGTAAGATTTTTTCTCCTAAGACCATATCAGTGGCATCAACCCTTAAACTAGCTGCCCTTACTGACTCGTCTCATATTTTCACTCTGTAGATCAAGTTTTAAATGCACTATAACAGTTAATACTAATAACTAACGTCCTGGCCGGTCGTAAAGCGACGGTTGACGTTTTATGGCGTGTATACGTCCATACGGTGACTGGAATATGCTCCACTTGGTTATGTCACGTGCATCAATAGGTCTTATATTGGAGCTAAATGGTACTTATCCTGCGTTCTGTTATGCGTCCATGCTTGGCGAACCGAGCACGAGCCGAGCCACGAACGAACACACTGCGAGCACGATTCGCGTAGCGTGGCCCGTACACGCTACGCTTGCGAGCGTCGAACGAGCCTGATTGTCAGTTTTTTCACGAACAAAGAGATTACTATCGTGCTCGTTGTAGGTTCGTTCGTGGCTCGGCTCGTGCTCGATTCGCGTAGTGTGGACGCACCATTAGGTTTATACAATCCTACCTATCTATTCTAACAGAATATTATAAATGCGAATGTGTTTTTTTTTTGTTTTTTTGTTAAGGTCTCCCGCCTAAATCGCCGAACAGATCGCGATGAAATTTAGCATACAGGTAGCCTATGGTATGGAGAAGGATATAGGCTACTTTTTATCCCGGGAACGCCGGTGAAAACGCGAGGAATAGCTGGTCTTAAATACATGTGCGTGATTTTTGCATGATCGGCTACACGCGAGTTATATCTCGATTATTGCAAAGGGCTATAGGCTATGGTAACCGCTTAACATCATATGGGTTACTTGTGTGCTACCTTATTAGTATAAGAACATATAAAAATCCACTTAGCAGTTTCTATATAACGCTGTAGATATGATAAATCATCGAAGCTAACCCAAATACCATTAATTTATTATGAAATTACAACTAACATAACTAACAAAACGTTTCAAATACAGATAAGCGAAGTTTATTTACTTTATACACAACAATTCACCGAAAACTCAAGTTCGCAAGTTTGCTATCGCGCCTGTGTATATCAGCCCGCCATATCTTTCAGGAGCTGTATAAAGTAAAAGTTCAGTGCAGTTGCATCGCATCTAGATAGCACCAGCGTCTGGAGATCGCGGACGTATAAAATTTTAAACTTAAAACTAACTCCTAGACTAAACTGTTCAACATTTTTCATGTGCTGATGGCGGATAAGCCTGGTGGAATAACGGTGTGAACGATAAAGGCCAGCTGTGATACATGAGCGGGTGGTATAGTGATTCTCGGTTATATAGTCTTTGGCTTTACCTACTGGGTATCCGGCATGGTGGCACCGGTGTAGAGTCATTTGTTAACGTTCATAAGTGCCTTATCGGGGCCTAAATTGAATTTGAATTAGCATCTGTACTTCGTGTCCTTCCTTTTTAAGCTTAATTAATGGAGACTACAAAAAAAGGAATTTAACGTGTAAAGGATGAAAGAGTGAGATCTTTTCCTTTTTTTTTTTTTTTATACCACTAAGGTGGCAAACAAGCATACGGCCCGTCTAATGCTAAGCAGTTATTACCGAAGCCTATGGACGCTTGCAACACCAGGGGTAACACGCGTTGCCGACCCTGAAGAAATCTCTTCACGCCCTTTTTGAAGAACCCCATGCTGTACTCCATTGGGAAAACCACGGCGGGGAGCTCATTCCACAACCTGAGCGTCCGCGGAAGAAAGCTCCTTTGAGCCCGCACAGTTCGAAACAATTCTGGTTTCAATGTGTGAGGATGGATTTCCTCGTCCGTCCTCGACGAATCTTCGCACTACCTCCCCCCCTCTAGAGGAGGTAGGGGAAACTTTGCGGGGTATAGTGGCCCCATGTGGTGGTATCTGAAAATCTGTCGCCAAGCACCTATCGGTGTGTTCCGTCAGCTGCACTTGAGAGCCAGTTCCTTCTAGGCTTTGTGTGCTTACCACCTTCGACCACATCATCACTTACCATAGTGAGATTGTGGTCAAACACAGGCCTATACACAGTAAAAAAAAAAAAAAAAAAAAAATCTAATCGCGTGTGCTAATATACACGCGGGTCCCTGGGGTTTAAGTTCTAGACTTAGTGTGGGGGATGCTCGGTGGTTGCCCTCCGTGCTGTTCATCTTCTTACCGCCGCGTGATCAAGCCGACCCGGTGAGACCCATAGGAGAGGCCCAGCCAGTGATCTACAGCGGCGGTTGGATGGTGTATCTACTTGGGCGAAGAGGCTGAGCACCTTGATTGATCAGAATCTTGACGTGATGTTATAGCCGAAACTTCTAAGCACAAGCGAGCAGACAGCCCCCATATTACAAAACATGGTTAAGCAAACCCAGGTTTTAAAATAGCCTTGTCTCTTTTTATTAAAAAAGTGACTGAGTGACTGGTTTTACTAAACTTGCTCTAAATCATCTTTTGTGAAAGGGTGTGTCTCTAGTCAAATAAAACCCAACTAATATGGCTTACCGATGTACCTGCGCAGAAGTTAATTTTCAAAGTGCGGGAAATGCTATTGGTCGGCAGGTGCCGCCATGTGTGCGGAAGGCCGTGACTTGCGAGTGAGACGGAACTACATTTTATTATGAACCTTATAGTAGTGATCTAAGGTTGTTTGTAAGTTTTAAGCATTATTTCGTTAATCTTCGATTCGAATCGAATCTTGTGAATCGAAAATTCACGACGCGCCTTATCAGTTGGGTACTACTGTACCCATTATATACAATAATAAAGTCCAGATTTTTGGATAAGATAAACTAATTCCACCGCTAAGATAAAGTCAAGTAAGAGAACACTATTCAAAATCAAAAAGTTAATGTTAACCAGGTAATATTGATAGAAACAAAGACTAACCAAAGCACGTACTAGCATAACTAAACATATATTGTGTTATGTTAGTAGTGCATAGTATTCAAAGACATCGCCCACGATACGTTTGCAGATATGCCCAAACTTCGTAAGATCCAATACGAACAACCGAAAGTTCTTCTAACTGTGTGTGGTACATGTTACGAGAAATAAGCGGGTAGCGTGAACGTGGTAATGAAAATACGTGTATTATCAATGCACGCTTAGTGTAGTTTTTTCTGTTTGACATGAGGCTCTCGCTATGCAGGTCTATTTTGGCTCAGATATAGATATAGGCTGACAAAACGGGCCATCACTGCATGCCGCTAATTTTGCCATAATTCCACAGATTTTTTTTTACTCAACGACTGTTGTTATATTAATCTTACAAATTTCTTGGTGTCATGTGTGTGTTGGATTCTCAATGTCAACAAAATAAAATTGAAAAATCTACGAGTACATACAATAGAGAAATAAATAAATCAGTAGAAAACATTGGTGACACAATTTCGCCTTCAACCAAATCCGCTTTCAGTCTACAACTTACAGCCGCCCAATTCACCCACAAGCGTTGCAAGTAATACGCTTTAGATGCACTTCTAATTAAACTGTTATGTTAGTTTGTGTGTCTAATGTCGCGAATGTCTCGCTAATGTAGCGCAAATGTCGCTACGTGAGAGATAAGATTGTTGCTGGAAGCGTTTGTTGTGGCATGTTGCCTTTTGAATTTTATTTTGGGTTTATTGACTTATAAAAGGTTTGTCTATAATCAAAATTAATATATAGGTATTACGTTCTATTCTATAATAAAATCCGTCTCGAAGTTACTAAAATGTGATTTATAAATTCAGGGTTTTTTTAAAGCTCATTGTGTGGTCATCAAGTGGCTCATTACGTGGAAGACAAGAATATATGGTGGTAGTAGCTTCTCTCTGCACATGCATCGAAGTATTCCCATTTGCGCACCGATTTTTTGTAACTGCGAAAACCACATCATAAACCATGTAGTGGTATTTATTATAAGCATACTAACACATACAGACAGAAAGAGAGACGTTATTTTTTTTTACCGACTTCATAAAAAGGAGGAGGTTATCAATTCGTTTTTTTCCTCATAACTCCGTCATTAATTAACCGATTTGGAAAATTATTTTTTTGTCTGGAAGGGTACACTTCCCGTTTGGAAAGATCAGGATTTAATTATTTCTTAGTGTACTTTGAAGTCGGTTTAATTTTTTTTGTAAAACAGTTCAATTTATTTACAACAAATATGTACAAAATACAATCTATATATAGAAAATTTCCTCAAGCCTGCCGCTGCTTCCGATTAACGGCAAGGTTCCCAGAAGGCTGGCAGCGTTTCCTCTTTGGATAGCCAAGCTGACGCGTTGGCGGAAAGCCGCCCGCTGGTCTCCAGAGGTCTCGATCAATTTTGAAGACAGTTCAATTATATTATAATATATGTAAGTATATTATAATATATTTATAATATATTATAATATACTTAGAGGAGTACTAGTAGTACTAGTAGTACGAGTAGGAGACTTAGAGGAGATGTTAATTATATTATAATATAATTAACATCTCCAACCTTAATAAACAAAGTTTATTCCAAAAGACTCACCCATTTTGTGGCTAACCGATTACTGACCATTGGTTATAAGTTATAACCCTTTTAAATATTCAATATCAGACAGGGTTATAGTATAACCGAGTTAATTACACGCATTCCTCAATAACACCTAATGGCATCTTATATCTATTGAGATAGGTTGGTCTAACAGTAAAACATTAATTTTGTGCCCCATCCGCCGTTATCTGTGGGATAAGCTTAAAACATTCGGATAGCTCAGACAAATGAATCACTTTGCCATTATGGAGTGGGTACGCGGCGTACGATGCGGAGGAATTCATCGGGTGCGTGTCGTTTGCGTGTCGTTGGGTGCAAAACGTTATATAGGTACACGTTCGTTGGGTTAGTTCGGGACCTTATCGATACAAAACGAGTTCTAAAATGTTTTTATTAGATTGCATATTTCTTTGCCTTTTGTCCCAGCTATTAAAATTGTATGTGATTAAAAACTCAATGGCAAAATTTGTAGTGATGGTCGTCTAATGGAATGTGACCAATTTTGTAATTGATTTTCTTCGCTCAGATGCATGGATCAAAGATCTATTTAGCGCTGCGAAAATAACCTAAGTCTATGGTTTACTATAAAATAATATTTCAAAGCCTTATCTCGTAGGATTAACCTATGTAGTGTAAAACTAGCAAAATTCCTCAATAAAAATAATATAAATGTCAATATCTTAATTAATTCATTTTATTTAAATTCAGGTAGCAGTATCACCTCCAAAAATGTAGATTCAGAAGCCATTATCATCTGCAATCTACAACATTTCTAGTTTTAATTAGAAGTAAAATAAATTATGCAATATTTTAGTAATGATCCCAAATTAGCTCTTTTCTATTTGCAATAATATTTTAACATATTTATCATATAAGTATTTCCAGTAAAAATCTTTTATAGATAGATAAAAATATTATATTAGCTTTTTTTTTTGTTATTATAGCTTTATGTGAAATCAAATCGAAGCGCTCGTGGTGTAGATGGTGATAAACAAGGCAAGTTAAGCTACCACCGTCGTGGTAGATACCTGGATGGGCGACCGCCTAGTGGTATTTCAGATCGTTTCCGTGCTTCAAAGGCACGTAAAGCCGTTGGTCCCGGTTATCACTTAATTGTGATAGTCGTTAAGCTAGTTGGAGGCCTTCTATGCGGCTTGAAAACTCCAACAGTAGGTTGACCACTAGCCTACCTCCACCGATCCGCAGTGGGCACGCGTGGTGGAGTATCTGCCCATTCCTCTTCACCCTGATTTGTGTGTAGGAGGCCTGTGCTCAGCAGTGGGACATTATAGGCTGATGATGATGATGATCAAGACACAATAAAAAAGCATTATTTACCTGCAGAGTTCACCAGGTTGGGCCTTACATCGTCGCTACCACGCAGTCGTCACAAACAGTGTAAATCGTCCCCCGCGAGGGCTAAAGGTACATAATATGTGAGATTGCGCCCGCGCAGATAAGTGGGAGTGCTTTTAGAGATAAGGCCGGTCGTGCGCGAACGAAAAACCGTATATGATTTAAGCAGCAATCTGTGATGCGAATTTATCTCGTGTTAAATGTCAGCAGATGCGGTTTTTTTAGCAAGTGATATATAAATATTATGATAAGGGATCAAATCGAAGCAGATTGTTAAAAGGCCTATAAGTCTCGGTTTTATTGAGTTTTATCGGTATACTTATAAAGTTACTTTTTGTATGTCAAATTATTATAGACGAATGTATAGTATTCAGCTGATTTTAATTTCTACTAAATCATGTATAGGAGTAGAATTGGCTGGTTCAATGTGATCTAATATTTGACTCTATTGGCGTATTTTTCAAACATTACTCTTGCGTTATCTACGAACCATTCGACTGATAAAGGGATGGCCCAACCTCCCAAATCTTGGCATTGTTGAGGTAACGCAAAGTGACGTAGATAGTTCAAAATAACATCAATGTGATATTTGAGACTTTTTATGGACTTATCCATTTTGTTTCTGATGTCAGCAACTAGCTGTCACCCGCGGCTTCACCCGCGTCATCGGGATACAAATTGAGCCTAATGAAAGAAAGCTTATGACCTTTTCCAAACCATAGGCTATCTGCATGCCAAATTTCATGAGGATCGGTTGAGTAGTTACCTACGGCGTGAAAGCGTAACAAACAAAATCATAGCATATTTAGGATGGCTACCGTCGTGGGCATTTTTTTCCATGCCACTAAGGTGGCAATCAATACGGCCCGAATGTTGGCAAGCGGTTACCGTAGCCTATGGACGCTTGCAACACCAGGGGCGTATCACTCGCGCGTTGCCGACCCTGAAGAAATCTCTTCACATCCTTTTTTTAGAACTTCATACTGTACTCCATTGGGAAAACTACGGCGGGGAGCTCATTCCACACTTTGCTTTCTTCCGCGTCCGCGGAAGAAAGCTCCTTTAAGCCCGCACAGTTCGTAACAATTCTGGTTTCAATGTGTGAGGATGGACCCCCGTCGATGACGAGAGTTGCGATGGTGGAAGGTTGCCGTGAGCATCATCTGAAACAAACATAACCCGTGATTACTGAAGCCTAGAAGGCATAATTTTAATTCCTAAAAGCAGTAGAACATAACATATTGGAGTTGAAATCACACGAATGAATCAAAAGTGTAACATAAGGCAAAGATATTGTACCTATTTAACAAGTCACAAAACTGGCAGAATAAAATCAATTGTCAAATAGAAATCATCAATCCGTCGGAGGCAGCGTCCGGACAGGTGTTATCAGCCCAGCGCCAGTCAAAGGGCGGCTATCACTCTATACATCACCGCTGGGCGGGCGGGTGCTATCGTCCCCGCACACTGCTCGCACTCGTTTATTTAGCACTGCACGTGCACACGTTGATGAACATAGTGGATTTATAGGGAACAAAATCCTATTTTGATGTAATTATTTGTGAAGTTAAAATAATCGAAACTAAACACCTGTGGTGTCAAAATAAAGTCCTAAAAAGGCTAAAACTTATTAAAATGTTATAAAAGGCATTGAAATTTTAATTTTTCAAGTTTTATGTTTTCAATCTTGCTTTGATATAGCAAAAAAAAATATATTTAATATCAAAAAACACACTGATCTGTATCATCACATTATTATTAAACAGTTGGCTCACTATGCGACGCGCGCCCCATAAATAAATATGTAACTAAATATGAAATAAAAATAGAATTCGAGAAATTTTCAAGTGCGGGATAAACTATTTATCTTGTATTGCTTTTGCTGTCGTAATCCTCATTGAATGAGTCTTTGAAACTCAAAATTAAAACCAAATAATATTACTTATTACCTGTCCCCCGCGGTTTTACTCGCAACTTACTTTTTTTCCGTAAGAACCATCTACAGAGTATGAGGAAACTTAAAGAAAGAAGTATGAAATCGGTAAAGGGAAAAAGGGTTAATTTTTATATTTTTTTTTTATACAACTTAGTCGGTAAACATGCATACGGCCCACCTGATGGTAAGCGGTTACCGTAGCCATATGGACGCTTGCAACACACGAAGCATTGCTCACACGTTACCGACCTTTCCCCCCTCCCCTATGAGCTCTGGCGACCTTACTCACGCGCAGGAACACAACTTTACACAACATAAAGTTATTTGGCTGCGGTATTCTGTAAGGTGGAGGTACTTCCCCAGTAGAGCTGCTCTTTGAGCGAATAAACGCTACGCTCTACCTCTCTTAATATATATATAGATGATATAGATGAAGGTCAAACAAAGTAATACCTGATGTCACACAAACATTAGATATTAACGTCCAATACCCAGTTATCCGGGCATCTATTTACCTTTTAACCGCGTGGCTAAATCAAAAGAGCGTTATCAGGTTGGTGCATCCATCAAGGGCGCGCCGCCCCTGTTATCACGCCGCACCACCCGCCCCGGTGTCGCGTTTTATTCCCACATAGGTATCTAGGGTTGCTAGCGGATAAATGTTTTATTTTTACTTTTTAAGATGAGTTGTTAATAGTGTTGCTAGATGAATTTACGTAGAAAATGTAGTTTATTCTTTCTTAGAAACACAAAGTTCAAGAGTTTGTAACTATAAACTCTCAATTTTCTAATTTGAATGTACTTACCTATGTCAGGTAGACGTGGTGTTCTTTGCCTTAAAGTCTTCAATGTAGACCTTATGAAGGCAGAATTAACCACAGAAAAGGGCAGACTGCGGTTTATTTTAGGCTCCAGATCTCCTACGAAGTGCATTATATGCTTTGGAGGTTTTTTTTTGTGTAAAAAATTACTTCTAATTTGAGGAATTATTTATTGTATTACATTCTTGTTTAAATATCTGAATATTCTCAATGTCCCAATAAAATATGTATTGTTAATCTAAAACTTACCTATAATAATAAAGCCAAAGCGGAAGTTTTCTTGATTTGTTTTTGTTTATTTAAACGGGCTAATCTCAGGAACTACCAGTCGATTTCGAAAAACTCTTTCACTAATACGAAGCAACATTATCCCCGAGTATGAAACGCGCGTGAAACCGCGGGGGATAGCTAGTTTATAAATACGCCTTGTATTGGAAGCATCAATAGGCTACTTACTGGTTTGTAGCAAACTTGTAAAAAAACATACGTCTGACAGAACTAAATCTATCTGAAAGGTGTCAACCCTACATCAGGCTGCCTATTGCCTGTATAAGCTCAACACTTTGAAGCGTTTTTAATGTACCGAGGCTAAGCCAACAAGGTATTAAAAAGTTTTTTCCGAAACTGTTTTTGTGACTCGAGGCGTTTTGTCTGGAAAAGTGTTTATGTGGATGTGTTTTATTTTTCAGTAAAACGAATGGTATGTTGAGTAATATAAGATCGTTTAATAGGTACGTAAGTACAGAGAAGACTTTTTGGCGGGAACTTGCAGAGTGACGTTGCGTTTTCATTTTTATTTTCATAAATGTGTGTATTTTGAGTTTTATTGTGTATTTTTGGTGGTATTTTACCCAATAAATATCATCCATGGGCACCAGTGAAGTGAAATGAAATAAACTTTGATTAAGGATACATCCAGATTGAGTGTTGAAGCTGTGCACGCGTCGATAAAAATACGCCCTAACTGTTAGAGGCTAAATCAAATAAAAATAAATAAAATTGCTAAATAATGTGTAATATTTAAATTTCTCCCGATTTTAATGGGAATATTTCAACAACTGCTATCATTATGAACGTCACTATGACAAGCAGAATGACGCAGAGGGAGCGTAAAACGTAGCTGTTACGCGCAGCAGCCTGTAAAAGTTGGCCTGTTTTATATATTCGTGTAGTATGGCGACGTTCCTTCTAGGTATATTTATTTCTATGGAAATAAATTATGTGTATCGTGACTTTTCAAGTTGTCTCAAAAAGTCCGTGAAGAGTTTTAGTACAATGACCACCATTGTAGTAAAACATGACTTTTATGGACGGTGACTGACTGAGGACTATGACTGTGAAGTGATTTATTGTGACTGGAAACTATAATACAACTCGACACTGGCAGAAATGAGCAGTGAAAACATGGGCATAGGATTACATTCTAAAATATAAAGAATGAATACAAGATAAAGAGTGTTCCAAATAATTTAATATTCGTATAATCATATGTTTAACTAGCATGCCTCCTTCGTACCTTGTATTATAAAAACATTTCCCTTGGGGACACAAGAAATATTTCCTCTTTTTAAATCTGTAGGCGCAAGTTGTCTAGGCTGTCAGTCAGTAAGTCAATCAGTCATTGTCCAACTGTCAACGTAGGACACTGTCACGTCACTGTAGGTTAATTCATTATTTGAAATAGAATCTTCCAAATAAAAGTTTAAACTCAATAAATGGCTATGACGAAAAGTTAACAAAAAAAAAATTATAGCCCATTTACCTTCAATAATGATACCACTTTAAAAAGTAAACAAGTTACGAGAACTAAAGCTAAATGTCTCGCAAGTATGACTAGGGCGGGCGGTATCTGTGGTGGGCAGATCGCCGCCCGCCCCGGTCCACGTGCACTAATAACTTGTGATATAGATACCCGCTGCACTTCCACATTATATACACTTCATATCTAAATTTAGTGGGCAGAAGTGTATTTCTAAGAAATAGATTGGGACTGAACTGAAAATTTTAAGATCTTATTTGTCTTAATATAATGATACTGGATTAGTGGCTTTCCTAAATCTAGGTAATAGTTATCAAGAATAATTAAAAACTGTTTTAAATAAAACTTGAACCGACTTCGAAGTACGCCGGGACACGCAATTGTTTTCAGTGCGATTAGAATGTAAATATTATGAAATGAATGTAAGCTTGTTTTGAAAAGAGTAATTGCTGAGTTTATTGCCGGCTCTTCTCAGCAAATGCAACCTTCCGACCCGGTATTAGAGTACTAGAGTCAGACTTTTCATAAGTGCCTGCGAAGGCCTATTTGAATAAATGATTTTGAATTTTGAATTTTACACTTGTTCAGTGTACTTCGAAGTAATCAGATCCTGACCTGATGACAATGGGACCAAACGGGAAGTGTACCCTTCCAAACAAAAAAAGAATTTTCCAAATCGTTTAATAAATGAAAGCGGTATGAGGTTAATAAAAAAAAATTACAACCTTTATTTGAAGTCGGTTAAAAAACAAATATTAAAATACCAAAACAATATGAACTAACAAGACTAATAAACACACAAACTAAAAATGTCATTATTGCACAACAAAACATACAAACAATCAAATCGCAGATCTCCAGAAAAAAGGACATAACCACGGGTTTGAAAACCAATTTCATCTCATTTGCATGTGTCCATTAGTTTTAAAATAAGATAATCTCGCTCAATAAAAACCGGGTCCGGCTCAGATAAATAATAAGAACAATAACCTTAGGTAATTAGGTAATAAATTCATCAAGTAGATATGAGAGATATTAGAAGGAAATGGTTTGATTTGTTTGCGACGGACAGACTAGTGTGGAGTGTTTCCATGATTGGTGTTAGTGCGTTTTTTTTTGTATTTTCCCCATTTTTTTTTTATTAATTAAAGAGGTTTAATGTTCTGAATGACAAGTTATCTTAATTTAAAGGAACAGAAAACCCGTCTGCGCAGGTAATATAAAAATTAACTGAAAAGAGAAAAGCAAAGTCGAAGTCAAACCTATTTGTTATTACTTAATGGCTTTGTCTATGCTTTTCTCTATTCGCGCTTAAAAAAGTATTTAAGCACGTTAGTGGCCAATATAATTGATAATAACCAAATAAATAAAATATTGAATATGCGTCAGTGTTGCTTAGTCCTGTTTTGCACCGACAAAAGATGTAAGTAAATACCGTGTTTCCGATTCGCCGATATTTCTGCCATCATTTATCAGAAATGGCACAATCTTTTAGTAAATTTGTAAAAATCCGCGATGAAAAGCTCGCAAACATTTGACATTTCTAGAGACCTCTACACTAGCGCCTCTCGCGGCAAATTCAAAGCGCGTTATCCCCCATTATTATTCATGTTAATTTAGTACGATGTACCATTCTAATCGAATAGGTATTCTCATTTCTCCAAGCTTTTTGACGTCTATTTTTCGTCGTAACGTGTGCAACATTGAAAACGCGCGCTCGAAACCCCTGATAAGAGCACATTCAGTTTTATATTTGCCCGCGCGATAAGGCGATGCCTGCAAATCGATTAGCCTCTCTAATAAACGATATCTATCTGTACGTCTGTTTATCCGCTTAGCAGTGGACCGCTTCACTCCGAGTCTGGTTTTGATCATAGTTATATGGATTTGATATGTCTTGACCTTAAATAGAAGTTCAATGACCAAGGTATTAAGATTTATCCTCTGGTGTCAAGGTTTTTGATTCGGGACTTCAGTTTATATATAGGATAAATACCTATGTATGTCTAGAACATTAAGCTTTTTAAGTTAATTGTTTTTTTTTGTATTTTTATGTTAATGTTTTTAAGGCGATAATTGCTCAGTGGTAGTGACGTTGAATGCCGTGAAGAAGGTCCCGGGTTCAAATCCTACAATGAGCTTGAGCTTTCGGTGAAGGAAAACATTGTGAGGAAACCATAGCCCGGTGTTAGGGTACTTTGTAGTAGATACCCGCCTGACTGGCTACTACTCTCAAGTTGCCTCAAGTTGCCAAGCACTTATCGGTATGTTCCAACAGCTGCACTTGAGAGCCAGCTTCTAGGCTTTGTGTGCTTACCAACATCGGCTAAATCATTACTTACCATGGTGAGATTGTAGTCAAACAGACTTGCTATTCATAACTTAAAAAATGTGTTGCTACTGGTTGAAAATCTGTCGCCAAACACCTATCAGCAGCATGTGAGCTTACCACCTCGGACCATATCTTGGGACTTACCATGGTGGCAAAAGCAAAAGAGGTATTTTACTAATGGCAACAAAAAAAACTATTATTGATTTTGCTGTCTATAATATAGGGCAGCGTTTCCCATCAGCCGGGTCGCGACCCGGTACCGGGCCATCAAAATAAAAAATAAACACTGCTATACGGTGAAGAATCTCGTTATAAAATACTAAAATGTAGAAGTGTATAACCACACACAAAATGGAATATAAATTGCAAACATAGCGAACTTTATGCCTGTAAGTAGACACTATCACCGCCATGGGTGCCGTCAAATTCTCATTGTCCGTATAACTTGGCATTTAAGATAGATCGCCCACCCACGTCACTCAGATAGCATAGAACATACCTCGGAGATAGATTCGGGCTGGCTCGGGTCGTGTCGGCGGCTTCGGGGCCGCTCGCTGCTCGCTCGTAGATGCTCGTGATTATGCCCACGCGCAGAGATTGAGGTGTGGAAATTTGTACCATTGTCATATTTCAGATTTAGATATTTGATACTGGGAAATTATTGGTGAGGATTTTCGTTGGCTTTTGATTCTATTTTAGTAAGGTATTTTATTTATTATTGGGATAATTTTACCATAGAATTGAAAGAGTTTTTGTTTCATTAGAAATCTGGGCACATTGATATCCGAAGTTTTATATTTCTTATAGCATTATAGGATGCAACGAATTCAAATACTATAATTCGTATTCGCCGAATATTGTTTTTTACGAATATTCTTATTAGCCGAATATTATTACGACTATTCGTGTACATATAATACTTTCATTTCATGTTTTTTTTTAGTAGATCGAAATGCAACGTTTCTCTGTGGTAACCGGGGATCCCCCATATCGTATCCATGCTATATTAGTATCATCATCATCATCATCAGCCTATAATGTCCCACTGCTGAGCACAGGCCTCCTTTCACAAATCAGGGTGAAAGGGAATGGGCAGATACTCCACCACGCGTGCCCACTGCGGATCGGTGGAGGTAGGCTAGTGGTCAACCTACTGTTGGAATTTTTCAAGCCGCCTAGGAGGCATCCAACTAGCTTAACGACTATCACAATTAAGTGATAACCGGGACCAACGGCTTTACGTGCCTTCCGAAGCACGGAAACGCTCGATTTGAAATACCACTAGGCGGTCACCCATCCAGGTACCGACCAAGACAGACGTAGCTTAACTTTGCCGATCGATTAAGAACGGCTAATCATGCTACACCACGAGCGCTTCAAATATATATTAGTATAACCCAGCTAATTGACGTCTATTCTCAACGGCGGGCAAAGTTCAAACAGAAAACAAGAACAGAATGAAGCTGATTAACTTGCAAAGGCTTGAGTTTCTTAAGAAAAACTTGCCTGATTTTAATGATATGGTAAATAATGATACTTTTTAATCACCATTGTTTATTATTCGTTTTCATATTCGACGAATAATAATTTTATATTCGTATTCGGTAAGGTGCTATTCGTTGCAGCCCTACTCTTAAGAGTTACCCCTAATGCACTTATTATTCATAACATTCTCAATTCATACCCAAAAACCCAATTCCTAATCAACAGTATCCAATGCAACATCAAATCGGGAAAACGAAAGTTCGCCGATGCACTGAGGGTGGGAGGTGGTGGGGGCTCGATTCCGATCGGCTATTGGCTGATAGAATAGATTTATGGACCGCTATCTGAACACTGTCTTAATTTACAACGCTACGTTGTACTGACTTTGTAATTACGATCGGGGTGCGGTCCAAAACTCTTTGTACTCATTTGTGTTAAAACTACTAATTAGGTAATACTTATAATATGGTTTCGTAGCGTAGTTGTTTTTTTTAATAATTGTGGAGCATAAGTTTGTTACGTTTTTAAATGGAATATTGAACGAACCGTAACATCAACGGCTATTTTTATATGGTTTAGGTACTTTTCTTATTATCCCAATACATTGGAAAAGGCCTAAGTCAGCAGTGGACTTTCGAAGACTGTTAGTGAAGATTATACTCAAACCTAAATTGATTAATTCTGGTAAACGGAATGTGGGAAGAAAACCCATATTTCTATAAAAAAAAAACTTTTCAACCCTGACATTAATACTTCAACAAGAATTCCAGTCTCAAGACACAAGAAACAATTATAAGCCAACATTTAGCACCCTTCAGACAGTCTATCGGATCAGGCGCGGTGTCTGCGCCCGCGCATATCGCTTATCAACAACACGTGTTGCGCGCTGCGCGGTTCAACGTTCACAACACTCGCTCCAGATGTCTGAGATACTGGTGCTTTTAGCCACGCTAAGATAACTCTGTCTGTAGATAGTTTGGTCTATGTTGGCTCTATTTTGTTTCTGTTGTTTTTTGAGTATGCTAAAGACTGGGTAATGTAAGTAGAGACTGTAAAAGAGCGGCTTTAAAAAATATCAGCATGGCAACCGGAAAATTAGTACCTGAATTCCGCTGAAATAGTACGTAATAGGAGGTAATAGATTGTTATTATGTAACTATTAGCATTGCTATGTAAAAAGTTTGCATACAATTTATGTGTCTGTGTCTGTGGTCTGTGTCTACTTTCATTAGAAAAGGTATAACCAAAGAAAGAGCACATCAAAGCTTAGAATAAATAAAAATACCACCAAGGCTTTTTTTGTGGAAGATCATTTAGATGTACAGCTTTTGTTCCAAATACTTATACAATATACATTATTATGCTTATTCATACAATTGTCACTTAGCCAGGGGGGATGCAAGTGTAGAGAAGCTACTACAACCATATATTCTTGTCTTCCACGTAATGAGCCACCTTATAGCGATCTATCTATCAACATATCGTCAAATACAAAATTCATTTAGCACCTCTGACAAGGCTCGAGGCAGCCAGCTCCGTCCGTACAGAGTCTAGTTTCCTAGCTAACAAAGGTACGGTCGTGGGTGCTGCTGATACGCATCGAGGCATTGTCGTGTGCAGCCAAGACTTGGCTCAAATAGATTTGAGTACCTATCACACCCCTTGTACGAGTTTGTACATTTTTGATGAAAGAAAGAAAGAAAATTATTTTAAAAATAGAACAGTAATATAAAGTCAAAGATTTTCATAGGGCATCGTGCCTCTACCCAGATGGATAATCCGCCTTACTAAAGCATGACATTTAATTTCACTCCGCTTGAGGGGCTCCCTGAGCAAATCGCTCTCAGTTCGTACTGCGCACGGCTGTCAAATACTGTCAATTCTGGCTTGTTTATTTCATGTTGCCATAGAGGCGACTATCCTTCTGGACGTTTTAAATTCTTTGTATAAAGTATAAATCTATGGTATAAATATTGAATCTGTGTGTATCGGTTAATGTGCCATGGTCAAGCCATGGTAATCTAGGTAGGTGATTGGTTTTGGGAAGGATTACGTACAGATTAAGAAAATATCTGGTTTATTCGTAGGGAAATTTAATTTTTCATCATTTTGTTTCACTATAAATATTAGAATGTATCAAATTTCAGCAAGGCAAAGGATTTAAAAAGATAAAACGAAAATGTATTAGTTTCTACAAACTTAAATGTATTTGGTTCAAAATTTAGGTAAGCGCAGGTATAGAATATAAATTATTATATTATCATCATAACACGATATAAACAGGCGAGGCCGGGCGCGCCCACTAGTCGTCGCTTATCTATGTCATCTACGTAGATAATTAACTATGTTTCATAATTTACATAATTAGATTTTAATGATTGCCGTCATGTCATCTTTACATTATAAAATCAAGGTTCTGCGATTTCAATAAAAAATGTCCACGATTTGATCGCTAAGAGTTTGAAAACTAGGCTGTAAGGTGGCTGTAAGCTTTAGGCACAGCTAAATTCTTGGTCTATGATTCTAGGTCGGAGCCATAAGATTCTAAAGATTACTAGGCTGTAACAACCTAGGACACTGAACGTTTCTGTACTGGCCATTTGTAATAAAAAAAAGTTATATTTGAAAGTGGAACTCTCGGAGTAGGTTTAGTTTTTGTATTGTCATTTGTCTGTTGGTTGTGAAGTGGTTTTGAAAATCGATTATCGGCGTAATTCGAGAAAATATTTTCTTGCATCATCTGTATTTGTTAATAATTAAAATATTTAGGTGTTCTATTTTCCTTTACCAATTACCCGACAATAAACAAGTCAATTAACCTCAAAATTTATGCAATCCTTGAGGGAATCCTTGTGCGTGTTGATAAAGTCGTAAATAATCGGAAATTGTCTGCACTCCGCCGCTTTTGAACTTGACGCCCGGGCTTCCCTCCGCTAACGTTTGCTAATGAAACAATATTAGCTCTTTATTTATTTGTATTTTTTATTGCCAAGGATTTTTATACTAAAAATACAAGCGCATGTCCTCAAAAATAATGAACTGACCGACAAACAAAACAACCCTATCACCAAATTATGAGTATTAAACAAAAACAAATGATAAAGGTGGAACACATAGGTGCGTTGACACGGGCCATATTCGCGCACGCACGTGACGCTCGCGTGACATGACGTGATGTCCCGATAGTGAGGATAACACTTTACTGTCAGTGGCACGCGACGTAATGCCGCGTAGAGAAGCGTAGCAATGTACACGTGCGAAGAAAAGTGACAAGTTTTGTGGATGGCTTTTTGTGGTGCACGTTTGGGGATGTAGCGAGTTTTAACTGGCCTTTGCATAAATCTACAAATTTATTGACAGTTTGTATGAGTAGCCAAGCCAAGCACCTATCGATGTGTACCGACAGTTGCACTTGAGAGCCATTTCCTTCTAAGCTTTGTGTGTTTACCACCTTCGACCACATCATCACGTACCATGGTGAGATAGTGGTCAAACACAGGCCTGTGTTTGATACACAATAAAATAATTGGACTGTTTTACAAAAAACTTAAACCGACTTCAAAGTACACTAAGAAGTAGTCAAATCCTGATCTGAGGACCAAACGGGAAGTATACTCTTCCAGTCAAAAAAAGAATTTTCCAAATCGGTTAATAAATGACGGAACTATGAGGTAACAAACATAAAAAAAAAAAAAAAACATACAACCGAATTGAGAACCTCCTCCTTTTTTTTGAAGTCGGTTAAAAAGACAGCTAACTTTTGAAAAACTATACATATCTATATAAACAGATGGTAAAAAATAACCTTGCTGAATTTCTTGGCATGTCTTCTCAGTTAAGCCTGCAGGCCAATCAAACCAATGGAAACGTCAATGTAGCTTCACCCTTCATAAACTTCAAGGGCCAATAAATGGCTTTGACTGCATACCCAAGGGCAAAATCTTACATGTAGCCGTTTTGTTTTTTTTTATATGACGATATACAAGCTTACGATCCGCCTGATGGTAAGCGGTTACCGTAGCCATATGGACGCTTGCAACACACGAGACATCACTCACGCGTTACCGACTCTTCCCCCACCCCCATGAGCGCCCTACCTTATTCACGCGCAGAAATAAAAGATTCTTGGTCTAGTTCAATTAATTTGGCTGCGGTATTCTGTAAGGTAGAGTTACTTCCCCAGTCGAGCTGATCTTTGAGGAAATTAACGCTATGCTCTACCTCTTAAATCCCTCCTTGACCTATTGAGTCATTCGCTTACGCATTAGACCACACACACACCCATACGTCCCTGTCATCGACATAGGAAACAGAGCCTTAAATAGATTACAGACTATCATAATATTCGCATAGTTCTATTTTGTGTCACGCCATCATATAACTTATCTATATAAATTACCATAATGTGTAAGCTTAACATTGTTACAAGTTCATTTATAAGTTCCAGTTTGAGCTTAAAAGCTTATTTAGTGTTATTTAGAGTTCCGTACCCAAAGGGTGCCAATGGGACCCTATTACTAAGCCTCCGCTGTCCGTCCGTCTGTCTTGTACGAAAATTGGCTATATACAACGTGTATGAAAGGGTACCTATATCAATATAAAGTTCGAGAATTCTTTGTATAATAACCAACTACCTACGGCCAATGTATGGCAAAGTTTTTATAATGATCAAGTGACGTGAAAAGATAACCCTCCTAGTGCGGTGACGCGTTGGGCGCGTTGGTTATGATTTGAATTTAGTAAACTAACCAAAAATTTGGTATTAATTCATTGAGTTATTTATTTTGAACTGTAACTTTATAGAGAGTATATACCTGATGTATTCTTCACCTCTTTCGGATAGATGCCCTTTCTGTAACACGTCGTATAAACATAATTTTTATCTTGGGATCTTAGTAAACGTACTAAAATAAAAACTTTTTAACAAAAAAATAAACCACCGAAAAAACTGAAAAGCAAAAAATTATTTTGAATATAGCCCTAGCTTTAAATATATATCGATAGACCGCGTAACTTTGGTGGTAATCGTAACGGACACCATTAATTATTTCATCCAATGATTCGCACGCGGTATGTCGCAACGATGACCATTCGTGGGCCCTGATTGGAAGTAATTCATTAATGGTGTTCGTTACGATTAACACCAAAGTTACGCGGTAGAGCCCCCGGTCCCATAGTAAAAGTTGATCGTATACTTGAGTACTTTACGTGGTGTTGTCGTAATAGCTTATGTTATTGGTTTGTCCCCGACTGCAAAACTTTATAAAATTCAAGTTATATTCAAAATTATTTTTTGCTTTTCAGTTTTTTCGGTGGTTTATTTTTTTGTTAAAAAGTTTTTATTTTATAATTTTTTGTGGCTATACTCTACTAATTACTACATGCTCAATTTTTTATTTCTTTTAATGTAATACACAACTCAGCATTAAAATCTGTGAGTGAACAATAAATCATCCCTATTTTCCCACCCTTAGGGTAGGTATTTTTTATCCATATTTATATGGGACCACCAATAAAAAAAGAATTATCAAAATCGGACTACTCTGTCAAAAGTTATGCGTGATCATACATAAAAAAAAAATATATATATATACGCGTCGACTTGTAAACCTCCTCCGTTTTTTCGTCGGTTAATGAATTTTCTGTCTTATGACATTTTTCCTATACGAATACTGTCTGGATTATTTGAATGGCAATTAGAAGTGATCAAAGTTTCTACTGATATAGATTTACGTGTCCTTATTTTTCAGTGTTTATTTCCTAGATGCTAGGGTGTGTTGTCAAACCCAGTGGTTTTTATAGATAAGCGGGGCGCGGTGTGCGTGCGTGATTACCATCTCTTCCTGGCCTCCTCCCTCAGTCCTCACACAACATACATACGTAATGCGACAATAGTGAAATATGTTCTGAAACTATGCCAGTTTGAAAATTAGGCCGCGTTATTGGCTATTGAAAAGTTTGCAAGATCGTGGGGATTTTACTGCACGTTTTAACGTAGGGGGTAAACCTCAGTTACGAAGCGGGAAATGAATTTTTTTTGTTTTTTTTTTTACCTTCGTAGAACAATATGGATAGATGTTTCAGTGATTAGCGAGAGTAGAAGTTCATTAAACACATTGTGTTATGAATGTTTTTTGTATAATATGAGCCATATTTGTACATTTCTCACGGTTTCTCTAAAAACCGTAAAACTTACTATTTTGGGAAATGTACAAAAATTCTTAATCTTAAACAAAAAGTGTCAATTCTACAATATGCTAAATGAATACTATGGTCGCTAATCACTGAAACATCTATCCATATTCTTCTACGAAGGTAAAAAAAAAAAACGAAAAATTCAAATTTCCCGCCTCGTAACTGAGGCTCGCTTCTGTAGAGTTTCCAACCACGACACCTCACTAGTCACATTGAAAATTATATTTTAAAGGGGTGTTTATGATCTAGTTATACACGCCTACATAGATTTAAGTAATGTAAGCACCAAACGTCTTTCAGACCATCTGAATCAAGGAGCACAAAACTAACTCAAATGTATTTTATTTTCAGGTAAGTGCCCCCTCACACGACGCCGATAAATACTCCGTTCAAGGTAAAGCGCATCGCATCCCGCGCTGACGTCCACTGAAACACGCATTTGCAAGCTGGACTCACATAACGTCCCTAACGACAACAAAATGCATTTTAAATCCCCACTCAATAGCTCCCGTCTATTTTACGAATAATGTAAGCATCGTTTACAAAGTGGCCATTCAATTTTTTGAGCATAAAACTTAATGCGAATAAAAACCACGAGATACAAGACAAGCCGAAATAAAATATCGATTTATAACACAATACAATCTATAATCGAGTAAAAAGTAAGGGTGGCCACACATCGAGTATCGTCGCGAACATCGGGCGGCCTGTCCGGTTATTGTCATTCGCGGCGTATCGTGAGCGTCGATCGCGAATTTCGTTTCGATTCGAAAGCGAGGACAGGTCAGTGGACACTATAATGATTGCATCTGTCAAAATTGTACCTTCTTACAGACGGCGGGGCGTATTGAAATAAGGGCGAGATTTGCATATCTGATTGTGTACTTGACGACAGATCCAGTTTTGATAAAAAAAAAACAGTCCCAGGTTTTCCTTTAATCTTCAGTATGCTTACTTAGTAATTTTAAACTGATATTTCACCAAGTTCATGTTAACCTGATATTTTTGCTCTACAAAACAAACTGGTGACATATTGAACAATAGTCGCAGCGACCTCGACGCGTTGATGTATTCGTTTTCGATAACTATTCGCGCCGATGGACGCGGTCCTAATTGCCCCCGCGAAATATCGTTGACATTTCAACCACATATTTTACAACTCAATTTTCCCAATTTAAACTCTATAGTTATAGTAATAAAGATGAATTGTGGCGTAGAAATAAATTGGCAAGTTGTTTAAGCGGGCGTCCGTTCAGATTTATAAGCCGGGCCGCTGTACGCGCTAAGATATTTATTGTGAAAGAACACAAGCTTTTGTAGGGAATTTGTAGTCGATTTGTTAACGTGTGGCTTGTCGTTGTAGTTTTCTACGCGTTTATATATCTTGCTAGTAGATACAGTCAGGAAATTAAGTTTGTATTAAGCTTTAGGTTTCCATATCAACGCTTCTTTATTGGATTTGGAAAGGTGTGCTTTGCTTAGAGACATTTGCATTACATTCCCTAACATTTATACAGTTAAATACATCTTGCGTTTTATAGTGAATAGAATCTTGAATCTAAGCATCTATTCTTATATTTCAGTAATAATTCACAATTTTTTCAGTATCTCGTGTGTTCCTTATCGTCCTTTATGGGCTCTTTTGATTAGTCAAAAGATTCTATTAAATATCTCTAAACACTACAGCAATACGCGCTGCACCCGATTATAAAATCCACTTAATCCCGACAAGACACTTCTCGTTTAAAGCAACCCTCGCAACAATCGATTCGATTACAAATCACTCGAATCGATTCACTCGATTCATTCGATAAACGCGGGAATTGCACAATTTCCCGCGTATCTCCACAAGGCTGGTTAATGAGAGCGTGGATACCCGTGCCATTGTTTACAGATGCGATCGCGAGTTGTTATCTCAGCTATTTTTGCCCGGTAGCCATGTTTCAACTTATCTCTGTGCATTCGTATGCGATTGTCGATTGTTCCCTCTTTGTAGACCGTTTTCGTCATCTTGTTATTGTTGTGCGGTGCAAGAGATGTGCCGTGTGTAGTTAGTGATGTCAACATTTTAAATTTCGAACTCTGCAGTAGATTCGTTGCACTTCAATAGATAAATGTAAAAAAAAAAAAAAAAGAAAATTATAAACGTTAAAAACCGCTTTATTAAATAAAGACCTAAGGGGTTGTCATTCCAATCGGTAGGAATAATTTAATTTTCTACTCGATAATGTAGACAACCTTTTCGATTCGTCACGCGAGCATCTCTATGTATCGATATTATTATAATAACCACGAATGATTTGTTTATAAGTATCTAGTGTTGTAAGCATAAAACAGTAAATGTTACATAGCATTGCTTTGCTCTCCAAACTGATGTATACCTCATCTTTTCACTCATTCGATAACACTCATTTGTTTACCAACTGTAACGTGCGTGATGTTCTGAACCTTCGATAGAGATCTCGGTATGTTGGTACGATTGCACAGATAGTGTTGCCATTGTAATTATTTAGAATTGTTTTATAAACACACGTATGGTAGATCGCTTATCGGATTACGTCGGTCATTACCGAAATCGCTTTAGCGTGACGGTATTAAGTATTTTGGGAATTAATTTAAGAAGAGCGAATGGAATAAATTAACCTTATCTAGATTATATGTGTCCTTCGACCACATCATCACTTCCTATGGTATGGTAAAGTAGAGCAGACCAGTTTGATTCTGACCAAAGTCTATTTAAAAGCAAAGTCTGGTAGCTGGAACACTACAAAAGGGAACAAATAGACAATGCGCACAGACAATAAGAAAACAGGTGCTGAATAAAGCACCAAGCAAATTAGGGCGGGCGAGATCCCGGGATTGTGTGACGCGCGTCACGGCGCGGGCGCGACACGAATCGCGCGTTGATCGCGCGTCAATCGCGACGCGTCCCGTCGTAACGAACCCCGCATTGTATGCAGAGTGACCACTGGCATTTGTGTTTGACTGTACTAAGTTAGGAGGGTTTCTTTCATACGTGTTTGATCATAATGGCGTGGTTGAGTATCTGTTTTTGTGCGAGTTTTTTTTAAAATAATAGATGCTCACTCAAAGTTTTATTTATAAAACCTGATCAAAACCTCTCTACCACTCGGTTAATTAATTGAAACACTAGTATCTGATATTAAATAACAATACCAAAGATATACAATCCTGAACAAGCCCAAAACAACTAAAAACCTAAAACAAACTGCTCGGTTCGTGTACAAAATTCCTTATTACCAATTTTTCCGCAATCACCCATATTATAAGTTCCATTGTATGGCCGCGATAGCCCCAGGCTTCGGCTCAAACTGATCCTTTCCTAAACCGTCCCCGCAGCCCTGTAATACCAATACAAACAATTGAAATTCAACTCTGCAACTCACATTTTTGTGCTCATAATCGCTTGCCAAATCCTAACTTATATGACGTTCTGACATTACGCGCAGAAAGGCTTTCCCGCGTAAACACCATCTTTGGTTTTTTTCAAATTGGATTTTACAAGTATATTGTAAGGATGATTTTCGTTTGTAGGCTTAGAGTAGTATAGGTCATTTATTTGGTATCCAGGCTGGCGCTATCGGCATCACCTTAATGATGTCTCGATGGTGGATAGCCATTGTGTAGGATGTAAATTTGTAGCCGTCGGCGCGGGTAATGATGTGAGAACAAACTGAGATCCCGATAGCCAGATCTGGATCGCTTTCGGCCCACTGTGCAAGGGATTGTATTCAGCTTTCGGCATTCGGCCTCGACTCGTGCGATCACATTGTTATATTTTTATTTTTCTCCTGAATGTTGAATAGGCGTTGTTTTTTTTTTAATGTTGCCTGTCTTGTAAATCATAAATGTTATCGATGATTATTCTGCTAGCAAAGAAATGTGGTAGCTTTTTTTTATTTTTTTATATTATAGATAGAACATCGAAGGCTGGACATTGCAGCCCTACTGATGCTAAAAGAGGATACTAAAAATGATGATTTAGCCTTTTATAATCTAACGGTTATTTCCACATTATTTCCCTTAAACATTAATTTGAACATTAAAGTTTGCAATCCATTAACGCTATGGAAGAGCTTTCTTTAACTAACAAAAACTAAACGCCATTTTCAGGCTATTAGGCAGAGAACCCTAAACCTTTTCGGTGACACACGACTTGACAAACAAAACCTTATAGATACAAAATGTCGACCGGCAAATGGCCGCCATGATGGCGTCATTAGCACACCAGTTATCGCACTATTTTGTCGAATAGACAAAATTTTCAGTCTTTCAACGTGCGTCGGCGTTATGAAAGCTATGTAAATGATGTTTTGAGGAAAACACGATAAATAATAAACCCACTAAAATGAGCTTGATGAAAAACGACGCGGTCTATGCGGGCTGTTAATTTTGGAGGGAAATTAGCCCGCCATTATGTTCGGTAGTGATGTCGCTTAACCTTGTAAGAGTCTACTTTAGTCGAACATTAGGTGTACTTTTTGGGGTAAGTAAACCTTCGTTAACTGTATTGTTTTTTTAATTCCATAAACTAATATAATAACCAAAGGCGTTATCATTCTAACAAATATTATAAATGCGAAAGTGGGTTTGTTTATTTGTTAACCCTTCACGCCTCAACTACTTAACGGATTATCATGAAATTTGGCATGCAGATAGCCTATGGTATGAAGGACATAGGCTACTTTTTATCCCGGGAACTAGGGTGAAACCGCGGGGGACAGCTAGTGAACAATAATTCCAGTTAAAGCCTGCTTAATACAACGCATATTTCAAAATAAATGTTAAGTAAATCGCTCTATAGAACAGCTACACGCACCACTTATATAAATTAGTAAAGAACACGATGACCGAACATATCGTTTACAATTCAACAAAATTTATAGCCGTACATAAATGTACATAACAGTGGAATCTACAATTAAGTCACTTAGCTACGACAACAAGCAAGCCATAACATCTTTATCGCTGTGGAATCGATTCTTTTTCTTTTAAATCGAGTGACTACAATCTGAATCGAGCGTGGCGCCGGCCGATCTGTTTTTATCGTTGTATTATCGAAGACTAATGCACTGGCCGAGATAACGCGGACATAAGAGCGGGAGCAGATAAACTCGGTGTGGTCATGTTAAAAATAGTTTACACGCATAGTTTGTTGTCTGCTATAGGGTTATGGAATTATTAATATTACATTATTGAATAAAAATAATAGATTTTTTTAAATGCATCGAACACCTCTATAACATTATAATTTGAAAGTTTTCGTTTATTTATGTTACTTTGATTTTTTATGAAAACTTATATTATGCTTTGTTTAACACATTAGAAAGATTTAAAGTAAGAACTCTAAGTAAGAACTATTATTTCTATGGTATTGGTATGGTTGGTATCATAAATACCCACATACTATATTTTAACTATTTTGACAAAATATCGACGTGTTCAAAACCTGTAAAACACATCCCTAGCAATATTTTAAAGAAGTTTAAAAATTCCTCTAACGAATTCCTTCCAAATTCAAATTCAAACTTATCGAAAGCCGAAAGGAATACATCTTCCTTATTTAAATTGTCATTACGAACTCTTTCGTTCGGCGGTTATCGTTGGCGGTCGGCGCCGGAGAGATGGCAATAATAAAAATTATCTATACAAATGGGCCGGGATTACTCGACGACATAAATTCGGCTCTCGCCCAATGAGTGCGAGCTGGAACAGAGAAGATAAAGGGTCAACGATTTTTAGAACTTAACGATTTTGGTATTCTGCGAGATTTTTTCTACATAGGTAGGTAACCTACCAAACAAAATATACAGCATGAAATTTTATGTAATTAACACAAGTTAAAACAACAAACATATCAGCATGTGATGGATTCATAAAATATAGGATAGGTAAAATAGAAAGCTTACTTCTGAATGAAATTCCTCTATACCTAACACTAAAACTTAAGGCATGTCGGTATAACCGTAATACTAATAAAGATACCAATAAAATATTATAATTCTGATTGATTTTGTGAATTAGCATTCGATTCGCTTAGGGTCGCTTACGTATTACCTGGGTTATCGTAATAACTCAGAGTTAGTAGCTTAACCTGAGGTTGATTTGACATTATAATATGACAGGTAAGCAACTAACTCCAAGATAACGCCGGTTGATGCAAGTGGGCCTTATTGTTTAATTTCATTAATTTATTATATTTTATTATTGAAACCAAAATATAGTTATACAAAGGTTCACTCGGGGAATAGACAAATATTTTAGTCCGATCCAGTTAAAAAAACGTAACAAAAATCTCAGGTTCGGCCAGCTCGTCGGTATCGGGCGCTCAGCGAGACACCGCCGCAGAGTTATTCGACAAAAATGCTAATTTTCAAATCTCCAACTCTGCTTGCCCGCCACAATCGAAACGACACCGAAGGTTTTTTATTTCCAAGTAACATCCCGATTTCTATCCCGCACTCGCACATCACTACCGCTGTCATTATTTCACATCCGCAATTTGACTTCAATGTCGATAAATGCCTTAATCGATTAACATCGCATAAATCGATTGCAATCAGAACAGTTTTCTTTAATTATATAATTTACATTGTGTGTTCTCGTATCGATGCCATCTCCCGGCCCACGCTAGCAATTTCAAAGATAGCGTACAACGATTGCCGGTTAAATGTGAATTTATTAAAAAATAAATACCTTAGCGTCGCCGTCATACATTGAGCATTCGCGCAATAGCATTTATAAAAGCGCAGTAAAAAATATTATGTCGCATTGATAACAGCAACCGACAAGTTTATGAGATTTATTCATGAATTCAATTGATTTCTTTTGCTTTATCGTGACGATCTGTTATTGTCGTCGCGTCGGTCGGCGCGAACACCGGCCGAGTCGCGACACTTGAGTCGTTCGTATGTAATGAAGGGTGTCGAGCTCAAGTTATAGTGTTCAATAAAAACTATTTGCGCTTCATGAAAATTGTAATAGTGAAAGAACATCGTATTAGATTGTGAGCTCGATCCATCAAAGGCTCGTTAACACGTTCACATGGCGGCGCGGCGCGGGTGACTGCCTTTTTTTTCCAAACCAGTCCGGGCTAGTGTTGCGCCCGTTTTTGTGAGTCGATCGATTGTCGGTAGTAATTGGTATGGGAGTAGCCGATGTTAAACATGATGTTTGACGGTGAACCGAGTTAATTATTTTCGTGTCGTAGGCGTGCTGCGACCGTTTGAGATGCTATCTCGCATCGAGATTGTGCTGTAATACAAAAAGGAAATGGATCATTTTCGACGTGACCGTCTGATAACAATGCTTTGTTAGTTTATAATATGATCGGTTTAGTTTCAATAAATGATAATTAAACTCTACAGCTCAGTACACACTATCGCCTTTTATTATGAGTACGGTTACCAATCAGAGAATTATAACAAATATAAAATAAAAATACGCGGCATGCAAATAGGTACCTAAACTTGAATCAAGATCATACCCGCCCGCCGCACCGATTCTACAAGTAGTGGTTGTAATAAATTGTGCGTTTATTTTTCTCAGTTGAAAACAACTATCGGCAATCTTTTGCGGAAGACCGTTATCGGTTTCATCGGCTTCGCGGAATGTCGCGGGTTCCGCAAATCAAATTACGCATTCCGAATTTCGAACGGCGGACGAATCAAAGACATGACTGTCGCTATCTGTGCATTCGCAATCGACATATTAATATTCGATCTATAGCCGAGTCGATGTTCTCGATTCGTATAATTAAAATAAAGATCGATTCGATTGGACGTCGGATTCCGTCACGTTATTCATCATAAGTACCGCCTACTTTTGACGCCTCCAGCAATGCGTGTACGCAACTTTTTAAGCTGTTTATTTATTATATAAGATATTTATCACTTTATCGACGATTTCGCGCCATATTGTGTCGGCCATCTTAACACAACTGTAAGTGAAGGCGTATTTATACTGCAACAAATACACTCGTATCATAAAATTGAATCAATTAAGTTGAGATCAATCAGTTTGCGGAACTGATGGACGTACGACCAGCGAGCGATAACCTGAGAAGTGTTCGGATTCCGAACCAATTCCGAACTTCGGAATTATCTGGATGCGAAGAAGAGAACACAGATCTTGGCATGCCTTGATCAGGGAAACTTCAACGCAACCATACCGATTAGAAATAAACACCTTATTAGAGGGCGATTAGTATTCAAATTACATTTTAATCACACTCCTCTGAAATCCGTGGGTTATTAATCAAAAGCGGCACACACGGGTCGAGTTATGGGGGGACGTATTATGAAATCGCATGTGTTTTTACTAAAGGCGTAGTGGGGGGGGGGACTCGTGAGCCCGTGCAACGTATCGTCGCGTTTTGCATAGATTTAAAAACTCGATAGTTATGCAAATACGCCGGTTGCCGTGTTTACTTGTTTCTGAGTTACGGCGTGCCTCTGTAATAGACCCGCGCGCCTATCAGAATTAGACTTTTTTTGAGAATTGTACTTTTTTTCGCGGTACCGTCGCACGTTTCTGCGATTGCTGATTGCATGTTGACTTATAAGTACGTGACGGATAGAAAATTGCCGTTGATTTAAGTGGTTAATTACAATGTATAGAGAAAGCCTTTTCAAAATAATCTTAACAAAATTCACGAAAAAAAAATACATTTTATGTTTTCTTTATACTAATTTTATGTTTTCAGGTTAATAATATGCTTTCTAATGAAGTTGTCAAAATCTCAATTCAGTCTACAGAACCAATGATTAGAAAGTACGGGTTATTATATTAGTATCTAAATGATGACTTAGATGTTTTATGAGCTTTTAGATTTTCATTAGGTTTTCTTAAATTATTAATAATTAAAATATTAATTTATAGAGACGAAATCAATGACATACTGGTGCCCCGAAAATTACGCATAGCGCATAACCCGAGTGCGAGGGGCTATACCAGGGCAGGGCACTATGTTCACAGATTAGGATGTTTTTTTTTCCAGACAGTGAGGCTATCTTCTCAACTACAGGTCGTTGAGAAAAACGCTGAAAGGAAACCAAAGCTAAATTTTGAAGAAAATGAAAATGCCATAAAAAAATAATAAAAAAATTTTTTTTGCTTCTACTTCACTGCCTACTAAATTATGTACCTACCTATGACAATTTTGGTCAAAATGCTAAGAGCTAATTCTTTATGGCTAAACATAGATAGTGAGGTCCCTGCGAGATCTGCTCCACCTTGAAATGAAATGAAATGAAATGAAGCATAACTTTTTACAGAGTAGTCCGATTTTGATAATTTTTTATTGGATAGGGTTTACCTCGAAGTTGGTCCCATTCCCATATAAATTTGGATAAAAAATACGTACCCCAAAGGGTGGGAAAATAGGGGTGATTTATTGTTCACTCACCAATTTTAATGGTGAGGTGTGTATTACATTATAAAAGTAATCAAACATTTAGCATTTAGTAATTAGTAGATTATAGCCTCAAAAAATTATAAAATAAAAACTTTTTAACAAAAAAATGTAACCAGCGAAAAAACTGAAAACCAAAAAATAATAAACCTTTTAAATATATAGAATTTTGAATATTACTTGAAGAAGATTTTGGATAAACAAATATTGCAAAAAAATACATACCTACGTAGGTTTTTGGTTTGTCCCCGACTGGAAAACCTTTTATAAAATTCAAATTATATTCAAAATTCTATATATTTAAAATGTTTATTATTTCATCCATAGATTCAAAATATTTACTTAAAAGAAAACGTCTGAAATAATAATATTAATGTCATGGTAAGGTACTCGGTACCATGTTGTTCACGACAAAGGCGTGTATCAAATTTGCATGGCCAACAACTAATTACTCTACACAAATTATGCCGCCCTGGTATTTTGCGCTAATGCGTGTGCTGACTTGGCATTTGTTTTTATAAAGATTCAGCTATTTTGAAAACTAACTACATAATATAAAAATTCATCACTGTCACCTTATGTAGTGTCAACTATTTTTCTAATCAAAACATAATGTAGATAAGGAATAAGAGGACCGGGATTCCATATGAAGCAGCCGACCGGAAAGCTATTGATTTCTGAAATACTGTCGTTACATACCATTCTTTTGCAATAATTTAGTCATGTGTTCACTTCAAAAAATTGACGTAGGTACTTATAACCAAAAATCCTTCTTTTTCTTACACGTACCTAAATAAAAAATGGCGTAACAGGAAAAGTTGTAATAAACATATTATACGAATGTAGCTCGGTAATTACACGAAAAACTGTTTAATTTCCTTTCGTTGCTTATCTAGAGCCGATCGCACGTACTACTTGTGTTTTTTTAATTATAAATACGTACAAATACGCACTTGTGTTAATGAATGGCGGTACGTGGATGTAGGCCAATATTTGGATGCGGTAGGTATAGTTAACATAGAGTCGAAAGTGTATTTAAGTAAGGTATATATATATGCTTCGGTATATGATTTATTTATTGTTAATAAAAAAATATTTTTAAATGTAACCTTGCTGAGTTTCTTAATTGCCGGATTCTTCTCATTTGAAGGCAGAGTTCCAAACCGGTGGTAACTTCATACAATTTTACCTTCATAAGTGCATTTTTGCGATATATTTTAGTATTTTAAAGCGTATCTAGTCACGTATGATGGTACGTCACGAGGAGTCTGAGGGCTAAACCTCATCCAGTATTCATAAACAATAACTTCAAAGGTAAGCAAGGTCGTTTGACGTGCTGGCTTGTAGGTTTCATATTCGGAACTACGGAAACAAAACATAACCTAAAAAATCTATCACATCAGCGCATCACTCGTAAAAACCGCCCTAAGAGAAGGATACGTAGGTATACCATTTGTGTGCTCCTCTAAAGACTTAAGAAATGGTACACAAAGTCAGTGCCAGCTCCCAACAGTTCCTTCCAATCTCCATGTCCTAAACGTGCAGTAACACCTTATGAATATTAACTGTTGCCTACATCAATCATACTCGTATAGGCTGAGATTCCACTATGCGATTACACCACTCGTTTGTTAACCAAAGGGTTGCGATGACGATATTTAGCTGGCGACCGCACTTAAACTGGGTTAATGAAATACTTTTGTTCTGCAGGCATGTACCGGATATTCTTAGGTAGTACATACTGTTCTCGATATAACTCTAATATCGTCTCCAGACTCGTGATCAAGATTGCTACGGTTAGAATCATTGACGTTCTGTTTTCGAAAATAAAGTAAAGGGAGTTTGCAGAGAGTCAGTTTCAACGCAAGAATCGTACAATAGTAAAATAAATATCAAAAAAATCTCATCTTATACCCGCCTCATTCAGAAACTTACAACTCCTACAAGAGAAACAACTCGACTGTGCCGAAAATACAAAGCATTACAAAGACTAACAACTAAACGAGTTTAGCTAACAAACTTTCCATTTCCCACCGCACTAAATTATATTTTTTACACTGGCAACCCCATCGAAGCATAGATAACAAACTAAGCTAGAGGGCGCATTATCGCGGACGTCTCATACCAACATCGCACTGTATGTTAGCAGTGTTATCGCGGTGCGCGAAGACATCAAGATTTATTCGTCATGAGGCAGGACGTGGCCTCTATAAGGAAATGTTTATCTAGTACTTCGCTTAACAACGTTTTTGCTGGGGTGTATGTCCGCTGTTGGAGACGGCACGTTTAACAACTATCACAATTAAGTGATAATCGGGACTAACGGCTTTATGTGCCTTCCGAAGCACGGAAACGCTCGATTTGAAATACCACTAGGCGGTCACCCATCCAGGCACCGACCACGACAGTGGTAGCTTGACTTTTCCGATCGATTAAGAACGGCTAATCATGATACACCACGAGCGCTTCTTAGGTACTTAACTATATTCTCGGTAATTTCTGTATTCTCATTATTTTGCGATTGTGGATTGATATTTGTGACATATATATCGAATATAGAAACCGACAGTTAGTTGAATTACACAGTTAGCAGTGGGGAGAGCCCACAGCAAAGAAAAATCGTGCAGCAACGGACACGCACAAAGAATCCGCAACGACACAGGGCGTAACTCGATAGCGGAATCGAATCCGCGATATGTTAATGCGCGTCCGATCGTGACGCACGACGTTCATCCTGCCTCGGACACTTGCTGAAGATTACAGGGTGATAAGTTGGGAATATGCTTCTTTTTATGTTGAAGCCAGATGGCATAAATAGCGGGGCTACCGTTAAGACTTTTTAAATGGGAAAGGTTGCAAGTTTTTTCTTGAAGATCAAGCAATGACTTTTGAACAACATAAGCACCTGTATCTATTATGAACCATTGATGAAGTAAAATATCGTGAGAGCGAACACTGTATAATTTGTAAAACGAATCTAGCATGTCGAAAATCTATTGCGAAGCACCTAGCAGTGTTCTGGTAGTTGTATTTTAGCACTACATATACTACTGTAGTAATACATGAGATTATGGTAAAATTTAAAATAAAACTAATAGGTACTAACTGATCAATATAACAATGCATTGGAACATACCAAAACAGACCTATTAAACACCTATGATTTTGTCGCGGATATGCCCCCGGTTCTCACATGATAGATGAACCGAACTCACTCACAGAACAAACTCGTATAAATCAAGATGTGAACTGCGATAATCAGAGTCGACTTTGTCACTCAGCTCTTTGTATTCGTGTACATAATATTTTTTCTCGGTAGCATTTTTTTTACTGGCAACACTACACTAATGGCGCCCGTGATATTCGTAGTGACGCTAAGTCGACAGCCAAGATAGGTTTGTCTATATTAAGATAAATATTTAGATAGTTTTAGTTGTGTACGGTTATGTTAAGATCGTTTATCGAAAGCTTTTAAAAGTTTCTACTTTCTTAACACTGCGCTAACGTCGAATCTATAATTAATTAATATGGCTAAAAACTTATTCCTACTCTCATGCTCATGGTTTCTTTTTAATCTTTAGTTAGCCAGAGGCTCATTTTCATATATCAACTAGCTGTCCCACGCGGTTTCACTCGCGTTCTCGGCATATAAAGTAGCGTATGTCCTTCTCCATACCATATGCTATCTGCATGCCCAATTTCATGATGATCCGTTGAGTAGTTGAGGCGTGAAGGCGTAACAAACAAACAAACTCACTTTCGCATTTATAATATTAGGAAGTTAGGATAGGATGAAAAACCCCATTCCTTGGCTAAAAGGAATAAGTTCCAATTATTTTTTAAATAATAATATCCTGGGACATTCCTCACACACGGTCATCTGATCCCAAACTAAGCAAAGCTTGTACTATGGAAACCAGATAACTGATATAATACATATACTACTTTTTGTTTGTAAATACATACTTAATATACATAATTACACCCAGACTCAGTACATACAGACATGTTCATGCACACAAATGCATGTCCTGTGTGGGAATCGAACCCACGACCTGCGGCGCGATAGGTAGAATCTTAACCAGAGTCTTAACCAACCACGCCAGCTGGCCCGTCACTCACACTCACATTTATACCGTATATCTGTAAAAATCTCGACTTGAATAAAGTCAAATATGCTTCAGTACCTTGAGTGTAAAGAATAAACGCATACTATTGCATAAATTAGTATGGGAGAAATTAGTACCACGGGTATCCCGCTAGAGGCGCTGTGCTAATTCCTATAGCTTTTACTAACGTAAACTCTTTACACTTGGGGTAGGTACTGACAAACATTGACAAATAACTTAAACGGATCTTTATAATTGGCATACCTTCCCGAGTCGAATTCACACTTGAACGGTTTTTTAATTGAGAATTAATCGCAAGGCAATCAATATCATGGCATATCATTTGATACCTACCCACACATTTGTTAATACAAAAGGTGCATATTAATATTCAATGAATCTGTGTTTATCTCGATGGTGGGTATCAGACAATCAGCTCAGTTCAAGGTGTCTTGTTCACCTGACATTTAGAAGCAAGTACTATGTTTAATCGATTATAATTCGCTTTTCAATTCAATATTCCTTCGCCTGTTGAAGTGAAAGTATTTTTTAAATATTTGGTTCTTTCAATCTTTTGGTTAAGTACTAATACAGCTAATTTAGATGGGTACGTACCTATTAATCTTTAGTGTGGACAAAAGAATTTGAAGTACAATTACACGATAAGAATTTTCAGGTGCAACCCCAATAAGTAATTAGGTGATAGTGGATTCTCCTACAGTTTCCATTTACGATTTTTCGCAAAGGCGACCGTTATTTTTTACGCATTCTTACCTACTAAGTATATGTAGGTAATTTAATGGTGACAAGATGGCGGATCGCAATGCTATCGACAAAATGGAGTTGTAAGCGATAACAAAGTGCGTGGTAGTGGCATGGAGTCCTACCTAGGTGATCGCTCATTGGCGTCACCGTCACAGATGGATATCAGCCAGATTGTGACGCGCCCGATGCACGACTATTTTAATTGGGCCCCGATCTTCAATCTGATAACCGTAAAACAAGATGGCGGCTTTGTTCCTTTTTCATTTGTTATGTAGGCACGTGTTTGACGCTCGTCGGTCTTGTTACCATTTGGTTGAATGGCAGTTTAATAGAATTTAATCCTACCGTATTACATAATGTAACAAGCTTCGTTTGAATCGTTTTGAGCAGGTTTAGTCAAAGGATAAAACAAACGTGTTTCTAACTATGGCACCCTTTTGTTCAAGCATGCGGGCACTGTTTGCTTTCAACTGTTTCAACGACTGTATGAATCACATGTTTCTTCTCATGTGCAAATGCAATGACATGTTTATAAAGACAAAAGGGTGCTGATGAATATCATTTAACGAATCGACATTCAGTTTCGCAAAAGCTGCATAAACGACACCGAGTCACGCCATCTATCTGATTGAACGTACAACATTTCGCCAAGCCAACAATCACAAGCTTATAACTTATTTAGCGAAAAACAGAAGCTGTACCGGACTAACGAACGACGATAAGGCTCGCGTTTGGTATGACGCTAACATTAAGCTGCCAGATAAAGCCAGCATTAGCCGGGCCAATCGCGCGTCACCGACGAATCGTAATGACCAATCGGAACGCTCGCACACTAGGATAGCGTGACCCGAACGCAATCCGATTCGAGTGGTATTCGTTACCGCGAGATGGCGGTCGGTGCGCGGCCGCACCAATCGTCGCGTCCATCTCGCTGTCGTGCCCATATAATGATCTTCACAGGGGCAGGAGAATGAAGTTGAGCCTCTCATTAATTGGCGTTTTGAGTCGAGATCGCTGCGCGAAAGATAGGTTAATTCCTCGCTCGGTAGAGATCGTTGTCGCTCAAAAAGGAAGGTGAGCGAGCGTTTTCTGGAAATCAGATCCAATTACAACGTGGCCCGTTAAGTTTTTGTTCTGTTTGGCCGCGGGCCGGTTCACGTTCGCGATATTGATGGACAAGTATTGTTAGCTGCGGAATGACGGATCAACTGTCCGAATTCCGAGTTAATCTCGGACGCATTTGCGGCGACGAGTGTCGGGTGCCCCACCCACGCGGAGACATTTACATAGCACGAGCACGTCTCAATTAGGAGCGCTAATGTATGCCTCGACTCGCGAGGGCTGCATCTGACTGACGTCTACTGATAGGGGACGAAACGTGACGAGTGACGACTATCGCGAGAAAACCGCTGCCAACTTAGCATCTCCCAGCTATTAACAACACTAATAGGGACCGATACGGGCTATATTCTTTTTTGTCGATCACTTTGCATAGTTGCATTTACGTCTGTTTGATTGGGGGCTGAATATATTTAAAGTATTGTACCTATTAAGTAGGTTTTAGTACATTCCGATGTTGTTCAAACTAAATTACAATGGCCCATGAACAACCTTATTTAAGCTAGAATTTCCTGTAAATATGTAACTAATATGAGGTTTTTCTTAATTTCCAGGTGAGGACGAGGAATGGGGAAACGAGAGCGAGGCGATGCCAGGAGAACCTCGCACACCGAGCTCGGGAGGCGAACGAGCGGCATCCAGCGGAGGCGCCACACCCACCTCGGGAGGCTCGCCTGCCCCCTCGCCGCCGCGCCTTCGCCTCAACACCAGCCTCGCTACAGACCCCGCGCTGGCCCCACAAGCCACATCTTTGAAACGTGAACCACCTTCACCCTCGCCACCACCTCCACCGGTCAGCACGACGCCACAAGCGAGGGATTACCTCGCTTTAACAGCCGCAGCATTCCCCGGACTCTTCCCGGCGACCGGCCCACCCGGCTACATGTGTAAACCATGCGGCATCCGCTACTCCTCACTCAGCACGCTTCAAGCTCATCAAGAACATTACTGCTCAAACAGAAGACCCAAACCGACAGAGGGAACCGACACGCCCGTTGATGGCGCAGCGGACGAATCGAGTAGTGACGCTAAAACCCCACGACCGCCAGGCAAGCAATATGCTTGCACGTTCTGTTCGTACAGCGCTGACAAGAAAGTCAGTCTGAATCGACACATGAGGATGCATTCTTCATCCCCTGTGAGCAGTGGCACCCCAGCTCCGACTCCGACATCCAATGGCGAAGTTTCAACCGAAGGACCCCCAGTGCAGGATCGCTACTGCGCCGACTGCGACATACGCTTCAGTTCAATAAAAACATACCGAGCACATAAGACTCATTATTGCAGCACTCGTCAAGTCGTAAAACAGACTTTGGCTGCCGTCAGAAGCGGTTCAGCGACATCTGGATCGGCTCCGCCATCACCAGGAGCTACACCTCCAGCTCAAAACCAATATGCTCTCGCATTACCGACGAATCCAATTCTAATTGTACCGTATTCTTTATTGCGAGGTGCAAGCACACTCCCGGGTACGACCCTGCCGGATCCTGATACGCCGTGCTTTTTGTTACCGAACGGAACGTTCCAACCTTTGAGTCGTGCTTTACCAAATATTAATAGTGCAGATGGGAAGGAAACTGACGTTCTAAAATCAGCTAATCGGCCTCGAGAACAGTCACGAGACGGTGCCACACCGCTCGACCTGAGCGTGCGTCGGTCACCCGAATCGGTTACGACGGATGAACACGAAAAGGAAAATAGAATACGATCGACCACCCCAGAACAGATCGTGTGCGCTCCTTCATTGCCCGGATCACCAGGAACGCCATCGCCCTCCCGACGGTCATCATCTCCTAGCGGAGAAAGTTCACCTAAACGACGGCGGCGAAACTCAAGAGGACCTACACCCAAAGCGCCAAGCCCTTCACTGCCTGATGACAAATTCACTGCTGTCGTTCCACCGGCGATCCTACCATCGTCAATAGCATTACGTCTCGCATCTGAACTGCCGGTAACTACCACTTCTCCACAAGTCCTAGTCAAACAAGGAGTGTCGAAATGCAAAGAATGCAATATAGTATTCTGCAAGTATGAGAATTATCGTATACATAAACGACATTATTGTTCCGCTGGTGGTGGTGAAGAGCGGGCGAGTCCGGCGCCTCCGGAGCCGGGTCCACCGCCTCAGTACCGGCAACTGATCTGTTTAGCTTGTGGGATACACTTCAGTTCTCTGGATAACTTGACGACGCATCAATCTTACTACTGCACTAAGAGGGAAACTAGGTCTCCGCGAAGCGTGCCTGAAGCTCCTCGACCGTCGTCAGGGTCTGAAGGTGGTTGGAAGTGTCCTTGCTGCGACGTGGTATCGCCAACGGCTGCAGCCGCTCAGCGCCATATGGAGGCTCACGCCGGCGTGAAGGCGTTCCGCTGCACGATCTGTCGTTATCGAGGCAACACGCTACGGGGCATGCGCACCCATATACGCATGCACTTCAATAATAAGAAGCCAGCTGATTTACAGGTTAGTTGACACAAATCTCTCTAGTCGTCCTCTGTTACAAATACAATAGTTCTTCGTAAATCAAACAACAGTAAGCTAACAATTCTTATTCATGAAGAATCACATCATATTTTGACCTCAATAACCGACAACCGACGACGATCAAATTACCAATTGAAAGGCATCTGCAGCCATCATCCGTTAAATGAAACCCTTGTCAATTGCAGGAGGAGAGCTACATAGCATGCGTGGTGGAGGAAGACAACCGCGAAGCGACGTCTCCGAGCCCAGCGGTGGGCGGCGAGCGCGTGCACCGCTGCAGCAACTGCGCCTACACGTCCACGTACAGGGGCAACGTGGTCCGCCACGCGCGACTCGTGCACGCCACAGACGAACCAGACGAGGAACAAACCTCACCCGTACCGACAGTCGACATCAAGAAAGAACCAGACGCAGAACTCGTAGAAACACCAAACTACTGCAAGTCATGTGACATATCCTTCAAATATGTCAACACTTACAAGGCCCATAAACAATTCTACTGCATAGCCAATAACCAAGACGCAGCAGCCAACAATAACGTTCCCCCCCCTCCGGCGAGGGTCAATGACACGCCTGTACTATGAATGTTGAGATCGATGAAAGTGACTAAATTGAATATGATAATTGCGAACTTAGAATACGTTGAGACTATTGCTAGCGAAACAAATGCTTGTTTGCTTGACGGGCATTTTTCTTGTAATTGTAGTGTAAGGATGTATCCTCTCGTTTTTGGATTTATATTTCAAATCATGTGCAATAAATTAATGATTATTAAATTCTATAACTAATACTGCATATCGAGCCATGTGGCTTTTTCGAAATGTTCATTCATAAACGATATCATATCGGCTATTGTAAATACTGACCCTCGATTTTTGTTATACTATAAACATTGTTATGTAAATTAAAGTAGTTATAAAAGTTAACTTCCTTCGTCTTTGTATTAGTATACGTTAAAAATTACCAAAATTTGTAAATAATTGTAAAGATATTATTACATTGTAACTAAATTTTATTACCATTTGTTCTAAGTGATTGTTCTTAGTTTGTTGTTAATTTTGTTTAATATAAATAACTATTATTAGGTGAAATAATATCTTCTTGTATACTATTGAGTCGAGAATCCATTAATACAATTTATGGTAGAAAATTTTCAACACTACTTTGTCATGAGTATTTTACAAAATTCAGATTTTTTTCTCCATTTTGCTGTATGCTCAATCAATCTAAGTAATATTTCCTCCGACGTAGATAATCTTTTTTAGATACAAATCTGGAAAACTGAAAACTTATTTTTAAATAAAGTATTGTGACATGACTTATTAAGAAATCAATTTGCCGGTGTTTTTCTAGCATATTTTCAAACAAATTGTGGTAGAACGAACCCCAAGATGTATAAGTTTTTATTATATTTTCAGTAAGTAATCAAATTATAACGTATACTCGGAATTATTAATAAATATGAGTGTCGTGAGTAAAATTTTATGTTTTACTTGCGCGTTCCGTTATTTTAGTAAAGCTAACAGCGCCCCTATCGGAAATATTATACAATTAATAGAACCCTTATTTGAATGTAAACTGTTTCAAGGCATGTTAATATATCGTGGATAGATGGCATTAGTAAAATGGTTTTAATTTTGAGCGTGACTGTACCAACACTGGATTTTATATAGTTTATCTCGTAAACGCGCGAGTAAAAGCTAAAAACGTCGGGGTAAAGTTGACAAAGTAAATATGAACGCGAAATATGTACCATGTTTTGTCTATGCCAAAGCATCGCTAGAATTATCGTAATTTGCATTTATAGGTATCTCACTAATTATAAATTATAGAATTAAGTGAATAAAAGACTTGTTCCGTAGTTAATGCCTACGTATATGTAAACATTGTATATTCATTTTGTGTTTGTCTATGTGTATGTAAGGAATGAGTCTCGAATTTCCGTGTTGCAATATTATTAATGTACAAAATATATTTGTATCTTTGATCTTCCATTTTGTTAGTGACGTTGATTCTTTGGAATTCTGCAGGATTGTTGGTGTAAAGTTTGCTTGCATTTTTATCAAACTCAGTAAATAACTAAGATAAAATCAAAGTTGATTTAAATGCTAAACCTGACATTCAAAATTCAAAATCATTTATTCAAATAGACATTCGCAGGCACTTATGAAAAGTCTGTCTCTAATACCGGTTCGGAAGGTTGCATTTGCTGAGAAGAGCCGGCATTGCAAAAATATTCATTTAAACTTTAGAAAAAATACAAAAATGCAAACAATCTTTTATCGGCGACTGTACTTACATCATAGAATAGACGTAAATCATCATGACATTGTGTGAAAAAAAACAGTATCCATTATTATGTTCGGAACACGGCATCTGATGTTACGTGCCATACTTCTGTGTTCTCAAAAGTAAAATAGTTATAAAACCAATAAATAAAATATCTCGAATAATATCGCTACAACATTTCAAAATAGACTTTTTAAATTTTAAGGATGCCTTAAATGTTTTTTGGACAGATATAAAAAAAATATTTATGTAAAATTATTTTGAATAATTTTCATACTAAATTTTGCTACACGATGCAATTTGAGCGCACTTACGCCATCTATTTATAATACACGAACTAATTATTAATATAAATATGAATTATTAAATAATACCTCACTCTGAAGAGAATTTTACTATTCTAGATAAGCTTCGAAATGTCCAAGAAAATTTAAGGCATCATTTTTATCAACACTATATCTAAACTACAAAAATTAAAATGTAATCGTAAGATGTTAAAGTGATAATACACGTAATGGCAAAATAAACTGATGTAGGCAAACAATGATATTGTAAAAATACGCCAGACAATAAATTATTTATCACATATTAAGAAATTTGATGTTTTTCTTTATTTCCTATAAAATTATAACGTCCTAACCCTTTTGTACACAATTGTACACATAGCAAACTTAAGTTTGTATCCCGGACTTTATTAGAAATTTTAGAAGGTAATCAAACATCAAAATAGAAAAGTAGACAATTATATTTCAACAAATCCAGATAAAACCAGATCTTACTCACAAAATTTTACTTACTACTAGAATTATAACTATTATAGTTGCATATCAGACCAGTATCCTGTCGGTCCTGACTCTTGACAACAAACTGTCCACATTATTATGCGGAATTAAGAGATAATTTAAATTGCCTTAATTTAAGACAATGGTGCCGATTCTGTTGTAAATCGCACTAAACTAATTTTAGTCACAACTCATCTCTTTCTTACGAACATTATTGAAAAAGGATAGAGCATATTTCACCTATATATACGTACCATACAACATGAAGCAATGAATAAATAAAAGTATTTAAAACTGGCAAATTAATCTTTGCCGTCTTATTTTGCGTGTATGTAGGCGTAACCGCGATAGATGGCGACTAAATTTATATTGAAAACAAGCATTGAACTAATTTGACAGTACTCTATTCCTTACATCCTTTTCTTATGTTATTTGTTAGAAAGAGACATAGTGAGATTAAAATTAGTTTAGTTGTAAACAACAGAATCAGGGCCAATATTAATTTTACAACTAATATTATTCATGTTTGTACTTAATATTAAAATAATGCGGTAACAAAATTGTGGGTATACTGGGCCTTATTGATATTAAACGGACTTTGACTTTACCATAGCTACATCAGAGATTATCTCAATTAAATCACTATTCAACTTAATCAGGACTGTATTCATCTGAACAATCACTCGCATACTGCTCTTTAAACTGCTTGGTATCTTGTTCCGCCCCATAGTAAAACCCATCATCACTGTCCTCTTTATACCCCGTATCCTCTAATTCCTTTACTTTTGAACATTGTATGAGGCTTTTACTTGTAGTGGGGTCTTCAGAGAGCACCCGAGATTTGTACTGGGCGTACGCTTCACCATATCTTTTCACATCTTCATTGAAAAGATCTGATGGCTCATCATAGATTTTGTCTTCGCCTGTATCACTGGATAGGTCATCTTCTGGAAATGAAAACTAGAATAAGCCATGAAATCCAATTGCCAAGCATAGATATAGACATACCTAGAAAGAGCGTCACCATAATACACGACTATAATAAAACTTTTTTATGCGGTCATCAACAATCAACGCAAAGAAGCGCAATGACGTTGATTTTGCTTGCAATCTATTCGGCCAATTTCCCACCATCGACAATGCGCTTTGATTTGCTAAGTCAAAGACACCATGCGCTCTGTTTGGCCAAATTAAAGAACAGACGAGGCAGTGATTGGTCCTCACTGTTCAAAATCATTGACAATACACTGACTAGTTTCGGAATCAGATTGCTCCGTATTACTACTCAAAGGGATTGTTCCTCGATGGCGTAACAGCTACGTTTTACGCTCGCTCTGCGTCATTCTGCTTGTCATAGTGACGTTCATAATGATAGCAGTTGTTGAAATGTTCCAATTAAAATTGGGAAATATTAATTATTAATTTAACATTATTTTGCATTTTATTTTTTATTTGATTTAGCTATTTATAACTATATTTTTCGACTTGATAAATTACCAATATCACACTTTTGCATAGCCCGAATCATATCCTCTTCTTCTATACTACTGGGTTCTGAATCTGGGTAGTCATTCCTCCAGTTATTCTCATCATTAGAGTCATCATCATCATCTGCTTCATCACCTGATGCCGCCTGACCATTTTCCTGGTATGACCCGAATATTAGATCTGTTTCATAGTTTTCTATTCTGAAAAATTTAAGATGTACAGATTAATTAACACTCATTATTTAAGGGAAAGGAAAGAAATGAAAGCTACTGAAGTAAATATTGCTATGCCTTCTTGATTTAACACAAATTCATACATCATCATCATCATCATCAGCCTATAATGTCCCACTGCTGGGCACAGGCCTCCTTTCACAAATGAGGGTGACAGGGAATAGGCGATACTGCACCAAGCGTGCCCACTGCTGATCGGTCGAGGTAGGCTAGTGGTCAACCTACTGTTGGAAATTTTTCAAGCTGTCTAGGAGGCATCCAGCTAGCTTAACGACTATCACAATTAAGTGATAACCGGGACCAACGGCTTTACGTGCCTTCCAAAGCACGGAAAATTCATACATACCTAACAAGATTATCCAACATAGATATATCAAAGTCCTGTTTAGCAGATGTGTACAAATCATATGCATATTGAACATCCTTCGCCAAATCATTTGACTTTTGTAAATCTACCAAATCAAACAGGTCATCCCCTTCTACATCGCTGTTGTCTTTCAGTCCCCTACTGCAGTTGACTACCTCATACCGACTGTGCGCAGAATTCTCTTTTCTATCCTTCCGTATTTTTTTTATAATTTCATTGACATTAGATGCTGTATGTATCTTGGTGTCAGGTTTTGGTACCAGTTTTGTTACATTTGGAGTTTCCTGCAATTAAATAAAGAAACATTGGTACTGATTGTGAACAACTAAACTAATTTAATCTCACTATGTCTCTTTCTAACAAAGAACATAAGAAAAGGATGTAAGAAATTTAGTCCTGTCCAATTAGTCCAATGCTTGTTTTCATTATAAATTTAGTCACCATCTATCACAGTTATGTCTAAATACCCGCAAATGAAGACAGCAAAGACTAATTTAAAAGCTTTAAATATGTTCTATAATTTTTCAATAGCCATATGGACGCTTGCAACACAGAAGCATCGCTCACGCATTACCGACATTTCCCACCTCCCCTATGAGCTCTGATATATGATATATTTAAACAGGTATTATGGTTTTCGGGATTACCCTAGCCATACCATACTTGAGCCTAGTGATAATCCATTTCAAAGGATCACTGAAGTCACTAAACAAAAGACCTTTCTAATGTTGACTGCACACCCAAGGACCCCTTCATGACCTAAGACTATGAGACTATAGGTGCGTTCGAATTGGGGTATGGTAGCAAAAATAACAGTCAAAAATGCCAAAAACGATCACAACTGGCGTTCGATTTGGAAAGTTGTGGGCGAAATTGGCGTTTTGAACTGTTTTCGTTCACCAGTCGTTTTGCTTGGAAACAGTTAAAAACGACATCATGAACTGCAAATTTTGACCCACCTCCGAGGCAGGGTCGTTTGTGATCATATTTTGACATCTTTGAATCTGACAGATAAGTTTCGGAAAATTCATACGGGAAGCAAAAAATTCTAATATTTATTGGAAAATTTTATAGAAATACTAACAAGCAAGAGAAAAATTTGTTAGATTAACGTTGTTTAATGATTAACTAAAGGAAAAGGTAGGTTGAGACAAGTGACAAGCAGGCGATCAGCATGGAAATGTCATTTTTGTATCTAATCGTTCGATTTGGGAAATATCATTTGTAGCAAAAGTCTAATTCAAACGCATAAACAAAAATGGTCATTTTGAAACTGTTAAAAATGACATCACTCCAATTCGAACGCACTACATGCTATGAGAATCACAACAAATTAAATAATAATATAATACAGCATGTTTTCATATCAATTAGGTTTCCTTGTACAAACTCTTTTTAGAGGTTATAATAATAATATATCTATACTAATATTATTAAGAGGAAAGATTTGATTGTTTGTTTGTTTGTTTGCATTGAATAGGCTCCGAAACTACAGAACCAATTTGAAAAATTCTTTCACTGTTGGGAAGCAACACTATCCCCGGGTGACATAGGCTACTTTTTACCACGGGAACGCGGGTGAAACCGCGCGAGACAGCTAGTTTATTATAAAACTGTTGTTGTTAAATCTTTAGGACAATAAATAGAGCAGAAGGACTCGTGAACCTCATGAACAATTTCTTATGGACTTACTTGACTATCAACGGTGCCTCTGAATACAAACAAGGACGGTGATACTTCTTCTTCGTCTGTTTTTTTACGCTTACACATTAGCACCAGTGCATCCTGTGGATTATCCTCGAGTCTTCTTTTGACTCGTAATATGGTAGCCATTCTAAAATGGAAAATAAAACAATAATTTATCCCAAAGAGTATTCAATAACAACGTAAGGTTTATCCCATGGTTTATTTATCCTACCTACTTCCACTTTAGTTATCTTGATAGTTTGTGCCAAAGAGGTTAAAAATCTGATACAATCACTAGTTTGTTGTACTTCACCAAAGAGAAGAGAATATTATATATAACGCTTGTACTTCACCAGACTTCTTAAAATTTTCAAATATTTTCAATTCTATTTCAATTCAATTCTTTCAATCAATCTACTCTACGCATAAAAAAGTACCTACGCATTTACACTGACAGACATAAGTGTTGCCAACTCAGATTTAAGTAAAGGCGTAGGCCAGTTTAGAAAATTACGTAGAATTAGTAAAACTTGCATATGGAAAGTTCGTAGATCTACGTACTTTTTTTTTATAAAATGAAGAGGTTATGGTAGGTGAAACTGAATAAAAATAATTTTCCAGGCAAAATAAAATTACAAATATTTTTATTAAATAGCTGAATGTTTGAAAAATAAACCGCGAGCCTACACAGGGATGTGTAGGCTCGCGGTTAACTTACGGTTAGCGGTACTGGAAATTCTGATCATTCAGTCTAATCAGTGACGTTATTTTGCAAATTTGTAAAATTTCATGAACCTACGTAGAGTCTTGGACTGAAGTGCGTAGGTTTACAGAAAAGGCCTAAAATACGTCGATCTACGTAAAAAGACGTAGAGTTGGCAACGCTACAGACAATCACGGAACAATACAATCAGAGATGGGTAGCTATCACTGACCTACCTATCCATCCATTATACATAATGGAGTCAGTGGTAGCTATTCATATAACTAGCCAAAAAACGGCTATTCACAAAATAGCCACGGCTATGTTATCTGTCAACACGATAATTAGCTATTGGCTACTATGATGGCTACTGGCTAGCTAGAAAGAGGAGTTTTCTTTTAATACCTCTATGCTGAAAATACCTGTCTATTGACTATTCGAACTAATTTGAACCTTAAGTGCACGATTTGATACGTATTTTGACCATAGAGGTATCATAAGCAATTCTCATTACGAGAAGTTTACGTCACACACAGTGGGTTGTCACCTAGCCGCCACAGGTTACTAGCCGCAGTAGCCACCACTAGCCGGTAGCTGGCCAGCTAGCCAAAGCCATTCTAGCCGTGTAGCCGATAGCTGTGTGTGCGTGCGCTCACTGCGAAACTAAGTTGTGCAAGTTTCGAAAGAATGAAATTCGAGGGCATGTCGTTATTATTAAATCGAATTTGAAAGGTACTATTATTATACGAATTCAAACCAATTTTCTTAAATTAAATTTAATTTCAATTATTCTGTAATATTATTGGGTTTAAATAAATCGTTAAAATAAAATCATCTGAAGTAGCGCAACATTGGATGATGGTGGCGCCACACCGCCTACCATTCCGCGGTGTGACAGCTCCATGCCAGAGATAAGCATTACCCAACGGGAGGTCCGGCGGGAATTGCTTTCTCTGGACATCCATAAGTCGAGTGGGCCAGACGGCATACCGGCAGTGGTGCTGAAGCGGTGTCCAGTACTAACGCGCCTTTTCGCGCTTTCCTACACCAAAAAGGAAGTCCCGTCTTCGTGGAAGACTGCCCATGTGCACCCAGTGCCCAAAAAGGGTGACAGATCAGACCCGATGAATTACAGGCCTATCGCCATCACCTCCCTTCTCTCCAAAGTCATGGAGCGAGTGATCAACACGCAGCTTTTGAGATACCTGGAGAATCACGATTTGTTGAGCGACCAACAATATGGCTTTCGCCACAGTCGCTCAGCTGGTGACCTCCTTGTGTATCTCACGCAGCGTTGGTCACTCGCCATCGAGAGTCAAGGTGAGGCATTGGCAGTAAGCCTAGATGTGGCGAAGGCGTTCGATCGGGTCTGGCACCGGGGTCTTCTAACGAAGTTACCAGCATACGGGCTTCCCGAGGGATTATGCAAATGGGTTGCCAGCTTTCTGTCCAGCAGATGCATAAGAGCCGTCGTTGACGGTAGCTGCTCCGACAGCATGGATATAAATGCCGGCGTCCCGCAAGGCTCTGTGCTGTCCCCAACACTGTTCCTACTGCATATCAATGATATGCTGTCTATTGACGGCGTTCATTGTTATGCAGACGACAGTACAGGGGACGCTTATTACACGGGCCGTGCTAATATCCCTCGTTCCGAGGTGGAGGAAAGCCGCGAACGGCTGTTGTCTGAAATCGAGAGCACACTAACTAGTGTCTCCGATTGGGGCAGACTAAACCTAGTCCATTTCAACCCCACTAAGACTCAAGCCTGCGCGTTCACCGCTAAGAAAACCCCATTTGCTGTGGCTCCACAGTTCCAGAACACGTCCCTGAACATCAGCAAAAGCATCGGGATCCTTGGCGTCGACATTTCTAGCGACGTTTTGTTCCGAAGTCACTTAGAAGACAAGGTTAAGCTGGCATCCAAAAAGCTCGGAGTGCTCAACAGAGCGAGGCAGTACTTCACATCGGGGCAAAGGCTGCAACTTTACAAGTCGCAAGTCCGGCCTCATATGGAGTACTGCTGTCATCTATGGGCGGGGGCACCTGGATACCAGCTTGATCCTTTAGACTCGGTTCAACGACGTGCCATCAGAATTGTCGACGATCCCGAGCTCACAAACGGTTTAGAGCCCCTCAGTCTGAGGAGAGACTTTGCCTCCTTATGTGTGTTCTACCGCTTGTACAACGGACGGTGTTCTGAAGAATTGTTTAAGATGATGCCCACGGCTACTTTCTACCATCGCATCTCTCGCCATCGACGGGGAGTCCATCCTCACATATTGAAACCTGAATTGTTTCGTACTGTGCGGGCTCAAAGGAGCTTCCTTCCGCGGACGCTCAGACTGTGGAATGAGCTCCCCGCCGTGGTTTTCCCAATGGAGTACAGCATGGGGTACTTCAAAAGGGGTGTGAAGAGATTTCTGCAGGGTCGGCAACGCGCGCGTGATACCCCTAGTGTTGCAAGCCTAAGGCTACGGTAACCGCTTACCATCAGGCGGGCCGTATGCTTGTTTGCCACCTAAGTGGTATAAAAAAAAAAAAAAAACATCTATGTTTTACTTGCCTACAACTAACGACTTGAGTCGATGTACTGTGAATGCTTTTAGTTCATATCCATACATAGAGATGACGTTATTGTTGATTTTCGATGTTTTTTTTGTTGTAATACGAACGACCTATGCTGTGGACCTATGAGAGAAAGTCATTTCTTTTCAAAAGAGTATACAATAAAATAAAAAGTAAATTAGAAACAAAATCATAACATTAATTTTATTATATTATCATCTTGACTAGACTTGTTGCAGCGGCGAGGATCAAACTCAGATCGCAGTTGAACGTTATTCAACTAGCTGCGGCGCCGCCCGCTCTAGCCAAATAGCCAAAATAGCGGCTTTTACACCACATATAGCTAAGCTATTGAAATTTCGGCTAGTTACCCATCGCTAAACAATAGGCGTCAATAGGTATTATACCTTCTTCTTCTTATTTTTAATTTTGGCAACCAAGCCCAAATTAGGGCTCATTTCTGCCAGTGTCGAGTTATATTATAGTTTCCAGTCGATTTGAAATGTCAATCCCATACAAAAGTTGATCGTTTACTGTCGATGACGATTGTCGATAACCATCTTGTCTACTGGCCCTGTGCTTTCACATCACGTTTTATAGTGTGAAGAGGCACAAGGATACTTTAAATTTATTATTATTATAACCTCTAATAAGAGTTCTTACAAGGAAAACAAATTGATATGAAGACATTCTGTATTATTATTATTATTTAAATTCGTGTATTTTGAGTTTTATTGCATATTATCGGTGGTATTTTATCCAATAAAGATGATGCATGTGTATCGTGACCATATCGTGACTCTTCAAGTTGTCTCAAAAAGTCCGTGAAAAGTTTTTGTACAATTTACCACCACTGTACTACAACATGACATTTAAGGACGGTAACTGACAGTGCAGAACTGCAGACTATATGAAGTGATTTATTTTGTGACTAAATTATTACAACTCGAGAAAACTGAAATAAGACAAGGCTGTATGGCTCAGACCTTTGCCTGCCTTTTGGCGAATAATTCAAAAAACAACAACTTTTTGGATTGATTTGTTTTTTTCCCGTGTTTTTCCTCTGTCTCGTTTCTTTCTATTCTATTGTAAATTGCAAAGCTGAATTGCAATGTGCGAATGATTTGATTTCAATTTCGACGCCAGTTATTACTATAGACTTTCATTCAAATTAGTAGCAAAGTCGAACACAGAGCATTTGATAATAATTTTCATGGATAATCTAAAACACACTATGGCTTCAGATGAAAATAATTGGCGGACACAAACCTTCCGACAAAATGTCGTATCGAAAATGTAAGTACCTACCAATATTGAAGTAAACCCATTTGCTTTCCAATTTCCAACTTTGAATTATTTATTTACGAAAATTGTCAAATCTTTTGATTTCAATGTTGTTGCGACCATAATCTAAAATGTTTTATTCGGTTCTATTTATGTTCTTACATTTCATGCACGTAAGTAAATAGAAGGCGTATTTTTGAGACCTTGCATGTTGTATTCAAGCTACTTGGATTTAGTAAACATCAAAAAATAGTTGTTTTTCGGTTATAGTTTTTAATACTTAAAGTTGAGTACCTAATTTCGGTGATTAAATCAACCAATCAAAGCATTACAATAGTTTTCATAAAGTCATACTGTATTATTTATAAGAAGTCTCTTGACCTTGAACATAAGGTTATTGAACTCTGTTCACCTTCTGATGTGCCAATATCAATATTTCTTCCAATAGTGAGGAGTGTATACAAAGATCAGGGATGCAGGTGGCACGCAACAGCAGTGAGATGGAGAATCATGTTTTCATGAAGGCCAAGACTCGGGAAGAATACATGAACATGGTCGCTAAGCTCATATTGCATGTTCGGGAAATATGTAAGTATTTAGAATAAGTATCCATAAGAATATAATGATGTCTTGCACCTCTAGAGGTAAGATTATCAACATTGAACATTACTTATGTTTCAGCACAACCAAAACCTAATCAAGGTGCCCCAAACATGCAAGGCCCAAATCAAAATCAACAGGGCCAAAATCCCCAAGTGCAAAACCAACAGGGCCAGGCTCCACTAGGGCCCAACAATCAGCCTGGCCTTCCTCCTGATCCAATAAATGCATTACAAAACTTAGCCTCTCAGGGTTCAAGGAACCAGATGATGAATATGGTACCACAGGGGCAAATGCAACAGCAAGTCATGGGGCCAAATGCAATGGGAGCAATGCAGGCACAGTTGGGGCAATCCGGGCCTATTGTCTCACAAAGTCCCCAAGTGCAACCAGCAACAAATCTACTCCAAACATTAAATCAGAGACCACAAATGAATATGCAAATGCAAAACAAACATGGGGGTGGTATGGGGATGGTACCAAATCAACAGATGGGGAATAATATGATGGGTGGAATGGGGAACCCGATGGGCAGTCAGCTTCAGAATCAGTTGGCGGGCCCAGGGATGCAGGGGCAAATGATGCCAAATATGTCCATGTCAAATTCTATGCAAGTGCCCTTGAACAATGCTAATGCAATGGGTCAGATGCCTGGCAATCAGATTGGGATGGGCCAAATGGCCCCAAACTCTATGCAGGGACAAATGCCTGGACAGATGGGTAAGTTTGTTTAGTATAAATTGTATTAAAGGATTACTAACTCTATGGGGTTACTATTTAAGGTGCGTTCGAATTGGGGTATGGTAGCAAAAATAACAGTCCAAAATGCCAAAAACGATCACAACTGGCGTTCGATTTGGAAAGTTGTGGGCGAAATTGGCGTTTTGAACTGTTTTCGTTCACCGTTCGTTTTGCTTGGAAACAGTTAAAAACGACATCGTGAACTGCAAAGTTTGACCCACCTCCGAGGCAGGGTCGTTTGTGATCGTATTTTGACATCTTTGAATCTGAAAGATAAGTTTCGGAAAATTCATACGGGAAGCGAAAATTCTAATTTTTATTGTAAAATTTTATAGAAATACTAACAGGCAAGAGAATAATTTGTTAGATTAACTTTGTTTAATGATTAACTGAAGGAAAAAGGTAGTTTGAGACAAGTGACAAGCAGGCGATGAGCATGCAAATGTCATTTTTGTATCTAATCGTTCGATTTGGGACATATCGTTTGTGGCAAAAGTTGCAAAATTGTTGAAATTTGTCAATTCGAAGCTTAAACAAAAATGCCCATTTTGAAACTGTTAAAAACGACATCACTCCAATTCGAACGCACTATTAGTTTACAGTTTGACTTGGGTTTGTTGACTAATGTAACAGCTGTCAATCACCAACCAAAAATGGTTTATGTCACACCTTACCTTTAAGTTTTTTGTATTCTTTTAATAATAAATGAATATTAAATAAGAAAACATCTCATTGTGATAAGTACTAAGTCATTTGAATAGCAGTTCATGAACCGGGAATTCTATTTTCTTTTCATACATAGATATGGGACCGATTTTCGAGCCAATGGTTAAAATATTGGATCTATTTTTTCATGTAGAGCTTAATAATCAAAAAATATTGATGTGTTAGACTGCAATCTTACCATGGTAAGTGATAATGTGACTGAAGGTGGTAAGCACAAAGCCTAGAGGAACTGGCTCTCAAGTGGAGTTGTCTGAACACACTGATAGGTGCTTGGCGACAGATTTTCAACTTGAGGATGGTAGCCAGCCAGATGGGAACTACAAAGTACCTGTTATGATTTCCTCATGATGTTTTCCGCCACTCATTGTAGAATTTGAACCTGGGATCTTCATATCGGCATCCGACGTCACTACCACTGAGCTGTGAACCATCAATGTGACCAAATATAAAAATGTTATTTATGTAGGTAGGGTATCCTAGGACACCACGCAAAAGAAATTGAGTTGGAAGAAGTTGTGCCATGTATAAATAAGAGCAAAGTAAATGCGTAATATTTATATTTGTTACGCAACAATGTTATACCTAGTAATCATATAAAAAATGTATTGCTAGTGACTGAGGCTACCTACACGCCCCTTGCAATGATAACCTCTGACCCTATCAAAGTGAGAAGAGAATTGAACAATAAACAATGTTTTAGTGACTCATGTTTTATATTGCATTTTTTATCTTTGTTCTTGTGAAGAAGTTGACAAGGTACAAATTAAATAATTGGGCTTTAACATGTTTAGTGATTAGTATTGAATCTTAAAGACTAAGGATTTGGATATGGAGATTGTTCACAAAACTGTACTGTCCTATACTGAAATGGCCTTGCACTGTGTGGTTTCAAAGGAGTTCACCTTGGGTTGTAGGATTAGCTCCCAGCTGTTGTTTGGCCAAAGAGAGTACAACATGGGGCTCTTCAAGATGGTTGTAGAGTGATTTTTGCAGTTTCTGGTGTTGCAAATGTCTCAAAAATCTGGCTGTTGCAAAATCATTTGGAAAACTCATGTTTTTTTTTTCCAGTAGGAGGAATGGGCAATAATCAGATGGTGGGTTTAAACATGCTGCATATGCAAGGCAGAGTCCAGAATAAACAGGAAGTGGTTGGTGGGATGATGGGTGCTGGGTACCCACCTTCAAGGGCGCCACCTCCTAACCAGTTCTTACGGCAAAGTCCGTCGCCATCCGCGCCGTCCCCTAACATGGGTGGGCCAAGTCCAGTGTCTATGGGTGAGTGGATATTAATGTCTAGAGATTTATCGCACTGATGTATATCATTAATGAAGATCGTATACCATATTTGTGCTTTTTTTCATTCCGGAATCATAATATCATCAAATTCCATGGTCTGATCACGCCAGTTACAGTACAGTTTAAATGGGTTATGCCAGAAATCAGTAAATATATTATTTCGAATATAGAAAATCCTTTTTAAATGTTAAACATGTGTGTATAATGTGTAGGGGGTGTGATGGGCGGGTCGGGAGTGGGGTCGATGCCGTCGATGGGGCTGGGGTGCGGCGGGGTGCCCTCGCCCTCGCCCTCCGCGCCGCCGCACCTCGCCATACACCACCAGCAGCAGCAGCAACAGCAACAGAGGTGGGTTCGATTACTCACTAGCCTGACAAGGAGCCGGGTGATCCACCTTCAAGTGGCCACCCTGGCTCATTGCGAAGTTTATGTTCGAAAATATTCTCACCTTTTACCAAAGCCATAGGTAGCTGTCGATCCATAACAGACAAGGCGAAAGAGACAGAGCATAGAAATACAGGCGTTTATAGGTCTATTCGAGAGAGGTAGAGCATTGCGTTTATTCTCTCAAAGAGCAGCTCGACTGGGGAGGTACCTCCGCCTTACATAATAGCGGTATTATATTTATAGGAACACTACATAAAAGTATTAGACTGCGGAGTCTAATACTTTTATGTAGTGTTCCTTCGAATGAGTAAGGTTGCAAGAGCTCACTGGCGAGGGGGGAAAGGTCGGTAGCATGAGTGATGCCTCGTGTGTTGCAAGCGTCCACCAATACCCGTTTACCATCATGCGAACCGTATGCTTCTTTAGAATTTTTAAGGGAGATTACTTTAGTGCCTATGAGCGGTTATCTGTTGTAACCAGGATGAGCATGGTGCAATCTCCATCGTCGGTGAATCTGAACACCCCGATGGGCGGCGGCGGCGGCGGCGTGGCGTCCCCCGGCGGCGAGGAGGCGGCCTACCGTGAGAAGGTGCGCCAGCTCTCCAAGTACATCGAGCCGCTCCGGCGCATGGTGCACCGCATGGTCAGCGAGGGAGAGAGTGAGTACCTGTCTGTAAACACTCCCAGTGTGCCGTGAGGAGGTGAGAAGGTGCGCCAGCTCTCCAAGTACATCGAGCCGCTCCGGCGCATGGTGCACCGCATGGTCAGCGAGGGAGAGAGTGAGTACCTGTCTGTAAACACTCCCAGTGTGCCGTGAGGAGGTGAGAAGGTGCGCCAGCTCTCCAAGTACATCGAGCCGCTCCGGCGCATGGTGCACCGCATGGTCAGCGAGGGAGAGAGTGAGTACCTGTCTGTAAACACTCCCAGTGTGCCGTGAGGAGGTGAGAAGGTGCGCCAGCTCTCCAAGTACATCGAGCCGCTCCGGCGCATGGTGCACCGCATGGTCAGCGAGGGAGAGAGTGAGTACCTGTCTGTAAACACTCCCAGTGTGCCGTGAGGAGGTGAGAAGGTGCGCCAGCTCTCCAAGTACATCGAGCCGCTCCGGCGCATGGTGCACCGCATGGTCAGCGAGGGAGAGAGTGAGTACCTGTCTGTAAACACTCCCAGTGTGCCGTGAGGAGGTGAGAAGGTGCGCCAGCTCTCCAAGTACATCGAGCCGCTCCGGCGCATGGTGCACCGCATGGTCAGCGAGGGAGAGAGTGAGTACCTGTCTGTAAACACTCCCAGTGTGCCGTGAGGAGGTGAGAAGGTGCGCCAGCTCTCCAAGTACATCGAGCCGCTCCGGCGCATGGTGCACCGCATGGTCAGCGAGGGAGAGAGTGAGTACCTGTCTGTAAACACTCCCAGTGTGCCGTGAGGAGGTGAGAAGGTGCGCCAGCTCTCCAAGTACATCGAGCCGCTCCGGCGCATGGTGCACCGCATGGTCAGCGAGGGAGAGAGTGAGTACCTGTCTGTAAACACTCCCAGTGTGCCGTGAGGAGGTGAGAAGGTGCGCCAGCTCTCCAAGTACATCGAGCCGCTCCGGCGCATGGTGCACCGCATGGTCAGCGAGGGAGAGAGTGAGTACCTGTCTGTAAACACTCCCAGTGTGCCGTGAGGAGGTGAGAAGGTGCGCCAGCTCTCCAAGTACATCGAGCCGCTCCGGCGCATGGTGCACCGCATGGTCAGCGAGGGAGAGAGTGAGTACCTGTCTGTAAACACTCCCAGTGTGCCGTGAGGAGGTGAGAAGGTGCGCCAGCTCTCCAAGTACATCGAGCCGCTCCGGCGCATGGTGCACCGCATGGTCAGCGAGGGAGAGAGTGAGTACCTGTCTGTAAACACTCCCAGTGTGCCGTGAGGAGGTGAGAAGGTGCGCCAGCTCTCCAAGTACATCGAGCCGCTCCGGCGCATGGTGCACCGCATGGTCAGCGAGGGAGAGAGTGAGTACCTGTCTGTAAACACTCCCAGTGTGCCGTGAGGAGGTGAGAAGGTGCGCCAGCTCTCCAAGTACATCGAGCCGCTCCGGCGCATGGTGCACCGCATGGTCAGCGAGGGAGAGAGTGAGTACCTGTCTGTAAACACTCCCAGTGTGCCGTGAGGAGGTGAGAAGGTGCGCCAGCTCTCCAAGTACATCGAGCCGCTCCGGCGCATGGTGCACCGCATGGTCAGCGAGGGAGAGAGTGAGTACCTGTCTGTAAACACTCCCAGTGTGCCGTGAGGAGGTGAGAAGGTGCGCCAGCTCTCCAAGTACATCGAGCCGCTCCGGCGCATGGTGCACCGCATGGTCAGCGAGGGAGAGAGTGAGTACCTGTCTGTAAACACTCCCAGTGTGCCGTGAGGAGGTGAGAAGGTGCGCCAGCTCTCCAAGTACATCGAGCCGCTCCGGCGCATGGTGCACCGCATGGTCAGCGAGGGAGAGAGTGAGTACCTGTCTGTAAACACTCCCAGTGTGCCGTGAGGAGGTGAGAAGGTGCGCCAGCTCTCCAAGTACATCGAGCCGCTCCGGCGCATGGTGCACCGCATGGTCAGCGAGGGAGAGAGTGAGTACCTGTCTGTAAACACTCCCAGTGTGCCGTGAGGAGGTGAGAAGGTGCGCCAGCTCTCCAAGTACATCGAGCCGCTCCGGCGCATGGTGCACCGCATGGTCAGCGAGGGAGAGAGTGAGTACCTGTCTGTAAACACTCCCAGTGTGCCGTGAGGAGGTGAGAAGGTGCGCCAGCTCTCCAAGTACATCGAGCCGCTCCGGCGCATGGTGCACCGCATGGTCAGCGAGGGAGAGAGTGAGTACCTGTCTGTAAACACTCCCAGTGTGCCGTGAGGAGGTGAGAAGGTGCGCCAGCTCTCCAAGTACATCGAGCCGCTCCGGCGCATGGTGCACCGCATGGTCAGCGAGGGAGAGAGTGAGTACCTGTCTGTAAACACTCCCAGTGTGCCGTGAGGAGGTGAGAAGGTGCGCCAGCTCTCCAAGTACATCGAGCCGCTCCGGCGCATGGTGCACCGCATGGTCAGCGAGGGAGAGAGTGAGTACCTGTCTGTAAACACTCCCAGTGTGCCGTGAGGAGGTGAGAAGGTGCGCCAGCTCTCCAAGTACATCGAGCCGCTCCGGCGCATGGTGCACCGCATGGTCAGCGAGGGAGAGAGTGAGTACCTGTCTGTAAACACTCCCAGTGTGCCGTGAGGAGGTGAGAAGGTGCGCCAGCTCTCCAAGTACATCGAGCCGCTCCGGCGCATGGTGCACCGCATGGTCAGCGAGGGAGAGAGTGAGTACCTGTCTGTAAACACTCCCAGTGTGCCGTGAGGAGGTGAGAAGGTGCGCCAGCTCTCCAAGTACATCGAGCCGCTCCGGCGCATGGTGCACCGCATGGTCAGCGAGGGAGAGAGTGAGTACCTGTCTGTAAACACTCCCAGTGTGCCGTGAGGAGGTGAGAAGGTGCGCCAGCTCTCCAAGTACATCGAGCCGCTCCGGCGCATGGTGCACCGCATGGTCAGCGAGGGAGAGAGTGAGTACCTGTCTGTAAACACTCCCAGTGTGCCGTGAGGAGGTGAGAAGGTGCGCCAGCTCTCCAAGTACATCGAGCCGCTCCGGCGCATGGTGCACCGCATGGTCAGCGAGGGAGAGAGTGAGTACCTGTCTGTAAACACTCCCAGTGTGCCGTGAGGAGGTGAGAAGGTGCGCCAGCTCTCCAAGTACATCGAGCCGCTCCGGCGCATGGTGCACCGCATGGTCAGCGAGGGAGAGAGTGAGTACCTGTCTGTAAACACTCCCAGTGTGCCGTGAGGAGGTGAGAAGGTGCGCCAGCTCTCCAAGTACATCGAGCCGCTCCGGCGCATGGTGCACCGCATGGTCAGCGAGGGAGAGAGTGAGTACCTGTCTGTAAACACTCCCAGTGTGCCGTGAGGAGGTGAGAAGGTGCGCCAGCTCTCCAAGTACATCGAGCCGCTCCGGCGCATGGTGCACCGCATGGTCAGCGAGGGAGAGAGTGAGTACCTGTCTGTAAACACTCCCAGTGTGCCGTGAGGAGGTGAGAAGGTGCGCCAGCTCTCCAAGTACATCGAGCCGCTCCGGCGCATGGTGCACCGCATGGTCAGCGAGGGAGAGAGTGAGTACCTGTCTGTAAACACTCCCAGTGTGCCGTGAGGAGGTGAGAAGGTGCGCCAGCTCTCCAAGTACATCGAGCCGCTCCGGCGCATGGTGCACCGCATGGTCAGCGAGGGAGAGAGTGAGTACCTGTCTGTAAACACTCCCAGTGTGCCGTGAGGAGGTGAGAAGGTGCGCCAGCTCTCCAAGTACATCGAGCCGCTCCGGCGCATGGTGCACCGCATGGTCAGCGAGGGAGAGAGTGAGTACCTGTCTGTAAACACTCCCAGTGTGCCGTGAGGAGGTGAGAAGGTGCGCCAGCTCTCCAAGTACATCGAGCCGCTCCGGCGCATGGTGCACCGCATGGTCAGCGAGGGAGAGAGTGAGTACCTGTCTGTAAACACTCCCAGTGTGCCGTGAGGAGGTGAGAAGGTGCGCCAGCTCTCCAAGTACATCGAGCCGCTCCGGCGCATGGTGCACCGCATGGTCAGCGAGGGAGAGAGTGAGTACCTGTCTGTAAACACTCCCAGTGTGCCGTGAGGAGGTGAGAAGGTGCGCCAGCTCTCCAAGTACATCGAGCCGCTCCGGCGCATGGTGCACCGCATGGTCAGCGAGGGAGAGAGTGAGTACCTGTCTGTAAACACTCCCAGTGTGCCGTGAGGAGGTGAGAAGGTGCGCCAGCTCTCCAAGTACATCGAGCCGCTCCGGCGCATGGTGCACCGCATGGTCAGCGAGGGAGAGAGTGAGTACCTGTCTGTAAACACTCCCAGTGTGCCGTGAGGAGGTGAGAAGGTGCGCCAGCTCTCCAAGTACATCGAGCCGCTCCGGCGCATGGTGCACCGCATGGTCAGCGAGGGAGAGAGTGAGTACCTGTCTGTAAACACTCCCAGTGTGCCGTGAGGAGGTGAGAAGGTGCGCCAGCTCTCCAAGTACATCGAGCCGCTCCGGCGCATGGTGCACCGCATGGTCAGCGAGGGAGAGAGTGAGTACCTGTCTGTAAACACTCCCAGTGTGCCGTGAGGAGGTGAGAAGGTGCGCCAGCTCTCCAAGTACATCGAGCCGCTCCGGCGCATGGTGCACCGCATGGTCAGCGAGGGAGAGAGTGAGTACCTGTCTGTAAACACTCCCAGTGTGCCGTGAGGAGGTGAGAAGGTGCGCCAGCTCTCCAAGTACATCGAGCCGCTCCGGCGCATGGTGCACCGCATGGTCAGCGAGGGAGAGAGTGAGTACCTGTCTGTAAACACTCCCAGTGTGCCGTGAGGAGGTGAGAAGGTGCGCCAGCTCTCCAAGTACATCGAGCCGCTCCGGCGCATGGTGCACCGCATGGTCAGCGAGGGAGAGAGTGAGTACCTGTCTGTAAACACTCCCAGTGTGCCGTGAGGAGGTGAGAAGGTGCGCCAGCTCTCCAAGTACATCGAGCCGCTCCGGCGCATGGTGCACCGCATGGTCAGCGAGGGAGAGAGTGAGTACCTGTCTGTAAACACTCCCAGTGTGCCGTGAGGAGGTGAGAAGGTGCGCCAGCTCTCCAAGTACATCGAGCCGCTCCGGCGCATGGTGCACCGCATGGTCAGCGAGGGAGAGAGTGAGTACCTGTCTGTAAACACTCCCAGTGTGCCGTGAGGAGGTGAGAAGGTGCGCCAGCTCTCCAAGTACATCGAGCCGCTCCGGCGCATGGTGCACCGCATGGTCAGCGAGGGAGAGAGTGAGTACCTGTCTGTAAACACTCCCAGTGTGCCGTGAGGAGGTGAGAAGGTGCGCCAGCTCTCCAAGTACATCGAGCCGCTCCGGCGCATGGTGCACCGCATGGTCAGCGAGGGAGAGAGTGAGTACCTGTCTGTAAACACTCCCAGTGTGCCGTGAGGAGGTGAGAAGGTGCGCCAGCTCTCCAAGTACATCGAGCCGCTCCGGCGCATGGTGCACCGCATGGTCAGCGAGGGAGAGAGTGAGTACCTGTCTGTAAACACTCCCAGTGTGCCGTGAGGAGGTGAGAAGGTGCGCCAGCTCTCCAAGTACATCGAGCCGCTCCGGCGCATGGTGCACCGCATGGTCAGCGAGGGAGAGAGTGAGTACCTGTCTGTAAACACTCCCAGTGTGCCGTGAGGAGGTGAGAAGGTGCGCCAGCTCTCCAAGTACATCGAGCCGCTCCGGCGCATGGTGCACCGCATGGTCAGCGAGGGAGAGAGTGAGTACCTGTCTGTAAACACTCCCAGTGTGCCGTGAGGAGGTGAGAAGGTGCGCCAGCTCTCCAAGTACATCGAGCCGCTCCGGCGCATGGTGCACCGCATGGTCAGCGAGGGAGAGAGTGAGTACCTGTCTGTAAACACTCCCAGTGTGCCGTGAGGAGGTGAGAAGGTGCGCCAGCTCTCCAAGTACATCGAGCCGCTCCGGCGCATGGTGCACCGCATGGTCAGCGAGGGAGAGAGTGAGTACCTGTCTGTAAACACTCCCAGTGTGCCGTGAGGAGGTGAGAAGGTGCGCCAGCTCTCCAAGTACATCGAGCCGCTCCGGCGCATGGTGCACCGCATGGTCAGCGAGGGAGAGAGTGAGTACCTGTCTGTAAACACTCCCAGTGTGCCGTGAGGAGGTGAGAAGGTGCGCCAGCTCTCCAAGTACATCGAGCCGCTCCGGCGCATGGTGCACCGCATGGTCAGCGAGGGAGAGAGTGAGTACCTGTCTGTAAACACTCCCAGTGTGCCGTGAGGAGGTGAGAAGGTGCGCCAGCTCTCCAAGTACATCGAGCCGCTCCGGCGCATGGTGCACCGCATGGTCAGCGAGGGAGAGAGTGAGTACCTGTCTGTAAACACTCCCAGTGTGCCGTGAGGAGGTGAGAAGGTGCGCCAGCTCTCCAAGTACATCGAGCCGCTCCGGCGCATGGTGCACCGCATGGTCAGCGAGGGAGAGAGTGAGTACCTGTCTGTAAACACTCCCAGTGTGCCGTGAGGAGGTGAGAAGGTGCGCCAGCTCTCCAAGTACATCGAGCCGCTGGGTTAAAATAATCTAACCTGACTAAATATCTTGTGATGAAAAAAAAATGTTTGGAGTAGTAAGTGATTGGGTTGTTTTTGGTCAGAATCACACTGATAAACTTCATTGGCACTCAAACCAAACATATTTTACTTAAAAAAATTACACAGGTCGCGAATATTTTTTCATAAAAATTAATTCATAATTCCCACAGACGTTGAGAAGCTGACGAAGATGAAGAATCTCCTAGATATACTATCGAATCCCAACAAACGCATGCCTCTTGAGACACTGATCAAGTGTGAGGTGGTACTTGAGAAGCTCGACTTTAAGAGGAGCGAGGGAGTTGGCGTCGGAGTGGTCGGGCTACCTAATGCTGGGAAGGTAAGCTAGTACTAGTAAGGGTTGACTAAACTTTTATAAAACCTTTTTTGCCCTATTTAATGATGATAAAATGATGCGTTTTTTATACTGTGTATAGGCCTGTCTTTGACTGCAATATCACCATGGTAAGTGATGAAGTGGCCGAAGGTGGTAAGCACACTAAGCGTAGAGGAACTGGCAAGTGCAGCTGTCGGAAATCTGTCGGAACACACCGATAGGTGCTTGGTGATAGATTTTTAACGCGAGGGTGGTACCGACCTGGCTGGTTTCCACACGATGTTTACTTCGATTCGAACCCGGGACCTTCGTCTCGGCATCCAACGTACCACTGTGCTATCATCGCCTCCAAATGATACATCCCCATCGACTCAGCCCTTTCAAAATTCAAAATCATTTATTCAAATAGACCTTCGCAGGCACTTATGAAAAGTCTGACTCTAATACTCTAATACCGGTTCGGAAGGTTGCATTTGCTGAGAAGAGCCGGCAATAAACTCAGCAATTACTCTTTTCAAAACAGGCTTAGATTAATTACATAATATTTACATTCTAATCGCACTGGGGGCCTACCACAAGCTCTTAAAACAAGGTTAAAATAACCTTATTTGTCTTTTGTCCCTCTTTGACATCCGGCGTCAAAACATGACAAAACACAAATAAGGTTATTTTAACCTTGTTTTAAGAGCTTGTGGTAGGCCCCCTGAAAACAATTGCGTGCCCCGGCGCGGCGGCAAAATTACAAAGTAGACTGAAAAAATATTTAATAAGTAAATAAATAGCAAACTTAAGCAGACCAGCCCCCACAAGCAGCACCTGTTCACAAGTATGACGCGTGTGGCAGCCATCGCCCTCCTCGCCATATTGGAGGGAAGTTGAAGAGATTACAGTTGATTTAACAATATGGCATTCTTATGTTTTGCACCAACATGCCGGGGGCGCTTGTTTATCGAATTTTTCTAACCAATTGATAACTTGTTTCAGGAACAAATATTTAATCCTTTACTGGAGGTGGTGAACAACTGCTTACAGTCTCCGCTCGCAAACCACACTCTCAAGCGCACCTTTGGATCTACACTTGACGCGCTCAGCGGACCAGAAATCAAGTAAGTATTTAATCCTTACATTATCCAAACCCTACCAACCTTTACCAATCTTTAAAGAGAGGTAGAGCATAGCGTTTATTCGGTCAAACAGCAGCTCGACTGGGGAAGTACCTCCACCTTACAGAATACCGCAGCCAAATAACTTTGTGTTGTGTAAAGTTGTGTTCCTGCGCGTGAGTAAGATTGCCAGAGCTCATAGGGGAGGGGGGATAGGTCGATAACGCGTGAGCGATGCTTCGTGTGATGCAAGCGTCTATATGGCTATGGTAACCGCTTACCATCAGGCGGGCCGTATGCTTGTTTATCGAATAAGTTGTATATAAAAAAAAAAAAAAAACTTTTTTTGTTCAATCAATCACCAGAATGTATGAAAAACAAAATTGCTATTTCATTATTGGTCTCGTAGTAAAAGTGGTTCAGTAATCAAACGCGTCTTATTACATGAAATGGTTTAAGCCAAGTATAGTAAAGGTTTGATGGTAACCGTGTCTCTTTTTATTATATGACATTAGAGAGTGACGGAAATATTTAAAGCCATCTCATGTAATGAGGGGGAACAGGTTTCGAAAAAAAATCATCTCAAAATATCCTTATGTGTTAACCAATAAGCCGGATACCCTCAGTCATCAAACTTATGCGCTTAAACTAATTAAAACACTTCCACGTATTCTGTGTTCTCTTGCAAAAATTCGATGATGTAGCGTGTATAGGCTCATTGATCTGTGGTAATACAGACCACAAGACTGAGATATTGACAGAATATAACCGTTTCAGAAACCTGCCGCCTCCACAGAAGGTCCCCAAGATGGAGGAGCCTTCGATGGAGATACCGGACGTATTGCAAGGGGAGATAGCCCGGCTTGACTCCAGGTTCAAGGTATGACTGTGTATTACATGCCATTATATTCAGACTCAGTTTGTGGAATTATTGTGGCATGCATGTTCTTCAAAAAGGGTGTGAAGATTTTGCTAAAGACTTCTTTGCTGCCTTAGTATAGGGTTGCAATCTCTAAAACTTAGCAACCAGGACAAGACGCGTGAAAGCCCCGGATTTTGGAGGCCAGAACCCGGACATGTCAACAGGTTTTTTTTTAACTTAGTCCGTAGGATAAAAAACAGTTCAAAATGTCATAAATCAACTTTTTATTTATTTTCAAAGACATTAAAATTATAATTAGTCATCTTTTTTCGTCATTTTAAATGTTACAAAACAGAATCTTCAGACTGGTATTTTTTAAACCCGGATTACAAATGAAACCCCGCCCGGACGCTCCCCGGACGCCCTCTATCTAGGACAAATCCGGGAAAACCCGGACGGATGGATACCCTAATTTAGTAGGATAAAATAAAAAAAACGGTCAAGTGCGAGTCTGACTCACACATCAGACCTTCCTTGGTCGTATATTTCTTGGTTTGGACCATAACTGTTGTAAAAATCCGTACTGCATAACTATGTTTGTTTGTGAACAAAAAAAAAAAAAAAAAAAACTTATGATTTCGAAAAAACTGTGCTAGTTGGAATCATCGTTCTGTTTTTCCTGTAATATTTATATGAATGTTAATCGATTGTAATTATTTCACATTTTTCGCGTTGCGTGCTTCGGAGGTAAGGGAAATGGTATTTTTCCTTTTTTCATCATAAGTCGAAAACTACGCAAGATAAAAGAAATTAAAAACCTATTTTGTAATTTACAAATGAAGCCGTTTCATATGATACCCCATTTAAACTTGTAGGCCTAGTTCGGAATTTCGATCACTCATTTCAGTCCGTTTCAAATAAAAAAAAAAAAAAAAAAAATCCAAATTTCAAATCAATTGTATTAGCGGTAAGGGTTCCTTTTTTGTTTGGACACGAGCCGAGCGAGCGATACGAGCGTGACGGGTAAAACCACACATGCTGACAATAGAAACCCTTGGTGTATACAGGTGTCGTTAGAGACGATGCAGCTGTCGGGGGCACCTGGCAGGGGCGGTAGCGGGGGCGGGGGCGGTGGCGGGGGCGGCATATCCCTAATAGCGACGCTAGACGACGCGCGGCTGCCGTGCGTGCCCGCCGTGCACGTGTCGGTGCCCACGGACTACCCGCGCCGCCCGCCCGCACGACTCACGCACCACAACACTAACAACAACAACAACCACAACAACAGCCCCTCAGACTCCTTCCTGGCGAGGGTCGAGCAGGCTATGGACGCTAGGTGCGCCAGGTCAGTCACAACAACTGCTATATTTATACAGGGTTCTTTGTTTTGTAGTATGGCAACCTAATCCGAATTAGGACTTATTTCTGTCAGTGTCGGGTTGTTCGATGTAACTTTTATCTTTGTGAAAAGCTTCCCTCTCATCTCATCTCTCCCCTAGGGGGCATGTTTGATGCAATCCGATCGAACACCGTTTTGCTGAGCCTACAACTAATAAAGCGAGGCAGCACCAAGTGTGCATTTACCTTAGTGCGTACTTTTCCGGTCAGCAACACGGTCGCATTCATTAGCTTCTCCATCAATTATATAATTAGACGAAACAAACATTATTAACTGTTACAAAAGTCTTCTTATTCAGCAGTCGTACCACAAGGGTCGCGTCCCCTACACGGGTTATAACAGGTGGAGATTTCGAGATGGCATATTTTCGAAACGTATGTTGGGTTAGTCATGCTGAACAACTTTTACTATGGGACCAATAGCGAATTCTCTTTTTTTTTTTTGTAATTTTCCGTAGTAAATGTCAACCTTGCTCGATCATAATGTATGAAAAGTAAACATTATTTTTTGAGAATTCAGTGTTGGTCCCATAGTAAAAGTTGTTCAGCATGTCTAACCCAACATAGGTTTCGAAAACTCGAAATCTCCACCCAGCATAATAATTTCTAGTTACAGTAATTATCACTTTTACAGTCCTCAGTCAGTCACCGTCCATAAAATTCATGTTTTAATACAATGGTGGTCATTTTACTAAAACTCTTCACGGACTTTTTGAGACACCTTGAAAAGTCATGATACACATAATTCATTTCACTTCACTGGTGCACATGGATTGATCTTTGTATTCATTTCATATTATACATTTTATTGATTTCATAGCAAAGATGACTTGTTTAATATTATTATTATTATTGTACGGAACCCTCCATGTGCGAGTCCGTCTTGCACTTGGCCGGTTATTTTACTTATTCTAATCATCAAACTGTTCCAGGTTACCAAAAAGTTGTTCCGTGGGCCAACTTCTGGACGCGTGGGAGATGAGCGTGCGGCAAGCGTGCGCGCCCACGCCCGTCTCGTACACGCCGGTGCCAGCTCTAGGACTCTAACTCAACGGGATAAGGTACATATTACAATCTCATTGTATTGAACTGTGTCAATCAGTTAATATTAGAACTTTAACTCAACGACGTAAGATTGGTACTGTGACATGATGAGTTGAAATGTGTCGAGATTTTTTTACTTGGGACTAGGCGCCGACCCCACAGCGGTGAACGCGGAACGCAGAACTCTGACCGAGAACTAGACCGCTCGCTGTGAGATCGGCGCCTTAAATTCCAAACAAGTTCAGACAATGCAACATATCGTATTTCAATAATCCGTAAGTAAATAGATTCCTTTTCTGATATATTTAATAATAATTAATTAATTATTATATATCGAATATATTATCGTTGAAATAATAACGCATAGGCAACGCTGCATTATCCTAAAATTATTATAACTTGCTGCCCGGCACGACTTCGCTCGTGAGGTGTCCTACCAACCTATACCCTACCCTACCCTATCCCTACCCCTAAACCTACGATACCCTACCCTACCCTCGCAACTTTATTTCATAAGCACCTTCTCCTGACAATAACAAACACAACAGAAAAAGAATTAGCGAAATCGGTCCAGCCGTTCACGCGTGATGGCGTGACCAAGGGAAATAGGGATTCATATTTATATATATAGATTAATTTTGATAAAATACCTACAATAAAATACTAATGAACAGTATCGTGATGCGATATTTAATAAATATATACTTTTCAGCAGAGATTTGTCGAGAATTTGATACATATTTTTTATTCCCTACTTGTAGTTATGCTGTAGAAGCATTGACAATGTAGTAATTCTCCTTTCTTCCTACATTATTAGTTTATCCTACTTGGATAATGCTCCTACAGTATAAACACAAACTGGATTCAGATTTTATAAGAAAGCCTGACCAAAAGAATAAGAGGCTTGAAATGAGGGCGCCACTTGCATATTTATATGACAGCTCATAATGAAGTCGGTACAGTAGTACCCAACTGATAAGGCGCGTCGTGAATCTTCGTTCGTACAGAAAAGAAAGTATGGCCCCGAAGATTAACGAAAGAATGGTTAAAACTTAAAATCAACCTTAGATCACTACAATAAGGTTACATAATACAGTGCAGCTGTTAGTTCCGTCTCACTGGCAAGTGACGCCCCTCTGCACACAAGGCGGCAGCTGCTGACCAATAGCATTTCCCGCGCTTTGATAATATATCTTCTGCGCAGGTACATCGGTAAGCCATATTAGTTGGGTACTACTGTACGTGTATTACGTAACTTTGTTGCAATCATATTCATATTGATCGGTAGAAATGCAACAAAATGCTATTGGAGTGAAAGGCTGCATTCCGAATTCATGATATAATCGCTATAATCGATTTGACCGTGCTTAAACCCGTTCCATATTAGTTTGAGCGCGATCACGATGTCCCGTGAAACGTCATAGATGACGTCATGACATGCGCCATCTTGCGCATGCCCTAACCTGATATCACCGTGAGCGCTATCAAAAAGTAACGGTTAGTTATTGTGTTTTCGGCAAAAATCTAATAAGATTTTTGGTTTTCCATATGGCAAAGATACTTTTTATGGTTTTATGAGAGAAAAATAATAAAAAATGCGGATATTCCTTTTTGCGAGTCAACTAATAAAAGATATAAGGAGTTCTAGCGCATTGTTAATTCAGATTTTAATTAAATTCTCAAATGTTCTGTTTTGAATACTGTGAGCGCGATAACGGGCGTTCTGAATTGTTGACAGTTCTCAGCTGCCATTATCGTGATATCTAACTCGGTACGCAAATTATTGCTGTGAGCACTGTGAGCGATATTATTTAATTCGGAATGTAGCCTAATAGTGCGGAGGGGCGTGACTTGCGAGTGAGACTGAACTAACAGCTGCAGTGTATTATGAACCTTATAGTAGTGATCTAAGGTTGATTGTAAGTTTTAAGCATTCTTTCGTTAATCTTCGGGTCCATACTTTCTTTTCTGTGCGAACGAAGATTCACGACGCGCCTTATCAGTTGGGTAATACTGTACACATTTTTAGTTCCTGTTTTTTCCGCAATATGGCTGACGCTCATATAGTTTTGGTCAGGCTTTATATTTTATGTTATTTTAAGTTTAAAAACTAGCAATGTAAGATTCGTTACAATTTTAAGTTGGATTAAGTTATATTTTTATTAGTTTACATTTTTTTACGCGCATTTATGAATGTGAGAAAATGATGGCGTATTTATTATACTATTTATGTCTCGTTCGTTCAATATATCGTGTGAAAGGGAGGTGAATAGAGGCGTCATTTGTTGTTTAAATGCGCGTTTTATTAATCGTTTAATGAAGGGATCGTCTGTTATCAATTAGCTATATTTATTAAAGTGAAAATAAATTGAATATATTTTGCAGATGTGATATTTGTCTGTGATAATTTTGAGAATACCACAACAATTTGTAATCTTCTAAATGAAATGTAGTTAGATTTAAATTAATTAGTTTATTGCAAATATTGGAATGGGTCCCTCATAAGCGACTATCTAATCAGACAAAGATTTTGAACCTCTTTAAAATTATGAGGGTAGTTATAAATTATGATCATGGAATCAATATGTACCAGTATTAAACTATAAATTGTTGACCAGAAATTGTGGGAGGTCCCTTTTCATATTTATTTTATAAATGTCTAATATTGAGATTTAAGCAATAATTGTCTTTTTTTTTTTTTAATAAAATTAAATGTAATTGTATGAAGTTATGTGTTTTAATTTCACCTTTATGATATCTTGGAAATTAAACAAAGCATAATTAGTTTTCTATTATACAATAATAATTTATATGCCCCTGACCCGCCCATAAGGGACGAAGACGAAGCCTAAGATGGGACACGCTTACCTAGAAGGAACCTATTCACTCTGGCTTTGAAAGTCCCTAGGTTGTATGAGTCAGGAAACACAGACGCCGAAAGCAAGTTCCACTCCCTTGCTGTCCGCATTATAAATGAGGAAGCAAAACGCTGTGTCCGTATTTTCGGTATGTCAACAACGTACGGGTGAAATATTTCCGGCGTCGTGTTTCGGTGTAAGAATGGGGATGGTGGAATTAGGTTGAACAATTCCTGTGCACACTCTCCAAAATATATACTGTAGACAATCGATATAGGCAAGCAACCTTTCTTCGATGGTCGAGGCTCGTGAGTTTCGCCTTAATTAAAGAGTCATCTCCGATGAGTCTCCTGGCTCGGCGGTCTATTGAGTCGAGGGCGTCAAGCTGGTACTTAGCGGATCCATCCCAAAGATATTATGTCAATACATAATATGCAGAATGTGAAGTTGAACTTCGTCAGTGCGATATAGGATCTTGTGGCGGCATCTGTCTTCGTGTGATGGGGAGGGACAGGCAAAGCTAATCTTAGATGGCGCCACCCTCACTGGTAACAGTCATTGATATTGACTTGATGTATTCTAAGGATTTCCATGTGTTTCAATTAATTAAACCAACCAGTATATAGGCTTTCCTCATAATTTGAAGTGATCAATGCATAATCTTGCTTATATGAGCTTGGTTTCCAATTTTTTTTGTATGGCTTTGATCCACATCTTTCTTCTTTTCAATCGGTGTAAACCGTTATTTTTGCACTGAATGGACTACATAAAGGCATTATAATTATTGAATAACTTATTTGATAACGTATACGTAAACAATGTATGGTGTTTGACAGATAGACTATTCGACACCTAGCGGGATAAATTGTCAGTGGGCCTCCTCATTTGGAAGTCGCTACAAGCCTTAAACCTAGTTAAAAAAAAGAACAAATGGTGGGATAATTTTATTTGTAAATCAATGTGTATTATAGTGAGAATTGGTAGAGGTTGGATGTAGCGCGGCGCCCTCGGGCGTGCGTCCGCGTAGTGGTAGTAGTAGCAGTAGTAGTGGAGCATGCGCAGGCGCAGGCGGCGTGGCGCGCCGTGGCGCCGCAGCACGACCAGTGGCGCGCGCCCGGCCAGCCCGCGTGCCCGTGCCCGCAACCTGCGCACAACACATTTTAACAAACCACCGTAGTGCGGGCCGGACTCAGCACACCGATGATCCCGTACAAATTCAAATTCAAAATCATTTATTCAAATAGACCTTCGCAGGCACTTATGAAAAGTCTGACAATAATGATATTAACTAATACCCGGTTTCTATAAGAATCGTTTTGCTTACCTATAGGTTGTAGGTCATTTTATTGCCAAACTAGGCATATAGATCTTTTTGTAAGCTAATTATATATCGGCAATAGAAATACACATTCTGTGAAAATTTCTAATGTTTTTTTTTGGAATGTATGTCTTCTTTCTGTATTATTACGGTTTATTAGATACACTGATAGACAGACTGACAATGGATGCTTAGTAATAGGATCCCGTTTGCACCCTAAAAAGTGAATTATTTCCTAAATGCCTTTAAAACATCATCACAAACATAAGAAATAGGATTTTGGGGCACCCCAAAACTATCATAAAATGAGACTAAATTCAGCTTTTGATTTCATGGGAACAAATACATCACTGGAGTCAAAAAAATCTACTCGAGCATGAGCTAGTCATAGTGAGGTCTCTCAACGAAGCCTGTGGACAGCCCAGGAAGACGCTTCTGGGCGGAGCTTAGCTAGCTAGAGATATAGCCGGCATTTCTTCATGCAAAAAGAGTCCAGTCAAGAGGCCTATTTGCGGAAAAGGCCTCAAAACGTAATAAATAGTCATAGATTCTTATGTTAATAGGCAAAAAGAGATGACTGTCTGTGAAAGCGAGATGCACTATATATGTTGCTTTGTTTTTAGGAATTCGACTTTCAATAGTTACTTTCCTTGAACCAGTTGAAAGTGTTGCTGATGCAGTGTGCTATACAAAGTATGAAATTCTGGAGAATTAATTGTCCAAATCTCCTGTAATCACCAAATCTCATCTAGATGCTAAGGGCCCTAAAGTAGATCTTACCTTTGTACCCTCCGGGCATGGTGGCGCCACATCCGCAGGTGGCGTCCCGCTTGCCCCCCGACGAACAGAACGAGCAGCAGTGGAACTGCCCCGAGTGGGACTTGGCCACCCGCGCTGCGCACTGGAATGGACTGCCCTGTGTCGAGGAACAAGTAATTTGTTAAATTTTGACCCTGGGTGATGATGGTCATACATATGAAGGTACCATCGGTTTGAACGCCAGGCTTTTATTGAGATGCACTAGCAAGAACTCTGCAGTTGAAATTAAGTTCTAGAATGGATCGGTGGACGAAAGTATCTTTACATTTCTAAAAGGTAAGATGATAGTTTTCTTTATGGAAAGTGGACTCTCAGAACTCTTAGAAATTGGTTTACTTGGAGTATAATCATATTTGTAAAAAACGAACTGTTTCGAACTGTGCGGGCTAAAAGGAGTTTTCTTCCGCGGACGCTCGGACTGTGGAATGAGATCCCCGCCGTGGTTTTCCCAATGGAGTACAGCATGGGGTTCTTCAAAAAGGGTGTGAAGAGGTTTCTACAGGGTCGGCAACGCGCGAGTGATACCCCCGGTGTTGCATGCGTCCATAGGCTACGGTAACTGCTTACCATCAGGCGGGCCGTATGCTTGTTTGCCACCTCAGTGGTATAAAAAAAAAACGAGTTACGGTATGTAGGTCACTTGAAATTATGCTACGATTAAGGTATTTGGAGATTATGTTGTAGCGTTTATGCGCTCAACGATCAGCTCGACTGGAGAAGACCTCCACCTTACAGAATATGGCAGCCAAATAACTTTATATTGTATTCCTGCGCGTGAGAAGGCCGCCAGAGTTCATTGGGGACGAGGGAAGCGAGTGTTGCCCCGTGTGTTGCAAGCGTCCATATGGCTACGGTAATCGCTTACCATCAGACGGGCCGTATGCTTGGTCGTACAAAAAAAGACGTCATCGTCCCCTTCATACAGCACCCCAGGCCCCTAGAGTGTTGTCAAATGTGTGACCTTGATGGGTTTGTTGTGCACGGTGACGGCGAGCAGGTACGCGCCGGGCGCCGGCGGCGTGAAGGCGAGGCAGTAGGTGCCGTCGGCGCGGTCCGCCACCGCCGCGCTCAGCGGACGCGCGCTCGAGTCGCGCCGTCTGAAGTACCCCGACACCTGCACACAATATCACAGAGGATTGAAGGGAACAGAGTACAAGCTTCTAAGAAGCGTTCAAAAATCATACCTATTTTGGTAGGGTTAGCACAGGAGAATAACATTAAATTAATACATAAAAATGTATACCTATCAGCTTTTTCGTGATAGAATATTGCTATTCACATATTACAGATTATTAGGAAAGGGTACTAAAATGCAAATCTAGTTTTGACGCAGACCATACCTGTGTGACTAAGATTTGCTCGCAAACTCGGCAGATCGCGTTGTCCCAGAGATGAAATCTAGCTGAATCACTTTATCGCCCCCAAAAACCCCCATATAGCAAATTTCATCGAAATCGTTAAAGCCGTTTTCGAGATCTCAAAACAAACATGCTCGTTAAATAGGATAGGTATGTAGATGCACCTGAGTATATGGAATCATAAACACCCATCATGCCATTAATTTACGAGAAAAGAGACAATATAAAAACAATTTACCAGAAAGCTAATACCTACCTACCTATTATATGCAAGATACTAATAGAAAACTTATTAATTATATTATTGTTCATATACTCAGTAAAGTAAACCATATTTACACATTTGGATATTAAAATTCTATTATTAAAATCTAAACGTAAACAATCACGATGCGCGAGTGCCCTGAGTTTGAGCACAGGCCGTGCCAGTATAAACCGGTTTCGCCTCGTACGTGACGAGCCGCCTGTGCTTTCGCACACACGCGCCTCAAGCTTGTAGTTGTGTACCTACCGTAGCGCGTTTGTATGAAGCTTGGTCTCTGTTCCCTTCAATCCTCTGTGACAATATGCCTACTACACCTGCCACCTGGGTACAGTATGAGGCACGAGTGGTGAGCACAGATAGGCAGTAGTGGGGGCAACATCGCGTGCTGAGGGACGTGACCTATTTGGGTTATCTTTTCACGGACTATTGCACATCATCATTGACGGGCCCGTTGGCGCAGTTGGTTAAGACGTGGAGTCTTAAACTATAGCGCCGCAGGTCGTGGGTTCGTTCCCACACAGGACATGCATTTGTGTGCATGAACATATCTGTATATCCTGAGTCTAGGTGTAATTATGTATATTAACTATGTATTTACGAACAAAAAGTAGTATATGTATTATATCAGTTATTTGGTTTCCATAGGTACAAGCTTTGCTTAGTTTGGGATCAGATGATCGTGTGTGAGGAATGTCCCAGGATATTTATTTATCTCGATCGATCTTCTGCTGTGTGGATAGCAGCACACACACTGGTTTCCAATGCTGCGCGTATTTGATCAGACCAACGCATTGGGCTTCGACCCCTCGGCCTCTTTCCGTCCACCTTGCCAGTAATTAGCAACTTTTCCATTCTTCTCGCGCATGTACACTTTTGGCCAAATGACACGCGAAATTCCAATAAACGAAGAGCATCGACTGACGAACCAATCGTGTGCAGCTCGGCGCTCACCCTTCTTCATTCCGCCAAACAAACCGAAAAATTTACTACTGCGCAGGTGTCTGTCAATCTGTGCGGACGACTCGTGCCCCTTACTATAACGACAGACACCGCGCCGCAATTTTTGTCTGTGAAAATTGAACCTATACAATTATAAGCAGAAGCACAACGCGCAAAGAATCCGGCGCACAACCCTTTGTTTCACATAGACTTTTTTTTGCCGCAGACTCCTTCGCACCAAAAGTGCGTCGTCGGCGCTGCCTTTTACAGGCATAAGTGCGGTAGTGAAACGGTGCGAGAGGGGGCGATATGTGACGTATCAGAACTACTAAGCTAATTTTCGTTCTCTTTTGTCATTTGACGTAATGAAAACACCCTCACGCACCGCTCCACTACCGCAGGAAGCTACTTAGTTCTGAGCTATGCATATAGTTCGTCAATTAGATTATGAAATAAATATAACACACGTATTTTTTCTTTTGCCCCTCAAACAAAAAATTACGAAGATGGTTTGTGGAAGTTCTGCGAGACTTCACGCCTTGGTAAACTTAACAAACAAGTGACGTCACGGACCCCCCAAACTTTGACGCGCTTGATCTTTGTAATTTTTTATTGATTTGATAAAGCAGGATATATAATAGCCTATGTCATCGTCCATACCATTAGCTATGTGCGAGCTAAATTCCATCGTGATGAGTTAAAGGTTTAAGGCGTAAAATCGTTTAATAAGGACGTATACAATTTAATGCGATTGGTCCACACATTTGTATCTAGCTTGGACATACCTGCTCTCCACCACACCAGATCCTCTCCCCGCTGCTATCACGCAGTTCTAATATCGCCTCATGCGGACAATCCACTCTGAGATCCTGTAGACCTTCAAAAGACAATCAGAAATTAGAATGGGAATCTTTAGCCTTATTCAGAGCTCAACCCTGACACATACCTTCTTTAGTAATAACACACATCTCAGGGTCTGGAGCGTGTGTTAATAACTTCCCGAATAACGTTGAGTCGTGTGCGGTTGGTGCTCTTGGTGCAAACCGTAACTCACATTGAGGGGGTTCTGACAGCGGCTGCAGTTCTGTTAAGCGTTCCAGTCTACGGAGTACTGGGCCGCTTAGGGAGAGGAGCTCGTCTTCTTTAGCTTCGGTTAGCAGCTGAAATGTGGATGTAAGAGTCAAGAGATAGATAGATATTAAAGGCAAGAGTGAATAGGCATTTTCTGGGTAAGCGTACTACATCCTCTGCCTCGTCATAACTCTTCCTGGGGTGGCATCCCATCATAAATATAAAGAGGAGTAAAAAAAGAGGAGAGAACATCACCTAAGATATAATGTTCGTATAGCTGAATGTAATAAGATTGTCTTCCTGCCGTCAACGAGCTGGTATGCCGCAGTGGCGTATTACTCGTGAAACTCTTATTCAAAGACAGAATAATCAGTAGGGAACCTGTTTTATATGTATTACCTAGAGCCAAACTCTAGAAATAAAATAAGCATGGGAAAACAAATTCTTTGGAGTTATGGTACATCGTTTGGATCATCAAAGCCAAGGCTAACCTCCTCAGCGAATCGAACAGCATCAACAGAATGCTGTGCCCTCTGTGCCAACTCGTGGTTCTTGTGTTCAACTCGCTGACGATGGCTGTTCCGTGCCCGAGCAGCCGCGGCACACAACGCCCGCCCGTGGGCGTCCACCGCTCGTCTGTACTGCTCCGCCCACGTTTGTACTTCTGCTTCTACGCGGGCTGCTTGAGACTGAAATCATTTGAAGATTTTGAATCCAAAGATGTCCATATAGATATTATACACGGCCATTTTAAGAAATTATCATTTAGAATTAGATTCTAAATGATAATTTCGTAAATTAGAGCATGCATAGGTATTTTTTTTAGATCCTCAGGTTTAGAAGCAGTTTCCTTCTTGACTGTGGGCGTAAAACCTTTGGCCACATTATTTTAATGTGGTTTATTGGAGCTTTCCTGCTTATTGCAGTTACTAGCAAGTTGAAGTGACATTGCTAGAAGAACCGATAGGGAAGGAAGGTTCTCAAGTGGTGACCACGTACTGGAAAGTGTCAAATGGAACGACCTCCCACCGCGCATAGGTGGATCGATGATCTGGTAACAATCACTGGGCGCCGCTGGATGCAAGCGGCCCAAAACCGTTCCTTGTGGAAGTTAATGGGGGAGGCTTATATTCAGCAGTGGACATCCTTAGGCTGATGTGTATTAAGTGTAGTTTTCCTGGGGTGAGTAAGGATGCCAGAGCTACAGGAAGCGCTGTGAAGTAGGCACCAAATGTGATCGGAGTAGGAGGACACCACGTGATCAACGAATACAATGAGATACTGACATCTTGTTGAAATGCGTGCGTGTTGAGTATCCTGGTGGCCCTGAGCACGTTGTCGGGCACGAGCGCGGCGCGGGCGCACGCGTCGCGCAGCCGCCGCGCGCGCTCGCCCGCCGCGCGCGCCGCGCTCGCCAGCGCGTGCCCCGAGTGCGAGATCACGCAGCACTCGCGGCAGATCACCTACCAGTACGACGGGTTCGATGGATTTACATTTAATTGAATTGAATTATTATACATGTGAGCAAAGTTGATCATTACACGCAAGGCGGTAGAGCCGCAGGCGAACGCGATAAGGGAGCCGAGAGTGTCCCAAGTACCACCAATTCCTATCAAGTCACATCAAGTCAACTTCAAAAATACAAGTCTGTTTTTAGGGTTCCGTAGCCAAATGGCAAAAAACGGAACCCTTATAGATTCGTCATGTCTGTCTGTCTGTCTGTCTGTCTGTCGAAACTATAAGAGCTATAATGTTGAAACTTGGTAAGTAGATGTATTCTGTGAACCGCATTAAGATTTTCACACAAAAATAGAAAAAAAAACAAAAAATTTTGGGGGTTCCCCATACTTAGAACTGAAACTCAAAAAATTTTTTTTCATCAAACCCATAAGTGTGGGGTGTCTATGGATAGGTCTTCAAAAATGATATTGAGGTTTCTAATATCATTTTTTTCTAAACTGAATAGTTTGCGCGAGAGACACTTCCAAAGTGGTAAAATGTGTGTCCCCTGTAACTTCTAAAATAAGAGAATGATAAATCTATAAAAAATATATGATGTACATTACGGTGCAAACTACCAACGAAATTTGGTTTGAACGTAATCTAGTAAGTAGTTTTTTTTTTATACGTCATATATTGAAATTAATATCAAATACTCAGGTCTGTACTACTATTTACTTATATACCTACAGGTTTGTACGGAACCCTCGGTGCGCGAGTCTGACTCGCACTTGGCCGGTTTTTTTTTTCCTCGTGAGTGTGTTGAAAAACGTCGTATGACACGCGTGTGCATTGATCATTACACTCTCGGCTTCCTTATCGCGTTCGCCTGTACCTAATGACCAACTTTGCACACATGTATCAAAGTGTACTATTATGAGAACTGGATAAACTTAATTGATTCCCAAAATAAAGATGAAGAGGAATAATAGTTTTAGAATTCTTTATTTAAAGGCTCAGTGGTGTTAACATCGGATGCTGAGACGAAGGTCCCGGGTTCGAAACCTACAATGAGCTTTCGGTGAAGGAAAACATCGTGACGAAACCATAGCACAGTGGAAAGTGTAAAATCTATCGACAAGCGCCTATCGGTGTTTCGACAGCTGCACTTGAGTTCCAGTTGCTTTCAGACTTTGTATGCTTACCACCTTTGGCTCCAGCATCACTTACCATGGTAAGATTGCGGTCAAACACAGGTGGCTACAAAGAAAGTCAAAGCAATATTGCAAACGGTATTTTTTTTCTATATTTTTTAATAAACTAATCACTTGTACTTAAATGTTCGACCGTTTTTGCTCTCCTGTGGGATCACGAAAGAGTTTCTATCTCATCAGCCTTACTATCCTGCTCCATGGTGCTAAGACGTACCTGTTGACAAGTAGCGCAGTAAACACTGAGCTCAGCTCTCGGATGCTGGCTGCAGTATTTGACTGGCGCTGGATCGAGAGAGTGCAGAGAATGTCTTGCTGTGGCCTTCTGTCTGCCGTGAGCTTCGCTGCACGAGGTGCACACGCTTACAAGGCATTGGTTGCATCGTTGCTCTGCCTGAATAGAATAAGTCGATGTTCGTAAGGTGCAGCACAGACAACAGACTATTTGTGCGTAGGATTTTCACACAAAAGTTTGGCAAAAAGGGTTGCGCGCTAGACTTCTTGCGCGTCGTATGCGTTATTGCTTAGTTCTATTTTCACAGACTAAAGTGCGACACGATTAATCTGTTCGTCTGCAATGGGAAGTGATCTCTAGTCTAGATGTCTGTATTCTTGTCACGAAGACAGGAGATGTTAGGAGATTTAAAGGTGTTTCCCTTGAGGCAAAGCTTTGACGAAGAATCGTGAGAGATAAATAATGGTAACATGATTAAACAATCGCAGCAATAGAAAATTATTAAAACAAAATCATACGGGCTCATCTATGTTAGAATGAGAAGTCGGATTCCCTTAATTCTTCCAAATTCCTATTGACAGCTGAATTAACGTGCTCAAATAAACATAACGGTCCTAAAATACATGGACAATGATGCAAGCAAACAGATGTATCAAGAATAACCATTACAAAGACCCCACAAAATTGTAAATGTGGCGGCACGATCGCGACTGATGGCAATTTGTTGAAATCCGTAGAGTTTCCGATGTGTATCGACTCGGTTGACTAACACACCATGTGGCCGATCTTAAAATACTGCTGTTTGTAATGCTGTAGCTAGCTTTGAAGATGAGATTTGAATATTTGGATGTTTTACAAAACATGTGACATTAATAAAATAATTAACGTTTACAGAAACATAACGAAGTTTTGAAAACCTCCGATTGTGAGGGACTTCTAGGTTGGCAAACGTTCCTTTTGCAAACCCAACTGTCACGTCAATAATAGGTGCATCTCTACTTATGTAAACACATTAGTAAAATGATGGATTTATAATGCTTGTTTACTTGTTCTCGATCTTAGAATTAAAAAGCAATAAAAAAGACTACTTTGCATGGACAGTTCTACCCTTCTAAAGTTTTAATACAGGAGTTGGTAAATGCTGAAATTATGGGGACTAAACATGCACCATCTAATGCATATGCTGTGATAACCATTTCAAGAAAACCGCAGACTCAAAACGTTACTAAGAGCGAGATCACGCGATCTCTCACACATCAGCGCATATCTTACCTTATTATCACTACTGCAAAGATCGCACAGCACACTCGCTCTGTCACCATCCTGGGCTACTGATATTATCTTCCTCAGCAACACATAATTGAGGGGAAGTGCTGAGATACCTCCTAAAGGTAGTTGCGTTTCGTACCCACATGTTGGACAAAGAAGAAACTGTACACTTTTGCCTGAAATCTGAAAACAAAATGGGTGTATAGAAACGAGATCTTTTCGAGAAAAAAGATAATTCTGCAGGGTTAGCTTGCGACGCGAGTGATTGGGCTACGGTCATCGAACAATTAACCTAAATATGCGCAATGACTGCATGCGCTCTGATTGGCAAGTTAAGGATACATTTCTTTTTTTATACCACTTAGGTGTCAAACAAGCATACGGCCCGCCTGATGGGAAGCGGTTACCGTAGCCTATGGACGCTTGCAACACCAGGGGTATCACTCGCTAGTTGCTGACCCTGAAGAAACCTCTTCACACCCTTCTTGGAGAAGCCCATGCTGTACTCCATTGGGAAAATACGGCTCGGAGCTCATTCCACATGCGCACTGATTGGCCAAGTCAAGAACACACGATGCACTGTTCCAAATCAGTGCAAATGCACTGACTAGTTGCGGAATTGGATTGCTCGGTATTACTACTCTAAAGGGATTTTTCTCGATGTCCACTGCAATCGCCAAATATCAGGCATGCCTAATGCTTGTTTGCTAGTTTTGCTACCTTAGAAATATTTTTAAAAATCGTGTTCTATCATGGCGACCATTTTTCCTCTGGGTTTTCCATATTAAAATCTTAATAGGAATAAGGATAGGAATTATCCTTATTCCTTTACCGGCACAATCAATCTTGATTGTAGGTAGCCAATGGCATGGAGGTGGAGATGGTCATAGGCTTATTCAAAATTCTGCTCACCTTTCTAGTCAATATCCCATATTTATGAGGTTTCGTCTCCCAGCTGCCCTCAGATCCTGAATGCAGCAGGTCACTCTCGTACCCTGACCCTGCCGAACCTCCTCCGGAGCCTGATTCTCCAGGGTCTATTTGAATAGATCCTGAAATTAAAAATAATAGGAATAACGGTTGACGAGTCAGCTGGCGTGGTTGGTTAAGACTCTGGTTAAGATTCTACCTATCGCGCCGCAGGTCGTGGGTTCGATTCCCACACAGGACATGCATTCGTGTGTATGAACATGTCTGTATGTCCTGAGTCTGAGTGTAATGTATGTATTTACAAACAAAAAGTAGTATAAGTTATATATCAGTTATCTGGTTTCCATAGTACAAGCTCTGCTTAGTTTGGGATCAGATGACCGTGTGTGAGGGATTTCGCAGGATATATATTTTATTTTATGTGTACACAGTTAAGCCATTCTATTGTAGTTATTTTGATGTAGCACGTTCCAAAAAAATTGCACTGTTAGTAGAATCAATTTATAACGAGAGTCTTCATTTGAATAAATGAGTTTTGTAATATGAGTTTAATAAAATTAAAAAAAATAGATTTCTTTTAAAAAAATAGTTTTGACCCTACGAAAGACAAAGTTCCTGCGGATATCATAAACCATATAAAACTATACCTTACCATTTGACCAAGTAATTAATATTTTTATCTTTTTCCATTAACATGTGTCGCTCTATTTCTGTTTTCCCTAATTTACTCTAAATATCTATTTGTGCCTGTCACAAATCGCAAATCATCAATCACAAAACCCTCCAAAAGCTATATTTATTTACTTCCCCTATCTCTGAAACTCCTGGCAAAAGCTTCCGATTGTTGTTTTAAAAATAGCCTCCTGATGAATGGACATTCTTGAGGTGATTAGGTTAGCAACTGAAATGTTTTACCGGCAGTGTCTCATGATTAGATGTGGAGCCGTCTTTAAATATCATTGACCTTGGTAATGAGTCATTTTAACTGAATTAGCTTAAACAAGATGTTTTGATCAGTAAATGTTTCGATCTGTCGATGCGACACTGTTTTGGGATTCATTATTTTCTTATTTACTTTTTAACCGACTTCAAAAAAAAGGAGGAGGTTCACAATTCGGCTGTTTTTTTTTTTTTTTTTTTTTTTTTTTTTTTTTTTTTTTTATGTTTGTTACCTCATAACTCCGTCATTTATTAACCGATTTGGAAAATTCTTTTTTTGTCTGGAAGGATACACTTCCCGTTTGGTCCCATTGTCAGATCAGGATTTGATTACTTCTTAGTGTACTTTGAAGTCGGTTTAAGTCTGCATCTCAGTACCCCGAGTGTAAAGAATTGACGTTTGTAAACGCTTATTAATTAGTTTGCGTTTACGACACTTCTCTATAGGAATTGGCACAGCGCCTCAAGCGGAATACTCATGGTACTAATTTCTCCCATACAAATTTTTAGTTAACGCAAACCAATTAGTAAGCGTTTATTAACGTCAATTCTTTACACTCGGGGTACTGATAACCATGTGTCCCGATTCCCTTCTACGATTTCCTTAACCTCTTTCAGGTCTTCATCTTTATCATCACGGAAAAGAGAATACACTTCTTTTCTCTGTGTTTATCATCTTTCCATCAGGTCCGATTGTGGAATAAACAAAATAATTCTGTGCGGAAGTAAGTATATGGAGTCAATTCTGCCTTTTCGATGAAGGTGATCATGATGGAGTCCATAAGTTCACCAATACACACCAGGATTGCTTTATTATCTTTGATGATTTGATTGATCTTAATATGTATCTTTGTTTTATGAAAAGCATTTGGACAGTTTGCTCCAGCAGTGATGAGAAATGTAAAAATCATATGAATAAATAAACAATACGCAGTGTATAAAACTGTAAACAATTTTGGTTTATGCATTCTGTTTCATTTCTCATTGTTATTGCTGTAAATATTATTGTATTTGTGAATCATTTGAGGAAATCTTCAAAGCTTTTAGTGTAACGTCTTGTCCGTGTGAGTCGAGTGCGGTCGATATGAATTATGAGTTAAATCTAGGTACTTGTATTGTATTTGATTGCTTTGATTGATTCCGTGTAATAAGGTACAAAAATAAGAAAATCAACGTCATGTTCATGAATTGATCCAAAGCTGTCAAAACAGCCTCAACATGTGCACCAGAAATGATTTTGCGAGGTTCAACATATCAGTCGAAAGGCATAACAGCTCATAGAGGCGTGTAAGTTCAATCAACTGGTGTCCAAACTAGCATGAGGCGCCGTGGTCTGAGTTGTACGTGGATTCTCCTTGACCGCCCGCGGTGTCTCTGTGTGCAATGATCAAAAGCCCCGCATGGATGACAGTGAACGCGGACTGCAGAACTCTGACCGCAGAATTCTAGACTGCTTGCTGTGGGATCGGCGCCTAAAGTCTAACCCTGCTCTAGTGGGTTAACTATCTAACTATTGTTTTTCAACTCATCACCACCATTTTGTGATTATACGAGTATCTTGAGATACATTGTACTTGGGCTATAAATACCTAATATAAACTGAATCAAAGAGAACTTAACGCGGAAGTGTTCGGTGTTAAGTCATATTCAATTGTATGCATTAGTATGTTTGTATGTCTGTCGTGTCATCTAGCGAGCAGGGTGGCTCGTTAAATATAGAAACACATTAGCTTAGTTCCGGTGTTTGAGTTTGCATCAATGGGATTCTATATATGTGCGCATGCGCATGATTTGTATGGTTGGAGGGTAATCTTATATAATGTAAGTTGATAATTGCACTTCCCTGCAGCAATAAGTCACGAAATTTTGTGAAGATGATTGTCTTATGAATGTGGTAAAAAATTGAAAACATCCAACGATGAGATAATATTATTTATACCTGGATATCTAGGTAATACATAGTAGGTACAGAATTCACTGACTAATCACAAAAACTATCTACTCGGCCTATGAAGCTGAAATATGGCAGGTGGTCAGTTTATGGAGACTACAGCAACGGTTCATAGCGCATCCGATTATGATGAGATCACAAAGAGAGAGAATGTTAGAGCATAGAGTTAATTCGTTCAAAGAGCAGCTCGACTGGGGAAGTACCTCCTTACAGAATACCGCAGCCAAATAACTTTATGCTGTGTCCCTACGCATGAGTAAGGTCACCAGAACTCATCGGAGAGGGATGCGTTGGAAACAGGTAAGCTTACTATTTATTTATTATACAGGATGTTTTTTATACATCATTTTGTTCATATTGTGACTTAGAAGCAGAATACCTACAGTTTTTTTTTTTAATTCCTTATCCGAAATTAATAATTTTTCTAAATAAATTTTAATGGCATTTTTATTTTCACCAAAATTCAACTCGGGGTTCCTTTCAGCGTTTTTCTCTAAGACCTGTCGTTCAGAAGTGCACACTGGCTAGAAAAAAAAAACACCTAAATGTAATGCTAACTTTAGAGCTAAACGAAGGAAGGAAGTAAGGAGGTCTCGCGTTAGCTAACAATAGGAACTTGAAGTTTTAATACCAATTAGGAATAATCCGATTATTTCCCGAAGCTAGGTCAGAGACAGTCGACAGTTAGCGATGATGACATGTAGGTATGGCTTCGGCTTCGATCAACGATACCGGCTATACCTTTTGCTGCATTGTCATCAATATTTGGTATGTGATGACCAGAATTCACAGAACTTTTTTTTATATTGTCCGTGTTATTCTGGATTTAAACTTAAAATTAAAGATTAAGCTTACGAGGCTTAAGATAGCTATCTATCTGTTATATACGATGGGAGAATTTTTAGAAAATACGTTAAGGTGCGTCTATGCTACGCGAACCAAGTACGAGCCGAACACGCCACACGTGAAGCCCGGATACGCGATCGTGGACGGACTTTCGAGCCTCGAACAAACGTTCGGCTGGCGCTCGAATGCGCTCCGCCGATTGTCAGTTTTTTGACGACCACAGGGATTCGCATCGCGCTCGTTGTACGTCCACACTTGACATCGCGAGCATCGAACGAATAGAGGTACTCATGCTTCATCCGCGTCGCATGGACGCACCATTACAATTCCAATACAAACTCAAAACCATTAAAAGAAACATAAAAACAATAGGGAGCTAACCTGCGCGCAATAAATCTCGAAATATCTCAGTTTAAGGACTTAATCTATTGTATTGACCTATTAATAGGCCATTAAAACTTCTTAATAGCTCCTCCAGATGTATAGCAGTTGCACAGCAGTAGGGCAGTGCTATAAAAATCTTTAATAAAACAACAGCCAACCTAATGTGACCCTTATAATACCTTTTAATGATATAGTGGCGGAGGTAATCCCGTTGCATAAGGTGTCTATGAAGTTGGACAGTGGATTTAAAAAAGTTAATTTTATTTTAATTGGCGTTTGTTTTTGAGATTTATATAGTGGTGGCTATTGTTGCTACTATAGATAATTAATTGTGTATTCTCTAACAAATGACAATGTGACTGATTATGGGTACCTTCCCGCCTACCTAATCTATTTAAAGCTTAAAGAAAGAATAATGCTCATAATAGGGAATTGTGTTTAAAATGCCTTCCGATAGAAAAATAATAATCTTTTTATTTTTAAATAGCGTTAGCTAAGTGGAGAAAGATGGATCAACTTATCAAAAGTAGTATTTCTATTGTAGAATTTTATAAGCTGTCTTATCCTACTAATATAATAAATGCGAAAGTTTGTGAGTATGGATGTATGTTTGTTACTCTTTCACGCAAAAACTACTGAACGGATTTGGATGAAATTTGGCACACAGATAGAATATTTTCTGGATTAACACATAGGATACTCTCCCTATATAGGGAATGCGGGTGAAACCGCGCGGGGCAGCTAGTTACATAGTAAAAACCATGTTATAAATAGGTATATCCCTCACATTCTAACGTCATATAACAAAATGAGCCGGGGCTATCAAAAAACTTTAGTTTTAATAAACTTGGCTTAAACCATCACGAAGGTAATAAGGGTTTAGTGCCTAACTCTGACATCTAAGTTCAATTCTTCAGACTTACACAATACTGCGATAAAGTCAAGAGTTGCTATAGGGACGCATAAAATTCTAAACATATTTCAAAGAAAGAAGCTTACCACCATCAACTTCGCTCCACACCTCAGCCTCTCCTTCCTGATGAAGACCTTGAAGACATCTCGTGCAGAAACAATGAAGACACCCCAGCAACCTAGGTTCCACCAGCTCTTTCTTACAAATGCCGCACTCCCATTCTTTCACCTGACTCTTTGTAGCACTGCCATAAGCAGAAGTTCTTGGGGCGATGTTCAGGTTCTGGCTTGTTGGTCTGTTCCGCCCGTGGACTGGGCTATTACCAGCACTGATTGAGGTTTGTTCCAGGGATTTGCGCTTGTCCTGCCTTTTCCTGTTGAAGCTCCCGAAAATGTAGAGAATGCGGTCCACTTCCATATTTAAAATTATTTTATTAAGTTGCCAGTTATATTTTTTTATTACATTTGTGAATGTTTTAACCTCTTTTGTTACTTTTTACAGAATTACCAAAACTTTTTAATCAGCCAGCATTTTTTTTAAATCTTCGTTTTTATTTTGTATAAACACTACTTAAATGATTAAATCGACAATTACATCAAAAACTAACAACTGTTAATAACTTTAGAGCTTTCAAAATAATCGTGAAGGCCAATGATAGTTAAAAATAGACGTGTTCTCTCAAAGAGCGGTGAAGTTCGACTGAATTGTGTTTTGTAGCGGGTTCCTATGGCAATGATACATCCACAATGGGATTGCTATGCATCTGTTTACGTTTCTAATGCACCACGCCTGGGAGTATGGCGGGAATTAATTAACTATACTGTAGGAGTTTACAAGCTGCCTGGAAGCCTCCAAATAGCTTAACGACTATCAGAACTAAGCGATAACCGGGACTAATAGCTTTTCGTGCTTTCTGAAGCACGCGCAAAACGCTCGAGTTGAAAATACCACTAAGCGGTCACCCACCCAGATCGAATCATGCTGCACCACGAGCTCTTCAATTGGTTGAGTTATTATATTTTAATGGAAAATTCAAAAAAAAAGAGCAGCTCGACTGGGGAAGTACCTCCACTTTACATAATACCGCAGCCAAATAACTTTATGTTGTGTAAAGTTGTGTTCCTGCGCGTGAGTAAGGTCGCCAGAGCTCATAGGGGAGGGGGGAAAGGTCGGTAACGCGTGAGCAATGCTTTTTGTGTTGCAAGCGTCCATATGGCTACGGTAACCACTTACCATCAGGCGGGCCGTATGCTTGTTTACCGACTTAGTTGTATAAAAAAAAACGCCTAGATAGACGTAATGTGAACTTTGTGTAAGTTACTTACTTAGGTAAGTATTCAAAGTTACCTACCTACCTACCTAATAACATATAAATAGTATTTCCATGATAGAATCCTAGATGAGAAAATAGGATAGACATGAGACACATTTTCTCGGTTATCCTCTTTTCTCTTAGAGTCCGCACTATTTCGCGGCGTCCAGAATGGGGAACACAAGTGATCTGACGAGCCTGGTGTTGGTGGCTTTGGTTATGATCCGGTTCTTCCATATTTTTCCAAGTTTATCTACGACGAGAACGACATAGGTTACATTTTAATCCCGGAAACGTGGCTGAAAACGCGGGGGGCAGCTAGTTATCTATTGTATGAAAATACTGCAGAACTGCTGAAGAATAAATATCCTGGGACATTTCTCACATACGGTCATCTGATCCCAAACTAAGCAGAGCTTGTACTATGGAAACCAGATAACTTATATAATACATATACTACTTTTTGTTTGTAAATACAATGTCCTGTGTGGGAATCGAACCCACGACCAGCGGCGCGATAGGTGGAATCTTAACCAACCGCGCCAGCTGGCCCGTCAAGCTCTTCAGTTGTACTTATAAATGTAAAATGGAACCCCATAAGAAAGAAGTCGCGGACAAATTACTGTCTATTAATAATGTATAGTGAGCTCCTCGTAATGTTTAAAGTAAGTAATCACGCGTGATGCATGTCGCCTCTAATTTCCTACATTTGAGGGATGATGTACAATAAAATATGTTTCATTTTATTTTTAGAATCACCCTTGTCATTTCTCATTTCCTTGAATCTCACAGGGTTCATAAGGACAAGTCACTCGTGCCGACAACCTTTTTTTGATTGATCGGTCGGTAAACAAGCGTACGGCCCGACTGATGGTAAGCGGTTACCGTAGCCATATGGACGGTTTTGCCGATCCTTCCACGATCATGCAGCAAATGTAACCTTGCTGAGTTTCTTGCCTGTTCTTCTCAGTTGAAGACCGACTTACGAACTAGTGGTAACTTCAGAAGCTTTGACCTTCATAAGTGCCCTACTAGGGCCTAAATTTAATAAATGGCTTTGACTTTGACTTTGATCCCAATGAGCTCTGACTACATTACTCACGCGCAGGAATACAACATAAAGTAATTTGGCTGCGGTGGTATGCTGTAAGGTGGAGGTACCTACTTTCCCAGTCGAGCTGCTCTATGATCAAATAAACACGACTCCCCGCCGTATCTGCCGTATGAATGATACGGGGGCCCCGGGCTACAGGGGCCTCGAACGTGTGTAAACAAAAATTACGAAAAGACTCTTCATTTTGTTTCGCCGCAGTCAGGTAGAAGACAACAAATGGTACATGGCCTGTCTAGCAAGCTATGCCACTGCACTACGCCTCTCTAAAACTTTCAAGTGACTTCACGAAGGTGTATAGGTATATGTCAAATTGCGTTAGGACTTAGGAGTCTTCTAATAACCCCGAGGTCCTCCTCGTCGTTGTGGTCTCGACTCATCGTGCGACAGCACCGCGAGGGTGCTGGGGTGAGGTATCATACTTCCCCCGGGACGGGCTATCACAGCGCCGCGCGTGGAGGGGCGAGCAGATCTGCACGAGAGCCCGCCCCCCTCTGTAGCGCTGGTGGCGACCACCGTGGGGTTTTAGCTGGTAAAAGTCCGGCATAACCTGGCTGCTCCTCCCCAGGGCGGTCGGGTATCCTATGAGGATTTCCCCACGCTAATAAAAAAAAAGGAGTCTTCTAATAAGTAGAAACCGCTGAACAATTATTATTGATAAGGTCTTCTAAAGTTGGTCAGATTGGAATTAGATTTGATAATTTTGATATCTGATCTACCAAGAAACATTTTTGCCGTAGGAAGTCTCAGACCAAGAAAAATTGGAAGTGTAACAAATCTTATAATTGGGAGATTCTATCTAAGAGAAACTTCTCTTTTTTTAGACATTAATATATTGTGGTAATGGCAAAAATATCTTTATTAGATAGATAGATCTATTAAAGTTATTCCTAAAGACACAATGACTACGGAATCTCTCCATCATAATTTTATTAGGTGTAATCAAAGCTACAACCGCGCACGTGCAGACCAAATTGGATATCATTATGACCGGAAAGGCTGTAATAAACAGTGGTTATTTCATGTTCTTACTGTACTTTATAGTGACTTAAGTTATTTGAAGTTGTAGGGCCTTGTTTAAGTTAGTTTTTTGACAATTATTATGATTCTTCAAATTATCGAAATCATACTTCCTATTATTAATAAACCTGGCATGAAAAATTAAATCCAAATTTTGAATTTAAAAAAAAATTTGTTCCAACCTTTTTTAAATTATATAATAAACCAAGAAAAGTTTTAAATTAAAAAGTGGACAGCATTCCTCATAAAAATATAACTTTTTTACCAGAAACGAGACATCACACGCACATATAAACTGTCCTCTATATCATTTATTAATTTGCAATAACCAAACTAAATAGACCGCGCGAGTTTTGTTTGACCCACATTTCGCGGTACAAATGTGAGGGCTATTTTTCGCGAGCACCCGGCTGCGTGGCGCGGAGTACTATCGGTAACTGAGATTAGAACGATGAACCTTGATATTGTAAACTTTTCTTTTGTCATTTTGTACACTTGTGAATGAAAGTGTTGTAATTTTACAGGCGCTTTTCAATTTGTACCTAAATTTTAGAGAATTAGTACCTAGCGACTAGATTATTTAGTAAGTGCCTAGGTATTAGTGTTAAAGAAGATGTCTATAGTCTTTCGAAAACAGGGTTAACATATTAAAGACTAATGGATTCAGATATCAACAAGTTACTTAAAATGACCACACGTGTTTTATTTATTTTTCTTTCAATAAAACCCTGCTATCTTCAGTTATATTTACATGATAAATGTACCTACCTAGCATTACAAATAGACAGTCCACAAATTAGATTAACCTCACCCAACCGTCGCGTATTGATTATTTTGTATACCTACATATGTTCGATTTATTTATTTACTCTAACGGATCTACGGTTTATGAGACACAATGAATTTATTAACATCCAAAACGATGTTTTTGTAGGTACTACATATTGTATCACACACATAGTTTGTTAAAATATGTTGTTTTAGATACAGGTAGAAACCGAATTACTTGGTTGAGCTATTACAATAAAGTAAGTTTGCTTTTAGTCTTTGAAGTGTAAGTTATATTATTATTGTATATTGCTTAGGTGCTGTCTACGTGCAGGTCCTCATTCGGTATACCTAGTAGGTACTTCTACAGTATACCTAGTATTTCTACAGTATATCTTTGTGACGTCTATTCATAGTTTAATAACATAGACGCAGGTCCCTTAACTATCATCATTATAACATAATATGGTATGGACGGTCCGAATGACATAATGCTATGTTATTACTTATGTAGGTAATCTACGTGTAGGTACTATATACTTTCTGTCGCTCGCGGTTATAATCTGCGTTTACCTAGTGACAGTGTATAAAGTATAGCTCTCGGGAATACTGTGGTCATAATCGGTTCAGTAGTTTTGGAGATACTATGACTATCGCGCCGTAGGTCGTGGGTTCGATTCTCGCCTTGATAACATTTGTATGGAGTAAAAGTAGAAAGTACTGAAGAAAGTCCCATATTAAATATAGGTATGTTAGTTAGTGTGGTCTTGTATTCTACGAGTCCTAGGTAGTCATGACTCTTATAATTATTAAACAAAGTGTATAAACCAAAAAAATACAAATCTTACCTAAGAATCCTAAAAAAAAAAATTTTGTCGCCACATCATTAAATTTATACACATGTCATATAAGTAGTAAAAACGAAACGTTTTAACTGTCACTGCCAAATTGTGTCAAGTGTCAGTGTCACTTCCTAAGATTATGCATGGTTGGTTAGCATTCCATAAACTTTTCAATCTCTTTCTTCAGCAATATTTCGATGCTTTATTCGTTCTAACTCAATATAATAAAAGAAATACCCCCTTATTACAAAACATGGTTTAAAGTAAAGCCAGGTTTTACTGTCATTTGGTCACTTTCTAACGTCATATAATAAAAAGGGACGAGGCTATTTTAAAACCTGGTTTTCTTTTAAACCATGTTTTGTAATAAGGTGCATAGAGTCTACAAATGCTGAAAAGGTAAAACACAGATAGCTGCAACGCACTGCTGCTGTGTATCGCATGCATGGATTGTGGTGACCGACGGCCGACAAAATTCTATTTTTCTTTTAAATGTGTCCTAAATAGTCGGAATGTTTATTTATAATGAGCGCACATTAATTATGTCAGTGTTCATTTTAGCGTAAAGTGGCGCGCGTACCGCACAGATATGTTTAACGTTAGCAAACTATATCTGTTTTCATATTTGTGTGTTATTGTGATTATTGTTTTGTATTTTCAAACAGAAATAGCTCGATTGGAGGATAGTTATAGAAAGTTAGGTGAGTTTAAATCAGTATTTATTCATAAATCATGAACATTTTAATTTAAATTAAGTGTATTTTTCATCAACTCTATGTACTTTATTGAATATCAAAGTATGGTATATGAATAAAACAGAACCTATAGTTTTCTATGTTATTAAAAAATATTTCTCTATGACATATAAATCTATTGAAAATATTCCAGTGCCAGTATCTAAAGGCAGGCATTAACATAAATATATTTTATTTATACACAACCTATTGTTTGCACAGATTAACACTTGTGTTCATAAGAAAGTAGCTCCTTTATCTATCTCATTCTTCTTTATACAGTAAATCAATTAAGTTCTTCAGACCCTGCCATTTGATCCCAAACATCAGACTTTGTACTATACAATCCAGATATAAGTACCTACTTGTAAATAAATATACTATATTTATTTCATCTGATGATGATGAAGTAAATATACTTACCAAATCAGAACAAATTTACATGCATACAAATCCGTGATACAAATGTTGGTTCTGGCTGGAAATTTTATCCACAACATGTGACATGGCAGTCTAGTGTCTACATCAACAAGTCCAAAGAAAATATAATTTTCTTTCCAAAGAAGGTTTATAAGGATTAAAAAGCATATTCCTTAAATCTAGGTACTTGTTTTATCAACTTACATACCAAACATTTTCCAAAAAAAATTATAATAGACTTGACAGTGCAGAACCCACCCTTTATCAGCTTTTTGCTACTTGTGGGCTTAAAAACAAAACAAGTTTGTAAGTTTTTAAGAAATGCATTCATCCTACTGAGCTGCAAAGCATGCAGGGTCAATAGCTAATTATTTAAAAATAAAAATGAATACAGAGAATATAAATAGGTACAGTATTAATAATAATTATCTGCTGATTGGTATGAAGTGACTGTTCATTATAAATTAATATTGATAACGTCAATTTGCCTTAACCCTTTGACCACAAATGATCTAATAATATATTTTACTACTGCAATATTGCTGTGGTTTAGCAGTTACTATCTCATAGTTCAGCCGGACCATAAGAGTACCCAAGGTGTGGCATGTTCACTTACTTCGCCATATCCATCCAGGTAACAAAATTAATTAGGTATTTAAAAATTATGTGCGAAACATAGTATCATGAAATCGCAGGTTATTATTGATATACGGTTAGTCAATATGTTTATAATTTATTGCCTGCTCTTCTCAGCAAATGGAACCTTCCAAATCGGTATTAGAGTCAGACTTTTCATAAGTGCCTGCGAAGGTTTATTTGAATAAATGATTTTTAATTTGAATAAAAGGCATTAAATTCCTACTACTTATCGAGTTTATGTACTTCTGCCCAACCCCTTTAAAAATGCTAGGAACGCCCATGAGCAGGACAGGTTAATTACAGCTCAAATGTGAGTGGCAATTCAGTTTCTGGCCTTAAGCCTTTTTTATGCCCAATACCTTGACCAAAACTCTCTTTAATAAAGAAATAATCAATATATATTTGTTTCAGAGTACAGACTAGCACAACCCCAAACAGAATCTCGTAAATTTTACCCGAAACCATTAGAAAAACATGACGATGACCTAGTAGTTATATACAATAGGGTCCCAAAGACGGGATCCACAAGTTTTGTCGGTGTGGCATATGACTTATGTAAAAAGAACAATTTTAAAGTACTACATATCAATATAACCGCAAATAGACATATCATGTCGCTGGATAATCAATACAAGTTTGCTCAAAATGTTACGAGATGGCTTGATGTCAAGCCAGCACTATATCATGGCCATATGGCCTTTTTAAATTTTGAAAGGTATGTATAAGTTTGAAAGGTACCTATATTTTGTAAAGCCCAGTGGGATGGATGACGAATGCTGTGTCGCGGGTTCGAATCCAAAGTTGAGCTATTGATTAAGGGAAGCATTGTGAGGAAACCATGGCACGGTTGTTGGGTTTTTCTTTTTAAAATACAATAAGTTTTAGCTTTATTAATATAATAATAATATTAGTAGTCAGTGACGTAGCTTGCCCAAGATAGGCCCTGTATCAAAATTTCTTGGGGCTCCTTCTACCTAATTACTGCGAAGCCCAAATGGAGGGTAAATTTTACGAATTTTTGCTTACACATGTTTGGGGCCCCTTGTAGCCCGGGGGGCCCTAGTAGCCCGGGGGGCCCTAGTAGCCCGGGGGGCCCTAGTAGCCCGGGGGGCCCTAGTAGCCCGGGGGGCCCTAGTAGCCCGGGGACCCCTAGTAGCCCAGGGACCCCTAGTAGCCCGGGGCCTTCTAGTAGCCCGGGGGGCCATTATCATTGATACGGCGGAAGCTACGCTCCTGTTATTAGTATTGATTACTAAATCTATGTTTGAGGTTGTGCAACAAGGATGTGAAGAAATTTTGGCATGGTCGGCAGCGCGCATTTGATACCCCTGGCCGATTACCGTCAGGCGGGCTGTACGCTTGTTTACTACGTACACCTTTCACCCTTATTTGTGACAGGAGGCCTGTGCTCAGCAGTGGAGCATTATAGGCTGATGATGATGATGAATGTGTTGTCCCAAGTAATTAACTGAAAATAAACATCTGTTTTCAGACTGGGTACCGCATCAAAACCAATATTCATAAATTTAATACGAAAGCCGCTGGACAGGCTCGTGTCGTACTACTACTTCCTGCGCTACGGGGACAACTACAGGCCTCATTTGGTGCGGAAGAAACACGGCGATAAAATGGTAATTTGAATTGTATACATACTACTGGGCTACCGCGGTAAAATACACATAATATTGTGACGGGCAACTACGGAACCCTACATTGCTCGTGGTCGGACACGCACTTGGGCGGGTTTCTTTATAAAAAGTTTATTTTTTTCGACATTTTTGTTATAAAATAAATGACAACCAATATATCCTTCAAGTACCGTCTTGTCTCAAGGTTGAGGCTGTGCAAAGCTATTCAAATAAATATTCATGTTATAATGTAGGTACTAGTACAAATACACACATATCCTTGTACCATATGAATAATATGTAGGTATGTGGATCTCTTACTGGCAAGGTTTTTTATATTATACACTAGCTGCCCGGTGCGACTTCGTTCGCGTAGTGCTACCCTACCTTGTGGTGCTACCCTACCCTACCCTATCTAAACCATCCAGGGAGTTAATTCTACTGTACGTGTGTCGGTATCTAGGTTATATTATCGACTGCAGCGCCATCTGCCGGTCTGATTTGTGAATCTAAACCATCCAGGGCGCCACCCAAACGCATACAAAAAATTCATTCAAATCGGTCCAGCCGTTTAGGAGGAATTCAGTGACATACATACGTAGAGTAGAATTTTATATATAAAGATAACAAACAACCTCGTCGTGTAATGTTAATGAACAAGGAAAACATATTTTTTCCTGTTGATTATACTCATTCTGTACCTAACTGTATATGTCTGTCTGTTAGTTTATAACTAGTGAACCACAAAATATACCCCAGAGTTGCTTTATATAGTATAATAGTTACTACATATGCTGGTCAAGCCGCGAGGCCAAAAATAGTCAACAAAACAGTAATAATCATAGATGGACAACTAAAATAATAAATAGGGACAGAGAAAGTTAGAGCATAGCGTTTATTCGCTCAAAGAGTAGCTCGACTGGGGAAGTACCTCCACCTTACATAATACCGCAGACAAATAACTTTATGTTGTGTAAAGTTGTGTTCCTGCGCGTGAGTATGGTCGCCAGAGCTCATAGGGGAGGGGGGAAAGGTCGGTAACGCGTGAGCGATGCCCCGGGCAGCATCCCTTGTGATACATCACAAGCTTCCATAGGGCTACGGTAACCGCTTACCATCAGACGGGCCGTATGCTTGTTTGCCGAAGTAGTCTTAAAATAAGTTTTTGTTAAAAACATCATTTTAAATACAAGCTTTTTTATGGTGACTGTACTTTTTGTTGACTGTACTTGCATTGTCATCCAATATACAGAATATACTAATGTATACCAAATATCCGACCACTGCACTGGAAGTGGGTGAAATTTAACTTGCAAGATTCGATTACAGACACTTGTAAAACGGGAGTGCTCACAAAAACTTTTTGGTTAGTGCCATCATTACCTTGCTACCGTTTCACCGTTTGCTGACGATGTGGACTTCATCCTGCTGGTGACTATTTGCCATCATGTGGATCGTGTACCTGCTTGTCAACATAAAACAGATACACATCTTTCTGTTACTCATATACCTACCCAATTAACATATTATTTGATACAGACCGTGTATAAATTATAATAAAAATCAACACCTTACATCAAAATACCAGTTTAAGATGAGTAAAAAATGTAAATTGATCGTAAAAAATCTGTGAATGAGTGAGTCACGGCTCAAAAATGTCATCTTTACATTTTAGACGTTTGATGAGTGTGTCGAGATGAGCCAGCCGGATTGCGACCCCAATAACATGTGGCTACAAGTGCCATTTTTCTGTGGCCATTCTGCCGATTGCTGGTATGTAAAATTTTGTTAAAAACGCGTGCTATATTTTAATCGAATAAGATCAAAATCTCCGGAATGCAGGTACCTGACGACTTAGGTCTGGTTTAAGGCCATTAAAATATATGCAGTTTGTGATACAGTTTGTGATATGTATCAGATTTTGTTTATATTTAAAATAATTGGACTGTTTTACAAAAAACTTAAACCAACTTCAAAGTACACTAAGAAGTAATCAAATCCTGATCTGATGACAATAGGACCAAAATGGGAAGTGTAAAAAAAGAATTTTCCAAATCGGTTAATATATGACGGAGTTATGAGGTAACAAACATAAAAAAAACAACCTAATTGAGAACCTCCTCCTTTTTTGAAGTCGGTTAAAACAATGTATACAGTATGGTTGGTCTTTTCTGGCGCCATCCACAATTTAAAGAATATTTTTCGAAGACATTTATGTACTTGCTAGCTGTGCCCCGCGTTCCCGGGATAAAAAGCCTATGTCCTTCTCCGTACCATAGGCTATCTGCATGCCAAATTTCATGATCCGCTAAGTAGTTGACGCGTGAAGGCGTAACAAACAAACACACTTTCACATTTATAATAGGCAATCATAAATTGTGTAAGTACACATAAAAAAAAAAGACTTGCTGAGTTTCTTGCCGGAGTCTTCTCAGTTCAAGTTGTATTTGGAACCGGTGTAGAGTCATTTGTTAACGTTCATAAGTGCCTTATCAGGGCCTAAATTGAATAAATGCTTTTTGAATTTGAATTTGTGTTTTATTTCCAGGAAACCCGGCAACCAATGGGCATTAGAACAAGCGAAACACAATCTAGTCAACCACTACCTATTGGTGGGAGTAACGGAGGAAATGCTCGATTTTATAACTGTCTTAGAGGCTACACTACCCCGCTTCTTTAGAGGAGCCACAGAATACTACCTGGGCAGCAACAAATCGCATTTGCGACAAACTAGTTCAAAAATAGACCCTAACCAAAAGACAATAGAGACCATCCAACAATCAACAGTGTGGAAAATGGAAAACGAACTCTACGAATTTGCATTGGAGCATTTCAAATTCGTCAAAAGAAAGTTGTTAGTCAAAGAGGCTAATAATGTAGCTCAAATATTTTTCTACGAGAAAATTAGGCCTAAATGATGTGGAATCATCGCATTCTCAGACGTAACTCGTAAGTAGTAAAGTACAGTTTTAATCATTCCATTATATTGGTTATGTAAAGACATTAGAGGATTCGTAGTTTGAAAATAAATGCTGTTAAATTATCGAGATACAAACTATTATATGTGTGTTGAGTGTGATAGTGTGAACCACTCTTATATATGTATGTCTCTGTCTCACACAAATACACATCTCTCATACGATTATCACTTCATGATACTCCAGAACTTTTTATTTGCAATTTTGGTTTTATTAGAAAAATATTATGTCTCGATAATGAATATATCATGAATGAAATATTGATTTTAAATTAATTTATTAATTTCAACAACTCAAGTACCTATGTACAATCGGAAATTATTCCTGAATTTACATAGTTATTATTCATTTTTCGAATAATTTTAGCCTTAAAATACTTACTTAAAATAATATTTGTAAGATGAAGATAACATTTTTTTTTCATCTCGCACCATTTGTTTGTTAATTTTATAACTAAGTGTCCTAACTCGCGAACTATACATTGGTATAAACTATTAACTATAAAAGATAATTTTCAATTTACTTACAAATTATTTTAAATATAAAAATGTGATATTTTTAAGTCCATCCAACGACTTGTTGACTCAGCGTAAGGCTATCTTTATTGTTTTATGTTAATTGTTTAATTTGTTAATTTTTGCTTATTAAACTATCCTATAAAATTACGTACGTTTTAACAACCTTAATCTGAGATACTTGGATGGGTGATTTGCAATTGCGATCTTTAACAATTCTATAAACCTCTTAAAACCACATTATATACATTTTTGAAGTTACTTCAACTCTCTTTAATTTATGGTTTTGTAAACGTTATGGGATAAAACAATGTTTCTTGAAAGAGTTTCTTATTGGCTTAGAAATAAATGATTTTATATGATATCAGCATCAGGAATAATCTACTCTATTGCTTCGAATAGATACAGAAACAAAATCGAAATCTGCCTGTTAAATAATAATAATATCCTGGGATATTCCTCACACATGGTCATCTGATCCCAAACTAAGCTGAGCTTGTACTATGGAAACCAGATAACTGATATAATACATATACTACTTTCTGTTTGTAAATACATACTTAATATACATAATGTACATGACATGTTCATGCACACAAATGCATGTCCTGTGTCTGGGTGTAATTATGTATATTAAGTATGTATTTACAAACAAAAAGTGCGGCGCTATAGGTTAAGACCTTACGTACATTTTTTAAATATTTTTTGGACAATCGTTGATAAACGTCGAAATATAGATCATCAACTATTGTTGAGTTTTATATGTAATAGCAAGCCCCCGTTAACGATGTCAATCAGGCTGAAAGTACCTCATGCCCACCCCAGTATCATAGTTCATAAAATATAGCTTGGTTAGAATGACAGCTGTCTGATCATATGAAATTTAACCTTTTAGCTTTGCAATAAGGTTTACATGTATTATCATACAATCCACAATACAATAAACATAACCTTATTTTAAAGCCATAAGGTGCAGACCATTTATTAATGTCATGAACATGTCTGCATTTCCTGAGTCTGGGTGTAATTATGTATTAACAAATGAAAAGTAGTATTATATATTATATCAGTTATCTGGTTTCCATAGTACAAGCTCTGCTTAGTTTGGGATCAGATGACCGTGTGTGAGGAATGTCCCAGGATATATATTTATTGTTATACTAGCTGCCCCCCGCGGTTTCACCCGCGTTCCCGGGATAAAAAGTAGCCGATGTCCTTCTCCATACCATATTTCATCGTGATCGGTTGTTTAGTTTAGGCGTGAAAGGGTATACAAACTGACATTCGCATTTATAATATTAAGTATGATTCTGACAGCTGTCAATCCAATCGTGCTATATTTTAATGACTGTACCTAATATTTATTACAAATGGCCTCTTAGATATTAAGTCTAAGCGCTACATATTATTTTAATGCCCGCTTATCTTCTCATTGGGACCAGAATGGTATAAATATTAATTTAACAACATTATACTCTATTAATTTAATAATACACTTGAGTCAGAGATATATCTATATATAACTATAAAAATAGAAATAGTTTAGATGAAATTACCTATTTTATTGTTTTAAAATAATACAATACAGTAACCCCTGAATTTCCAAAATAGGTCCTGTACCTTGTTGCTTGAGTCATATGAAAATTAACCTTATGGCTTTACAATAAGATTCATCTGTTTAATCTGTGGTTGATTTTATGATGATACAGATAAACCTTATGCTAAAGCCATAAGGCTAATTTTCATATGACTCAAGCCACTGTCGCAGAAGTCAAGCTATCTTTTACAAAGTATAATGACTTTAATCGCATTGCAAAAACCCTAGTAGAGCTATTTTCATTAATGGCCAATATAATAATGTTATATTATGCTCTGGGGCTCAATTATCGCGCTTTCGACATTAATGTCGCATTACACATCTGTGGCGCCACTAGCGAGTGAGGTCCTATCGCTGTCGCTGAAAAGTATTTGTTACCGCGGCAAGGCCAGTACGACGGGCCAGCTGGCGCGGCTGGTTAAGACTGGTTGAGATTCCACCTATCGCGCCGCAGGTCGTGGGTTCGATTCCCGCACAGGACATGCATTTGTGTGCATGAACATGTCTGTATGTCCTGAGTCTGGGTGTAATTATGTACATTGAGTATGTATTTACAAACAAAAATTACTATGTGTAGTATATCAGTTGTCTGGTTTCCATAGTACAAGCTCTGCTTAGTTTGGGATCAGATGACCGTGTGTGAGGAATGTCCCAGGATATTTATAACCAAATAAATAATATTGATTATGTCTCAGTCCCGTTTTTTTCCGAAAAAAGGAGTACTTACTCGTTTCCGAAAACAAAACTCGCCTAAAAGAGTGGTTGGTAGCGATTCCCGATTCTGCCATAATTAATCAACAATGGCCCAATCTTCACAACAATCAAGAATATAATTTGGGAAAACCTCGCGCACAGTAAAAAGTCAGTTACATTTGACATTTCTAAAGACCTCACTCTACACTAGCGCCTCTCGCGGGGAATCAAGCGCGTTAGCTCCTACTCTAAACATTATGCAAGTCGGCCATGGTCTAATGCGACATAAATGTCAAAAACACGTGAATCAGCACCCTGACTTATAGAATACATTTAGACAATATAATAATCAAAGTGTATACTCAAATACATATTACAGTAGTTAATTAGTGTATAAATAATATATATCTTGTATATAATATTATGTAGACATAGATGTATAAAAAAATCAAGACGGAGTGTTACCTTATAAGAAAGCGAAGCTGAAAATGTCCTACTTATCCGTGAGTAAAATCAGTACTGGTCAAGGCAAGCACAAGTGATTCTAAGCCCTATTATCACTGTCGACGTCTCAATACGGAATGACAACCGATTGGCTTCCTATGCTGTATATGTGTGCGTGAGGCCATGTATTTACAAGAACACCGGCTTCCGTTTGGTGCTTCACTCGTTTATTAGGCGACACTACGTCTTAATTTTTTTATAAGTCTATGTATTAAGCATTTAATAGTTATGTAAGTGAGAAAATGTTCTTCCATTTATGTATAAATATAAGTATATATACTAATGACAACGATGTACATAATCTTTAAAAATATATATTTATAAACTGTAATATATAATGACAGTGGAAAGGCACAATGAGGTACATTACAAATAAGATTTTAACATAAAGTGCTTAATCTAAAGGGCGTCCGGCAACCTTGTCACACGAAGAGAAAGTATTTAAGATAGAAAATTTAGCAGAAAAAGGCTTCATTTCATAAAAAAATATGGACCGGGAATTGGAAAATAAAAACATTCTCTATTTGTATTAAAACGATTGAAAGCGTTAATCTTAAGGATCAATTCCTTATAAATAACATAGCAATTGTAAATTAAGGAAGTCTCTGAAATTTCACATTCAAAATACGATGTCTCCGATTTCCTCAGAACATTGGCAAAAGATGACTATGTCTGCCGTACATATTTTTAAATATTTAATGAAGTTTCCTTTCAGCAAAATTTCTTATTGTCTGTAGAATAACATTTGCCGGGAAATCAACTCAACATTAAGCCGGGAAATCAACTCAAAATTAAATTAAACTAACAAAAGACATACAGGTAACCGAATAATTTGCCTCTGTTAATAAATATAGTGTACTATAGACTAGTAGACTTATAGAACATCGAACGTAAGTTTTCTGTTTAGAATGTGTTTTAGCTTTAGTTAAATTATCAAATTAAATAAATACCTAGCGTAGTATTTAGATAAGTATATGAAGACATGTTAGATAAGGGAATACATTTAATTATGATTATTCAGTTACACCGTGAAATTTATGTCGACTTACAAAGGCAGCCCACTAATTGTACCCAATGTAAGTTTTTTAACATTTTTTTATTTTTTATTTATATATTATTTATTATGACGCGTGACGTAGTTTGGAACAACCTGTTACGAGCGCGGTCTACTCGACTCGTGCGTTGGGTTGGTATATTCTACCATTTTATACGTAATAGTACATTATGATACTTGTGTTGCAAAGTTGGTTATTAACACTCGAGGCGGTATTAGCTGAGAGTGTAATAATCAATGCACACGCGTGTCATACGACGTTTTTCAACACACTTGCGAGGAAAGAAACAGTCTTGTATTTTTAAGATTTTTTGATAATAATCAACCACACAATGAGAACGTTAACAAATATGGCGCGCAAGTTTTTTTTGACAGCGGTGAGCTGTCAAACTATTTTACCCGTTTAAATTAAGAATGCTTGGTCTACACACATATCATAATCGGGATTATAACTATTATAAAATGTAATGTAAAGTAAAAAGCACTAGTGCGTAATAAGCTGCATTAAGAGACTAAAAACGGTGCAATAAATGTCACTTTACGAGTGAGTGTGTTGAAAACTTTTTTATTAACACGATTATTCATAATTCTAATGCATCATTATTTTTACCTATCTTAATTAATGGTAACTTTTTTTTTACCGTGCCTAGAGGTATTTTATGTCGGATACATTAAGTGGACCACCTTTGTAAGACGACAAAAATGTCACGATGTATGTATGCAACAGAATCGAACTTATACCTTTCGCATCCATACTTTGTAGTTGCATCAAAAATCTAGATATAATTTCACATTGCACTGTCGCGGTATTCTTATGTAGATTTTTATTTATTATTTGATCTAGTGAATAATATTCGATATTACTATAATTTTAGGACAAAAAGGCTCTAATAAATTTTGTCGATGGCTATTTCTAACTTAATATTTAAGTTATTTTAGAGGAGTTTATCTTTTTCTACTTAATAGATATGAAATAACTGCTGATGCCGTATATGATACCTAAAATGATGATTTTAGACCTAAAATGAATTTATCTTGATACCTGTATGTATATATTGTTAAATTATTAAATTAACATTATCATGTAAATTATAAATAGTATAATGTACTTAAATAGCGTTCAATCGATTCTCAACTTTGTGGTTTCAACTTTAAGGTTGAAGTAGTTTCATATATTTTATAGATTGAATTGTGATCAGATTTTAGAATCTATAGATGTGTCATTTTGTACCTTCATATTGTTCAGAATCTCTGCACTCACTAGTTTAACGTGCAAAAATGTTTAATAAAATGACGTTTAATAAATTTGAACATTTTATTTGGTCCTTCGAGCTAGATCCCAATGCGAGTTCTTCCCAATTATATATTTTTTAAACTGTCTTTAACTGCCACCTTCTTGAGGTCATGATGTTGGAAATTTCGTTTGTTAATAAAACAATATGATCTTTTTTGAAGTGGTGATCAGCTCAGTGCTCAGTGGATATGACGTCGATTGCCGTGGTTTCGAATCCTATAATGATCTTAAGCTTTCTGTGAAGGAAAACATCGTGAAGAAATTGGTGCTAGGGATTTTTAGTACTCACTTGGGTGATAACTACCCTGGAATTGAAAATCTCTCGTCAAATACCCAGCGGTGTGAAGTTCCAATGTTGCACCTGAGAGCCAGTTGCATTCTTGGGTTGGCAAAATATTGGCAATATTGCCAATGTCCATTGGCGATGATAGCCAGATACCATTAGGTGGACTGTCGGCTGCTTGTCAACCTCTTGCCATAAAAAAAAAGATGTTTTCAAAGTAGGTATTCTACATTATCGCAAAGTCATTTTACCATTACTCATAATACAAATAAATATGCTCCATCCACTCGATTGTGTATCTTAAGTACATGTCCCTTTGATTCCTATCGCATCAACGAGCCTCGATGAATCATTTGAACCGCAAGGTTCAATTTTAATGCGGTAATTACATACCACTAGTCAATTCAACGAAATCGAATATTGACTTTCGAAATTGATACATACTTTCTTGTGTGTTATTATCCTACATAGAACTTCTGAACGTAACAATTATCAAGTGGAATAGCGTTTAATAAAATATCGCCGTCCTCCGGCTGTCTCGCTGAAAAATTATCATGACCCTAATAGTGGGAAAAATTGTAAGCAAACAGTTTCATGGAAGGCATGTCTTGCAAGGCAAAGTTCCAAGGCGACTTGCATTTTGTACTTCAATCACTCACGCAGTTTCATTGAAAGTGAGCCCGCGTCATGTTTCGTCTCTTTCCTCCTTGTGCCCGTTCTAAAGCCCGAGCGAGACGGCCAGTGTATTGCTAACAGAGCCGGCGTTTAGAGGTGTTAGTTTCAGTCGCGCGTGATAACTAAGCGAGAGCGGTTGGCCCGCGATGCCAACAAGATTCAAACCGCTCGCAGAAATGCTATCGCGAAGGCACAACTTCCGAATAAATAAAAAGAAATCGTAATTTTAATTTTCGAAGGGAAGATGAAATAATTTATTTGAATATAAGTAAACAGGTTTTTTTGTTTAGTTTGTTTTGAGGTCCGTTCACGAAGGTCGCGTCCTTCAATCGATAAACTATTAATTGCGGCGTGTGATTGCCCGTGGCCGGTAGACAACAGTTCAGTTGAACGCGTGTTTTGGATGTATGTTTTAATGATAAGTGCCAATTAAAAATATAAATTATTATTTTTCTTTTACGAGGGCCTTGTGTCGAGAGTTTGATTTTGATGAGACTTTCAATTTAATCTGCATCTTCATGGAATATGGGCATCTGTTTAGACACGGGTAAGTCTTTCTGAGTTTATTTATATTATTGCTTTATAGATTATAAACCTAATATCTTTTTGAATAATACCGGCCGATTCGTTGGGCGCCAAATAAACAGTTAAATTTGGCGCCCGACAACGTAAATAGCTTTCTTTCCTATCTCGAAATGATTAGCTTTATCATATTGTTTATTTGATACTGATTAAAAAGAAAACACTTAAAGATTCAAACGTTTTTAATACTTTGATGGCCCCACGTTGGGCGCCACGAACAAATTCTTCAATATCAATAACTGAGGAGTAGTTTCAAGCTGCTTCAATACAATTACGTTTGCCCTTTGATTTTTTCTAACAAATTATCAATAACTAGCTTTAGCCCGCGACTTCGTCCGCGTAGATTATTTCTTTTTTCTAGAGAGCTTTGTTCATGGCTATAGCCCGCCACTACGTGTGATATTTGACAAAAGTTCAGGCAGATTGAGAGCTCACATGCGAACATGCCACATAAAACTGAAACAGTCCTGCCCGATTTGAAGAAGAAGATCTGAAAAAAAAAAATCTACCGGCAGAAATATGCATACATACACTGTCCGATTATCTGAAGAAGAAATATGTTTTTTTTGGGAGGTGTCGAGATCGGGATTATTTATCTAAAATTACGCCATGAGACCTATCCACAAATTTCTCAACCATTTCATGACAGCTGAGATATTTGCTCATGGCACACGGACAGACAGACGAATACACCTATATCCACAAGTTCCTCAATAATTTCCAGACAGCTGAGATGTTTCTGTCTGTCTGTCAGTCTGAGGAGAGAATTTGCCTCCTTATGTGTGTACCGATTGTACAACGGACAGTTCTCTGAAGAATTGTTTGACTTGATGCCCACGGGCTACCTTCTACCATCGCTACTCTCGCCATCGACGGGGAGTCCATACTCATATATTGGAACCGAAATGGTTTCTACTGTGCAGTTTCAAAGGAGTTTTCTAGCGCGTAAACTCAGGCTGTGGAATGAGCTCCCCGCCATGGCGCCAGGGTGTGAAGATATTTCTGTATGGTCGGCAACGCACGAGTGATACATACGGTGACCGCTTACCATCAGGCCGGCCGTATGCTTGTTTGACACCTTAGTATTAAATTTAAATAATAATAATAATTTAAAAATTTCCCGTAGAAGACAGACAGACAGACGGATCGACACGGGCGGAGATCTATCCAAAAGTTCCTCAACCAGACAGTTGTGAATTTTTCTCGTGGCAGACAGACAGATAGATGGGCGGCAGTAGGCTTCTTAATAACATGATACACGTGTACATTATTTTACTTGAATACAAAATTATGTGAATGAACAGCTTAAATACAAAATTTAATCCCCCTGATCACTCATTAATGGATCAAATTCCAACAACACCGATATTCTTTGCGTTAGTTTCCAAATTTTAATTATATTCCAAGCTTATATAATAAATTTAGTATACTTCCATACACAACTTCATCCCTTTTTTACCGCTTCGGGGTCGGAATTATCGAAAACGCTGAGGCACATATAAATTAATTTTCAATCATCAACCTAAACACAAAATTTGAAGGTCCTAACTTCCAAACTGATGGACTTTCATACAAACTCGCATCCCCTATTTTACCCCCATAGGGGTGTAATATTGAAAAATCCTTCGTTAGTGGATACCTACACTTTATAATTATAAATTTAGTGATGTTTACTATGGAAATGAAAGATTTTCGTATACAACTTAATCCCCCTTTGCCCTCTTCGGGGGTGGAATTATCACAAACGCTGTGACAACTTTACTTTAATTTTCAATCGTCAGCCTAAACACAAAATTTGAAGATCCTATCTTCAAAACTGACGGACTTGCATACAAAATTTCATGGCCTATTTTACCCCCTAAGGGGTGGAATTTCCAAAAATCTTCTTTACTGGATACCTACACTGTATAATAATAAATTTTGTGAAGTTTATCGTGAAATTGAAGGCAACTTCATTCCCCTTTTTCCCCTTTCGGGGGTGCAATTATCATAAATGCTGAGATAATGATAATGATAATGATAATGATAGCCTTTAATAACAATCATATAGATAAACATTACTTCTTATTTCTACATAGTAATAAAAAAATATGGTTATGGTATAATAAAGAATAATTTACACATTAGACACCGGTTTCTTGATTGTCTTGCTTTTCAGCATAGGCCTCCCCAAGTGTTCTCCATAAAGATCTATCTCTAGTTGTTCGCGCCCAAGTCGTTCCCGCCACTTTTTTAATATCATCTTCCCATCTACGATATTGTCTACCTTTACTTCTCTTATTATATCTAGGGCACCATTCTGTCACTTCTTTGGCCCATTTTTCTGTGTTACTTCTAATTAGATGTCCAGTCCATTTCCATTTTAGTTTTTGGATTCGATATTTTATATCTATAATCTTGGTTTGTTTTCTTATTGTTGTTAATCGAACTTTGTCTCTTAATTTTATGTTAAGTATACTTCTTTCCATTCTGTGTTGACAAGTTTCTAATGATTTAATATTTTTGTTGGTGCAACTCCATGTCTGACATCCGTAGGTCATGCTTGGTAGGATACATGTATTAAATATTTTCTTTTTTCCTTTAATTGGTATATCCGAGTTTTTCATGACATCCTTTAGAGCCCAGTATCTCTTCCATCCTATGTTTATTCTATTGTTGATTTCTTTAGTTGTGAGGTCTGTGGGAGATATTATTTGGCCAAGGTATGTATACTCGTTTACATATTCCAATTCAGTAACGTTTTTAGGTTTAATAGGAATTTTAATGTGATTTGTCATCAGCTTTGTTTTACCTGTGTTCATTGATAAACCAACCTTTTCGCTTTCGAATACCAGTGTTTCAATCATATCCTGTAGGGTCTTTGGATCTTCGCATATAAGTATAAGGTCGTCAGCGAATCTTAGGTGGTTTATTAATACTCCATTAACATTTATACCGTATTCACTCCATTCGAGCTTGCGAAATACATGTTCTAGGGTTGCAGAGAATAGTTTGGGCGATAAAGGGTCTCCTTGTCTAACTCCTCTTCTTATTGGGAAATATTCTCCTACCTTTTCTGTGCGTATTTTAGCTTGCATATTTCTGTATATGTTCTCAATTATACGAATATACTTATTAGGGACTCCTTGTGAGGTAAGAGCCTCCCATATTTTCTCGTGCTTAATCGAGTCGAATGCTTTATTATAGTCTATGAACGCTAGGTAATAGTTTATTCCATATTCATTGCATTTCTGTATTAATTGTTTAATGGTATGAATATGGTCAATAGTTGAGAAGCCACTACGAAACCCTGCCTGTTCTTTTGGCTGATTTTCATCTAAAGTCTTTGTTAATCGCTCTAGTATGATCTTAGAGAAAATTTTATATACATTCGACATTAGTGAGATAGGTCTGTAGTTCGAAATATCATCTGTTTTGCCTTTCTTGTGCAGTAGGATTACAGTTGAAGTGGTCCATTGAAGAGGTATATATTCCGTTGTTAAAATTTCATTGAATAGCTTCGTGAGTGTATTTAAAATAATTTGAGATGCTCCAATTAGAAATTCATTCGAAATGCTATCTTCACCTGGTGCTTTCCCTCTCTTCTGTGATTTTATGGCTTTGATAACTTCATCTCTTAGTATATTTGGAATTTCTTCTTCCAAGACTTTCTTATTGTTTATAATTGATGATATTTTCTCGTCGTTGTAAAGTTCACGATAGAAATCGGTAGCTGCTTCTAGAATTTCGTTTCTTTTTGATTTATGTTTTTTAGTTCTATGATGTGTTATGTTACTAATCCAATTTGTATTTTCTTGAAGTTCTTTCCATGCATTCTTGAGTCCGCCTGATTTTGCTATGTGAAATTGTATTGTTTCTGTTCTCCGTTTTTGTCTGTACTTTCTTATTTCTACATTTATTTCTTTACTTAGTTTAGTTATCTCTCGTTTATTGTTTTTCCGGCTATTAAATAAATTTGCCCTTCTTTCAATTAGGTCTCTTGCTACTGATCCTAATCTATCTTTTGGTGTTTTATCTGTTTCTAGATGTTTAATGATTTCTTGTATTTCCTTTTCCAATTTATCGTATTTTTCTTGAACTGTTCTACATTCATTTATTGGGATCAACTTAGCTTTTAAAGATTCTAAGACGTGAGTTGGTAGGGCTAATGTAATTGGTATCTTAGTATTTTGTATATGTTTTCTTGATTTCTTTGGCTCAAGCATGTGTAAATGACCTCGGAGTATCCTGTGATCAGTACTATAGTTAAAGTTGTTAAGAACTTCCACATTTAAGAAAAGCTTTGGTTTGTTCGTAGTTATAAAATCTATCTCATTTCTTACTTTACCGTTGGGAGATTCCCACGTCCATTTTCTTTTAGGATTTCTTTTATAAAAACTATTCATTATATGTAAGTTATTTTCTAACGCGTAGTTTACTAATCTTTGTCCGTTATCATTTCTTTTGCCTGCTGTATACGGTCCAAGTATTTTGTCTTCATTTTTTTTCCTATCGCCAATTTGGCTGTTAAAATCTCCCATCACAATAACGGTGTTGTATAAAGTCTCCATTGTATTGTTAAGGTTTTCGTAAAAGTTATTCTTTACTTCTTTTTTTGCTACTTCGGTAGGAGCGTATATCTGAACTATTGAAGTTGGGTCTTTGTGACCAGGTAGAATGATGTTTAAAACGGCAATTCTATCTGAAGCTCCTTTAAATTCTATTATATTATTTTTTAGATACTTCTTAACTAAGAAACCTACGCCATATAATCCTGGAGTTTCATTTTTATAGTATAAAATGTGTTCATCATGTTCTTCAATGTTTTCAGCCGATCTACGCTAATGCTGAGATAACTTTACATTAATTTTCAATCGTCAGCGTAAATACAAAATTTGAAGATCCTAACTTCAAAACTGACGGACTTGCGTACAAACTTTCATCCCTTATTTTACCCCCTTAGGGATAGAATTTCCAAAAAACCTTCCTTAGTGGATGCCTACACCGTATAATAATACATTTAGTGAAGTTTACTTTCAAATTGAAGGACTTGCATACACAACTTCATCCCCCTTTTCCTCCCTTCGGTGGTCGAATTATCACAATCGCTGAGATAACTATACATTGATTTTCAATCGTCAGCCTAAATACAAAATTTGAAGATCCTAACTTCAAAACTGACGGACTTGCATACAAACTTTCATCCCTTATTTTACCCCTTTAGGGGCGGAATTTCCGAAAATCCTTCCTTAGTGGATGCCTACGCCGTATTATTATACATTTAGTTCACTAAATGTATAATAATACGGCGTAGGTAAACTTCAGTTTACTTTCAAATTGAAGGACTTGCATTAACAACTTCATCCCCCTTTTCCTCCCTTCGGTGGTGGAATTAACACAAACGCTGAGATAACTATACATTAATTTTCAATCGTAAGCCTAAACACAAAATTTGAAGATCCTAACTTCAAAACTGACGGACTTGCATACAAACTTTCATCCCCTATTTTACCCCCTTAGGGGTAGAATTTCCAAAAATCCTTCCTTAGTGGATGCCTACACTGTATAAGGTATCTTTGTGCAAAATTTCAAATCTCTAGGTCCAGCGATTTGGGCTATGCGTTGATATATTGCTTACAAACTTTCATCCCTTATTTTACCCTGTTAGGGGTGGAATTTTTAAAAATCCTTCTTTTGTGGATGCCTACACTGTATAATAATATATTTAGTGAAGTTTACTTTGAAATTGAAGGACTTGCATAAACCACTTCATCCCCCTTTTCCTCCCTTCGGTGGTGGAATTATCACAAACGCTGAGATTACTAAACATTAATTTTCAATCGTCAGCCTAAACACAAAATTTGAAGATCCTAACTTCAAAACTGACGGACTTGCATACAAACTTTCATCCCTTATTTTACCCCCTTAGGGGTGGAATTTCCGAAAATCCTTCCATTGTGGATGCCTACACCGTATAATAATATATTTCATGAAGTTTACTTTGAAATTGAAGGCCTTGCATACCCAACTTCATCCCCCTTTTCCTCCCTTCGGGGGTGGAATTATCACAAATGCTGAGATAACTACACATTAATTTTCAATCGTCAGCCTAAACACAAAATTTGAAGATCCTAACTTCAAAACTGACGGACTTGCATACAAACTGTCATCCCCTATTTTACCCTCTTAAGGGTGGAATTTCCAAAAATCCTTCCTTAGTGGATGCCTCCACTGTATAAGGTATCTGTGTGCAAAATTTCAAATCTCTAGGTCCAGCGGTTTGGGCTGTGCGCTGATATATCAACAATCAGTTTATCATTTTATATATTAAGATAGGATAATAATAATAAATGTTTATTTGCACCTTAAAGATAATTAAAACTATTTCAATATCAATTTGTAAATAACATGGTTTGATAGTATTCAATTTAATTAATTTGTTTATTTGTTGGAAGGACAATATAAATATTAAGGAAGGCATATTTTTTACTAGCTTTGCCCTTTTTAGGGTTCCGTAGCCAAATGGCAAAAAACGGAACCCTTATAGATTCGTCATGTCTGTCCGTCTGTCTGTCTGTCCGCTGTATGTCACAGCCACTTTTTTCCGAATCTATAAGAACTATAATGTTGAACCTTGGTAAGTAGATCTATTCTGTAAACCGCATTAAGATTTTCACACAAAAATAGAAAAAAAACAATAAATTTTGGGGGTTCCCCATACTTAGAAATGAAATTCATTTTTTTTAAATAAAACCCATATTTCTTGGTTGTCTATTGATAGGTCTTCAAAAATGATATTGAGGTTTCTAATATATTTTTTTCTAAACTGAATAGTTTGCGCGAGAGACACTTCCAAAGTGGTAAATATATGATGTAAATTACGATGCAAACTTCCACCGAAAATTGGTTGAACGAGATCTAGTAAGTAGTTTTTTTTAATACGTCATAAATTTAATTTCATATCAAATACTCAGGTCTATACTACCATTTACTTATATACCTACAGGTTTGTACGGAACCGTCGGTGCGCGAGTCTGACTCGTACTTGGGCGGTTTTAAATATTATACATGCGTGCTGGTATTCTATACCAAACCGTTTTAAATAACCTAAAAAAATCTAATAAGGCTGGTAGTTTGCGTGCAACTATACAAACTATTGTGCTTTATAGTATATATATACTAGATGTGCCTCGCAGTTTCACCCGCACTAGCGTAATTTTATATAGCCTAAAAACTTCCTCACTGCTAGCGCAAAAATATTTTTTCTTATCGGATGTGCGTGAGTTCCTGAGATTAGCACGTACATTATACAAATTCTTTAGTTTTGTTATTTATAGTTATTCTTAAATATTTAGGTAGTTATTTTAAAATAAGATTGCATTACAGTAGTACCCACCTGATAAGGCGCGTCGTGAATCTTCGTTCGCACAGAAAAGAAAGTATGGCCCGAAGATTAACGAAAGAACTTACAATCAACCTTAGATCACTACTATAAGGTTCATAATACACTGCAGCTGTTAGATCCGTATCACTCGCAAGTCACGCCCCTCCGCACACATGGCGACCAATAGCATTTCCCGCGCTTTGAAAATGTATCTTCTGCGCAGGTACATCGGTAAGCCATATCAGTTGGGTACTACTACTGGTACTACCACGGACCTACAACAAAATATAGAATTGAAGTGTTTTAAGATAGAAGATGTTAGTCCTGAGGTTGTCAGTCTTTTACCAAGTTTTAGCTGCTTGTATCCAGTAACTCAGATCTTCGATTCACCTGTCCAATAGCTGGGATAATACACGAGCACGAGAACTCAAAAAGTTTCAATTTAATTCGACAAACTCTTCAAATAAAACAAGCGAGAACAAAATGTATCTGGCTACTTGAAGCTGTTTCCAACCACACTATAAACTCCCTCGTAGTTATATTAGCGTACTAAACCACCAGAACAAAACAATGAAGAGCTGGAGACACAGGCAGGAGAGCGAAGCCGCGGCGAGAGCGCGTGGGCGGGCCGCGCCACCCCGCCGGCCGCCGCCTTCCCCATGCAGAACTCTAGCCACGTCAAATTCGAGCCGCCCAACGTGCCCGTCATATTCATCCTGGGTAAGTTAATGGCTGTATTATGGTGATGTTACCATCTGGAAGAATTTACAGAAGGTTCAAAGAATTTCTGGGGCCATACAATGGTGTGTTCCGAAAGCTGCACTTGAGAGCCAGTTCCTTCTAGGCTTTGTGTGCTTACCTCCTTCGGCCACATCATCACTTACCATAGTGAGATTGTGGTCAAACTCAGACGTGTAGTCACACGTCCAAATAACTTACCACAATTTTGAAATCCTGTCAATTTCATGTCCTGATATAGGACTCCAAGATACATAGTAGATAGGAGTTGTTTACTGTGTAACTCGTAATATTACATACAGCAGATATCGTGAATAGATTATTTAAAAGCCTGATAGTTAGGTGGTTGGGTGCTGACAGTTATGACGCAACGTCTGTATATTTCATACGAAATTACACATAATTGACAGAGCCAGCCATTTTGACATGTCTGTCTCATGATCCCCATCCCCAAGATGTAGGTCATGATCTTCCCTAAAAGTGTTCCATTGTGTGTCAGGTGGTCCAGGCAGCGGCAAGGTGACCCACTGCGATACGCTGATGCAGGAGCGGCGCGGCGTGGTGCACATCAACATGACGGACCTGCTGCAGCAGTACGCCATCGGGAACGGTACACAACAAATCATTAACAATAAAAAAAAATTACATCAATACATACTCTACATCAACATGCGTTTTTCGATGAATAGACTAACCAGTAAGACACAAGTCTGTGCGTTCACCGCTGAGAAACCTATTTTCTGTGGCTCCAAAATTCCATCAAAAACTATTGGCGCCCTTTCTCGTGGAAAGTGTTTTTCGTTAAACAAAGTTTGTTAAACAAAGCAAATACAATTCAAAAGCGGCTACCAGGTATGTGTTTCTCAATTTGTATTTGCTTTTTTGGCCTCACTCCCGTGCTCCGCGCGCTCCTTATTGTGTAATCTGTGCCCTACGCAATATCATTCAGATGAAATAAAGTTTATAATAATTGAAAACTGTTTTACATGAAACTTAAACCGACTTCATACACCCATACATACAAACGTACATTACGAAGTAATCAAATCCTGATCCGATGACAATGGGTCCACACGGGAAGTGTACCCTTCCAAACAAAAAAAGAATTTTCCAAACGGAGTTATGAGGTAACAAACGTAATAAAAAAACAAAACGAATAGACAATAGACATAGCTTTATTTGACATCACAAAAATAGAATTAAAAAAAAAAATACAAAGTATGCAAAAAACAAAAACAAAAGCTTAAAATAAAAATAAAAATTAATAACAAAAAATAATAATAATAATAAACGGAATAATAATAACACACAAAGCTTTTATAATTATAATATACCATAAAATGAAAAAAAAGAAGAAGCATAGATAAATTGTGGTGTGATGCCAAAAAGGACTCCAACTCAGCATATCGCTGTGGCACATAGGTACCATCAGCACTGATTTTCAGTGGAGCCCGAAAAGTTGAGATGCGCTCGCGCGGTGCTCAAAGAGGTTCTCTATTCGTTTTGTCCTCCTTTTTTTCGAAAAAATACCTCGGCAATGAAACGGACAACCGATCCTCAACTTCGTAACAATATACCCATAAACAATTTCCTCAACTAACCACCATTAACCAAGCCAATCCATCACACCCCCATAGAGTAAAACGATAGCATTATGCAGTCCACGTGTACACAGTGACAAGTGCAGGTCACAAGCAGTCAATGTCGCGTCTAGTGGCGATCGATGGCCACCTGCATTATTCAACTTGACCCCCACTTGTAAACATTATGGCTTATTGTGAATTCTTTTATTTGTTTAACATCTTTATTAAGGGCTATCGATTGGTGGTAGGGGAAAAGGCGTGATCGCTCAGTGGTGGTTACGTACGATGCTCAATGCTGACAAAGTTCTTGTGTTCGAATTTTTGAGGTTTCAAGAGAGGTTACCTACATAGCGTTTATTCGCTCAAAGAGCAGCACCTTACGGAATACCGGATCCAAATAACTTTATGTTGTACCTGCGCGTGAGCACAGGCGTGAGTAAGGTCGCCAGAGCTCATTGGGCAGGAAGGGTTCCGCGTGAGTGTAGCCTCGGTTGTTGCAAGCGTCCATATTGCTACGGTAAAGAACTGCTTACCATCAGGCGGGCCGTATGCTTGTTTACCAAATGTGTAGTATACAAAAAAAAATTAAGTAAACACTTGTTTTCTATAAATATTTTTACTTCTTTGTTTCACTTTTGAAACTTACTACGACGGTAAAATTAAAGCATTTAACTACGATCTTGATAAGCGCTACTTGAAGCTTGAACAAGCTTGTTAACAACTTGGAATTACAGTGATAAAACCATATCTTGATTGAAAGAAACACCTTGATGTTTGTTACCTCATAACTCCGTCATTTATGAACCGATTTGGAAAATTCTATTTTTGTCTGGAAGCGTACACTTCCCGTTTGGTCCCATTGTCAGATCAGGATTTGATTGCTTCTTAGTGTACTTTGAAGTCGGTTTAAGTTTTTTGTAAAACAGTCCAATTATCGAACATTCATACATACACTTACTAGCTTACGCTCGCTTTTTTTTAAAAGTATGCTTTTGTATGAAATTTACTAGCTTGGGCTAATTCAATGCCGGCGAGTGTATTTATCAAGTATTTACACAAATGAGTGAGTCATGTCACAACGGTTCGATGAGTGACTAGTGAATGAGCTATACTACACAATTTAGGGTCGTTAGCGCACGAGTGATACCCCTGGTGTTGTAAGCGTCCATAGGCTACGGTAACTGCTTACCATCAGGCGGGCCGTGTCCTTGTTTACCACCTTAGTGGTATAAAAAAACAAAATTACACTCCAAGCTTGCAACATTTATAAAAACGGTCGATCGCAATTCGCAGATATTGTAGTAGATAGATATTTTAGTCTACAATTTTTTTTGTTTAGTTTAGTTAAATCTTGGTATCTTATGTATTAAAAACGATTGCCAGTGTTTCCAACAATTAGTCATTGTTTTCTTCGTCAAATGATTATGTGGCCCTGGGCAGGGGCACGGATTCGTATTCCTGTGTCTCTCGATTATTTGTAGAGGGGGTCGGACTCTACAGAACGCATACTCGAGCGTCTTCCACCCTCCGCGCAAGATACCCCGTCCCGGGAGAAGTGTGTTACCTCCCACCTCAACTTCGCAGTGCTATCGTACGATGAGTCGTGACCACAACGACCCATTGTCCTCCTCGGTTCCATTTCTAGGCATTCGGGGCCCCGCCCCGATTGCCCAAAACCCCGAAGGTCCCCGTTTAGTCACCTTTTAGGCAAGGGAACACTGTAGCTGTGATTCTATGCCCCAGCTACAGGACAGCGATATTTTACCACAAGAATATAGAAGAACAGGCTGCACTCCACTATTAATCTACTCAAATATAATCCAAGAATCCTCCATTATCTCTGACGTATCAGAATAAATAGAAATTATAGAAATAAACATACTTACACGTATCCGACTCTAAGCACATAGTTTTAGAGTTGAAAATTGTTGTAAATGCAAATTTGCTTGAACCTTGAGACGGTGGTGTGTGGTTCCCACGGGCTTCAAAGTCGTCCGGCTGTAGGTATAATTACATGTCATACTAGCTTACCTTATGTTTAAGGCTGCTATTTGCGTTTTGTACTACATATGATTACATGGCGAAGGTCCTATATTTATTTATTTGAAATTTGCCATCGAAATATAAATTAGCAGATTTTTTGTGATTCGAGTATAGAAACATAAAGAATCATGGCGAGATTTGTACAAAAAAAAAAAAGAAAATATTTTTTTTTAGAGACTTTGAAATGACTTTATTTTGGTGCCTGAGGAATAACTTGAGGCATTTAAAATATTTAGATCCCCGGGATAAAAATGCGACATTACATGCCATGCCGTCGTATCGCGACCAAAACTATTATGTCGTTGTTATGTTTTGCGGGGTTTATAAAATATTTCAAGTATTATTAATATGTTGCTGGTAATTTAATCTCAACATTGAATGTGATTAAAAACTCTAAAAGTTTTTATTTTTTACAAATCAATGTACCTATGGATCTCGCTATGTTTCTTTATTTTTTCAACGATATTTATTACGAAAGTGGAAGATACCGTTTCTTTTAGCAAAAGTTGGGATAACAAAACGACGTCTAAGGTCTAGCTGACAAACTATTACATAGACAGTGTAACGCACGTGGTTGTCCTTTCCCTTACAACTGAGTAGTAACAGTAAGTAAATAGTGGGTGTTACCCCATGCGCGCGCATTGGATTCGGTATCGTATCGTAAAAAACGGAACCCTTATAGATTCGTCATGTCTGTCTGTCTGTCCGTGTATGTCACAGCCATTTATTTCAGAAACTATAAGAACTATAATGTTGAAACTTGGTAAGTAGATGTATTCTATGAACCGCAATAAGATTTTCACACAAAAATAGAAAAAAAACAATAAATTTTGGGGGTTCCCCATACTTAGAACTGAAACTCAAAAAATTTTTTTTCATCAAACCCATAAGTGTGGAGTGTCTATGGATAGGTCTTCAAAAATGATATTGAGGTTTCTAATATCATTTTTTTCTAAACTGAATAGTTTGCGCGAGAGACACTTCCAAAGTGGTAAAATGTGTGTCCCCCCCCCTGTAACTTCTAAAATAAGAGAATGATAAATCTATAAAAAATATATGATGTACATTACGGTGCAAACTTCCACTGAAAATTGGTTTGAACGAGATCTAGTAAGTAGTTTTTTTTTAATAGGTCATAAATTGAAATTAATATCAAATACTCAGGTCTATACTACCATTTACTTATATTCCTACAGGTTTGTACGGAACCCTCGGTGCGCGAGTCTGACTCGCACTTGGCCGGTTTATTATTTGAATCCAAGCCCTCAGATTACAGAAAAAAAGGCAGATGGAGCGCACGGAACACGAGAGTGAGGCCAAAAAAGCAAATACAAAATTGAAAAACACAGGTAGTTGGTATTCAAATACAAATTCAAAAGCGAATACGAGGTATGTGTTATTATGACCTATCATACCAACAAAGAGTTAAATTAGAATTAGAAGACGCAAAACAAGAAAGAGGTACTTACTATGAAAGCACACATAGGTACTAGTCCACTCTCTAATCAAAGATATACAGAACAAACACATTAGTGGCGTTATTTTCCAGGACACAATATTCCAGCGATTAAATCGTCTTTGATCAAAGACAAGGATTCTATTAAAATTCTAATAACTCCTCCACCAGATATGCAAGACTTCGGCACGTTATCCAGCAAGACGGTGACAGAAGTGTTAATGTTAGAGATGAAGATGGCACCCACCGCGAAGACCTATCTCGTGTCGGGCTACCCGAGGTCTATGAGGGATGTCGCTGAGTATTCAGATAAGGTATGTACCATGTTTCGGAAGGCTGGTCCTGGTTATCACGATAGTCGGAGGCCTCCTAGGCGGCTTGATAAATCCAACAGTGGGATGACCTAGTGGGCATGGGACCCTTTCACCCTCATTTGTGAAATGCCTTTGCTCATTATGGGCTGTACCTGTAGGTAACTTTGTCTTCCAATGTATATTCAGTTTCATGTAATGTCCTTCATGCTTGGTTTTCCCAAAGCAGTACAGCATGGGGTTCTTCAAGAAGAGATTGAAGAGATTTTTGTAGGGTCGCCAACCGACATGCGAGTGATACCCCTGGTATAATAAGCGTCTATAAGTGATACAATAACCGCTTAATATCGGTCGGTACTAGGGTTTCCAAGCCCTAAAACACAAAAGCCGGACTCGGCACTTAATATCGGGCTTCCATTTTTAGGGTTCCGTAGCCAAATGGCAAAAAACGTAACCCTTATAGATTCGTCATGTCTGTCCGTCCGTCCGTCCTTATGTCACAGCCACTTTTTTCCGAAACTATAAGAACTATAATGTTGAAACTTGGTAAGTAAATGTATTCTACGTATTGTTTTCCACGAGATCTAGTAACATTAGTAAGTAGTTTTTTTTTAATACGTCATAAATTGATATTCATATCAAATACTCAAGTATATACTACCATTTACTTATATGCCTACAGGTTTGTACGGAACCCTCGGTGCGCGAGTCTGACTCGCACTTGGCCGGTTTTTTTTCTTGGTCTGAGATATTAATGTACACCTACTATAATGTAGTGTATCAGTTATCTGGTGACCATAGTTCAAGCTCTTCTTAACTTGGGAAAAATGTCCCGGATTTATTATCATAAACCGGAGAGTTGTCCTTTTAAATACCGTTATGTTGAACGTGATTGAAGTATGTCTTTACTAATCATTTCATCTACAGCCGTTATGATGTCATCAATCACAACACAAACAACTCCATGATACGTAAAGACGACAAAACACCATCAAATATAGATTTGTACCTGAACGAACAGTTGTGTACCACCTGCACGCTCTCCAATGTTTAGTTAAACGTGTGATCGATCGACAGGACCGAAGACGGACAAAAATCGGTACCTACGCATTTATGTCAAGGTTGGATGTAGCTTACAAAATAAATCGTCATTTTGTACCGTACAGTCTTCAATAAATCAGACTAAAGCTAAAGCCGTCCATACACGGTATTACCACAGCGCTACGATTCTAAAAAAAAGCGTAATAAGAGTTCTTCAATATCATTTGGCAGTCCTACTAGTACATGTTGTAAATGTCCACCGTGGCCACTTAACATCAGGGGCCCAAGTCTGCTATTTCAATTGTGTTCCAATGATCTTTCAGTGGTGTCAAAATTGTGCCATAATGACACTATTCTATTAGTAACTAGACTACCAAACCTGTAAAATGTCACAATTTTGACACCACTGAAAGTTCATTGGAACACAATTGAAATAGCAGACTTGAGCCCCAGGTAGATCTACCGTAGACCGTCTGTATCCATGACATCAGGTTGCCATAAAAAAACAGCACTAACTCTACATGAAAGCTCCCTTAAGAATATAGTCAAATTGGTAGTGATGTGCCTTTATTACAAGCTTTTATTTACTTTCACCTGTCCCGTTGTCTGTAATGGAATTTTGCAAGTTAAGGACCCACTTTCCGGTTTCCGATTGAGCTGAAATTTTGCACGAATATGCAAATCGCGTGACAATGCAATATTATGATGACGTGGAGCTGGTCTGATGATGGAGCTGGAAGGTGGCCATAGGAACTCCGTAATAAAACCACATAACCCCATCGAGTGTGGGCTCGTTTGATTCGTCTTGATGAGTTGTCGCAAGTACAGTCAACAAAAAGTACAGTCACTCAAAAAAAAGCTTGTGAGTATTAAAAATGACATTTTTACAAAGAACTTGTGTTGAAAATTATTTACACAAACGTGAGTTCAAATTTATTAGTTAAAGTTACATAGAAAGCATCGTGAGGAACCAATAACAATGTGGTTGTTGTGTTTATGACAAAATATCATAATAAAATTATATCCAGTTTATTTGAGCACACAATGAATATACATACGTATTATAGAACACCATAGAGCAACATGTAACAGTCTATAATAAATAATAAATAAATATCCTGGGACATTCCTCACACACGGTCATCTGATCCCAAACTAAGCAGAGCTTGTACAGTCGAGGACATAAATATGTATACACTTAGTAAAATTCAACAACGGTTTCCTCTTAAACTACTGATTTAAATTATGAGATATTATAAAGGCAGAATCTTCTAACATATACTATTATGATTTGTGTAATAGTTTAACACTTAAATGTTAAAAATGCGAGAAAATCGCTTTTGAATTTCAAAAAGTGTATACATATTTATGTCCTCGACTGTACTATGGAAACCAGATAACTGATATAATACATATACTACTTTTTGTTTGTAAATACATACTTAATATACATAATTACACCCAGACTCAGGACATACAGACATGTTCATGCACACAAATGCATGTCCTGTGCGGGAATCGAACCCATGACCTGCGGCGCCATAGGTAGAATCTTTACCAGACTCTTAACCAACTGCGCCAACTGGCCCGTCAAAAAAGCTAGTTCGGATACAGATCTAAAAGATTATCCTTACAACAGTGCAGTGGTACTCGTCTACCTGGCCACCACCCTCAAGTGGAATCTAAATCTGATGTGTGCAATATGAATATTGTGTGAGCCATCGTTCCGCTAATTTCCGTTTCAAATCTATTTGGCTTATTCGCCACCATGGACAATGCGCTCTGATTGGCTAAGTCCAGGACACATGCGCTCTGATTGGCTAACTAAGTCAACAAAGAAGCAGTGATTGGTCGGTAGTGTACTGCTAAATCAGTGCAAAATCACTTACTAGTTGCGGAATTCTATTGCTCGGTATACTTCTACAGGTACCCGGGTAGATGGGGCTCGCAGCTGGAACTACGGGACCGGCTGTTTGGATCAGGGTACGCGGGGTCAGGTAGGCCACCGCCTTTATTAAGGCGGTACCTGACGTTGGTGTTGGTCTCGCGGTGGTCTATGTGGTTAGTTGCAGAGGGTGGCATGTTGTCTGTTCGGTAATGTGTGACCGAGCGTCATTCCTCGCGCGCAACGAGTGTTTGAATTTTCAGACGCGGGGTTAGTGAGTAATCCTTAAGCAGATGAGCTCCTGTGAGTGAACTGCATCTCCGGCACTTTCCTGGATAGAAAGTAGAGGGCTACCCGTTGGATTAGTTTTCCGACAACCCAGCTGTAGGCATTGGGTAGATACGTGGATTCGTATTGGGAAGTGAGCGCGCATGACAGCTCCGGTACCATTCATGGAGAAATGGAAGTCAGCTTCTCTGGCGTCCCCAGCGGGGATTGAATCCGCAAGCACCCTAGGGTGTGTTTGTGCTAGTGCTTGCGCTTGCGTAAGTACTGGCACAGACGCAGCTAGTGGGGTGCGCGTGGTGAGCGACTTTTAACAGCTCCGGTACCATTCTGGAAAAATGGTAGTGAGCAATCACGGTGCGACTCACATTTTCTCAAGAGTACCAGGGGCGAGTACTCTGGCGGCGTGACCTACCGCAGAGGGTCTCTGACGCCTCGTAAGGGGTTGCCAGGAATAGTGTGCCGTCTTTTATACTTAACGGTGGGCAAGGTGGCCACTATAGAAAATCTCAGTAGATTGATAAGGGTTTGCTCGGTATACTGCAATAAATCTAAAGGGATTTTTCTTCGATGAGGCCTTCAAATGCGAGCTAAAATGATGGACGGAAATATCATCCAATAAAGTAGGAGGGTCCATTTTACCATAAGCAATTGAGTTCCTAACTCGTAAACGTGGAATTCGGAAGATTTCAGACCAAAACATACATTAAACCTTTCATTAAATCAATTTCCAGTTCAATTAACTGTTTAGAATGCAATTTGTTCGCCCTTCGTCGCCTCTAAACCGGCTTTAATGGTTTAATGTTCCTTCAATTACTAATGAACGCTTTAGATGTATATCAGCTAATGAAATGGTACGTTTCCCTCAGAGACTCGGAGACATATTGGTTGGTCGTTGATTCATATTTACGCGTGGTCACACAATGGACTGTTTTATTGTTGGTACGCTTGGAAAATGGCTCTTAATCAATTGATGTTTTGTCGTGTGTGTTAGCATTCTATCGTATTGATTTCAATTTTGGAATCGAGTTTGGAAGAAATGTTTCTAACTACCCTCAAGTTATTTGAAAACTTTAAATTGCTTTCCAATAATTCTAGATAGTGCCACAATGCCAGGTTACTGTTGCGGGGGGTCGTGGATAATCCTGAGCGCCTAGAAGCGGCCTCGAGGACGACTAATCGGTGTTTTCCACGAGTCATGGCACACTCCTATCCAGGCTTTGTAGGCCAAATTATTGAGGTGATGGCTTTGTCATCTGGCCTAACGTCTGAAACGTCGTACCTCTGTTTATAGGTTTCCGAAATAATGACGAAAGAAGACGTCTTTAGAAAAACAAAAACAATTCAATCAGCAGCTCTAAATATAATATATCCCCATTACTGGTGCATTTTTTTTATTTGTTTTCAAGTATGACACACAGTGTACACAACACACTAAACTATATATAAAAGGTATTAACTAAAAAAATGTGACATCTACCCCGTTAACCACAAGTTACAAAAAACTGGTCAAGTGCGAGTCGGACTCATAAACGGAGGGTTCCGTTTTTTTTTTTTATATTTGATTTGATTGTATGAAAGGTAAATTGCGGTTTACGATTTATGACGTATTAAAAAAAACTACTAACTAGATCTCGTTCAAACCAATTTTCGGTGGAAGTTGCATTGGTAATGTACATCATATATTTTTTTAGTTTTAAATTGCTCTTATTTTAGAAGTTACAGGGGGGGGGACACATTTTACCACTTCGGAAGTGTCTCTCGCGCAAACTATTCAGTTTAGAAAAAAATGATATTAAAAACCTCAATATTATATTTGAAGACCTATCCAATTATCCATAGACAGAGACACCCTATTCCTTGGAACACTCCCCGTTGTATGTATATTAAAAGTTAATTAAATCGATTCAGAAAACGATTCTGAACAACCAATTTAAGAAAGAAAGAAAGAAAGAAAAGACATTTATTCAAATGTAACACAACACAATTACATACACAAAGAAAGATAGACAAAAAAAAAAAGCAGAGATATAAAAAATATAAATAATTGTGTTGTGTGACATCAGAAATGGACAGCGACTCAGTTATAAACTATAAGCCCAGTACAGGTACCGGGCTACAGCACTGATTTTCAGTCGCTGCCAAAATTTAACGGTTTAGCATCTTAATCTTTCTAAACTAGATTAAGGTTCGGTTTTTTGCTGTCGGAACTACTCGGAACACTCAACGCCGGTTTTTTTTTATTAGTTGTAAGTACATTGGTAGATACGTTCAGGTAATCGATCCTGCAGCAGGTGTTTCCCTCCCCATCATTAACAAAGGGCTCCAAACCTACCACCCCTATTTTTGCGTCGGCGGTAAAAATACACCGAAGAATAACAATTGATTTTTTTGCAACCTTATGGTGCGTCCATCCTACGCGAATCGAGTACGAGCCGAGCCACGAACGAACCTACAACGAGCACGATGCGAATCCCTTTGTTCGTGAAAAAACTGACAATCGCGCTCGTTCGAGGCTCGCAAGCCCGTCCACGCTACGCGAATCGTGCTCGCAGTATGCTCGTTCGTGGCTCGGCTCGTGCTCGGTTCGCCAAGCATGGACGCACCATAACAAACTGCGATAGTTTCCATGAATATCGTGATTCATAATCCTCACGTGATTATTGTATTTATTATGACGATGGCATTTTAGTGTTAACATGCATTTCGTGATAATCATACTATAGCTATCGTATTTTTTTTGCTTTGTACCTCAATTTCACCTTGATCAAAGTCAAAGTCAAAGCCATTTATAAAGGATGAAACTACTGAAGTTACCACCTAACCTTTAAGAGTGCGTATAAAGCAAAATAACATATCTTATGGTGCGTCCATGCTACGCGAATCGAGCACGAGCCGAGCCACGAACGAGCACACTGCGAGCACGATGCGAATCCCTTTGTTCGTGAAAAAACTGACAATCGCGCTCGTTCGAGGCTCGCAAGCCCGTCCACGCTACGCGAATCGTGCTCGCAGTGTGCTCGTTCGTGGCTCGGCTCGTGTTCGGTTCGCAAATCATGGAAGCACCATTAGAATTAAAAAAAAAAAATTAAATTAAAACATAAATTTATATGGGTATTGTCATTATATACCTACGCGAGGGTTATATCAGAGCAAAAATATAATGGAATGAAAATTCCTCGATAGAAAAAAATCACAAAGCTACCTCTAATAATAATGAATTTTCGATTTCATTCGTTCATGGTGTATCTAATTTAGACAAAAATTCGATAAATAACATCACTAACGTATGACCTAGGGCTGTTACTAGCGATTTTTTTAAATATTCTATACTTTACGAGTTATTTAGATTAGAAGCGCTTAGTTAATTTTTGTTCCGCGAAACATGGTATCTCCGTCTCATGCCACGCGAATATTAGACATAAGTTTGTTTCATCTAACATTGCCATATTTTTCTTAATTTAAAAATATATGCATAAACACAAAATACTTCTAATAAAACACAAAATGTTTATATGGATCTTGTTGAGGGTGTTAATCTTGCTTCGTCCATATTAGCATAGAGTAAATAATTACTACGTACAAATATTAGTCTACCATTTGGTACCCAACCCATCGATACATAATTAATCATTCGAAAATGATTATATTGTTATTAGGAAAAACATATTTTTTTACTAAAAGAATATCAATTTGAAATTATTTTATTTAACAATAGAAAATTGGTTACCTACCAGGATAAATGTTATATGTATACCTAGATTATTAAAAAAAACATTCGTTTTGGGCGACCCCTTTAAAACGTGTAACGAAAAGGGTATATCCATACAAAAAACACAAGCACAACAGTTGTACTTGAGAGCCAGTTCCTTCTAGGCTTTGTGTGCTTACCACCTTCCGCCGCATCATCACTTACCATGGTGAGATTGTGGTCAAACACAGGTACGTATACACAGTAAAAAAAAATGACTTCTTTGGTACCAGGCGAACAGATTGCGAAAGAGAACATTTTAGAATAATATTAGCAAGTGACGTGAAATGTGACTCTCATAGCACGGCAAGGGTCATCGCTCACTATGTCAGCACCGCTCCATCGCAGCAACGGCCCGGCGGCACCGCCTCAACTCAATCTAACCACTAGCTGCCAGCGGGCCGCCTGCGAGGTGGCAGCTCGCGGGCGGCGCAGGCGCCGGTGAAATTGGTGGCGCGGTTTGGTAAGATACCGCTTGCTGGCGCACACGCAGCCACGCAGCAAGGGAGAGGACCGCTCGCTGGAAGCGTGTGATCAGCAGGAATAGTGGCTTGTAGCGGCAAGCGCGCTTGTCACCAGGCGTCAACTATTTTATTTATACATTGTAAAATTTACTTTAACGCATACGATTTAAAGCCCTCACTTGCATGGAAAGGTATATATGCCACGGTGTAGCCGTGCTGTTATAGTGAGCGGTGACCCTAATAGCGAGCGGTGACATACTGATTTATGATTTTAAATCAATACAAGCAAAAAGTTGCGCACCGGTTAAAATGTTTCCTGTACATATTTAAAAGGTTCTATTGTTCACAGATCCAAACAATAAACGGCGTGGTGCTAGTGAGCTGGCGGCAGCGAGTCCTGGAGCGACAGATAGAGTACGGAGCGAGACTGGGCCACGTAGTGCTTAGTCTCGCCAGGATGGAACTCAACAACTTCTACAAGAATGTAATGCCTGTTGCTGACTACTTCGACCAAACTAACATGCTTATCGCGGTGAGTTTAGATTGTTAAGAGTTTTTATGGCGTTTGTATACGCCACCAACATTTGGTGGCGTTTCATCGTCCCATACAAACGTAATCCTCAGTTTCCTCTCTGGATAATGACACTAGAGCAATGATTTCAATCTGTAGGTACCACACTTTACACAATATAAAGTTATTTGGCTGCGGTATTCTGTAAGGTGGAGGTACTTCCCCAGTCGAGCTGCTCTTTGAGCGAATAAACGCTATGCTCTACCTCTCACAAAACCTATCGCGCCGCAGGTCGTGCGTTCGATTCCCACACAGCACATACATTTGTGTGCATGAACATGTCTGTATGTCCTGAGTCTGGGTGTAATTATGTATATTAAGTATGTATTTACAAACAAAACGTAGTATATGTATTATATCAGTTATCTGGTTTCCATAGTACAAGGTCTGCTTAGTTTGGGATCAGATGACCGTGTGTGAGGAATGTCACAGGATATTTATCTCCTGCATAGTCAAACCTAACTGGCCACAATTGTCCCGTAACTAAATACAAGTTCTTAATCATTTGCTTGAGTAAATAATTACTTATGTAGCATATTTAAGGTACTAAATTGCGTAGTTATAAAAAATTCAAACCTAAAACGCTATCAATATTATTGATTGAATAACGACAGTAAGGTCATCGATAAATATATGACAACATAAACACTGTGATAGTTCGTCTTATAAAATATGACTGTAATAAGAACGCTTACAAGAAGATATTAGAATTCGATGAAATGTGATAAGTATGATTTACAAAGAAAAAAAAGTAATTTAGAAAAAATTAAAGGGCTTCAAAATACACTATAAAGTATGAAATTCTAATCTGACGCTGTTTTGAAGTCAGCGAAATATTTTCAATGGAATTAGATACTTCTCTTTCGCCACAGAGTTTTCGCTGACTTGAAAAACAGTGTCAGATTAGAGTTATTTCATACTTTTTAGTATACTTAACTATTTTGAAGTCAATGTTTTTTTTATTCGTTATTTTTCGTTTTTATTACATGCACTATCATTTGACCAAGTTTTTGAGATGTTTTCCCTTTGACACCACACCCACTAGCGTATCCAGTAAGGGTGGGGTGCTAAGGGGCTTACACACTTATAAAATTACTAGCTGTCCCCCGTGGCTTCACCCACGTTCCCGGGATAAAAAGTAGCCTATGTCCTTCTCTTCTCCATACTATAGGCTACATGCATGGCAGACAGTTGAGGCGTGAAGGCGTAACAAATAAACAAACTCTCTTTCACATTTAATATAGTTATAGGATGTATATTTGTTTGGAAGCCCTAAAATATCAGCATATGTAATGTATTACAGTTCCAATAATATTACATACATACGTGTCGAATTGATAATATCCTTTTTGGAAAGCGGTTAAAAATGGCAACTTAACATTACTTACCTAAGCAGGAATAAACAATTCTACATTCAAGGTAGGATTGCTTGCACAATGCATAAAATCTCTTCCTACATATTTGTCGGAAATAGACTTGGCAAGTAATCGGTACGCATCTGTTTATCTATTGATATTAGTCTATTATTAGATAGAAGTCACAGTGGAAGTTCATGATATTGAGATGTTATGACACCACATTTACATTCAATAAAATACTCAATGATTATTTCAAACAATAGATAGATAATTTGATGCCATATTTTTGAACAATATGAAGTAATTATATCAGTATAGATAAAACGAGATTATTGGGATGTGATTATTAATTTCACCCAACAACTCAACCGGCCCATTAGCTCAGTTGGTTAGAGCGTCGTGCTAATAACGCGAAGGTCGCGGGTTCGATCCCCTCATGGGCCACATCCTTTTTTTACCTTTTTTATTACTATTTTATAACTAGAAAAATGTCGAGGACGCTTAACTTAAAAAGGTATTATATTATTCTCTGTAAGGTATCATTTAACAGCGGTAGACCTAGTTTACTGTAAGTAATAGTTGAGTTACGGCCCGGTGCATAGTTGATAGGATAATAACTGGGCCGTGGAACTTATGTTTATTATCGAGTTTTTCATATTTATTTACTCATTTAAGCATCAATGCTTATGTTTAGACCTTTACCTGGATATTATATTTACTAATTTCTCAGCTAATGTGATGTAACATGGTATTAAATTGAAATAATTGGACTGTTTTACAAAAAACTTAAACCGACTTCAAACTACACTAAAACCCTAAAACTAAAAAGTAATCAAATCCTGATCTGATGACAATGGGGCCAAACGGGAAGGGTACCCTACCATACAAATTTTCCAAATCGGTTAATAAATGACGGAGTTATGAGGTAACAAAAATAAAAAAATAAAACCGCCGCATTGAGGATCTCCTCCTTTTTTTGAAGTCGGTTAAAAATGCAGCTTCTTCATTGGAATTAGTGTAAATGGTGAATTTTAAGATCTTTCTGAAATGAAGTTGATGTATCGCGATTGATCTTAAAAAGTTACTAAGACCAATAATTAGATATAATAAGTAATTAGATTCTATTGTTGGACGAGCCAGTTGGCGACCCTGGCTAAAATTCCACCTATCGCGCTGCAGGTCGTGGGTTCGATTCCCACACAGTACATGCATTTGTGTGCATGATCATGTCTGTATGTCCTGTATCTGGGTGTAATTATGTATATTAAGTATGTATTTACAAACAAAAAGTATTTGTATTATATCACTTATCTGGTATCTATAGTACAAGCTCTGCTTGGTTTGGGATCAGTTAGCCGTGTGTGAGGAATTTCCTAGGATATATTTATTTATTATTGTTTCTATAATTAAAATTATAGCATTATAGGTAATCACTCGAATAATAGTTCCTGGTTTTTTAGTTTATATTATAAGGCGAAGATATATATTGTTATTATATATAGGTACTTCACTTTTAAATCTTATTATTTTCATGTTTATAGTTTACAGTTGATAATTTGTCATAGCACGCCTATAGCTGGTTTTTGAAATAGTTGGCTTCTCTAACAATAAATAAAATTAATTTGGGAAATAAAAGAGGCCGACTTTACGCCACAGTGGCAACAATTTTAAATGCCTTCCATAATTACCTACGTTTTTATAGACCGCCAAAAATCTGTGAATAAATATGATATGAGCAAGATATGACACATTATCGTGGCGAGGCGTGCTGTCAAATCGAATAGCATCAATAAAACATCGCCATCGACCGCGACGCGCCGGTGACGGTCAACGTACAATGTCACATGCCATCCGGTGCTGTGGTGTCCGTCCGTAACATGCTAACACACGTAAAAAGAAACTCTAAGGTCACCTACATTGGGAGCACATTGTCTCGGGCCATTGAAATATCATGAACTCTGTATCTTAGGAGGATAGTATTACTAAGTAAAGAAGGCCGTACCCGTGGGGTTCTTAAATATCCATCGTTGAGACTAGTATGAGGTTAATGGAGTCGTCCACGATAGCCGATGGGTGGTAGCTTCAGGGAATAGACGCCCGGAAGCAAGTTCCGCTCTCTTTCTGTCCGCATTAGGTAGGTACACAGAGAAAAGTGTATTCTCTTTTCCGTGGGTAGGTATATCCTATAAATGAGGATGCAAATTTATACGGTACAAAATTTCATGGCGTTTTGTTATTCGGTGTCAAAATGGGGATGGTGGAATAAGGTTGAACAATTCCTGCAAAGCGCGCAGGCTCCAAAATGTATCCTGTGGAAAATCGATAGGCAAGCAACCTTTCTTCGATGGTCGAGGTTCGTGAGTTTCGCTTTTTTTTCTTTTTTTTTTTTTATACCACTTATGTGGCAAACAAGCATACGGCCAGCCTGATGGTAAGCGGTTACCGTAGCCTATGGACGCTTGCAACACCAGGGGAATCACGCGCGCGTTCCCGACCCTCAAAAGCTTAAGACTCATCTCCGATGATTCGGTGGTCTATTGACTCAAGGGCGTCAAGCTGATGATGATGCTTAGTGCGGATCCATCCCAGATATGGCAGCAGTACCTACCCCCTGCATGACCCGACTTGAGCTTTATAAAGTTGTTGCAACTGTCCAGGCGGATCACAAGGCGAGTTATTATAACATTCTCGATATCACACAACCTGTCAAGTTTAAGGTAAAGCTAAACCTACAAATGTACAATAATGACACTTAAACTGAAGACAATAGGGATCTAAATACACAATTACCGTCAGCCCTCATGCATAGTTAAACACTTGTAGAACAAGTTTGTCGAACTATCGACGAATTATTTAATTTTCGTCGACACAAATATATATAAAAGGTACATTGTCTCTTTCAATGTATATTGATTATAAAATTATTTCTTGTAAACACACGTCTGTTTATGAAGTTGGAAAACATTGTATACTCAGTTGAAGACTTAATAGTTTTATAGATGATCGTTTATTTAAAACTAGATGTGCATAATATGTACACAAAGAGCCGTGGCGTAGCGTGGGTTTATGCCGCCCGGGGCGGAATCAAATCTTACCGTCCCCTTTTTAGGGTCCCGTGGCCAAATGGCAAAAAACGGAACCCTTGTGGATTCGTCATGTCCGTCCGTCTCTTTTTTTTTTATACGACTTATTCCTTAAACAAGCATACGGTCCGCCTGATGGTAAGCGGTTACCGTAGCCATATGGACGCTTGTAACACACGAAGCATGGCTCACGCGTTACCGACCTTTCCCCCTTCCCCTATGAGCTCTGGTGACCTTACTCACGCGCAGGAACACAACTTTACACAAGATAAAGTTATTTGGCTGTGGTATTCTGTAAGTTGGAGGTCGAGCTGCTCTTTGAGCGAATACACGCTGTGCTCTACCTCTCTTAAAAACCGTCTGTCTGTCCATCTGTATATCTGATTCTGTTTTTCCGAAACTATAAGTACTACCTATACTGTTGAAACTTGGTAAGTAGATGTATTCTGATTTTAACACAAAAATGGAAAAAAAAAAACAAAAAAATTTGGGAGTTCCCATACTTAGAACTGAAACTCAAAAAAAAAAATTCATCAAACCCATACGTGACGTCTATGGATAGGTCTTCAAAAATGATATTGAGGTTTCTTATATCATGTTTTTCTAAACTGAATAGTTTGCGCGAGAGACGCTTCCAGAGTGGTAAAATGTGTGTCCCCCCCATGGTTTTGTGTTCAAACAGCAAATGCAACCTTCCGAACCGGTATTAGAGTATTAGAGTCAGACTTTTCATAAGTGCCTGCGAAGGTCTATTTGAATAAATGATTTTGAATTTTGAATTTTGAAAACCCTAACATTAATATAATAAAACTGGCCAAAAAACGATTCTTATAAGGAAATAAAATTGAAAATTAAAGGGGCCCCTAGATGGACAGCGGAGGCTTTAGTAATAGGGTTGGCATCCTTTGGATATTGCACCATCTATACAATATGAAAAATTATTCATGGCATACATACAATTTAAATATCGAACGCGTGCATCCATATTACATTACGGCTTAGCACGTGTCAATTCAATAAACCCGTAGAAAATTATAGCACAAGTTAATGGTGGTAATTATAATATAATTGAAACGGCCATGTTGCATGAGAATCAACAAATGCTACGGCTATAGTTTTTGTAAATTAACAGTAATTTAATGTGTTTTGAATTAATAATAATAATATAATCTTACAGAGGTACGAATTGAAAATCTTGATACAAAGTATAAAGAATATGAATAAAATTAATTTTATTTCATTTTAATTATTTGTTATTATAGCGGCAATAGATACACATCATGGGAAAATTTCAACTGTAAAACTGTTTCAACTTTCAAATTTAAACTTTCAAATATTAAGTCCATAATTTGAACCAATCACACTATTAAAATTTAATATTATTAAACTTATTAGTAGCTTTAAACATATTTTTAATTTCATAAAAAGAATAACTATATTTAATAAAGCTGTTAGTTTCCCTTAATTATATAAATAAATAAATAAATTACTAATTACATTTATTATTAGACATGGAGCCGTAACATCTATAATTTGAATGTTAGGAAAAAGTTTGTACTATTACTAGTCTAGACCTGATGAAAAACTTTTAACCGAATGCATTTTAAGCATTATTTGATGTCTCTACGTGGGTGTCAAAACATTTAACTAATTGTTTTCAGTCACCCGCTGTTGACTGGTCATTGTACCAAATATTACTAATATATTTTTTTAATACCACTTAGGTGGCAAACGAGCATACGGCCCGAATAATTAAATTAAATAATAATAATTCAATACCGTTTGTACATAAAATAATACATAATTTGAAGGTGATCGTGAGAATAAACATATGGGTAGGTAGGCCAAAATAGAGGACTTTGACGATGTTTTATACAGAAGAACAAAGAAACAAGCTTATATAGGTAGGTACACTTGAAATACAAAACTTAAAAAACGGTGTATGACATAAAAAAGTAAAACTAGACATTTTCTGGGAGCGATTCTAATGCCTAACTTATGTTTTTTTTAAATATAATGTACCTAAGTATTAAAATAGAATCTAAACCGTGCCACAGGACACATTTTCCGTCTTTACTATCAAAAACATTTTCATGTAAAATGATGCCAAATACGAGACCATATGGCTCGCACTGCCAAAAAGTTATCAGATCTCATGTAAAGCCAAGCTTCAAACTCTACTCGCGCTAACTTCACAAACTCTACACCTTTGTCAAAATATGCCGTCACATGGGCGCGTAAGGGGAAAACTTTATTCACTGTTCATTACTTTTCTGTTATACAATAGTTCTTGTAGTAGCGAAACGGCCAAGTTTTGACTAAGGTGTAGAGTTTTTGAAGTTAGGGCATGTAGAGTTAGAGCGTGTAGACGTATAAGCTGATAACTTTTTGACAGTGCGAGCTATATTATGGTCTCGTCTTGGCAACATTTTAGATGAAATTTTTTTTGGTGGGATTGTTCTTTCTTTGAACGACTAATATAAATCTGAAGCTTTTTTTGATTCAGTTATTGACAGATTTAATACTAAAATAGTTGTTCAGCAACCTAGCATTTGTTTAAAAATTTCTTGTCGATAGGTGGATGTTTTGAGAAGCCATCTCTACCTATTCTTTATGCTGATCGCCAAGCAACTTCCAGTGTGTTCCCGGAGCAGCATTTCAGTCAGATGTAGGCTCTGTGTGCTTACCACTTATCGGTCATATCTTATCGGATACGGTATTTTAGACATGGTGGTCTAAAATACCGTATCCACAGTACACATTGTAGGTTTCGGTAATGAAACCAATAAATGTACGATTTAATAAATAAAATATCATCATCATCATCCTATAATGTCCCACTGCTGAGCGCAGGCCTCACAAATCAGGGCAGATACTCCACCACGCGTGCCCACTTCGGCGAGGTGGAGGTAGGCTATTGGTCAACCTACTGTTGGAGTTTTCAAGCCCCCTAGAAGGCCTCCAACTAGCTTAACGATCATCACAATTAAGTGATAACGGGGACCAACGGCTTTACGTGCCTTCCGAAGCACGGTTTGAAATAATACTAGGCGGTCACCCATCCAGGTACCGACCACGACGGTGGTAGCTTAACTTGCTGGTCGATTAAGAAAGGCTTATCATGCTACACCACGAGCGCTTCAATAAAATATAGCTTTGTAAAAAGCCAGGAAAAAGAATGTCGTCAGTTGTATATAGTTGACAAGGTTGCTAATTTAATATCACCGGTTGAAAACCGATAAAGGCGGGGGCTATGTGACAGCGGGCGTGGTCCGAGACCTGCATTCGAAATGTCCAGAAATATAGTTTATATTACAATAGAAAATATGCAAGGTTTTCATTATTGAACGAGCGAGCGAAGCGTCTCCGTTACGGCTTGGACAAAAATGTTTTCGTATGTTCAGATGTCCAGATTTCCGGCTGTTGTTTTCTACAGATCGCATTTCTCAACCGATTCTAGTGAAATTTTGTGAGCAGATTCGGTAATTTAATATAATTCCGTGTCAAATAACTGAAGGATTAATGAGAATTAATGAGATTTCAGGGTCGGCAACGCGCGAGTGTTACCCCAGGTGTTGCAAGTGTCCATAGACTACTGTGACCACTTACTATCAAGCGGGCCGTATGCTTATTTGCCTTAGTCGTATATATAAATCTCCAATCGCAGTATCAAGGATAGTTAGACACCGGCAGTATACCTTGAGTTCTTATATCACCGATTTTTCAGACCCCGCCATTTTGTACCCACTATAATTTAAGTACCGTATAATTTAAGAACCTTATAATAATACCGTACATAAAATTTGTTGTACGACACAGGTACAAGTCAATTACAAGGGGATTATTAAATAAATAAAATGTCGGTTGGGCTCACAAAGAATCGGTTTATTAAATTTTAACTAATCGTCAGGTGAACTTTTGTACGACCCAGTTATGTGTCTACTTGTGCAACCGAGTCACTGAAAAACATACGTTCGGGATTTTATGACGGCACCGACCTTTAGATTGAATGGATTTATGCCTATAGTTTAGTCTTAAAATTTAGGCGAATGAGTTTTTATTTTCGGAAAATGGCACCACTAATTAGACTGCCACTATGTCGTTTGTATGTAACAAACGACATACCTATACATTTATCGACAAATTTGACGTAACTCTATTTGAATGAAATAAATTGGTATTGATAAAAAACCTAGTGTTTTTTTTTATCTTATCGCCGATTATGCTCGGCAGACTGGGTTGCTTATTCTAAATCAATTTGTACTTGCGGTGACTTTTTATTTAGGCTCTATAAGCTTCGATCACAATAAGATAATGAAATTGTAGTCAAAGTAAAATACACGGGCTAATTGCACGTTATAATCCAGTGTCTGTAGCACGCGGCGGATATGTCAAGTCTAAGAAATTTACCATTAAGTTACGTTGTATAAGTTTTATATGTCAATAAAGTATATTATTATTATATTATTATTATATTATTATTATATTATTATTATATTATTATGTACGTAATATAGACTCGTATGTTTTCAGACTTCAAGTTTGACTTGAAAATATGTTACTCCGTAGTTTGCCATCTGGGTCACATTTATGATGTATGATCTTATGTCCCAAATAAAGTTTGTTAAAGTGCCCTACCGAGACAAGCTATATTAACTACTGTGTAATTATAATTACAGATGAATTTTAAATTTGCCTCGAAAGTAGTGTCTCTCAAATTATTGAACCTGAGGCATAAGGTAAATATCACAGAATCGATGATGAATTGTTCAGTATGCTCCGACTCGTTCATGAATTATAATTTTTCACCTGAGATATCGATGTGCACGGCAGGCAAGGTTCGAGCCGTCGACGACTTTTATCTTAGATCATTTAGGGGCTGATTTGGCAATTGGTAGCATTTTTATAATTCAGGATAGTAAATCGCACTCCGAAATGGTGAAGAGGGCGGTGGCTGCCACATGGGTCATACTTGTAAACAGGTACTGCTGTTGGGGGCTGGTTTAACTAATATTGATGGAGTTTACTTTGTAATTTTGCCACCGGGTGACGGAATTGTTGTAACTGAGATTAGAATGAGAGTTTATCGCCGGTTCTTCTCAGCAAATGCCTTCCAAACCGGGATAAAAATCAGACTAATCATATGCTGTGAAAGTCTGTTTGAATATAATCAAGGGAGTCAAGTCACACCGTGTCTACGCCCATTAAATAGGTAATCTTTTTCAAACAGGTAAACGGCGAACGAAACCCTGAGGAGGTCTATAAAGATTTCCGTGCAGCTGTGCTTCAAATCCTCGGCGCCACTGATGACCAATCAGCCATGAACGGGGTCAGTGGCGTCGGTGTAGGAACTGGTGGTATACCAGGAGAGATCGTTGGCGTGGAGCCCGCCCCTGGCAATCAGGAGAGGGAGACGCTGCCATTACCCCTGCCGCTACCAGTGCCAATCAATGTGTTAGTTGAAGATCGAGTGGAGAGGGTTTTAAGTCCTAAGGTTAGTTGTGAACAGGCTTAAATTTAGGAATTATTAAAAGCGTGGAACTCCTGTTAACGTCTGACAGTCAGCTTTGTGCCGTCAGGCCAACTATGACCCTGAAAGGCCAATACCAATATCATATCATGCCTAAATCGTGCCACCGGACGTGAAGGGTTCTCCGCCGCAATAATTCTTCACGTGCTTATTTCTTCCTTGTATATCGAAATTTATCAATTGTAGGCGGAGATGATAAGGGTGCGGGGAGCGACGACCACTCCAGCGTTACTTTGGGTGGTGGGTGGGCCGGGGAGCAACAAAGCCGCGCTGTGCCAGCGAGCTGTGGCTCGGAGGCAGGGGTGGACGCATTTCAGGTGAGGTCCCAATCATAATTGCCTTTTATTATTTATATTTATATAGTTGCCCAGAAAAGGAGAAGCAAAGAAGAGTCTGCATAAAACTCTGTATGATAAAAAGTTTGAAGGAAAAGTTGACCACAGTCACACCTTGGCAAGTAATGATGTAACAGATGGTGGTAAGTAAAGCCTACAAGGAACTGGCTCTGAATTGCAGCTGTCGGAACACACCGGTAGGTCCTTGGCGACATTTTTTCAACTTGAAGATGAAAGCCGGCCAGACGGGTACTACAAAGTACCCTATCACCGTGCTATGATTTCCTCACGATGTTTTCCTTCACCGAGAGCTCAAGCTCAGTATAGGATTCGAAACTGGGACCTTCGTCGCGGCATTTGTCGCTACCACTGAGCTAATATATGATGCTATCATCGCATTGTATCTTTGAATTTAAATTTTTATTCTTTAAATTTAAGAATTATCTAGTTATTATCGCTTTGATTTGTCTGAGGCCGTTTCGCCATAAATCTCTGATAGTCTAAAGAAATCTTACTGAACTAGGCCGAGGATCGTGCCCCATTTCGCCCTCGAACGTAGTTACATAAACCTGGCTGAGAGCCCACTATCTTATCTTATCTTGTGCAGGGGCCGAGAAATAACTCGGACACTTCGACCCATTGGGATCTATTGTGGTCCCCTAGATAAATTACTCCTCCCCAGTCTCGTGGAAAACTCCTTTCATGAGTTTTACAACGAGGCTAGGAGATATGAGCCTATAGTCTTCTGGTTTTGGATATCCGATCCCTAGGAGACTCATTCGCTTACCAGCCAGTGCATCGCATGTGCACAGAAGGTGCTCCATGCGTTCCGTATGCTCCCCACACAACCTGCACATGGGTGTCGCGGTCAGACCCATCTTCATGAGCATGTCGTTGGTTCCAAAGTGCCCAGTAAAGGCCCCAAGCAGGTAGCGGATTTGCCCCCTGCTCATATTCCAAATATATTCCCGGGCTTTGAACGTAGAGCCTAGAAACTTCTTGGAGTGTTGTAGACCGGTGTTAGACAGCCAATGTGTTTGTTGTCTGCGATCAGCAAACTCCCTAAATGTGGCTTTTACGACACACGTCGAAATGCCTACACATGGTTCTGGACCCACAAAATCATTTGCTGAGCCCTCTCTTGCCAGTTCATCTGCCACTTCGTTACCATGGATTCCTTTGTGCCCAGGGACCCACATCAGTCTTACTCTGTTATGCTTCCCAAGCCTGTTTAGGGTTTGGACAGCATCCAGAACAAGTCCGGAGTCCACTTTGTAGGATGCCATGGCTTTGATTGCAGCCTGACTGTCACTAAGAATATATATGGATTTACCTCTGGTTCCTCTATCTATATTCTCCTGAGCACAGGTTATTATGGCGTATGTTTCTGCTTGAAATACAGTTGCCATCTTCCCTAAGCTTTTGCTACATTTGTAACCTTTTGCGTATATTCCCGCTCCTGTACCTGATTCCATTTTGGATCCATCAGTGTACCGAACCAGACTTTCTTGTTCTGGTGGATCGAGTCCCTTCGTCCAGTCCTCTATTGTAGGGATTTGGACCTTGAAAGACCTTTCAAACACAAACATAGTTTGCATTTTGTCGGATATCATGCTTGTTACCCGATCCAGGCCTTCATTTTCATCGAACCTTGTATGGTTTGTCTTTGGCTTGGAGGCATCCCATAGTCCAGCAACAGCAAGACGATGTAATGCCTTCCTTGCCTCCAATTCGACCATCATATGCAGAGGAGGGATATTTAGGTATATCTCAATCGCTGCCGTGGGTGTTGTCCTGAAAGCACCCGTGATTCCAAGACACACTGTTCTTTGTAACCTAGTGAGTGGCGCTTTGCACGAGGCAAGCTTTGTTCTTGGCCACCACACTATGCTGCCGTATGTGATAATAGGTATTATCATTGTGCGGTACAGCCATCGTAAAACTTTGGGCTTTAGCCCCCAAGTTTTACCGTAGGTGGAACGACACATGCCGAACACTCGTAGGGCCTTTGTCGTAATATTTTCCACGTGAGTTTTCCACCTGAGTTCTTTATCAAGCGTTACACCCAAATATTTAACTTCAGTGGACCAGGGCAGCTTTATTCCATTGAGGGAGGGCTCTCCTAGGTTACCTAGTTGTCTCTTCCTCGTGAATGGAATAATGACCGCTTTGCTTGGGTTGATAGAGAGGTGGTTCTTTGTACACCATTGCTCTGTCATCCTCAATGCCTGTTGTAATAATCCAGAGACTATGTTCGGGAATTTACCATTAACCATTATAGCTATATCATCTGCATAGCCTACTGTGTAGAATGGTCCGTTATTGAGTTTGGTGAGTAGCGAGTCTACTACCAAGCACCACAATAATGGTGACAGCACTCCGCCTTGCGGACAACCTCTTGTTGTTTTTGCACTAAGTCTGTCTCCCATCAGTTCCGATCTGACTGTCCTGCTTCTCAGCATATAGTCAATCCAGTTGCACGTGGTATCATTGATGCCATGTTCCTTTGCAGCAATGCGTATGGACTCAAATGTTGTCTTGTCGAAGGCTCCCTCTATGTCGAGGAACGCCCCGACGCAGATCTCTTGTCCCTCTAGCGCAGCCTCGGCTCGACTCGCAACATAGTGCAATGCCGTTTCCGTAGATTTGCCAGGGCTGTAGGCGCACTGTAGTTTATGTAGAGGGAATACCTTAAGTGGTCCCTCTCTTAGGTACCTGTCTACCAGTTTCTCCAGAGCTTTTAAGAGAAAAGATGATAGACTGATGGGCCTGTAAGCTTTAGCTTCTTCGTAAGTCGGTCTACCCACCTTCGGTATAAAGGTGACTTTGACCTCCCTCCATGCCTTGGGTACGTACCCAAAGGCAATGCAGGCTCTGTAGAGCTTGCTTAAATGGGGTATCAAAATAGATGCCCCTTCTTGCAATAGTATTGGGTAGATGCCATCTGGACCAGGGGATTTGAGAGGCTGGAAGCCCGCTATGGCAAGCTTCAGTTTGTTCTCATCTACCACTTTCTTTGCCGTGAGCCAGTTATCTTTGGACGTGTGCCTTTTGAGCTCGTCACTTGTAACTGGTTCCTCTTCATCGCTTTCGCGCAGTATACATTCCGGGAAGTGAGTCCTAAACATCACGCCCAGAGTGTCCTGTCCAGTTTCCGTGACACGCCCATTTTCATCCTTTACAGATGATAGTGGGTTTGTCTTAGTCATGGACATAGCTTTGCACAACCTCATTCCACTCGGTAGAGCTTCGATAGAGGAGCAGTGCTGTCGCCAATTGGCTCTTTTGGCCTTGCGTACCGCCGTGCTATACCTTGTCAGCATGCTAGAATAGCCAGAAAAATCTTCCCTGGCTTTTGCATCATTGAAGGCCTGTCGTGTTTCCTGACGTATTTTAGATAGTTCAGGAGTCCACCATGGTACCTTTTTACAAAAGGCCTTTTTCTCTGGGCAATTATCTTCCCATGCACCGATGGTGCCCGCCTTAATTCTGTCCGCTTCAAATTCTATGTCTAGTATGGAATTAAGCTTACCTTTAGGGCTCCCTAGATTTACTTTAAGGTCCCTCCTGTACGAGTCCCAATTTGTGTGCCTTGGGTTTCTCCTTCGTCTAGTTTCGGCTTCTCCCGCCGTCCTAAACCTAAAGCATATATAATTATGGTCAGACAGAGAGATTTCGTCCGATACATGCCAATTTTCAATATGAGCACTGGCTCTGTTTGAAGCCAGTGTCAGGTCAATAACTTCAGTTCTCGCAGAGGTCCTGAAAGTAGGTTTATTGCCTGCGTTAAGGATTTGTAAAGAAGAGCTTACCACAAAGTCCAACAAATCCTCCCCTCGTTTGTTGACATCTGAACTGCCCCAAACGACGTGGTGTGCATTCGCATCGCAGCCAAGTATCAGATCGAGATTCTCTTGGGTGCCGTAGTCAACCAGTCTTCTGATTAGTGGTGTTACTGGTTCCTTTTGTTCATATGGGAGATAGGCAGAGGCAAGGATAATTCTCCTTTTCTCCGTTCCCGTCCCCACTTGGATCAAAGTTGTTGTTAGATCCCTGTAACAGAAAGTACGTAAGGGCATTGCCTCTATACCGCCCCTGATATAGATGCAAGTCCTCGCGTCATTAGTTGGACAGTCATAGAGCACCATGCCCCCTGTCCCACCTAAGCCTTTTATGGTCCCTTTATACAAATATGGTTCCTGTATCAAGGCAACGTCGTACGTGTTAAGCTTCAATTGCCGAGCCAGAAGGGCAGTAGCGGCTCTGCTGGAGAGCCCACTATGATCCCGTAGCTGTAATATTAGAAGACCATCAACAAAAAAAAATGCCTTGCTGAGTTTCTTGCCGGCGTCTTCTCAGTTTAAGTGTATTCCGAACCGGTGGCAGATTCAACTGTATGTTAACACTTAACGTTTATCAGGGCCTTAACTGAATAAATGACTTTTTGATTTTGACATCTTCTAGCAAGCAACTGAACTAAAAGTCCAAACAATTTAACTCGACAGCCTTGGCCAACGTCTCCGGGCTTTAGCTGATGCAGGCGGTGGACCGGCATCTGATGGTGCTCTAGCAAGATCAGCCATCAGTGGCGGGGAGCTCGCTCCTCAGGAACTGGTCACCAAGCTGGTCCGAACAGCAGTCACTGACGCCTCCAGGAGTGGACATGGCCTGCTGTTAGATGGATACCCGAGGGACCTGGAGCAGATGGAGCAGTTCCAGAATGAGGTCAGTCTAGTCTTTACGATAGTGTCTTTAGAGGTTAGGATATGGCTTTTCGGGAACTAGTCACCAAGCTCGTCTGAAGAGGGTATTGTTAATTTGAAAAGGGCTATGGGTAAAGCAAGTGGTTGATTTAATTTCATTACAAATACAATTTTATACCAACAATTTATTGATTGGGTCTGATCTTCTTTGATTAGGATCGATTGGCGTCATAAAACGTGAAAACAGCCGTTTTTCTCGGCGACTGTAGGTACCATATTCAATCATGTAAATTTAGTAAATTGTCAACAAAATTACTTTGATACCATTAGAATCATTAGGATCTCGGAACAGTGACTAAAATTACCGTGATTTGAGTGCTTTAACCTTCAAGTTTTTGGTAACTAAGTAGTTAGTGATCAATTCAGTTGTATGGTTCTGTTCCCCGTAGTGGCAGCACAGTGCCTTCTCATGGAGCTCTGGTGACCTTGCTCACCGCAGGAACACAACAATACATTACAGTAATGTTATTTGGCTGCGATTTCTCTAAGTGCTACCTTAAAAGACTTATCACCTCGTTATCTCGATGTCCCACCCAGTCTCGTCCCGTTCAAGCGGTCCGAGCTGTTTGCAGTAATCCGACTATCCGTAATCCGTGAATTAGTCGTAACTCGTAAAATTCCGTCTCTCCGTCCCCGGTAATGCCGGTAAGCCGAGATACATGCCTATGTAGTTACCTAATTTATTTAATATCCGATTGAGAGCTCGTTCTCCGTTTTATCCGGGTATGGCTACCTGAGCCACCATATTTAGTCATGTCCTACCTATTTTGGAATAGATAAACGTAGGTTCTGTTGTGTAACCGTGATGTTAACATTAACCAATGATTGGTGGTGTCAGTTCCGGGTGTCCCCCCGCATGGTCCTCCTGGACTGCTCCAAGCTGCAGCTGGGGCGCGGGCGGCGCGACGACTCGGTGGCCGCCTTCAGGAGGCGCCTCGAGGTGTTCCGCGAGCTCAGCCTGCCCATGCTCAAGACCATGGATCAGGACCATAGGCTTGTTATTGTGAGTTTCTTTAATTAGGTTTTCATTAGTAGGTATGTACTTACTTGTAATGTCTGATTTTAACAGTTCGAAGAATAATGCAATCGATTCTATGAGTGATCCTGAACAATATCAGTCATTTACAGATTTCATAAAATCTGTGAGAAAACGACGATTTTCGAAAAGCTTAACCGATCCTAGAACCCAAATCTAATAAAAAAATGCTACCCATCTAAAATGTCGACCCTGTTTACTAAAAAATAATTTCTTATTTAACCCCATACTGAGGAAGAAATTTTTTGATCTGAAGACTCCACTAAACAAGAATCAAAACCATTCGTTGGTCCTTTTAAAAGAGAATTGCATCCATTAGTTACCCTATCTAACCAATGATAAGATAGGGCAACTTATTATTTTAATAATTATTTTATTATTGACGGGCCAGCTGGCGCAGTTGGTTAAGGTTCACCTTACGCGCCGCAGGTCGTGGGTTCGATTCCCATACAGGACATGCATTTGTGTGCATGAACATGTCTGTATGTCCTGAGTCTGGGTGTAATTATGTATATTAAGTATGTATTTACAAACAAAAAGTAGTATATGTATTATATCAGTTATCTGGTTTCCATAGTACAAGCTCTGCTTAGTTTGGGATCAGATGACCGTGTGTGAGGAATGTCCCAGGATATTTATTTTATTTATTTATTTAATAGCCAGTTTGCATCCAGTGTCTCCCAGTAGTCCCAGTTTTGCACAATTTGCCTATATGTCGCAGGTGGATGGTGATACAGACTCTCCTGAGGTCCAGGCGGAGTTCACGCGAGTGCTGCTTGAGGAGATGGAGAAGGCGGAACTCCTGGCAGCCATACCTGCAGAACCGGTGCACCAAGAATCTGGACCAGTTACTGGTATGCTTATGTTTTACAATTTTTTACCGACTTCAAAAAAAGGAGGAGGTTCTCAATTCGTTTTTTTCTTTTTCTTTTTATGTTAGTTTCCTCATAACTCCGTCATTTATTAAGCGATTTGGAAAATTCTTTTTTGAAGTGACAGTTCTCGTTTGGTCCCAATTGACATCAGATCAGGATTTGATTACTTCTCAGTGAAGGTACTTTGAAGTCGGTTTAAGTTTTTTGTAAAACTGTTTTCAATTATATAGGGAAGAAGATGGAATCTGGAGGGTCCAAATAATGAAAAGATATGCATAGCCATAAGTATAGTTCGCCAATTCAGTCGCTCTATGTATTGCTCGTCCTATCGTGGGTACTAAAACCTGACATACTTTTAATTAAATGAATATATTTAGGTAATTTTAAAGAAGTAACTTTTGATTCAATTAACGGCTTGGTACCTGCAATCTTCAGCGATTTTGTTCTCTACTACTATGATAGTAAATAGCACACGGACCGCCGTAAGCAGTTATTGTACCTAATTACCTATAAACGCTTATAACACCAAAACTTAACTACATAATAATATTTCTATTTCTGAGTTTTTACCTCGTTGCACTGTTTCTTGCAGATGTATCCTCAATGCAGCAGTTCGCGACGGCCATGTCGCGGATGGGCGGCGGAATGGCTAACGGATACACCAACGGGACAGTCCGCAACGGAACTGTGCCCAACGGAGCCCTCAGCAACGGGGGATTGACCAACGGGGGACTGACCAACGGGGGACTGGTTAATGGGTTCATTGGAGCCAATAATAAGGTTGGAGTCATTATACATATCTTATCTTTTATGTGAAGGGTTAGTCTATTAAAGAAAAAAATATTGCTATTACACTGTGATTATTATTGGCGCCCAACGTGGGGCGGAAATTTAATTTAATTTCTTTGGTTGGAAGTTTTTCAGCGTGAATATTTATTTATGAGAAATAAAACGATCTAGAAAAGATAATTAAAACATCCAACGAAAAAAATGATCATCGTATGAATACACCAATCACACCGCCATCTAGCGGCAGTTACTGAAACTTCGTCGGCTATACTAGCAATCATTTATAGCGCCAACAAGTATAGTAGCCTAAACATTCCTCCACCTTTTCAGATAAAACCAGCACTAAACAATGTGTCGAAGATCCCAACAGTGTCCCAGATGACACACGACGATGTCCGCAGACTCTACGATCAAAGTCACGGAGAGATAACAATGAACACACACATTTAAACCACCCTTAGTGCGGGGTTGTTAAACTCTTATTTTGGTGTACCTATTTGAGTATACTCTAATGTCCATCGGGTAACTCCGATATATCAGTAATAGGGATGATAAAAAAATAATAATTGTAATTAGTCCGTCAGTTAGATTATCAAAAAATATTAGACACGTATTTTTTGCTTTACCAAATCATTAAACCGATGATAAAGCGCAACTAAGTTCGGGAGTGGCGGCTCGTGACGTCACTTGTTACTAAAAAGTGTACCACACAGTGACGTCACGCGGAACTTCAACAAACCTCGTATTTTTATTTAATTAACAAAAGAAAAAATACGTGTCTAATATTTTTTGATAATATATATGACGGACTAAATAGATTTTTTCAGGAAAGTAAACGTCTCAAAATTGCAATTTCTTTAAAATGTGTGCTCGTCAAAAGCAAACATTCTATCCTGGTTTTTGTTTTGCTCTGAGGTACTCTTTACCTTAGCAGGTTTTTTTAAAACTTGTATTACTGGTGACATCGTGTTTGTCGAAGTTAACCGATGGACATTAGTGGTGATACTGTTGTTTACAAACTAACTATAATAATAATAACAATAATCTTTATTCACATTAATAAAATGAACATAATTAAAACGAAGTTCTGAGCTAGGTCTGAACCTGTGTTACAGAAACTAGTACAGTCGAGGACATAAATATGTATACACTTACTAAAATTCAACAACGGTTTCCTCTAAAACTACTGATTGAAATTATGAGATATTATGCAGGCAGAATCTTCTAACATATACTATTATGGTTTTTGTAATATTTTAACACTTGAATTTTAAAAATGCGAGAAAATCGCTTTTGAATTTCAAAAACTGTATACATATTTATGTCCTTGACTGTACCTTCTCCTATGCAATAGGATCAAGTTTAAAAAATATCTAATTATAATAACAAAACGTATCACGCACTTAAATGTGTGAGTGTGTGTGGGTGGGGGTGTGTATGTTGGGGTGTGGGTGTATGTGTGATTGATGAATAAGATTGTGAATTTCAGAAATACAAATCCATTAACATCTTTTCTACCTTTGGTTTCTACTAATTTAGTCTCATAAATATCTCCTTAAATCTGTCAAATATTCATTGTCATTTACGAGTAATTAGTCGAAGCCATAAACATTTTTTGGACGTGAAACAAGGTAAAGTAGTGCTTTACTCGATTTAATTTTACAGAACTAAATTCCTTATAGCCTCTTCTGATGTATATATATAGATATATCTTTCTTAATAACAGAGATAGAAACTAAATTTGTTAGTTTGTAAACAACAGAATCAGCACCATTCAGATTGTTCCTTACTAATTTCAAAGAAAGATGATATGGACTCTATGCGAGATAACGTGAAAAGTGCCGAATATGCTAATTTTAGTTTTATAAGTTAGTTTTAGTAATTATCATAAATGATACCTACGTTAAAAATACTGAAAACTGGGAAACAATTTTTATCATTAGGAGATTTTGAAATTTAATTAGAAATGTAATTTGAAATTGATTCGAGAAAGTAAAATAGTGTTGTTTTAATTAATTAGTAATATTTTTTGTGCAGTACTTGTTTTGATGGAATTACTCAGAACATTGCAGTTCCATGCTTTTTAGTCAATTAGGTGTTCAATACCTAATCGACTAAAAGAATAACTTGAATCGAAGAATTGTCGATTAGAAGAGCTGTATTAGTTTTACAATCCGTTTTTATTGGGATAAACTCGTAGAAGAAAAGTTAAAAATCAACCAAATATTTACTGAACATATATAAAAACATACAATAACATATAAAAATACACTGAACCACAAGCTAATTTCTGAACCGCTGACAACTTCAGTAGCTTCAAATTTCATAGATGCACTCCTACTGCCTTATTACATGAGACGGTCTAAGCCAAGTCTAGTAAAAAATAGGTTTTTTAAGATAACGACGCTTTTTATTATATATAAAGTGATGTATATATTTAAAAACAGGGTTTTGTTAGACTTGCTTTAAACCATCTCACGTAATGATTGGGCCTTAAATAAATAATTGGCTTTGATAAAGTTTTTTATGTCTGTCTGAAAAATATTCAAAGTAAGTAGTAACTAATATTAAAATAACACTATTTATTGTTATATAAAATATACACGATCCGTGTATAAAGAAATAAAGCATAATATTGCGCATAAAAAATATTATAAAAGAAGTAAGTAGGTACACACGGCTACAGATCAAGCTATACATTTCCAGTATAAGCTGATCTCGCATTGTATAGGATTTTCGTCCAATGGGAGGTCAGCTTATACTAGAAATGTATAGCTTGATCTGTAGCCGTGTGTACACTTTTTGGATTGATCAATAAACAAGGTTTAAGAAATAAAATTTTATAAAAAAATATCCTGTCCCTAAGATTAACGCACATAATATTATAAATGTTATAAGAAGTGCCTTAGCTTAAGAAATATTTTTAGAATTATTTAGTTCTTAAATTATATCATAAACGTATACGATTGAGAAGTAGGTAAGCTATTTAGTTTCATATTATTTTAAATAAATTAACACTTTATTGTGTACCTATTTAGCTAAGTGATATTGTACATTGATTTATTTGTCTACATTTTATTACTCTTCGGCTAGGATTGTTAACTTAAGCAATTAACAGATAAGAGTATATATTCGTTAATCACGAAACGGATCCGTTTACCGCGTAAAGATATTGTATGAGAAGGAATGAAAGAGTTGTAATAAAAGATTGATGAATATGTATTTGAGAGAAAGAAGAATTAGATATCATGGAATCGGTATTTTTTTCATTATCATAAGATTGGCTGCGATCCACGTCGAGCAGATGAATGAAGGTATCATCATCCTTGATTTTGAACGGACCCAAAAAAAGGGGGTAAAAAGCAACATTAATGCCAGTAAAATCGCCCTGATCAAGCGATGCGCGACTGAGAATGATTTGATCATACGAGTTGTACGAAACTGCTAACAGTTTAGTAATTTACTAATAATCGTATACGAGTAGGTAAATACTTTTATTCGTTTACTAATAGCTCGTGGCGCTACAGAAATGTACGATTTGATAGCGCGATAGCGCACATATATAGATAAAGCTAAAATGTATCTTAAATCGAGGATTACAGGTTCCAATTTTTTAACACCATCTACCTAATAATAATACCTAATAATTTTCGATTCGCTATCAGAAGAATTCTGAATAATTGTATGCTAAAATAAAACTCATCGCGAGGTATTACGATTATTTCATATGTAAAGTATATTTTTTTTTCAACTAAATTGGAATTATTTTATTAGTATCTATCACATCACTATTATATATTATATATTATTGTGATTAGTATCACAGTCGCGCATCGTTACTCGTAAGTTTTTTTAGCAGTGCTGTGGATTCAAAATATGTAACCACTGCATCGTTAGTTAAGCATTACATAAGTCAAAAACCCGACACGAAATGTACAAAAAAAAATATTATTATAATTTTAGCAGTACTGGCAACCAGGTTTCCAGTGATAAGGGACCCGAAATGCCAATAAAAAAAATAAAGCCCATATATTCTACACTCAATTTCTTATTTCGAGTACACTTAAGTTGGAGTTAGTAATCCTGCATTATTAGTTTTAGTGAACTAATTAGTTGTAAATTAGTCGATCACGTACCTAGTTAGTATATATCACAAATCAGGGGCCAACTTAGAGTTAGATACATAGATGAATTATATACATACTTAGTAATATATAGGTAGTCAATTTTCACAGATACATTACATACTTTATATATAATGCAGCACTATTATAGTTTAGTATGATTTTACTTTATATGTGATTCGATTCTAAGTTTTAGTAAATAGTAAAAAAGAACTCAGCCATTTTGTTTCAAATCTTTGAACTTAATAAAAGTACTTTTTCATTATTTCAGGAATCCATCAAGTTAATAATATATCTAGATTTTAATTTATGTTTTGTATTAAATGTTATTATGACTTATCATAAAACTTTTAACTTTTGTTTTTTGGGAGAAATAGCTCTCTAAAGTTACACTGTGACAGTTTCTGCTATAAACCTGTCTCAAGAATAGAATAGAATAAATTTATTTCAGAAAATACGGTACATCTGTTCATAAATAAAAAAGTGGCCGACGTATTCTACCATCACAGATGGTGTAGAAATATATTGTACTCACTGTATTTAGAGCAGATTTCAATAAAAGCAAAATGGCGGGTATTATTTTTTCCTTGATATGTCAACTACAAGAGATATTATTTTTTGGTTTGTAACATTTATTATTGTAAATTTTTGTAGCTATATTATTGTTAAATTTATGATTACGTAAGTATATTTTATAATTAAAAACACGTCAATTTAACTTAATTTAGTAATTAAACAAACACACTGTGTATGTTTGTAGCTATTCGTTTACAATTTCAAAATAAATCAGCACTCCTTTTATATGAACTGTGATTGTTTTACTATAATTAAAACTGCCCATGATATTTTTATTGTTTTGCAAAAAATGCTGCAAGTTCATAATATGTTTAGCGTTAGCCAAACAGCATTTAATCGACACATATCACAGCTGTTACAAAGTATATCAAAACAAACTGGCAAAACTCAGTTTCTAGGCTAGGGCGGGCTAGCACTTCCCGTTAGCAGCGCTGAAGCGCTCAGGTTTTCCGCCACAGAAAATTTTCCCGCGCTGTCAGAGGCCGATTATTGGCTCTTTGGCACAGTTTCCATGGCCTTGACCGAGCTCGCAACCGCAGTTGGTCCGCATTGCTAGCGGCGCACGGACGCGTCCCATTTTTACGTTATTAAGAAAACGCGCGCTGTTTTTGAATAAAAATGGTGAGTTCGATTTATGAAATTATTGGTTAGCATTACGAAACTTTTACCTACGTATTTTTCGAAAACTGTGACTATTTAATTGAGATACGCATATTTTGAGTAATTTAAGATTTTAAGAATTTCAGGCGTTTACGTTCGGGGTACGTTACGTCATGATTATTGTAATAATAGACTTGAAGAAAGTGTGACATAATAAGATGCGAGATAAAGTTATTGTATATCGCTATGAAAATAGCTAGTTGTAGTAAAATTACTGATACCTACACAATCTAGTTATGCATTATTATATTGCTTAGGTTAGGGTTATGTTTATTTATCATTGTGCTAACAGCTGGATTTGATAAAGTATATCAAGTAACGGTATTTATTGATAAAGAATTATTTAAATCTTTCTTAAGAAATTCGTGCCATATTTATCTGTTTTTTTTACTGACTATAAGCACAGTAGATATATCAAAATATCTACTGTGCTATAAGTCTAAATCGTAATAAAGCCGTGATTTCTGTCACCACCAATGAATCAAGGATTATTTTAAATGGATCTACAATTTGATGATCATAAAATAATTTGAACGTTGTAAAATCTGGATACCAATGTAGGATCCATGTTATAGGATTCATTTTATGGGATCTATGTTATAGGGTATTTTCTCTGGTTCTCCATTGAGACAGATTAGTATTCGAATTCTTTAACTGTGTAGGTCAATGCCTACCGTGTTTGATTATAATCTCACCATGGTAAATGATTATGTGGCCAAAGGTGGTCCTTTTTACCCGACTGACCCGGAAGGAGGGTTATGTTTTTCGAGTGTATGTATGTATGTATGTCTATTTCTTTGGCACGCTCTGCAGCATAAACGGCTTGACGGATTTAAGCATATGAGGTGTCGTAAAGTGTCGTTAGATTCGCCTAAACTGTGGGAGTGTCATAGGGTATATTATTTTTATATGGCGTCTACGGATAAGAAAATAGGGGAAAATATATAAATATATTACAATAAAAACACATACTTAGGTTGTTGGTTTGTCCCGACTGCATGCCCTTATAACATTCAAGTTATATTCCAAATTCTATAGATTAAAGAGCTTGTTTTTCTCTTTTCAGTTAATTTTTGTTTTACGCAGTCGGGTTTTTTGTTTCTTTTAATAATTTAATTTTTCCCTAGGTCATTTAAACTATTGGGCGATGTAAATACCGATCCATTTGATAAATATATAAAATGCATAGGTAATGTTTCTCTAAAGGAAAATTATATACAAACTACAACTATATTAACTCAGCTGGAATATTATAATGTCAATAATTTATTCAGTACTTGAGTGCGTCTTTAAAACAATCTGCTATGCATTTCTTAACGTTTATTTAGAATAAAACCTGTTCATCCTATCATAGAGCTCAGCAAATGGGCTAGATTTAATAAAACCTGTTACTAAATCCTATCATAGAGCTCAGCAAATGGGCTAGATTTAATAAAACCTGTTACTAAATCCTATCATCGAGCTCAGCAAATGGGCTAGATTTAATAAAACCTGTTACTAAATCCTATTATAGAGCTCAGCAAATGGGCTAGATTTAATAAAACCTGTTACTAAATCCTATCATAGAGCTCAGCAAATGGGCTAGATTTAATAAAACCTGTTACTAAATCCTATCATCGAGCTCAACAAATGGGCTAGATTTAATAAAACCTGTTACTAAATCCTATTATAGAGCTCAGCAAATGGGCTAGATTTAATAAAACCTGTTACTAAATCCTATCATCGAGCTCAGCAAATGGGCTAGATTTAATAAAACCTGTTACTTAATCCTATCATAGAGCTCAGCAAATGGGCTAGATTTTACATTACACAATGATATTTAGTCCGTCTTTTACATTATCAAAAAATATTTGCCACTTATTTTTCTTTTGTCAATTAAGCAAAAAAAATATGAAGACATCGTGTGGTGAAGTTACACCACTCCCAAACTTTGACTCGCTTTATCTTTTTACATTTTTAATGATCTATTAGTAAAGCAAAAAATACGTGTCCAATATTTTTTTATAATCTAACTGGTGGAGTTAATTAGATTTTTTATTTTTTATCTATATCTATGGAATCATCCCTATTCAAATTGTAAGATAATTTTTAAGGGTTACTTTTCAGACAAGTAAACAAGCATATCTACTCGACTCAAAACACAAAAGATATGACTCACGCGTTCTCGACCCAAATTATTATTTTTTCGACTTAGGCCTGCCTGGTAATCGATTGCAACACACGAAGCATAACTCCGCGTCACCGACCCTTCCCCCCTCCCCAATGAGCTCTGGCGACCTAACTCACGCGCAGGAACACAACATAAAGTTATTTGGCTGCTGTATTCTGTAAGGTGGACGTACTTCCCCAGTCGAGCTGCTCTTTGAGCAAATAAACGCTACGCTCTACCTCTCTTATATGCAACATAGTGTCAATTAAAAACGTCTCAGATGAATAGAACTAATAATATAAAGTGGTTATAATTGTAACAGAGCATTTATTTGACTCATCACTTTGGCATTAAATAACTTTTATGTATCCTTGGGGAATATCCTTGGCTTATGTACACTTCGGGGTTTTCAGGTTATTTTGAGCTGAGCTAAATAAATACGTGTGCCGTTTCGTGACAATCAGACTGTCAGAAATATCGACAAGACAACTGGAACAAGTTTATTTGTGTGCTTTTATTCGGCTATTTACGTCAACATCACGGCATAGTTTTATTTTAGCATGCGACTGCCGTGTCTTTCGTCTTTATTATAGTTTACGTTATCCAACTTTTATAGATTCTTTTTTTATCTGTGTATAGGCCTGTGTTTGACCGCAATCTCGCCATGGTAAGTGACGATGTAGCCGAAGGTGGTAAGCACACAAAGCCTAGATGGAACTGGCTCTCAAGCGCAGCTGTCAGAATACACCGATAGGTGCTTGGCGACAGATTTTCAACATTTTACAAAGTACTTACTACCGTTAAGTAGTACTCTGCTATGGTTTCCTCACGATACTTTCTTTCACCGAAATCTCAAGCTCATTGTAGGATTCGAACCCGGGACCATCGTATCGGTATCTGTCTAACTGAGAAATAATTATCATAAAGATATTTTAATTTTTACTGACGTTCATCGTCTTCTAACGGGATTAAAATACTCTATTTCTGCGCTCGTCTATAAACTAATCCGATGGGTCATGGTGAGCTGCTAAAGGGATTTAAATCTATTCCATTGGTAATTACACAAGCAGTTAACACGTTTATACATACAATCATCGATATATTATCTTCTGTCTCAAGACAACATCGTGAAAGTGGCCGCTTGGTAACTCAATAAAACAAAATTATGTCACTCATGAATGAATGTTCTACGTTCAAACGTGGACCTACTGAAGCTGAAATAGCGACATTATTTCTTCAGCCGTTTTTACAGCTGTCACCCTTATTCTAGGGTAATAAATATTATATTTATGCATACAATCCACCTATATCAATCCTACTATAAATAATGTATAAAGTAATAATTTATTAATAATAATATTATAATTGTGAAAATTTGTGAGTATATAAAGATGGTCGTACGCTTTCACGCAAAAAACTTTTTTTTACGCGGAACCCTTATTATTTTTCTAAAATAAATAAGCGTAAGTTACTCCTTATAAAATCAGCGATCTGCCAGTGAAAGTCCCGTCAACATCACTCCAGCCGTTTCGGAGATTAGCCGGGATAAACAGACAGACAAAAAAGTTTTTTTCGGTATAAGTACCTACAGTTCCTTTACGTGCATTTAGTAAAAAGCTGTTATTTTGACATTACAAAAAACACTTCAATTTTATTTCGTTGTCCATTACATACAAACAGTTAAACGCGACGAAAGACTGTCCTCTTTATAAAGTTACCCCCTTACTCATAAAGCGCTATTTAACTAATATATTGTTTAAATGGTCACGTAAATAATGTCACATTAGTTGACAATGACAATAAACTGACGTTATTTAAATGACCCTTTAAACATTATATTAGTTAAATAACGTTTTATGAGTAAGGGGGTAAGTAACTAAACATAATCTTCACTGTTAACTGCTTTCACTTGCCAATAATCACTCAAGATAACAAAAAGTAACTACCTACAAAACCAGTTATCCAGATAAGAAACTGCATTTAAAACGCGACCATAAGCTACTTAATTATCTAATCGGCATGTTTGTTTGACTGATTAAATCAGGTACAGTCGAGGACATAAATATGTATACAATTAGTAAAATTCAACAACGGTTTCCTCTTAAACTACTGACTGAAATTATGAGATATTATAAAGGCAGAATCTTCTAACATATACTATTATGATTTGTGTCATAGCTTAACACTTAAATGTTAAACTTGCGAGAAAATCGCTTTTGAATTTCAAAAAGTGTATACATATTTATGTCCTCGACTGTACACTTGACAAATATGTAATTTGTTTCCATATATACGTTTAATTTTATAGTATATCTAAGATAGTAAGTATCTAAAATGTTTGTTTGTATTATGAAGTGTAAAGGAAGCGCTCGTGGTGTGATAGCCGTTCTTAATCGATCGGCAAAAACTACCACCGTCGTGGTCGGTACCTGGATGGTTGACCGCCTAATGGTATTACAAATCGAAAGTTCCGGAAGGCAGGTAGTTTTATTAAGGAATGAGTTGTATGTATTAGTAAGTAAATGAGCGGTACGGTAAAGTAAAGCTAACAACCATCGCAATTCTGTGTGCTACGTACGGTAATCGCTCAGTAGGTTAGGTCAAAGACTACAGTATATACTTAGAGAGGTTAGGTAATATACTGTCCTTGCATTAAACGTGTTTTTTTGCAGTTTACTTCAAAAGGTAGCATAAAGTATCATAATATATACATATTTGAAATGGGCTATTTACAAGTTTTCATTTGATACCCATATTGTTATAATAACGAAATTTTGTTTTTAATACCCCCCCCTCTTTTCTTATTCGTAGACCCCATATAAAAATAATATACCCTATGACACTCCCACAGTTAGGACGAATCTAACGACACCTCATAGGTTAAAATCCATCGAGCCGTTTAGGCTGTAGAGCGTGCCAAAGAAATAGACATACATACATACACTCGAAAAACATAACCCTTCTTCCGGGTCAGTCGGGTAAAAACGGCTTGACCGATTCTTATGAAATTTTGTGTATAAGTATAGGTCTGAGAATAGGACGTAAACTATTTTTCATACCGGTAGGGTAGGGTAGGGTAGCACCACGCGAACGAAGTCGCGCCGGGCAGCTAATAGAATTATAAACTTCTTTCTAGTCCGGAACTAGTGTACGTACAAGTTTCCTCATTAGTGAGCGAATAGACTCATAAGTATTATACATATTATCTTTTCGCTAAAGCTTGAAGATGACCTCTAAGATATAATATGTTCCATACAATAATATCATTAACATAATTAACCGCAGAATGCCGATCATGTTTCAAATATCAAGATATCTAATACAGAGTATCAAGAATCGGCAGTAATATAATAAAGCTGAAGAGAGCGTAATAATTCAATGCGGAAGAGTTTCTTTTGTTTCTTTAAACGGGTTATAAACTCGGATCGGATTCGAAAAATTCTTTCACTAATAGGATTCTACATTATCAACAAGTATTATAGACAACTTTTTATTCCGGTAACGCGGGTGAAGCCGCGTTGAACAGCAAGTTTAGTCTACAACTAGAACTGGGCTATAAACAAGGTACGCAAATAAATAAGAAAATACATTTCAATGTTAACAGTTCAACCTTCAAGCCGTGTCGATGAACGCACTGGTCAGCAACGTCATCAACTCCATCTCTATAAAACTAATGCTCTTCTCCAAAATAATCCAGTGAGAAGTTGGCCATAGCCGACCATCCGCGCCCATGCCAGTTGGCACAAACCCCTGTTTATTTAGAGGCGACTCCTCTTCGGCAATATTTTCGGCTGTTCTCTGGTGTGGTTATGAAAACCTGGTCTCATGAGTATATCATTAAGTGCAAGTTGTATTATGCATTTGTGTTGGTGATCACATTTTGGGTTGAAGTGCGGAGATTTGACGCAAATGAATACATTTTTCAGGTATCTATTGCTATAGAATAATAAATTAGACGTACTATAGCGTCGGAGATGATTGTTTTATATACCTTTATATTTATTCTGTAGCTTATTATGTCTTATCGACTTCATTATAAGATGAAGTCTGTACTTATGATCAGATAAAACAGTTAGGGATTCTTCATACATTCTCTTGCATTTTAGTTAGTCTTCTTTAAAACAATCTCTATTTTCTACAGAAATAATAATATAGCCGAGAGCAACGTCAGTTCCGCTCATTACCAGCGACATTGTGTGTTCATCTGGCACGTCACACCACGGAAACTAGTGTCTGTAACGCTGAAAATAGATCACCTCGGATTTTATACATAATGTTGTGTTTCGACTGAAACTACCGAAAGAAGCGATTATTACTGCTATTAACATAATAAAATAAATAAATAAATATCCTTGGACGTTTTTCACACTCAGTCATCTGATCCTAAACTAAGTAGAGCTTGTAGTATAGAAACCAGTAGTGTAGTGTCATCACAATCATCATCAGCCTATAATGTCTCAGTGCTGAGCGCAGGCCTTTCACAAATGTGTGTGGGGGAATCACGGAAAAGAGATTTATATTGTTTTTCTCTGTGGGGGGAATGGGCAGATACTACACCACACGTGCCTACTGTTCTTTAATCTCTTCTTTCTCTATCTGTAATTTGATCACCTGCAATATTTTATTTATCGCTTTAAGCTCACGTCGAAATTGTTTTTGTTCTGAAGTCTGACGTCAGAGTGTATCTACAGACTGTTAGCCTTGTTTATTACCAAAATATCTTCACCATTTCTTCAATGACAACACACTTTTTATGTTTTTGTGTAGAGAAACACTTTGATCAGTGCCAGCAGTTATCTTTGCGTTTAGTCAATTTGGTATGTTTGTTTGAATTTTTTAATCAATCAGCCATTTCGGTTACGTAAGCTGGAGTAGGCTGAGTTTATTCTGGTGATAAAATAAGAATTATATATTATGCATACCAGAGAAAGAAGTTCTCTCACAAAGTCCTATGGCAAAGCAGTAGGTAGGTATACCATGCACTATATCGAGTTACTTACGTCCCCGATTGTTGCCGTAGAGTCGCGTACTCCATCTAGAAAACCTGGAATATGGCGCAAAGAGTACCAATAAGTTTCGCTTCTAAGCTAAGTCTGAAAAAGTAAAGGGGTATTATAGGTGCCGATTCTGTTGTAAATCGCACTAAACTAATTTTAGTCACATCTCATCTCTTTCTTACAAACATTATTAAAAAAGGATAGAACATATTTAAAGCTATCGAATTAATCTTTGCCGTCTAATTTTGCGTGTATTTAGGCGTAACCGCGATAGATGGCGACTAAATTCATATTGCAAACAAGCATTGGACTAATTTGACAGGACTAAATTTCTTACATCCTTTTCTTATGTTCTTTGTTAGAAAGAGACATAGTGAGATTAAAATTAGTTTAGTTGTAAACAACAGAATCAGGGCCATAGACCGATTTGAACTGGAAACTATTCCATTCTTCGGAATTAAGGCACGTAAAGCCATTTTGGTCCCTGTTATCATTTAGATAGTCTTTAAGCTAGTTGGAGGCATTCTAGGCGGTTTGAAAACTCCAACAGTAGGTTGACCACTAGCCTATCTCGCACCGATCCGCAGTGGGCACGCGTGGTGGAGTATTTGCCCATTCCCTGTCTCACTCTCATTTGTGAAAGGAGGCCGCTCAGCAGTGGGACATTATAAGCTAATGATGATGATGAATATAAGCTTTAACTATAATATGCTGAAAATAAGAAGAAAAAAAGAAAGAAATACGCTATATTACAAAAAAAAACATAATAATTTCAGTGAGAGACTGATGCCTGAGATAGGTTTTTACAAACCTGAATTACAGGTCACCAGAAAGCTATATATGGTATATTCGATCATAATAGCGACAATTAAACTCCAGTAAATAAACTACCCCCTTACTCATAAAGCGCAATTTAACTAATATGCTGATTAAATGGTCACGTCAATAATGTCACATTATTTGACAATGACAATAGAGTGACGTTATTTACGTGACCCTTTAAACAGTATATTAGTTAAATAACGTTTTATGAGTAAGGGGGTTAATCTTTAACTAATGAATAAATCAATTCATTCGCTCAGGCATCCATAAAATAGGTTAATAAAAATGTCCATAATAAAACTTCAGTAGTTTCAGGGCTGTATTGATCGCTAATTTCAGTGGAGCCCGATCATCAATTATTCAATTGAAGGCTTTTATTACTGTTTACTTGAACAGTAAATGTACAATATATTGTAGAAGGTATGCTATTACTTGTACGTAGTATTTATATACTCTGAGCTATTACTATGAAAGAAGGGGTTTATACTCTTGAGAGTATTTGACGAGCCAGCTGGCGTGGTTGGTTAAGACTGGTTAAGAAAGCCTATCCTATCGCGCCGCAGGTCGTGGGTTCGATTCCCACACAGGACATGCATTTGTGTGCATGAACATGTCTGTATGTCCTGAGTCTGGGTGTAATTATGTATATTAAGTATGTATTTACAAACAAAAAGTAGTATATGTATTATATCAGTTATCTGGTTTCCATAGTACAAGCTCTGCTTAGTTTGGGACCAGATGACCGTGTGTGAGGAATGTCCCAGGATATTTATTTATTATTATTATTTCCAACTTTTTCGACAAATTCAAGGTATATTGGTAGATACATACCCTAAACCATTATTTCAAAACTACATGAACTGCTCTGATAAATTATATAGTATAAAAGTGGAATCTGATAGACACCACGTCGATAGAAAAGACAAAGCTTCGTGTGCATTACTTAGGTTAGTCACATTATTACTTGGCGTCGGCGAGATTGTGGCCACACAAACCTACATGAATAAAAGTATTTGTCCTGATTGACAGACAACGTACACCTCAAACCGCTGGATGTAGAGACTTGATTTTTGAAACAAACATTAGATAGGATTTCGTAAAATTCGCTCCTCATGCCGTTCAAAAAAGGGATGAAATACGCTGACCCCCTTACTCATAAAACGTTATTTAACTAATATACTGTTTAAAGGGTCACGTAAATAACGTCACTCTATTGTCATTGTCAAATAATGTGACATTATTTACGTGACCATTTAATCAGTATATTAGTTAAATAGCGCTTTATGAGTAAGGGGGTGAATGTATAAGAATACTTGGGCGAAAAACTAGTGTATAAAAAAAATACATAAATAATAAATAATAATAACGTCACATCTCTTTCTTACAAACATGATTGAAAAAGGATAAAACATTTTTAAAGCCATCAAATTAGTCTTTGCGCTATTTGCGGGTAAATAGACGTAACCAATTTCCATAGCGACTTAATTTAGGTTTTTTTATTTATGAACTAATTTGACGGTACAAAATTTCTTACATCCTTTTCTTATGTTCGTTGTTAGAACGAGATATAGTGAGGCTAAATTAGTTTAGTTGTAAACAACAGAATCAGTACCAGTTAATTTCTAGTATGGAAGCGAATGACGATCATTCAGAGACATTTCATCACAAAACACCTCAATTTCAGGCACCAATCGACACGAGTAAGAAGCCAATCGTCTGGGTGCTCGGCGGTCCAGGGTCTGGCAAGGGAACGCAATGCGAGAAAATCATTGCCAAGTATGGCTTCACTCACCTGTCGACGGGAGACCTGCTCAGGGCGGAGGTGAAGAGTGGCTCCGACAGGGCGAAGAGCCTCACCGCTATCATGGAGCGGGGTAAGTCAATTTATCCTTACATATTATAAAACAAAGTGGGGGACCGCGTCTGTCAGTCTGATGTGATAAACTCAAAAACTACCGTACGCATTTTAATTCGGTCACAGAATAATTAATAGTACAACAGAAGTATAACTTTCTGATAGCAAACATGCGAGTTTAAACCTAGTTACAAGGTTGGTTACGTTCACAATATATTGGATAAATGATAATATATTTGATAATAATATAAATGGATGGAGTGAATCATGACGAAGGTTTAAGTATACAATTCATCAAGATTTTGTATATTTTTTTTTATTTTTTTTATAATAATAATAATAATCTTTATTTGATAAAGCTTAACCTATACTAAAAATAATTGTAATGACACAAATAGATGTTGGTTGAGTACATTATAAAAGTTTCAGCTGAGTCTACACTAGGCAGGCCTGTGTTGTAGACATCAGCTCGTTCCTCCGTGGTACAAGTAAGCTCATACAATGATACAATACACATTACAATGGCTGAAATATGACAATAATTGTTGATGTCTGAAATAATCATGCAGCGCGGATACAACTACTCTGCTGCGAAGCCGGGGCGGATCGCAAGTATACAGTATATTTCACGGGCCATAACTTTTTGTGTTCGATTCCCACGAAGAATAAACATTTTTGAGCATGAAAATGTTTATTGCGGCTTTCTCATGATGGTTGTTGCGAACTTGAAGAGAGTGGTGATCAATAACATAGAAAGTTTCCTATCTGAGACACTTAAGGACTTAACAGCAATTCAACATACTGATGTCTTTTATCGCAGGTTTATGTCAGGCTTAGATGAATCGTAATCTCATCACTTCGAAATCCATTCAACATTATCAGGTAGCTTATTAATTTTAATAGAAGCCTCAAATGTTCTATATTTCAAATTCCAGGTGAACTAGTCCCAAATGAAGTAGTGCTGGACCTGCTGAAAGAGGCGATAGTGGCCCGAGCGGAGGCCTCCAAGGGCTTCCTCATCGACGGGTACCCGCGCGAGAAGTCACAGGGTATCGCCTTTGAGAGCGCTATTGCTCCTGTCAATGTAAGTTGCCTTTATCATCAGCACTTGCTGTTCCTGGACATTTTTTACATCCATTCAGTAACCACAAGATATTCCGTCGATAATCAACCGCAAAGCATTCCACAGGTGGACTATATAGTCAAAAATTACCAAGTTCCTTTAAAAATACATCAACAGCTGGGGGAGACTGTCAGTTTCTTTATAGGCTACCAAGTGATATTGGCATCATGACAGGAGAAAAGAAGATTCATAAAAAATACCTTGCTGAGTTTCGGCCGTCTTTCGTACCGGTTCATAAGTGCTTTGTTTTGAGTGGGATTTTGGTCAAAGGAGGCCAGGATTTTGATTGTGACATGTTATATCATCATCATCATCATCATCATCAGCCTATAATGTCCCACTGCTGAGCACAGGCCTCCTTTCACAAATGAGGGTGAAAGGGAATGGGCAGAGACTCCACCACGCGTGCCCACTGCGGATTAGTGGAGGTAGGCTAGTGGTCAACCTACTGTTAGAATTTTTCAAGCCGCCTAGGAGGCATCCAACTAGCTTAACGACTATCACAATTAAGTGATAACCGGGACCAACGGCTTTACGTGCCTTCCGAAGCACGGAAACGCTCGATATGAAATACCACTAGACGGTCACCCATCCAGGTAACGACCATGACAGACGTAGCTTAACTTTGCCGATCGATTAATAACGGCTAATCATGCTACACCACGAGCGCTTTATGTCACATACCTCGGTATAAAAGAGAGGTAGCTCATGGAATCCGTGTCCCCAGGTGATTCTGTACTTCGAGGCGTCATCAGAAACGCTGACGAAGCGTCTGCTGGGGCGCGCGGAGAGCTCGGGCCGCGCGGACGACAACGAGGCCACCATAAAGTTACGCCTCAACACCTTCCTCCAGAACAACGACCTGGTACTCGCGCAGTACCCTGACAAACTTAGCAGGGTAAGTCAGTTGACAAAACCTTTTTCTTGCATGGAGAAATCATTACAGGATACTCATCGAATAATAAAAGAAATACAATTATGGGGTCTGATTGGTTAAGTCAAGGTCACATGCGCTATGATTGGCCAAGTCAACACACGATACATTGATTGGCCCTTACTGTTCAAAAGCACTTATCTCCTCGATGACGACAGTCAACCAACTGAGGGGATCTGCAAGGTTTCACCGGACTCGTACCGGCTACCCAAGGTGGTCACCATCTGTGCTGCAGAGAGAGGATCGAGGCTCTAGGTTCATAACGTGTACAAAATCCCCCTCCAAGCCAAGATAGCCCGACCCGAGGAATTGTGTTACCTTATTAAATGGGTTCACCCTGTTTTCCCCATATTTGTAATATTATATGAATAAATACTGAAGTCACTTTCTACACGTTTCTTTATTTTTAACCGACTTCAAAAAAAGGAGGAGGTTCTCAAATCGGTTGTATGTTTTTTTTTTTTTTTATGTTTGTTACCTCATAACTCCGCCATTTATTAACCGATTTGGAAAATTCTTTTTTTGACTGGAAGGGTACATTTCCCGTTTGGTCCCATTGTCATCAGATCAGGATTTGATTACTTCTTAGTGTACTTTGAAGTCGGTTTAAGTTTTTTGTAAAACAGTCCAATTATTTTAGTTAGTGATTCTAAACACGTGAGTTGTTTGGCCTATACAATGATTCATAAATACGTAAGTCACCCGCTGTAGGCGACACCTCTACGAAATGTAGCTAACTTGCTACGAAACCGTAGCAAGCGTAGCTAATCTATATTTGTACTATTATATCAAAACCGCCGTTATTGCAATGTTAATTATGTTCATTTCAGATAAACGCTGAACAGTCAGTGGAGGCGATATTCGGCGAGGTGCAGAAGGTCCTGGACCCGCTGGTAGCCTAACTGCTAACTCCACAACGCAATCTGTACATATTACTGATACTTTAATTTTAATGGCTCAATGATTAAATGTTTTTATTTAATTTAAGTGTTTTACTATAACCATACTTATTTTGCGACACCCTCAGGATTGGCAAGGATGGCCACCATGCGTTGGCCCTATTCTATGCTGAGAGCAAAGAAATTGGAATCCTTATTCTATGGCTGAGAGCCACATGATACTCTAAAGCGCGCTCCATAAGTTTCTGAAGTCTGTTACTATATTCTCGAGGGTTTTGGCCAAATAACAAATATAAATATAAATTATCGGTCTTTGTTTCTAAATTCATAATGGTTGTTAGGCGGCTGAACGAGAGCACCTAGAGTAGATTGTTTTGCTTTCAAAACTCGTTGCTAATCTGTCATCAAATATCAGATTTGATCTGTGGATTTGATCCATTCTATCTGTTTGCTTATTTTCTCATAAAAACTTGTAACCCTGATCTCTCTATTTTATGTCCACATACAGCAAATGCCACGCCACTGTTTGGACAACCCAGAAAATTTTTGCGCGGGCTTGCGGCAAGCCGCGCGCGTCTTTCGCTGTGTCTGGGCACACCATTAGAAAACCACAGCTAGTGAAAAAGCCATCGAATGAACCATAGATTACTCAATTAATAGCTTACGCCACTGTCACTGCAATTTACGTATAAAATAAAATCAAAAAATTCACTGAACAAGCACCTAATCAATTACAATGTATAAACATAATTGAAATAGCCATTTTTCACTGATGGAGCCAAAAATCTGCCCAAACTGTGACGAGCCCGTCATCGCCAAAATACCCCCTTGCCCTCTGCAATGTAGATCATCACGGTGCAAGTCTTATCAAAACAAGGTACCTACACCCATGAACCAGCTCAATACTTAAATCCAGTAGTTAAGACTCCGGGGTTTAAATCCTTTCACATTTTAATCAGCATGTCAGTTTGAGGCAAGCGCTACTATTTTAATTGTCAGACTTAGCTATGATAACAATCACTCTATGGTAGGTGCTGATGAGGTTACAGGTGGTAAGTACACAAAGCCTAAGAGGGAACTAGTTCTCAGGTGCATCAATCAGATCGCACTGGTTGATGCTTGGCGACAAATTTTCTATTTGAGGGTAGAGCCAGCTAGGCGGGTAGTAGAAGCTACCGCGATATGATTTCCTCATGATAATTTCAGTCACCGAAAGCTGAAAAGGAATCGAAGCAAAGAAAAAAACAAGAATGTTTAATTATTTTTGGTATTATCATATCGTTGCTTAGCAGAGCATAACTTTATATCTCCCCACCATTGGTATATGGTAAAATTTCAGTCAATTATCGATACAAGCAAGAAACCGATCATATGGGTGCTCGGCGGTCCAGGGTGTGGCAAGGGAACGCAATGCGAGAGGATCATCGCCAAGTATGGCTTCACTCACCTGTCGACGGGAGATCTGCTCAGGGCGGAGGTAAAGAGCGGTTCAGATCGAGCTAAGTGCCTAACCTCGGCTATGGAGCGGGGTGAGTTAGAGAGTTGAGAAGACTATGCAAGCTGCAGATAATTAAAGTTACAAATCACCTTGAGATACCGAAAATGGTCTCGTATTGTGCAATTTCAAAGGAACTTTCTACTGCGGACACATAGGTTCTGGCATGAGCTTCACACCACGATTTTCAAAAGGGAGTACAGAATAGGGTTCTTTAAAAAGTGTGTGTAGAGATTTTTGCAGGGTCGATAACGCGAAAGTGATCGAGTATACCACCTTGTTCTAGTGTGGTTGGGCAGAATCCACACACCTTCAAAGCTTTTCTCATGATTTCCAGTGGTATCTTAATAAATATGTATATCTGGAAGTGCAGGTGAACTGGTCTCCAATGAGGTAGTATTGGACCTGCTGAAAGAGGCGATAGAGGCCCTTGCTGAGTGTTCCAAGGGCTTCCTCATCGACGGATACCCACGTGAAAAGTCACAGGGCATCGCCTTTGAGAGTGCTATTGCTCCTGTCAGTGTAAGTTAGGTGTTACTTTTTAATCACTACAATTGCTTAATATAAAAGAATACGCCGTTTTAATGTGGTAGGTGGTTTTTTTATACTACTAATGTGGCAATAAAGCATACGGCCCGCCTGATGGTAAGCAGTTACCGTAGTCTATGGACGCTTGCAACACCAGGGGAATCACTCGCGCGTTGCCGACCCTGAAGAAATCTCTTCACACCCCGTGTCCTGTCAAGTGTGGTAAACGCACTACCTACAGTATAGTTAGAATCACGGAAAAGAGAATACTTGGTTTCTATACGATGTTTCCTTTCACTGAAAGCTCAAATCCAAGCCTACGTCCTTATATCTGGGTATTCTACGTCACTACTATTGACCTATCATCGAATTAGACAGATTTGGAGATCAGTATTCTGTCGATTTATCGAAGATATTATGTGGAATTTTCATTACTTGACTTGAACCCATTGGAAGTGAGTGGTTTTCTGCTTCAAACAAAGAAAGATCTTCAGCCTGGGTGGCGTCATCGTGCAAATGTAAGAATTTACGTTTGAAAAGCAAAACCTAGCAAAGTCTTCTATTGTCACCAGGCGATACTGTACTTCGAGGCGTCATCAGAAACGCTGACGAAGCGTCTGCTGGGGCGCGCGGAGAGCTCGGGCCGCGCGGACGACAACGAGGCCACCATCAAGCTACGCCTCAACACCTTCTTCAAAAACAACGAACAGGTGCTCGCGCAGTACCCCAACAAATTATGCAGGGTGACTATTGTAGTAAATTGTGTTATTTTTCAAAATCCTCACAGGCCCCATCCACTCTTAAACTAACTCTTAAGGGCTATCATACCAAACACCCGGGATACTACAAAGTATCGTGTTATGATTTGTCCACGATATTTTTCATCACCAAAAGCTCAAGTGCATTATAGGATTCGACGTCACTACCACAAATCTATCATCACCTTAGATTTCCGGAGATTGAGAATTAAGGGGGCCCTTCATGGCCAACGCAACTTCAACGCAAGCGTAGCCTAAAAGCTTGTACTTTCATCCAACGTAATGTTTGACTGCGAAAAAAGAGAGACACCATCAGAGCCATCGGATATCAGTTGGTAAATTCCGCTGATCACTCGCGGCCGCTTCGCTAGGTCGTCATTCATGATTTCGCATATCATAAAACTTGTTCCAGGCCCATACTTCCTGTGATGTAATCTTACAAGTTTGTGAAAAAAAAGTTAGTTATTTAGAATCTCCAATAAATTTGCAAGCATTGTTTAGAGCCGTTTTCTTTACAATTTATAGGTACATTAGATATGGCCAAAGTTCAGGTACAATTTTGTTTTTCGGAGGCTTTTACTGAATTTGTTTCACACTTTTTTTTATTTTCGCCTAGTTATACTGCTAGATATAGTTCACAAGATACCAATTTGTTTAAAACATCTAACGAAAAGTGTTTAAAAACGCCATCATAAGTACAGAGCTTTTGTATGAAAAGTATGGTTTGCTGACTGCTCTTAACGTTAATAAACGCATACTATCGCGTTTGAGTTAAATATAAATTAGTATGGGACAAATTAGTACCTACCATGAGTATTCCGCTAGAGGTAATGTCGAAACGCAAACGCGTTGTTACTTACGTCAATTCTTACACACTCGGGGTACCGCTACGAGTTGCTACGACTCGTAGCAATTATGAAGTTCGTGTATGAATTGTATTTAGAATCGCATTCCGTAGCGCTTATTCCAGTTGCAGGCAACATAGCTTCTATTTATATGTACATTATGTTTATTTCAGATAAACGCAGAACAGACAGTGGACGCGATATTCGGTGAGGTGCAGAAGGTCATAGACAGATTGAAATATAACAAGTAGCTATCTGAAGGCATCTAGCCTTATTTTGATATAATATTGATATTTTAAAATAAAAATCACTTTACATATTTTATCTAACTTGATAGTTTTCATGGTCAAAATATATACTGTTATCAATAAAATAAAGTTAGTCTCACAATATTGCCTTTTAATTATGTATTTAATTATACATGCGTGATTTGATTGACAAGGTGTTCTTATCGACCGCAGTATCCCGTTAGGTGGCTTATCTCGCACTGCCTGCCAAGACGCGGGCGCACCCCGCGGCCCACTCTTCCCCTGGTGACGTCACCACCGGCAGCCCTGCGTAGCCAGTCGCTAACACGGCCATACTGACGACATCTTCGTCCTCGAAGTACAAAGTTGATTCTGAAACTGTATAACTGTACCTATGAGGGGATTATGACCCTCATACGCCTGCCTGACTTTTAGTCAGAGTTCTGCCGGCCAATTCCTAATATTTTCGAAAGTGACCGTCACTCTATGAGTGCTGCCGTTGGGTCTAGTTCCCAACACTTCAAAACAGTAATTTTACCACTTTGCATGGAATACTCCGGAATCACCCTTTTAACTTCTTGTACCCGGGATTCCCTTTGCTGATATGTATCAAAACTACATCGCCAACATTGTAATTTTAATATATCTTTTGGCGTTGAAACATATCATCTGCCGCTTTTGGTCTTCATCCATAAGCTCTCGTGCTTTTGCACGCGTGACTCTCAGGTCCAGCCTCTCACCAGCCTGCGTGAGATTAATTAACTATTAGTGCTTCATACAGCGCCGTTGGTTTGTACCCAAACAATAACTCATTTGGAGTTCTACCAGTGACTTTGTTCACTGCGTTAGTTATTAACTAATAGTGCTTCACACAGCGCCATTGGTTTGCAGCCAAACAATAACTCATTTGGAGTTCTACCAGTGACTTTGTTCACTGCCTTATTAAGCGCCTGCTGTGTGGCAGCCAGAACCTCACACCAGTTCTCTTCAGGCTCATCTCTGAAAATAGCGTTCAACGTATTTAATATCGTCCTGTTGAGACGCTCTACCTGCCCATTAGCTCTCGGCAGATTCAGGGAATTTATCACCCATTTTATACCATGTTCGTTGCAGAAAGCCTTCATGGCTCTTGAGTCTTGACGTAAATACCGTCCCACGGGTCACAAACGAGCCTCCTTGGTACACCAAACAAATATGCCATAGCTTTTAGTTCCTTCAAAACACCTTTAGTACTCGTTTCAGCCAACGCTTCCAAGAAGCAGTATTTTGTAAAACCATCTTGTAGAGCAATGACGTATTGGTATCCTTCTTTACTCTTCACGAACGGACCAAGATGATCTGCATGTACTAATGCAAATGGATTTGGTATCGGGTCCAACAGCCCTGGCTTCCGACCAGTGTCACTCTTGCCAATTAGGCATTTACAACCAATTCCGGACATACTTTGTTACAACCTTCCTCATCCGGGGAAACCAATTTTTATCCCGGATGGCAGCCATACTTTGTTACAACCTTCTTCATCCGAGGATACCAATATTTATCCCGGATGGCAGCCATACTTTGTTACAACCTTCTTCATCCGGGGATACCAATATTTCCCGGATGGCAGCCAGTGTCCTGTCGACACCTTGATGTCCGCTTTCATCATGCATAATTTCTAGGAACCAACATCTTGCATTTCGTGGTACCACCCATTTGGATCCTGCCTTTGTCTTTCTGTAAAGATGTCCCTCCTTAATCTCATAATCAGTGAAATATTGTTCTCTATCTCCTTCCTGGACATCTTCTTTCAGAATACAAATAATTATTGATATTTCTTCATCTACCATCTGACATTCAAGTAAATTTTCAGCTGTTGTGAATTCATATGTCAGACAAACTGGATTGCGGCTCAAATTATAAACATGAGCAACTCGTTTTCCTGGTCGATATTCAATTTCAAAGTTATAATCCTGCAGATATATCCACCATCGAGCCACCCATGGATTTATCTCCTTTTCAGCCATTGTAGCCCTGACAGTATTACACTCAGTTACCAATTTGGATCGAATCCTAATCAAATACACTCGAAAATACTTAAGTGCTTGCACAACTGCTAGAGTCTCTAAATCATACGAATGATATCTGGATTCATCCGATGATGTGCGCCGGCTATAGTAAGCAACCGGATGTAGTTTTCCATCCTCATCCTTTTGCAGCAGTATTGCCCCTAGTCTAACACTCGAAGCATCAATGTGAACTTCAGTCTCAGCTTCAGTGTCATAAATCTTATTTTGTTCACTGTAATCAATGCAGAAAAGATCTTCCCCATTTTTTTATTCATTACCAATTCATTTCCAATGCTTCTGCATTGGACTTCCATACGTATTTTCTTCACAATTTCCCTCTATCCGCGAGGTCTTGTGAATATTGCATCATCAGTCAAGAGTTTTATAGAAAATTGATATTTATTAGAACAACCAATATCTTTCAAGGATGTAGAGACACGGTCCCAATACTAAAACATTCGTTTTTTTTAATCTAATTGTCCATCTTTGGATAGAGAACCAGTTTCTATATCACATAATTGTACCGCTGCGCAGTTGTGACTGATGTTACCAGATCCTTCGAATCTAATGTTGACAACATCCATATTAGCAACTATTTGGACACCTGGATGTTCTAATATATCGCGGCCCACCAACAAATCCACTGGTATATCGTGATAGCTCATGATCAAAGGGTTGATATCTACAACAACACCGTCACTACTTAGTCTGCATGATGTCTGGCCAACAGCTGCCACAATACTTCCTTTAATTACACTCATCAAAGCTGTGGTTGAATTTGAGTGTAAACCAAGGTTTTGTGCAATGTCTTGTTGTATTAAAGTAACCAAACTTCCCTTATAAATTATAGCTTTTTGTTTATATAGCAAGTAGTGAACATCCTTACTAATTTATCAGAGCATTAGTTGACGGGTTTTAATTTCTTGAAGCAATTATCAACAGTGTGCCCGTAACGGTGACAATGCTCACATTGTACCGACCCTTTGTTTATGTTATTAGACTTATAAATCCCGGCCCCATCGCCTCTAGATGTAATGACCTTGCCCGTAATATTTTGTTTCGACTTACATTCGAATCGTCGATGGCCCGGCTTCCCGCACTTGAAACAAGTGCCTTTTGTTTCTTCGAAGCGTCGTCGCGACGAATGAGATTTGTTGATAAGCAGTAGAGAGTTATCAATATGGGTACGATTACGTGTTTCGCTCATTGATCGTCGTGACATTTGTGTTACCATATCTTGCATAGTTTCACAACCTTCCAATACAATACTGATATTCTTGTCTACTATACCACCAAGCATTATGTCCATCTGCTGGCGTTCGGTCAGTTTTACACCAAGACGTTTAATTTTGGCGGACATTCGACCAGCATAGAGTACCAAAGATTTCGCTTGATTACTTTTAAATTTAATTATATCCTCCATAGTACTAAACAGATTAGCTTCCCTTCGCCCTCCAGAGCCTGAGTTGTACGGTATAATTTTCTCCGCTCACTCCAATTACAGGCAGAAGCGATGTCCTCGACCTGCTGAAGCCATTCCTTCACATAACTGCCCTCCATGCTGGGATCGAAACCCGGAACAGAGCCTAGTTCTGGCGTTCTGGATCTCCTGCGCCGCACTTTCCTTGGAGGAGTGTAACTTGACGATGATTCCGACTCGGACGTTTCACGACTACGGGATGGTCGCGACATTGTCTATTAGTGTCTATTATCACTTTCACTTTACACAATTAGTTCACTTCGGAAACAGTTTATGGATATGTATCCCACCGCTGTGTTATCAATAAAATAAAGTTAGTCTCACAATATTGCCTTTTAATTATGTATTTAATTATACATGCGTGATTTGATTGACAAGGTGTTCTTATCGACCGCAGTATCCCGTTAGGTGGCTTATCTCGCACTGCCTGCCAAGACGCGGGCGCACCCCGCGGCCCACTCTTCCCCTGGTGACGTCACCACCGGCAGCCCTGCGTAGCCAGTCGCTAACAATACCTACCTACATTTCTTGACCAACAGTCACTCGCATATGAGTGGTAAGCTCATTTGTATGTAATATACTTAATACAAAAAAAATTGATATGAAAGAGGCATTAAATAATCAATTCAATTTATTATTGATCAGTTTTAACGAAAAGTTACATCTTATACTACTGGAAGTAAAAATCATTGGCTTAATTTCTAAAAATAGAACTTAAAAGAAAATATCTCGCTTACGACGACAAATAACTGCTAAAATTAAACAATAGTAAATAAATCGGCAATTAGCAACATTCTGTATGTTATACATGCTTTTATATACCTACAATACAAACGTAGTACGAAAAGTAAATAACTCAATTTTTGAAAATTTCACTATTCTTTTATATGTGCTCACTGCACTGAGATAGCCGACAATCTGCATTATTTTTGCCCTTTAGGGTTTTTATTCATGAGTTGCAGATATTCAATTGATTTTAGAACAGTATTCTTATGACTTAATTTTATGTACCTAGTGATTTAAGCTGATAGTCCAACCCTTGCAAGCGCTCTTGTAACGTGAATCTACATGTATTACCTATTACTAAAGATTTTAAACTTAATATAATCTTGCCTATGATCAAAGCGAGTTTAAACTTAATAGTGCTTTGTGATTGCTCCAGAAAAATTAGAATTAATTTAAAAACAAGGAAGAATGACTAAAGACTAAAGAGGCAAGATTGCCTTTTCTTGCTCCTTTTCCCTTTGACGGACTGCCACCGCGGTTTCCACCAGGAGGTACAGGCATTTGAACTTATCCTGGTCTCCAGTCTCTGTTCTAGGGCGCGGCAACACCTGAGTCACTCATAACTTTTAATCATATAATGGTAGTAAAATTCATAGTTTTTGGTCTTTTGAAGATTCCCTGTCAGGTGATGCCGGCATTAAAACAACTATTCCTAATGATCTACAAACTAAAAGAAAAGATCCCAGTTTCGTTTAAATGTTTATTTTTAAAACTGAACAGAACATTATTATGAACAAAAATAATAGCTAACATATTAATAGTACACCACTTAAACGAAGCTATCTAATATAAACAGTAGAAGTTGATTTCACTACAAAATAGTGTTTTAACACCGACGTCGCCTTACTTTGAACAAATGTGGAAATTATTTACATTATAGTATTAAATATCGTTTCGCAATTTTTGTTAGTAAACCAATATAAAGGCATTACCAGATGACCGAACGCGGTGCGGCGAACAGAGACACCGCTATACGCCGAAAAGGGAAAGTAATACAGCTAGGTATCACATTCTCTTTTTAACGTATGGCACTGTCTTCCTCTTGGTTGGTCGTCTGCTAATGCTATAATGTATCATTCAAAATTTATTGTCAAGGTTTTTGATTCGTCAAGAATAGGTACTGTAATCTTCTCTACTCTCTCGGCAAATGTAGAATAGAAGGGTTCTAAGTATGACACCACATGTCGGTGGTTGCGACTTCCAGCTCGACGGCGACGGGGGGCGGCGGCGGCGGCTGCGGGGGGGGGCTCACCTGCATGCGGCGCGGCCGCAGCGGCTGCGGGAACTGTGCCAGCTGCGGCAAGTGCGCCAGCTGCGGGTGCGGGTGCGAGTGCGGCTGCGGCAAGTGCGAGTGAGACAGCTGCGAGGGCATCGCCAACCACGTGTTGTCTGTCGTCGACACCACCGTGTGCTCTATGTTTTCCGATGTCGTCACTGTTACTACCGATGCCGTTCTGTTGGGGATAGCGGAAAATGTTTTTTTTTTTTAGGTTTTGTAATGTGCTCCCCGCCGTGGTTGTCCCAAGATGTGAAGAATTTTGTGCTGGGATGGCATGGCGACGAGTGAGTGTTACTCTATGTGTTGCGTTTATAGGTTGCGATAGACGCAAGCATCAGGCGGGCCGTATGCTTGTTTTCTACCTTGGTTGCATAAACAATCCAAGAGGAAGTCATGATTTGAATCTTCCAACCCAATTTATCTTAGCAGGTTCTACGGAGGAATTGCAAAAATACCTACGGTCAGAATAAGGATAGCAATTTTAATGTTCAGAATATCCGTAAATTTGCTAGATTGTCCTTACGATGTGGATCGACTGAAACGAATCTTAGAGTACAAACAAACAAACCCTCTAGAAGCCGGGTGTAGATCGTGGTCCTCCGGGCCGTACCGTATGACGGACTGCCACACCGAGGGGTCGTACTTGACCTCCTCCTCGCTGATGGCGCTGGAGTACCCCTCCTCGCCGTCCACAAGCTCGTCGCCTTCGCTTCTATACACGAGGAGCCCGTCGCCGTACTCGTGGGAACGGATGTCAGGACCATTCTGATTGCAGGGATTTGGTGAACGGATGTGCCTTGAAGACGTGATAGTGACGTCGAATGTGACGAAGGCAGATCAAAATTCTACAAAGAGCTTGAAGGGAAACATCGGGAGGAAGCCATAGCACGATAGTAGGGTACTTTGTAGTACCATCCAGGCTCAGTGTTCCAGCAGTTATATGTTGTTTAGGTTGGCATTGTTGGCAATCTTTTCGGCATATCAGGGATATTGTGGTTTTAGTATTTGATCAACTGCGGATGCGGACCGTTACCATCTTCTAAAATATGACCTAAAGAACAATCACCCCAAACCCTATACCACTAACCTCAACAACAATGCCATCCCACGAGGCGACAGTAACATTGGCTCCAGGGCCGACCAGCCCCGACGTGGAGGCCCCGAGCCCGACCATGGGGCCCACCCCAGCGATGGACCCGGGCTGCTTCCTCCCGCGGCGGGATATCGTGTAGTGCAAGGGATCGTGCCCCTCGCGGCGGATCATGTCGGGCAAGATACGACGGCGGGCGTTGATGAACCAGTTGCATACCTGAGGAACGTTGAGTGGTATTCGCCTATATGTCTCTGATCATAGATAAACCAAAGAATTTAAAACGTCCAGAAGGATAGTCGCCTCTATGGGAACATGAAATAAACAAGCCAGAATTGACAGTATTCGACAGTCGTGCGCAGTACGAACTGAGAGCGATTTGCTCAGGGAGCCCCTCAAGCGGAGTGAAATTAAATGTCATGCTTTAGTAAGGCGGATTATCCATCTGGGTAGAGGCACGATGCCCTATGGAAATCTTTGAGATAAACCTTGATTGGATTCGACTCCCAAATGATTAAATATTTTAGTTATGGCCATATCTATTGGTTATTCGAAGTAAAATTTTAAGAATTTAGACCCTTAAAGGACCATGAAGGTCAAAGCCCAGCTTGGATGTCAGTCTTAGAAAAATGATTGCTTTAAAAGTAGAACGTGACGCAGGATCACCGCAGGTACATTTCAATACTGGCACTTGAAAAAAAAAATGACTCGAGGACTAGGTAGGTAAGTATATCATTTACTTTGGTAATGCTCGGCTGACATCGCTTGAGAATGATTCCTATAATTGCGAAGATAAGTCATAATTTAAACTAGAATCCAGTAATTTATCCAAAACACTGACCTGCAAAACCGTCAAATTAGCCTCTTGACTGAGCGCCAGCTTCTCCGCGTCACTTGGATACGCATTGTACCGGTGATCATAGAGCCACCTCTTCAATATCTTCACGGAGTGCTTGGGGAGGTTCCCTCGTCGCTTCCTCACTGAGCCCACGATCACAGTGTGTGGTGGTGGCGGGTGACGTATGTGGAGCCCGGGGTGCCGCTCCGGGTCCCAGTCTGTGCCACTCTCGTTCTCATCCGTCGAGGACGTTGATGGGAAGCGGTCTCGTGCTGGAAATGTCGCTGAGCGTAAAGGTTTTGGCTATAATATCGGCAGGATAGTACATTCATAGCAATGATTATTTTACCTTGCAATCTGTAGGTACCACTGTACTTAATAATAATAAATAATTAATATCCTGGGACATTGCTCACACACGGTCATCTGATCCCAAACTAAGCAGAGCTTGTACTATGGAAACCAGATAACTGATATAATACATATACTACTTTTTGTTTGTATATACATACTTAATATACATAATTACACCCAGACTCAGGACATACAGACACACATGCACGATTGACGGGCCAGTTGGCGCAGTTGGTTAAGACGTTAAGTCTTAACCTATAGCGCCGCAGGTCGTGGGTTCGATTCCCACACAGGACATACATTTGTGTGCATGAACATGTCTGTATGTCCTGAGTCTGGGTGTAATTATGTATATTAAGTATGTATTTACAAACAAAAAAGTAGTATATGTATTATATCAGTTATCTGGTTTCCATAGTACAAGCTCTGCTTAGTTTGGGATCAGATGACCGTGTGTGAAGAATGTCCCAGGATATTTATGCATGTCCTGTGTGGGAATCGAACCCACGACCAGCGGCGCGATAAGTGGAATCTTGACCCGAGTCTTAACCAACCGCGCCAGCTGGCCCGTCAATTGGCGTTGACCGTACGAGCAAACGATGCGATTTCGTCGCACGACGAGATTAAATACACAAAACGCTTTAGTGTCCTAAATGAAGCTCGTAAGTCATCACGCGAGCACAGGAACATCAGCGCGATCGTGCGACTAAATCGCATCGTTTGATCGTACGATCGTCGCCAATTAGGACGACGCCTAAGTCCCTCGGTAACTGTATGTACCAATTTAACATTCATAAGTGCCTTACCAGGGCCTAAACTGGATAAATTACTTTTTGATTTTAATTTTGACCAGGCAAGGGGGTGTTTGTCGTATGATGATTATCTATAAGTCAGGCTTATGATCAGCTCTAGAATGTGAAATATTAACCCGTTAGTTCTCGCAAGGGACGCGCGTCCTATTACAACAATTGATGTGATTGTTATATTTTTAACCGTGAGCCAATGAGAAATTGTGTTGTTGAAGCGCTCGTTATGTATTGATTTGATCGGTAATGTTAAGCTACCACCGGTGAGGCCGGCACTTGGATGGGTGAACGTGCTACGGAACTCACGTAAAACCGTTGGTCCCGGTTATCACTTCATTGTGATAGTTGTTAAGCTGGTTGTGGGCCTCCTAGGCAGCTTGAAAACTCTAGCAATAGGTTGACCACTAGCACAGAGGATTGAAGGGAACAGAGTACAAGCTTCTAAGGAGCGTTCAAAAATTATACCTATTTTGGTAGGGTTAGCACAGGAGAATAACATTAAATGAATACATAAAAATGTATACCTATCAGCTTTTTCGTGATGATAGAATATTGCTATTCACATATTACAGATTATTAGGAAAGGGTACTAAAATGCAAATCTAGTTTTGACGCAGACCATACCTGTGTGACTAAGATTTGCTCGCAAACTCGGCAGATCGCGTTGTCCCAGAGATGAAATCTAGCTGAATCACTTTATCGCCCCCAAAAACCGCCATATAGCAAATTTTATCGAAATCGTTAAAGCCGTTTTCGAGATCTCAAAACATACATGCTCGTTAAATAGGATAGGTAGGTACACCTACGTATTTGAAATCATAAACACCCATCATGCCATTAATTTACGAGAAAAGAGACAATATAAAAACAATTTACCAGAAAGCTAATACCTACCTACCTATTATATGCAAGATACTAATAGAAAACTTATTCATTATATTATTGTTCATAGACTCAGTAAAGTAAACCATATTTACACATTTGGATATTAAAATTCTATTATTAAAATCTAAACGTAAACAAACACGATGCGCAAGTGCCCTGAGTTTGAGCACAGGCCGAGCCAGTATAAACCGGTTTCCCTCGTACGTGACGAGCCGCCTGTGCTTTCGCACACACGCGCCTCAAGCTTGTAGTTGTGTACCTACCGTAGCGCGTTTGTATGAAGCTTGGTCTCTGTCCCCTTTACTCTGTGCCACTAGCCTACCTCCACTAAACCGCAGTGAGCATGCGTGGTGGAGTAGGTATCTGCCCACGCCCTTTCACCCTCATTTGTGAAAGAAGGCCTGTGCTCAGCAGTGGGACATTATAGGCTGATGATTATGATTAAATTGTCAAAAGTATCTAGTACCTAACTAATATGATAAATGCGAAAGTGAGTCTGTCTGTATGTTACTCTCGACGCAACAACGGAACAACCAATCATGATGCAATTTTGCACTCGGGTAGATTATACCTGGTATTATATTGGTACTTTTGGAACTGAGGGACGAAACCTAGCTATTAATCAAAGGAAAGTTGTATTCATAACTAAAGTGCGGCCGAGAGAATACGCTACTGCTGACACCTGTTCATATTGGGCTAATCACGGAAATGCCTATACTATTGCGATGGGAGTTTCACGGGATGGTTCAGCAATATTTTTTGGATTGTTTAATGAATGTCTCATTTTAAACAATGCTTAGCGTGATTTGCAATGCTTCTTTTTTCTTAGTAATAGATCGTCCCCGGCCTGCTCACAATACCTCACCAAAGTTGCATCGTGATCGAATAATGGTATAAGAAATACGTTACAAACAGATAAAGAAGCAAACACGCAAGGAGGAATTGATATTTATAGATATGTATAATAAGGTAAAATATTCGATCTGGAGATTTAACTTCATAAAAAGAGGTACTAAAGTGCCGTACTAGATGAACAAGGTCCAAAAGCATACTCACGCAATTTGATCTTCATAACTTTGATCACTGACCTACGCAGCGTGCCGAATTTACCAATGATCACTGAAGTGAAGACTGATTCCCGCCAACAAACTTCACGCCTTTGACGTTAGCTGCCAACTTATTATTGCAATTCACCGTTGACATCAGCAAAATATGAAGGAAATGTAAAATATTTTTTATGGTACCTTCGCAAAACGATTCCGTTACCAAAACCCAAGGCGTCTTCTTTCGAAATGAGCGTGTAAATTCGATTTTTGTTTTGAAAATCGATGCGCTTTTGTGACAATTGACAACGACGTGCACAGTCACTTGTCAATTTGATTAAATATTTGAAATTTGAAAGAAACAGAATAAATCAACTGCCAGTAGCAAATTAGAAACTTACCTTCATAGTTCCTTTCTGTAATTTTTTTTTTATAATTTATATTTTTTTACGATTACCTTTATAAAATATTTAAATATTCCCTGCCAGAATTCGTAAAAACACTTCAATGGAAACTTTTTTTGCAAAGGCCAAATCAAGAATGTGGATCACCAAGGCAAATTAAATAAAACAATCAAAATACATATTATGAAAAGTAACATGTATTAAAGCAAAATTTAAAACGAATCACAATAATATTAATCTATAAATCACTTCGCTTCCTCAGGTTCAATTGCAAGCACATCAGTCACAGGGTCCCTCCAAACACTATTCTTGTCCATTTGGCTGTGGACTATTGGGCATTGTGGTGCAGGAGTAGGGGGGATGGGGGTCACAGCGGGGGCCGATACTGCTGTTGGAGGCCTTGGGTCTAATGACTCTGACGCTGGCCTCTTCTGACACTTGTCCATTGTATCAGATAGGATCTCTTTGAGGGTTGAGGCTAGGGCTTTTGGATTACCTGTGCTGTCCAGCTGTAAAAAAAATAGAAAATTCCAGGGGCCTATTTCATGTAGCTACTCTGCGAGCCTTCACTCTGCTGTCTTCAATTCACTTTTTTAATATTGCGGAGTGAAGAGTGTAAACTGTTTTATGATTAAACTATGACTGTGCGCAAACATGTGAAGTAATAACGCTCACTCTTCACTCCTCCAAATCTGAAACTTCAGTCTCCGAAGTATTTGTACATAAAACATAATTCCCGCTGAAGAGTTCAAAATAGGGAGTGCAGACTTGCAGAGTAGTTACATCAAACAGGCCCCAGTTTCGAAGGATTCAATAGAGGTAATTTTGTGGGACTATTTCTTCAAAAGTTTGTAACTTGTAAACCAGTTTGGTAGCCCATAGACTCTGTGAAGATACATCCTGTGAAATTGTAAATCAAGAACCACTGTTTTCTACGAAATCTAGTTCATATTTCAACTCCAAGACGTTATATTTTACTATGGTTGATTACAAACTAACGTTGGTATGTGATGACATACCACGAAGGTGGTAAGTACAATAAGCGTAGAGAAGGAAACTAGCTCTCAAGTGCAGCTACCAAAACGGTAGCTATAGCTATGCGAGTAATACTAACACCGTGATTTTGTTTCCTCACGATGTTTTCCTTCAGAAAAAGTCCAAGATTTTAACGCATGACCATCACGGCATCGACGTCATTACCACAGCTATTATCGCCATAAAGAGGAACAACTTAACTATTGTACACTGTATGGCTTACCGTGATAACGTGTCCAGCAAATCGCTTATGAACATTCTTTACTTTATGCGCTGCTTCTCTGACAATTTGTCTTGCTGCGTTGATCTCAGACTCCGGCCTGCCTAGCTCTGACAGCTTTGACTGCAACCGTGTTGCTGCTACCTAACAACATATACATTTCAAGTGTTACCTTTCTCATTTACAAGCTCTGTTCTTTATGTCTGTAGGCTCTCTACCAATGAGTATAATTGTATCTCTAGCATCGCGCTCCAGTAGACTAATCGACACTTGCTTGCTAGTGACCAAGGAAAAATATTTTGTATGTAAACCTGGGATCCCATCACCGCTAGAGGCACTGCACGTATCCTCATACAAAATGCTACTTCGTAGGGGATACTCGTGTCGACAAAAGAAAATAACTGTTGCAGTCAGACTTTCGGAAGCCTTTTGATTACTTAAGGTTAATTTTACGTTCAAATAGTAGCCATAACTAAAATGGGTGGTTATGGTTAATTTTATAATTTGACTAGCTGCCCGGCGCGACTTCGTTCGCGTGGTGCTACCCTACCCTATGGTGCTACCCTACCCTACCCTACCCTACCTGAATTTTCTTTGCTATAAACCTCACGGAGCCCGAGACCTTTCCAACGAATGCAAAACCGTGGAAATCGGTTCGTGCGTTCTGGAGTTATAGCGTCAGGAAGGAAAACCCGACTTATTTTTATATAGTAGAAGATAGATATGGTACCCGCATCGAACAATTAAGCCAAAGAAGCGCAATGACGTTCATTTTGCTTGAAATCTACTCCGGCAATTTCCCACCACCGACAATGCGCTCTGATTGGCTAAGTCAAGGACACACGCGCTCCGATTGGCCACTGTACTGTTCAAAATCACTGATTAGTTCGGGAATCGGATTGCTCGGTATTACACTCTATAGAGGGATTATTCCTCGATGAGAATCAGTTACGTTTGGAGTTCAACAGGGATCTATTTTAGCGCCTCTGCTATAGGTGATGGCTATTATCGTCATGTCAGGTTATTAATGGTCTTCAAATAGCTTATTTATTATATTTAAGAGACTAACCGACAGCATAAATAGTATTTCTATGTTAATAAAATATGTTCAATAACGTACCTATTGCGAAAACCATCATTATCACAAAAAAAAAGTTGTAACACGAATTGATTGGTTTGTTTTGTCTTTCGTTTTTTTCTGCGTGAACAACACAATCTTAACGCATTGCAATTAACGGACGTTAAACTGTAATTTTCAAATTTTAACAAACATACGAATCGTCCTTTAAGGCTCAGTTATTTACCATAACCAATTTCAGTTACGTAAATATTTAATCAAAGGCGTACCTTAATTCCTTTAATTTTGTTTCTTTTATTTACCTCATTATCAACTTCCAACGCGACTATCTTCTCCGGCCACTTCACTTGTCTATTAAACATATTTGACATGCGTGGGTTCTTCGGGAACCCAACCAGAATGAATCCTGTCGCATCCTGCTGCGTTAGCATCGCTTCCTTTATTAAGTCTACTGTCAATTGCTGGAATTATAAGAGTATCATTATGAGCAGCTGCTTTTTCTTTTAACTGTATTATTGTAAACTTTTAATCAGTTATTAACAGTTCATATAAGTTCACTGGTAGAACATGCATAAACCTTTCCTCACTAAGACCAATTACTAAAATCTACAGCTTTCTGACTACACTCTCCCGTCCTCTCCACTGAATATCGAATATTTAATCAGAACTTAGGCAGTCTTTACAAATTCTAAATTGTCTGCCAACGATAACAAACCTCTGGTATATCTTCTTGAGCCTGCAACTTGTCAGCTATAAGTCGCCCTCTAGCCGTGTCCTTCAGCGCCTCCACTCGCACCAGTTCTCCAGGCCGTATCATCGCATAGCCAGTGATGCTTGAGATCGTCTGAGCTACAGTCTGGTTACCAGCACCTGGTACACCGTTCACAAATATAACGGGCAGGTGACGGATCGGTGTCATATCGTACACCGCGTCTTCCTGCGAGAATGTTTTTCAGAATTTAGAATTGCAGGCTTGTTATCATCAAGTAGGTACCGTAGGAGAGCTGTCATTTGCACTTGGTAACTATTCGTGTCATAATATTAACAGTTTAAACCAATACTCACTTCATCCATGCCGCTGGAGAAGAAACAACCCATTATGCTAGCAAATAAGTTTAAAACAAAATATAATAATTATTTATTATTCAATAAATTCAGTGGGATAAAAGACATTTCCAAATATATGACACTTGTTTAAAAGAGCGTCTAGATTTTTGACGCTTTTCGAATTTATGACGGGAATGGACAGTTTTAATCGTGAATAAAACCTGTTGGCTTTGATGAGGTTCTAAAAACAGTTTGGTAACCACAGAGGTTGCAATAAAATCACCAACTCTAACAATACTTCGTACCTATTGATACGGTCGCATAAATTCTAAACTATTTCCCTTTGTGAAGCAAATAATCCAATCAAAATGTCAACAGTTATTAAATTATGAATACATTTCCGTAGAACTGTACGATGTATTTCCTCTTTGAATCTCAATTCATCATAATTAATGCCTGGAAATGCCCATCCCTGAATGTATGTATGTACAGTCTATTTATATGAATAGTCACAGTCGGTTCCGCCTGAGTCACATATACTTAGAGTCTTAGAGCGTTAAAAAATATTATTGGCGTTGACCCTGAGTTTAGAGTAAATAACGTTAATTAGGTAGTACAGTCAGTCAGTACCCTGAGTGTAACGCTTCCATAGAATTAACGTAACAAGCGCGTTTGCGTATTTCTAAGAGAACTTGTACCAAAAACGCAAACGCGTTAGTCACGTTAATTCTTTGTAAGCTCGGGGTACAGTTGTTGACAACCGTCAGGGCCAGTAGACAAGATGGTTGACAACCATCTTTTCTAGGGACGGGGCTCCTACGTATATCAATAATTTGCAAGAAGAAGCAATAAATTTCCAAGGAAAAACACAAAATGCTTTTTAATATTTTTATAACTACAAAACTATTCTTACTCTTTATCCTAAACCTGGGAATATCAGCATCAAACCAAAAATGTTCCAACGAAGACCCACCAACTGTCCCGAAATACCATTTAATGGATAAATGCCACAGATCCAAGCTTGGCATGGTAGCCAAGGCAAAGTACACATCGTTAACTAGTTGCCAGCGACTTGGCATTGAGAAGAAGGGCTTGGCACTTAACTTCAGTCCACCTGAAGCCCAGAAAGATGGAGATGCCATGGAGTACACCTGTGAAGTGCTGAAGTGTGCTGAAGCTGATGGTGGCTTGTCATTGGTCAATGATACGAGATACGACTATTACAGTATTTATGCGAAGCCTTTACGTAAGTAATTTTCAGTATAATAAACAACGAGATCGAAAATGCATCTAACAACCGTACAGTACCTATGGGAAGCCTCCATTCCCAGAGCAATGAGAGAGAGCTCTTGCTTGCTTGCAATAACACCAGCTGTCCTTTATACCCTTTTCAAGAATGAAATGATACCCCTGGCACAGATTAAAGTTGTCCCTGGTGTTGCAAGCGTCAATAGGCTATGGTAACCGCTTAACATCAGACGAACCGTATGCTTATTTACTACGTTAGTTGTAATTATAGGAAAAAGCATCAGGTTAAAGTGGTTGATACACCCCACTTAAAAAAAACCTGTACCTAGGTGTACATCTTTCTTATTCTTCTGAATTCTGACCTGAAAACTTGCAGCTCACGTGAACTCAACGTGCGTACCAGCAATGGGCATGTTCTACCTGCTATCAGACAATCAGAACTACACGCAAGCCCAGCACAACTGCAGGAACATGAGCGCAGTGCTAGCTGACGTCACGAGCGAGCAGCGCACGGATGCGCTCGCGCAGCTGCTGGCCGGCGCGACTGTTGACGCCGCGTTTGTTGGCTTGAGGAGCAAGAACGGCAGTTCTTTTGCTGGGGTGAACGGTGAGGATTTTTACAAAAAAAATGTTAGGTATATAATAATCTAATAAAATTAACTTTACTAGATTATTATTCAGATCCTGTTTCTTCTTCTTCTGTATTAAAGAGCTGTGCTCTTGTCGGTGTAGCTTCTTCCACTCTGCTCTATCATTACCCACATTTTGCACCTCCTTATACGACACGACGCCTATTTTTGCCACCATCTCCGTCCAGCTAATCCTCTCCATTCTCCTCCAACACCACATTTCAAAGGCTTCCAGTCTTTCCCTATCCCTTTGCGTCATTGTCCACGTCTCACACCAATATAGCACTATGCTCCAAACGCATGTTTTTTAAAAATTTCAGATCCTGTACGAAAAAAAAAAATGTACCTACCTACCTAGCACTTAATTACGTTTGTGGCTCCTACTACTAATATCATAGCAAAACACAGTTGCTAAACTGACGTTGGTTGTATATTATACGGAACCCCTCGCTTGGAAATTACAACCGTTGGGTATTTATAAGTTAATTATGCTTAGCTTGAGTCAATAGGCTTTTTATTTTATCGAAATTGGCTGACGGAAAATATCTACATTTTATTGAGTCGGAGAGTCGATATAAACCTATACAAATGGTTTCGTTTAGTTATTGCAATAACTGTTTTTTTATATATTTAGGTGATGGATTGGACTGTACTACATTCCGTGCGTGGGCTCCAGGCCACCCCAGGCGATACCGGGATAACTTTGACTGTGTAATTTTAACAAGAAAAAGAATGTGGCAGTCCATTTCCTGCAAAAAACGTTTTCCCACCCTCTGCGAACTCATCCCTGGTGGTCCGTACAAACGTAAATCTATATTTGCTTCCAGAAAACTAAAACCAAATAATGGTAAGAGTTATTTAGATAGATTTATCAAATTAATGTGTAGATTTTGCTACACATTATATGCATATAATTCTAATTTTTGTTTTCATATATTTGCAGATACCAATACCAACGAAAATGATATGCAATAGCTAAAAGAAGCCAAATAAATAAGTATTTCAAGAATACAATATCTAGTTAATAATAATATTTTCAGTGGAATATCAAAACGCTTTTGTCAATTTGATTTGACAGCTCTACTCTCCCTCCCTTACACCCCTACTGACCCCCTCTTGTGATAACGGTGATAACTTTTTGTTCTTGTGGTGGTGATTACAATAGTGGTTGTTTATTTATTTTGTTACCAAAACATAAATTGCTTTACACCTATTTCTTCACTTAAAAATGGGTCAAGGCAAGAGCCAATTTACGGAGGAAGAGCTGCAGGATTACGAGGTATTTATTTGTAATATAAATGTGTAATGTTTACTTTGTTTGGACAAACGTGACTAATGTTTATTTTTTGCAGGATCTCACGTATTTCACCAAAAAAGAAGTAATGTAGTAAGTTCATTATTTTTTATTCTATAAGTTCTCCGTCGTGATATGCTTTAGTTCAATTGGTATCCAACTGTATTTAATGTCCAAAGTAAAAGTAAAATTGCTGCCAGTACCTACTTCAAGTTGAAGTATTAATTACGTTAATTTATTAGCCATTACCGTGGGCGTAGTGAGGTACGGGTAGGGAGGGACAGATGACCTCCCTTAGAAGAGCGTTACCTCCACTACTCATGTAAAACTCATGTTAAAAACAACGATCAAAACAATATAATCTCGGATTTTCTTTGTATGCCCCCCCACCATATACAATCCTGGCTACGCCCTTGGCCATTACATTACATAAAATTAATAAGAAACAGATTGCATAGGATTATGTTACCTTACTACACTTTTACTTGGAACCTCACAAACTTATTTCCCATTGCAGTGCACATCAAAAGTTCAAAGCCCTGGCGCCAGAGAAGGTGGGTCACAACAAAAACGCCAAGCTGCCCATGGCCAAGATCCTTCAGTACCCAGAACTACGAGTGAATCCATTCCGTGACAGAATCTGCAAGGTGTTCAGCTCAAGCAATGATGGAGACTGTAATTTCGAAGACTTCCTGGACATGATGTCTGTGTTCAGTGAAATGGCACCCAAAGCTGTGAAGGCTGAGCATGCTTTTAGGATATTTGGTATGTGTTTTCTGTGTTCTATCTAGCCATGTCCCAGCCAATCCCAATCCCAGCAGGATTGATAACAAGCCTTTCAGTACAGCATTTAAAAAATATGCCTCCCAATGACTTGCTCACAGATTCATATTTTTCATATGTTCATTCATATGTTTTATGTATATTAAGTATGTATTTACAAACAAAAAGTAGTATATGTATTATATCAGTTATCTGGTTTCCATAGTACAAGCTCTGCTTAGTTTGGGATCAGTTTGTGTGAGGAATATCCCAGGATATTTATTTATTTATTCCATAATATTCAAGTGTGTCAGTGGGTGTCACCGTTTTACCAACAGATGACATAATAGTAGTTTAGTCTTATTATTTAGTACTGTTGACAGTGCTGTGGTATAGAGTTTATATAAGACTGACGGTGCTCACACTGAGTTATGTAATGTTCACAATTAACACAACTGCTTACCATCCGGTGGGCCGTATGCTTGTTTACCGACTTAGTTGTATAAAAAAAAAAAAAAAAATTAATCTTGTTAATTTCTGCAAATGGTGAAACATTGTTAGAAGACTTGCATCAATGATCTCAATAATATATGTTATGGGTATATTGCAATGGATGCCAAATGTAATTCTCAGACATATCCCTAGCATCATGGCTGCCTTCTCAGCTATTTATAAATGATATGGGGCCCCCGGGGCTACAGGGGTCCCCAAAGTTTGTAAGCAAACATTCCTAAAAAACTTACCCTCCATTTGGACTTCACCACAGTCAGGTAGAAGGGTCAGTAACAAATTTTGATAGAGTAACCCGAGTGTAAAGAATTGACGTTAGTAAACGCTTACTAATGCGTTTGCGTTTAAGACACTTGTCAATAGGAATTGGCACAGCGGAATACTCATGGTACTAATTTCTCCCATACAAATTTATAGTTCTTTACACTCGGGGTACTGGGCGAATATAGGGCAAGCTACGCCATTGATCGATCATGGCTTAATATACAACAATATTCTCTTGTGGAATATCCTAACAATATCTAAAAACATTGCAACATATAATTAATCAATAATCAATCATATTTTAATTACATTTTCTAACACTTTTTACTTGCAAGGCTAAAAATACTGGTAATAACAGTGGCTACGTACATATTTTTATTTAAGAAAAATATATTTCCATGATTCATTCTACTATTTAATTCAACATCATCTTGTTTTGTTTTCTTTTACGCAGTTGGGTTTTTGTTTCCTATTTTTAACATCTTATAAAAAAAACTGAAAGTAATAATAATGTCGCCATTGCTCTATTCAGATTTTGATGGTGACGACATGATCGGAGTATCAGATTTGCGAGAAGTTATCGAACGACTCTGCGGCCCTGAGATGAAACTCAGTGACTCTGAGATCCAGCAGTTAGTGCAGAATGTTCTAGAAGAAGCTGACTTGGATGACGATGGAGCTCTTTCATTTGCTGAGTTTGAACATATCATTGATAAAAGCTCGGATTTCTGCCAGTAAGTAACCGTAATATATCAATACAAATTCTGTAGAGGATACTCTTAGTACTTACTAGATCTTATCCTCTCAAAGAGGGCATTAGCAAAGGATGTAATAGTCACTTTATTATATTATGCGTGCAAAAAAATCTTTAACAAGTCTTTGATGGTACATATACAATATAAGTATGTATATGTATAATAATTAACTCATTCCAGTACCCATAGAAGCGCTCGTGGTGTAGCATGATTAGCCGTTCTTAATCTACGTCTTAAGCTACGTCTGTCGTGGTCGGTACCTGGATGGGTGACCTGATGGGTCTAGTTGTATTTCAAATCGAGCGTTTCCGTGCTTCGGAAGGCACGTAAAGCCGTTGGTCCCGGTTATCACTCAATTATGATAGTCGTTAAGCTAGTTGGATGCCTCCTAGGCGGCTTGAAAAATTCCAACAGTAGGTTGACCACTAGCCTAACTCCACCAATCCGCAGTGGGCACGCGTGGTTGAGTATCTACCCATTCCCTTTCACCCTCACTTGTGAAAGGAGGCCTGTGCTCAGCAGTGGGACATTATAGGCTGATGATGATGATGAGTACCCCTAGATAACTAGATCCTAGCGTAACCAAATTTCAATCTCAGACATTTTGTAACATTTCTATTCACTAGATTAATATTTTATATTTCAGTGCATTCAGAATAAGGCTGTGAAGATAAACCAAACATCACCTCAACACAACTGTCTCAAAATAGTGTAATTTAAGTACCATAATGACAATCTAATTACGTCATAATAAAAGTTACTTTGGCTAAGCTCTATCAATATCTTGCAACTGCACACTGAGTTGATATAAAGAATTGACGTTAGTATATGATTACTATGGCTTTACTTTAAGTTTAATACAATATTGTACCAAGGGTATATCGTAAACATGATATACGAAAATTTTGAACTCAGTCACTACTTCCTAAGTTCCTACTACTATTCCTAATACTAAACATCATACTTCTGGAACGAAACTATGGTGGAAGAATCCTAGTATATATGGAAGACTGAAGCTTAGCTAAAGCTTGTGATTATTTATTTAGATTTATCTTCATATATGCAATATTAATCTGATGTTAGAAATGAGGTAGGTACAGTTGGTATCAAAATAATGTAACTAATTTATTTTATTGTTTATTTGACGGGTCAGTTGGCGTGGGTTTAGATAACCTGACTGTCACACCACAGCTTTTAGTTCAATTCCCACTCATTACAAACATTTGTGTTCATGAACACATCTGATTGTTAAGTCTCTCTTTATAATAATAAGAATATAATCTACCAAATCTGTAATGTATGTAGTTAATTTAGGGGACAATAATATATAAGTATAATGGGTAGATTTTAATTGAAATGAGCCTGACTTGGGCTATGCTATTAGTTCATAGATAATTATAGAGGTTTGATACCCAATGTCCCAGAAATAGTGATGTCCCTTTTTGTAATTTTTGTAGCTAATAAACAATGCATTTATATGTAAGCTAAAAATGTCTTCCTATATTAATTTTATTTAATTTAGAAAAATATTTCAGATGCATGACTTTGTGAATCTCTTATTTACACTTTTTTTAATATTATGATTGTGATAGTTTATATTATTGTATCAACATTTTCTATAGTTCAATTTCAAAGCTGCCAAATATACAAGTTTTTTTTTAGGAATTATAATGATATTGAAATCTCTAACATATTCTTTCATTTCATTTGTCCGGTGTATGTCCCTATCAAGTAAAACAGATCAGTTTATTTTTAATACAAAAGTTATATTGTATTTTTGATAAATTAAATTCTGTCATCCACAGAAGTTTGAAAAATTGGACTGTTTTACAAAAAACTTAAACCGACTTCAAAGTACACTAAGAAGTAATCAAATACTGATCTGATGACAATGGAACAAACGGGAAGAGTAGCCTACCCTTCCAGTCAAAAAAAGAATTTTCCAAATCGGTTAATAAATTACGGAGTTATGAGGTAACAAACATTTAAAAAAAACATACAGTTGAATTGAGAACCTCCTCCTTTTTTTTGAAGTCGGTAAAAAAACAGTAAAATGGTTGTTATTTTTTTTTACTTCTAGGAAACTTATGTTATAATTCAAACCAAAGCATTAGATAATTATGATAAAGAGTATTATTACTTTAACAGCTTCCCACTGAACCAACTCTAATGGTTGCTTTTAATTTCAGATGGTATTCCATCTTTGACACTAAAACAATGTGTAAATAGATATAAAAAATATTTATTCAACATATTAGAATACAATCCAAAATAAAATGGTTTTTTGATAAAAAAAGTTCACTTATTCTATTCTTCAATAAAGAATCAGTTCTGTAGGTAGCCTGGCAGCTTCATACGCATGAATATCCAGGTTGTGAAGAAAGACACCAGAATACACAGGAAGGCTACAGATATGAGCAATATTCTGTTCAGCTTGGGTGTTGAAGGATTGTGAGTTCGGTCCAGTATGATGAAGCCTAGACCACCAAGGGAGAAGAGGAAGCTCGATGCCAGCCCTTCCATGATATACTGGCCGTTGACACGGTTCGGCATGAAGGCTACCGGCCTGCTGTGACCATGCTCGTCTGTCGTCGACCCGACGCTCGGTGGCTCAACTATCACGTCATAAATGATACCTACAACAATAAAAACATTCCGCTAACAAAATGAACACGATCCGATAAGAAAATTACGTGAAAACAAGAAACTAACCTCCCGTCACCAAGAAATATGATAGTAATACCAACGAAAACGTTGTCATCGCCGAAGGAGCCTGCAGCCATGTCGGTTTCTTTATTTTTATATTTGGTACTTCGAGTACTGTGAATGGTAAAGCAAATAAAGCTTCCATTTTTTAAAGTTTATATTATAAACGGACGAAACGAAATAGCTTCCAAATACTTCCAATCGCTTAGCGTAGCGTTATATTCTCTTTGGCTTGTTGGTTGACGTGACAGTAGGGTAGGGACAATTCTTCGAAATTCTGAATCGATACATGCTTGAATCGATACAAAATCTCGGTATCGGATTAAATTAATGAATTGTCATATAAATTGAGGCAAAGCTTAGCCGGGCTCATAAAGTTATAAAACTTGAGTAGGTCTACTCAAGTTAGGCTAGTATCTAGCCCAAAAGGCCAAGCTTTACTTTAAGTGATAACGATTATTGACACAATTATTTTTCTAAGCTTACTATAATCAACATACCAACCACATTATTTCACACCTGCCAAATCGTGTACATAAGGTTCAATCAAATTAGTTCGAATTATCAACAGTTTGGCTGGCAGGTTTAGGTAGGCACAGATTAGTAAGTTGTATGTTTACTAGGTAGGTTTTCAGGTATTTTCAACCCTATGGAAAGAAAACGTCTCATTGGAAATGTTTTTTTTTATATTATCGTTTTGATTAAGATTGAGGTTAATTTTACGACTGTACGCAATTGTTGTCAGTGCGATTAGAATGTAAATATTATGTAATGAATCTAAGCTTGTTGTAAAAAGAGTAATAACTGAGTTTATTGCTGGCTCTTCTCAGCAAATGCAACCTTGCGAACCGGTATTAGAGTCAGACTTTTCATAAGTGCCTGCGAAGGTCTATTTGAATAAATGATTTTGAATTGAATTTTGAACTGTTATCAAAATCAAAAAAATATTGTTAGTTTAGGCCCTGATAAGGCACTTATAAACGTACATATAGTTGAATTGACTACCGGTTCGAAATACGCTTTCCATCACATCGTAATAACGATCTTTACCATTTTCTATTGTTTCATTTATACAGCTTCGCCTGCTGGGCAGAATAATAAACGATAATAAATAACAACTGGTTAGGTTAGAACTGTGACAATACCGTGCGCGAGCCGAGTGAGCGAAGTAATTAGTGCCGCGACAGCGGTCGGTGATTGCTAGATCCGTGTTTGTGCGCAAAAACAGTAGTGAAACCACATATTTTGACCAAGGTGTAGAGTTTGTGAAGTTAGGGCTTATAGAGTAATAAGCTTGGTTCTACATGATATCTGATAACTTTTTGACAGTGCGAGCCATATATCTTGGCAACATTTTAGGTTTTTTTTTTTGTGGTATTTATATTATCGATAGTGTTAAACAAATCTATTTGTCAACACTAAAGCACCGTGTACATGAATGCAAGCAAAACATTTTATCCGTTCCATTACTAGAAAAAAGCGACTGGAAAAAAGTTTTGATTCATTAGTTAAATTAGATTAGCACAGATTACAGAATTCTGTAATCTGTGTAAATTAGTATCAAAAGTAGCGATAATAAAATAAACTTGCTTTCCAAGTTATTGTGATAATAATATATTACAAATTAAATTCATTTAAATGAACTGTATATAACTTTAGATAACATAAAAGGATAAATTCTGCTTGGAACGAAACGTTCAACGAAACGAAAGAAAGGAAAAAAAAATAACCAATGAAAATCGTGCTTTTGCACTATATGTTTGAATTTCATTGGTCAATATGTTACAATCGATTATTTATTATAATATCCACCAATCAAATTATAAAATGATTTAGAATTGCGACAGAAAACAAAAATTGACAGTTGTCAAATTCCCCAATTCGATTTTATTAAAATTGAACGAACTTCGTTCCCCCATTTTTAACGTTTGTTATAGCATCTGGTAGTGTTTTTATGTATGAAATCTTATAAAATAATGTATTTCATGTGCTCATGTGACTTGTGATTGTATAATATTTAAAGTGTTTTTATCGTTAACTCAGTGCACTGTGAAAATGTGTTAATTTTACGCACAAAATGTCATGGACCGTGGATTTTTCACTAATATTACGATGAAGGGTGGACTGTGTGTGATTTACACGTCTTTGCTGACCATTTCAGTACTGTCTAGGTAATTTAAAAGAAGATTTATTGTTGTTTCATTCAAAACCACAACTATTTATTCTTACATGTTTTTTCTTCTATTTGACAGCTGTGCTCTCTTCATTCTGGTGGTATCAGAGGGTCTGCACGCTGACGGTGAAGGTAACAACGTAGACTTGTCTGGGCTGCACAATGTCAGTCAGAAAGTGAGTGCTAATGAAGATTCTCAACCAAGTCGACCTGCTGAAGAGTCACCTGGAGACACTCAGCCGGTTGGAGACACGAGGCCAGTCACCGAGAATCATGAGATGACATTTGCTGATGCATTGTCACTGAATTCGGTGACAACTGACGGGTGAGTTGCACTATATTTACATTTAAGTGAAAGTGTTAAGTGAGACTGAAACTGCCCGGTTGGCCTTCAACATTTTTTGTTTTTGTTATTGTGCAGCGACTGAGTTATTTATGATTTATTTACTTCACTCAAGGTTTTCGAATAATTGTGTTTAAGCAAATGGAAGTAAGTTATAGCATAATTAGCAAGTAATCTTAATGAAAACTTATATTGTAATACCTATTAACATATAACAAACCAATACTTTTTAAAAGCCAACATTCCGGTTTCACCAATACTTTTTAAAAGCCAACATTCCGGTTTCCTTCTGATGATAACACACTAATTTATTATAAGTGTATTTCCAATAATGTACAATTACTGTAAATTGGACTTTGTTATGACCTTAATAATGCTCATTATTTAAACTTGACTGTATTTTGAGAACCGGTAATTGTACCCAATTAACCAATTACCTTGTTATCAACATTCAAATACTTCTCTAATTGATTGCTAATACTTCAATAATTTGCAATTAATTATTGCATAAAAGGAAAAAATATGGAAACACCTATTTTTCCATCAAAAATGAATAAAATTATGGGTAACAATTAATGTTGCAACCTGCAAGACTGTGTTTATATGGTTATTAAACACTTACTTTCCCTGACCAATGTTTTGACCCCAATACCGTCAGTCATGCCCTACAGTCAGTATTCTCATATAACTTTTCAAATCAGTTGTCTTTTTAGTTAAAGTATGCAGTATCCCATCCCAGAGCCAAACCGATTACAGCCTAGAATACACAATGCGAGAACTGCTTGTTTAACACCTGGAGCTGATCTAAGCTCAATAAAAAAAAAATGAAATCAGATATTTTTTAACCACTGCTAAAGGGATTTGTAACCTAGTAAAGGATTATGAAATTAATTGTAATAAGATTTTTATTCGTCTAATTAATATTTAAAGGCAAAATCATACTTCAACTACATCATCACTACATTTGATTGTGGTAAAACTCAAGCCTAAGATCGGATTTACATATTATTTATTTAGTGGGTGTATGTAAGTGAGACTGTGTTTCAATATTAGCATTCAACTGTTCAGTGTCTTCAAATAAAGCTTCACTTGGTCCATCCATACCTATACCATATCATAAAAAATGTATGGACCAATGTCAAAAACAAACAGTATGTGTTAGCAACTCTTTCGCCGCAAATAATAATCATATGACGCAATTACCCCTGTTTAATTAAATTATTATATTTAATTATTTAGGTCAATTATATTTAATAGTGCCACAGTACAAGTATGAATACTGCAGTACTACAAACTATTGATACACATTTTGTATAAGAAATTTGTTACCTATCATATCACTGTCTTGTGCCAGCTGTCAGTGAAGATGCCCCGTTATAACTAGCACGACTATAGCGCCATAGTGATTAGTGACGTCACAATATGGTGGGTGCGACCAAATACCTACCATTCCATACGGTGCGGCTGCGTCACGCGTCCGGGACACCCGATGTTTTGTAATGTAATCTTAGGCCGACGACCTTCGTCGTGTTCTATGTATTTTTAAATTTGTCGTTTTACGTACCGTTGATCGAAGTTCGAAGGCTAGTCTCAAAACGATTTTTACGATTATTTAGGGACTTTCATGGCCAGAGTGATGAGGTTTACTGGGTATCGTATTCAACTTCGTCAACCTCCTTTTAACCTACAAAAATATGTTTATTTGAAGGGCAAAGTAATTTCTATTATAATTTCTTACTGATAATGTGTTACTGTCGCTTTGTATCGCGAAACTTGTTTTTATGAAAAAGTAAGAAATTATGCGAAAATTTGGAATACCTAAGGTGGTTATAAAGACGGGTATGAATACGAAATATAAATTAATAGGCATTTGAATTCAAATTACACCATAAAGACCACTGACTGTTATAGTATTCGTATTATGTGAGTAGGTTCTAGTGAATGTTTTTGAAAGACCAGATTCTGTTTGGCGAAAGCACGACAAACATCGTAGATAAAAGTTTTTTTGCGGTGCTTCGGCGACATACGGGTATTTGTCCTATTTGAATTTCATTGCTGTCTCTCGCTTTATCATTGCATAAGCTTGGAGTGCAATCTCAACCTTTTTTTTTTTTACCCGGTGTATAGACCTGTTTTTGACCACAATCTCACCATGTTAAGTGATGATGTGGTCTAAGGTGGTAAGCACACAAAGTCTAGAAGGAACTGGCTCTCAAGTGCAGCTATCGGAACACACCGATAGGTGCTTGGCGACAGATTTTCAACTTGAGGGTGGTAGCCAGCCAGACGGGTACTACAAAGTACCCTACCACCGTGCTATGGTTTCCTCACGATGTTTTCCTTCACCGAAAGCTCAAGCACATTGTAGGATTCGAACCCGGGACCCTCGTCTCGGTATCCGACGTCACTACCACTGAGCTATCATCGCCTTAAAACCTGAATCCCCCATCTTGAATTCATTAAGTTATGGTTTCCAAGATAAGTAACACCAGGCCATTATTCTGTGCCAGAAAAACGAAACACTATTGTTAGGTTTCAAGGAATGTGTGGGCCTATAATAACAAACAGATTTTAGTTGAACTCTATTCCGTATTGTCAATCGCATAAAGGTCACGAATTCATCAGATCTGATGCAAGATACAATGTTATTGCGCGATATTGGTTCCACGTGTCTTGTGTACTTAGTTGGTGATTGATTTTATTGTTATCAATTTATCTTTTGTTGTATGAGCTGATGTAGCTTCTAGTATTATAATACGATTGAAAGCTAATCTCAATCCTATAACTATTAGGTTATCGTTCAGTATTTCTGTGGGTCGCAAAAATGATTAAGGAAATTTCTTGACTGTAGCAAAAGAAACAGTGGCTGTTTTTATATGATGAGCGGACAAAAGCATGGAAAATACTCGTTATTTCATATTCTCCATTCAAAATCATAGGCACATTTTAGTTTCTAAAGAAACAGATGCTTGTAAAGACGTTTTCTTATTATTGAGGATGGTCTTTGATCAAAATTGCACCATAGTAAGTGATAATGTAGCCGGAGGCGCCTACAATAAATCCTTTCACATAGTTTTGCAGTAAATGGTTTATTCATGTCACTTTATTATGCTTGTCTTTACACTTTCTCTTATTAATAGTACCCAAATGCCTGAGTGCTTGAAGATTTTCGTTCCTATAACACAAAATATAAATCATTTGGTGAAACTGCGAAGGATTGCTAATGAATGATATAATACCTACATAATTATCAGTATTTGCGTGCACTTCAAAGAATCTAAATGTTAAAACATTGTGTTATAATCGAACGGTTATTAGTGCGGAACTAGCCGACTAATAGAAATTGAAAGTAAGCCCTGGTTGAAGTTTATCGTGAATTATCGATATTATTGACTCCGCTGATATACTTGATTCTCTAGCTACATCTCTCGCTTCTAATGTTAACGGAATTGTAATGGGATAGGTCTAAGAAGGTATACAATTTCCTTTTAATAACCATAAAGATCTTAATTTGATGAATTTTAGCAGATCCTCAGAAACAGTGGTCAATGAAGACTTTTTACTAGTTGTTAGAATTAGTTTTAGTCATAGAAATAAATATACCTAGAAAGAACGTCGCCATACTACACTAATATACAAAACAGGCCAACTTTTATAGGCTGCTGCGCGTAACAGCCACGTTTTACGCTCCCTCTGCGTCATTCTGCTTGTCATAATGACGTTCATAATGATAGTAGTTGTTAAAATATTCCAATTAAAATCGGGAGAAATTTAAATATTGATCATTATTTTGCATTTTTATTTATTTTTATTTGATTTAGCCCCTAACAGTTAGAGCGTATTTTTATCGACGCGTGCACAGCTGCGACACTCTATCTGGATGTATCCTTAATCAAAGGTTTTAGTCTTAGTTTATATTAAAAATAAATAAATGTTGTTATCTAAAGAAGCGTGTGAAATTATTTGTGATCTGATAATGTGGAAAAATCTAGATGTTTTATCAATATAGATAGATAGATAACTCTTTATTGTACACCAAAAAGTAAAAAAAATAAAAAAAAAATCTTAATATTAAAATTACTGTACAATAAATATACATATTGATCACAAGTATTGTTGCATGTTTATCACATCTTATACCTATATTTTCGTAAGTATGTTTTTGTCACTCAACTTTTTCTTTTTGTATAATTTTGTGATTTCTTCTATCTTAAAAATACTCTATGGTACATAGTCTTTTTAGTTTATACGACTATCCCTTTGAAGTCTTATCTTTACCCTACTAATCTTATATACAAGAATTAATTTCCACATGTATGCCTGAGCATCACTTGAAAACGGCACACTCGACTGATTTGGCAGTTTTTTTTGTTGTCATAATTTAGGACAAAGTTTGAATGAAAAAATATATTCGGAAAATACACCGGAAAAGTCGGAAATTTAACCGGGCAATGCCGGGCACGAACAGCTAGTAATATAAATGCCAAAGTTTGTTACCTTACCGCTGAATTTTGGCATAGACAGGGACACAGGCTAACTTTTATCGCAGGAACTAGTAAAGCAATAAATAAGGTTAAGAGATGTCTAGTGTGTTTGACTTGCAAGTCAAGGCATCGAAAGTCAAACTTACGATAGCATCGTCAATTTTAACATTTCCAATTCTTTCCTGTGTTTACGCAAAGTTCTGTAAACCAAGATAAGCAGAAATCACAATAACAACATCGATATTGAGGAAAACCCCTTATCAAACGCATAAAGCATAAATAAACGCAAGGAAAAATGAATATTAAACGACATTTTTAATTTCTATGGCTGTTTTATAGCCTCCATTATGGAATACCTTGACATTTCTAATTTGAAAAGTCAGTTCTGTTACTGATCTTGTCTTAACTGTACCCTTGGTATTTCTCAAAACCAATAATTGGGCCAGAAGAAAACCCTACATGAAATATTCATATTAGTTCTGATATAACTATTATATCATTCGACGTAATAGTAATATGAGAGACACGGCTAATGAGAATTATTATAGACTCAAGCTGACATGATAATCCCGTCGTTTTAATTACACATTTATTTCTTGGAACATGATATGGACATGAACCGTTGATAGACTCAATAACAGATGCCAGACCAGTAGTTCCATGAATTTATGCTGGTGGATTTAAATAGAAGAATGTAAAACTAAAGGGGAATAATAAAATTGATCCAACGACCCAAATAAAAATTGAAACTAAAGATAACGATATTGTTGTCTATAGAAATTCCACAATGTTAATCATCACTGTAAGTTTGGCCAGAAATGGTAGTCAACTGTTAGTACCTACAGTTTACAAGGACACTGGCTGTCAAGTCCAGTAGCCAACAGATTTTCAAATCAGGACGGTAGCCAGCCATATAGTTATCAATATTTGTCATAATAGGAAGTGAGATCAATATGAATTATGAAGTGATGAAGAGTTGGAGCGCAACGCCAATATTGTATCCAAATTAGTATTCCACCTGGGATATTGTTAATCTACAAATGATCTCCAACGACATCATTCCAGCCAAATCCATAAATAATTTTAGCAATGAGCTACGATATTATTATTAATCAACTGTGTTCCATGAGCACATTGATTAATCTTGTAATTGATACGTTAATCTACGTTGATGATATTTTGATAATGGGGAAATTCGTATCGGAATGTCTTTCTAAATCTTTCTTATGTCGAAGTTATAATTTGGGATAGTTTATACTACCTTTTTAGAAAGATTAACAGTCAATAGAAATTAATTCGGTTTAAAATTATCAAGACTCGTAGTTATAGATTTCGTAAAAATAGTCTTTTTTCATTGAAACTGTTACTCAAATAACCTGTTCAATGTTACACTACACGCGTTAACTGTAAAATGACAAACAGGTGTAATTTGACAGAGGGTAACAGTAGACAGTTCACTAATGACGTAGGTATGTCATACATAATCGTATTTATTAACGTTTGTGACTTTGGCAATGGCAATGTGCAGGTTGGTAGATGCGAGGTTATTTTGAGTTTAAAATAAAATGTAAGTTGTGTTACAATTTTGCACGGAAGAATTTATTGCTATGATTGAATTTGACTCACTTGCGTTAAAAATTGAGATAAAGATTGATTGAATCCATATATTGGGTGGTTACAATAATTATTTGGAATTACTTCACTCCATAGTTATAAGGAGCTCACCTTGCCGTCAGAAGAAATATCTGCTTTCTCTAAAGAAGTCATCCTAAATATAGCATTCGATTGGAGTTCTAAGGACTTTGGACGTTTTTGCTCATTTGTATGTGCAACGCAACCACTTGCTCCACAAAGAAATATCGATCTCTCCCGGAAATCACCTCATGTATTAAACAGCCACATTTTCTAAGCTCACGTACTCGTATCCAGCTGGTGGACCAGACTGGGAGCCAGTTTTGAAAGTAGGTACCAATGTTGTGTGGCGTTTTCCTCGGCGGCGTTTGTAAAGGCATTGGTTTGCAAGAGCTTGTTGCAATCGGTCATTCAACTGTCTCGCCTGGTGTCGGCCGGTCCAACCATTGTCTTGTAACTGAATGGTGGTTGCATTCGAGATTCTCTCGAGATTAGCCTCGCGTATCTTGGCTTTGTGTGCTTTGTTCTTTGCACGTTCCTCTAGTATTTGTTATGCTTGTGTGACGTCATTGTTGCGTTAAAGACTGTCTGTTGATGTATGCGGGTATTTGAATGTTTATCTCCTAGTTTTTTTTTTAAATGATCAGATTCCGCCAGATTCACTCAGTGTAACATTGTATTGTGCTATAAATACTTTTGTTTTCGCTTGTTTCGTCTGAAATCGGCTGGCGAGTTGATTCGTTCGTGATTTTATATCGAGCTCGATAATTGTGCAATATTTTTCCTTTTTGATGCTTAGCTTTATTTCTATTTATTTCTTCAACAAATCATCTGTTTTACTAAATGGGTTTGTTTTTTTCCTTATTGTCTTTAATCCGCCCATAAATAATGATAACGAAGAAAGGTTGTAAAAGTATTATATTCTGTGATCTTAGTTTATAACTATTATGTTAATGCTCCTGTTTATTTGAACAAATGGAGCAGTTTTGCAACACTGCTCCTCAGATCGCGTGTTTGCTTCAGCTTGTCGCTGTCTTGTAAAAATATCGCATTGCATACATTAAGACATTCATATTTTGTAGAAATTTGAATTGAAAAAAAGTAAATTTCTACCAAAGGAACTTCTTCGCGTGCATTCGCCGTACGTATTGTACTTATTATAGTGGAACTTAACAATGTTGCCAAAGTAAACACCGAAGATTCTTTAAAATGGTAGGCTTTTAAAAAATACGTCGGTATTTTAGTGCACTATGACTGAGTTTTACTGCGTCCTTGTAAATACGCAGCTCTCCAATACTATGCCTGAAAAAGCACGTTAGTACCAGCTTTCGTCACTCGATGACGGTCGTTAAAGCTTTTGTGCTGGTATCCTGAGTTTATTAAGCTGCATTGAAATGTGCAGTGGAGCTTATCTACGACTTTCGATAGTTTTTGATAATTTGACTAGTAGTGACTAGAGATGATACGGCTACCGAATAAGGTAATTTTGTAATGAACATCATTTTAATATTCTAAACATAATTGTGTTATAATTATGTGACACGTGAATGTCAAATGAGACAATAAAACCGCACTTTGACCCGTCCACTGACTGCCCTGCCTGGTGTCTCCAGGATAGTGAGAATTCCAGATAATGGGAGTGAAGTTCATCTGAGTGCCCCCCGCCAAGACAAGCCAATCGAAGCGCAAGGGCACTACCTACCTTTTCTCGAAGCGCTTCGTCGTTTTTTTGAACCCCCATAAATTGGATTTGGATTATACCAGATACACAGAATTCTCGGGATATGATGCCAATAGTGAACTAATTAAACATATTCCCCCTTATTACAAAACATGGTTTAAAGTAAAGCCAGGTTTTACTGTCATTTGGTCACTTTCTAACGTCATATAATAAAAAGGGACGAGGCTATTTTAAAACCTGGTTTTCCTTTAAACTATGTTTTGTAATAAGGTGCATTAAGTTTCAATAACATAGCTCTTATAGGTTAGATTTTATTGATATAAAAAAAAAACAATTTGGTCACTCACTGACTCTCTGATGATCATCAAAACTCTTAGGGTACTTCCTGAAGTCCGAAAAAGCTGAAATTTGGTATGTAAGCTTGTATTACAAGCTTGTACACAAACAACAAAAAATTCTAAATCTTGGAACTTTTGCACCAAAAAAGAAATTTACAATATAAAAAAAAAAACATAAGCAACTTACAAAAAGAAGTGAAATCTAAGCTTGGCTCTACATGAGATCTGATAACTTTTTGACAGTGCGAGCCATATGGTCTCGTCTTGGCAACATTTTACATGAAAACGTTTTTGGTGGGATCACTTTTTGCTTACGCAGTTCTCAATCATGTGTGCGTAATATGTTTGATGCCATTACTTATAGTCTCAAGGATTTCATCCTTCCTGATGCCTTTACTACGACTAATGGTTTAATCTCAACTTCTCAGGTCTTCCAAAGAATTATTGGGAGATCCATACATTGCTTTTTACAAAAAAGAAACACTACCAGCAACATTATTTTGAATGCTTCATATTATTCCTTAGATTTGACACCAAGGATTAGTTGAAATATCATCCCGACTTGTACAATTCTATAAATTCTGTCAAGTATAGTTCTAAAATAGACCTTATTCGTATGAGGAGACATCGAAAACATTTAGTAAGACTGTCTGACGAACGATTAACAGCCGTTATTCTAGCTCAGCTGATCCGATACAGGGAAAGTGATAATTCTAATGTTATACAAACACTGTTTACTTTTTGTACATTGCCTTTTGTTAAATAGTCGATATTTAACCTTACGATCGTGAAGAATAGTTTTAGATTAACATTGTAATAATTTACTTGTACTTTTTGCAGTCCGAGATAATTATCATTAAATGTAATAGTAATAGATTTAATTCGATTTTATTGATATCATTATACAATTCAATTTGGTCACATAATTATATATATAAATTTAAATTGTTTATGAAAATGAATATACTAATTCTATTAAATAATGTATATCCTAACTATTTATGGGTCTATAGGCCACTCGACCCACATTCATCTTGACCCATGGGACGAGTTGCCCCAGACAAATGTTTGCATTAGACAACTACTGGCAATACCAAACGAAATACCAAAATCATAATCTACAAACCTGTCACCCTTTCAATAATTTTTATTTATTTAAATTAAATATACACGATAGATAAATATAATAAAATTTTAACTGCCTTTTCACCACTTAACTTGCGAAATGTACGGCATTACCATTCATTTATAGTGGCAATGAAATTGTAATTGTAATCCCGTCCCCGGGTCCTGTACTATAAAACATTCGCACAGTTATGTTATACGAAATGAATTCGTAATTTACGATTGTCTCGGCGAAAGCGATCGACTTGTTGTTAAATCCTTTAAAGACATTACCGTCTGTCTCCATTGCGTTCGAGTTTCTAGTATCAAACACGATTTTGAAAGCGAGTTTTCACCGTGTTTACAATAATAAATCTAACTACTTAGCCGTATAAGTTTAGTTCTTAATTCCTCAATAGCTCGAATTAATGCTTCTCTTTTTAAATTATACTCTTTTTTTATGTAATTTTCTTTCAGATCCAATAATGCCTCATTTCCAGTGTAAGAACTCAACTCCGTACAGATTTATTCTTAAATCAAGTATAGATACAATTGCACGTCTTCCTTCCAAACTGGCTTCTGTTTATTAAGAGTGGATAGGCGCAATATCACCATGGCCATGATGTGGCTGATGGTGGTAAGCCTAGAAGGGGAACTAGTTCTCAAGTATTGTCCATAGGAGCACACCGATAGTTGCTTAGCAACTGATTTCCAAGCAGATGCATATTACAAAGTTTGTTGTGGTACTACCGTGCTATGGTTTTGTCACGGTATTTTCCTTAAAACTTCAAACTTGTATGATGCGAACCCATCAATGACTTTCGCCACGGCGACATTTAACACCCTTCTATACAGCTACCATCGCTGATACTGAATTTACACAAATAGTCACAATATATATGGTAACTATTGTAGGTATTAACCATAAGTCAGTGCCTGAAGGCTAAAGGTGCGATACCATCTAGAGAGGCGACATAACTACTGATTACCAAATGATATAGGGTGCTACTTCACTTACAAGCTACGCCTAACGATATCTGCTACAGTAAATTAAAACGCACATTCAAATGCTAAATTACCAATAATGCTGCGCAAACCACAATCCAAAGGATAAGGTTGTGATTAGTGCTATCTTTAATAGCCAATCGAAAATGACAATTGGTACAATTTACTGTACATAAAACGATAAGTATCAATGTAAGGTTTAATATTATTCAATTCCAACGGCTAACTGAGTAAAGCTCATTCAAGGCCATAGATAAATAAGGCTTTCTCTATGTCACTCTCGCGCAGCCGCCTACGCACATTCGTGCCAAATGCATCTAAATAATATTTGTACAATGCTGTGCCTACGCTTACCATTGCTCAGATTTATGTTCAAAGCGGACTATGATTTATTTTTCACATTTATGTTCTGTTTTCAATGTAACGCCATTAACATTAGCAATATAAACAGCTGAGATGTTCAATTTAGTTATTTTATGAGCGGCATAAACAGATGTTTTTAATGTTGCGACGAGAAAATTTTCTCTGTGATTTCTGGAAACTATTAATTCAGAACATCTAACAAACCCGCCAATAGTGCTAATTAGGCGCACGGTTCGATCACCTCTATTCCACTAAACTGGTAAACTGGATTTTGTTTTCGTTTAAAATACAGGTATTTATCTATCCACACCATAGACATAAATCTAAATAGATAACGCAAGTCCATCCGTATGAAATCCAAGCGTAAACTTTTTTTATACCTACCATAATGTCACAAGATTGATTTAGTAAGCTGGCATTAGATTTTAACATATGAAAATGAAGCTATCCTATTTGTCAGCTAAACATATCGCTCGCTACACATATCTGGTGGACATACAGCCTACAGCCTTATGCGAGTTCCCTGTCCGCGCGAAACAGTTTCAAAAGTAGAACATAGTACCCCATTTTTGCACAGATTTTGACACGCGAAGTGAAGCGATACACTCGCGGCATCTATTTAGTGGATCACAGATATACATCTGTGATCCACACTATCATATTGCTTAGCAGCTCTTATTATTCAATGATATTTTTCCTCCTGTCCTATTGTATATCTCTTAGGATCGGAGCAGTATCATCTTTCAGACAATCCATCTATTGCTCCTTTGGTCTCTATTCCAGTTATTCATAGACCTTGTGTTTGCAAGCCCTCACCTTTGGAGACATTGCATTTCCTATCTTATTGTAGTCTGATTAGTGATTATTGTTGTATTGAATGCAATATAGAAATCTCCCGAGCTGTAAAAAGTGTTCAGAACTTCACTCAACTTAGTGTGAAGGAAGAAAGTCAACTGTGAATTATCAGTCAATTACACCAGAGAAATTTTGTCGACTGCATGCAAAACTGTTTGGAACAATGAGTTATTGAAAATAAATATGAGTTCTGGTTGGAAATGGCATGATAAAAATGAATTTAAATAATATGTTGTATAAAAACATCATCTTCATAGCAGATGACAATTTTGGGGAAACTTTAGTTTTATTGAATAATTTCGGCGGTGTTTTTTTCAATCAGGCTTATTTACTAAGTCTGCCTCCAAAAGCTTGGAATAAGTTATAACTTAAACCTGACTTTGGATAAGATTGCCAAAACATTATTATTTAAATTAATGGAACAACATAACAGATTAAAATATACACACACAAAATTAATGCCAAAAATTTAAAAGATGGTTTGCAAATCGCGTGACCGTTGGTAATACTCGGTTATTCCACTATTTAGATCCTGTTGTTTTCTAAGGGCCGAGACTAGAGTGGGCCCGCCCGTTAGGCAACTGGTAAACTAAGGTACTTATCAAATAATTTATGTATATAACGTTCGGTCTCTCGGTTTTATTGTTACTTGCTTATCACTTCCCGTGCAGCACCGGATAATGTCTCCGCGGAATAGAGGTTTTAACTTTATTGTTAGCATTACTGTTATTTATCGATAATAAAATTTGCTATTTAAGGACACTGCTTGCAACATGGATGACTAGATATTGCTTCTAGTCTATCTAGGTAACGCCCGCACGATCTGACTGGTCATAGAGCTTTCAAATATATCGTCTACGCAATAATAATTAGAAAATGTTTTATACCACCTATAATTTCAATTGGAAACTGTCATAAAAATACCAGAATGAAAACACAATTGATCATAGAAATGCGGTCTGTGCTAGAGAGATTTTTATGATCCCATATATCGGTGAACGTCTAAAATATCTCGTACGTCGGTCCAACCGTCCATAAATCTATCCACGAGCTAGTGAAATTAGCGCATACGGTGCAATAACTAAGTGTCGAACATTTACTTTAATGTTATGCCGCTATGATGATCCGGAGATATATGAAAGTCCAGACCAGCTTTCACATAGGAAGCCTACAGTTTGCACTTACAGTAAAATGCTATGTGCTTTGCAGCTTTATTATTGATATTGGAAAGTCCATTGTAGAAATCATGTTCATTTATATTACTACCAGTGAGGATTTGTAGTAGATGACACACTTTCCGAGACAGTATTTCATTTTTCAGACTTCTACTCAAATCCAAATTTAATACTAAAAGCTAACAAAACGTAACCCTTACGAGTAGTTATGCAATTTAATCTATTTGCTCTAATCTGATATAATTATGATCTTAAAATCTAGTAGTCATTCAGGTTATTACAATAAATTAGAAGCAATTACTTTTGACCATTAAGTCAAAACTAGAATCTGATATCAAATAAATAGTAGCTAGTTATGGATCCCCCTACCCCCTCTGTTTTAGACTAAATGCTGGCTCAGCATCGCCAGCCGTGTGTGGTCCATTGGCGTGGGCAATTTCTCTATAATTGTTATTGCAAGTCAGCAGTCGTTGCATCGGCTGGTGGCCACTGCCTTTGTTAGTTTTAAGACACAATAAATTCACCTTAGCATCGGTGTAGACGTTGTCATAGTTTTAATTTAGTTTTTAAAAAACCTTTTGAACGTTCCCAAAATTTGACTGGCGCAGCCGGTAGGATTTGCTCAGGCTGCGTAGTTTTGTTTCGGGTGTCCAAATTCGCCCGAATTAGTAGAACGCGCGATAGCTGAACGAGTGAATCCTCGAACCAAATAAATAAGTCAATTCGGGTAAAAAAGGAAAGTGAGTGAAAATGGGAGTAGCGGTCGGTTGGTGAGTAAAACTTTTCGCCAATCCTTGTTCCAAAATCCTCCTATAATTCATTTACATTATTTAATTTTGTTATTATTGAGATCGGAATTCTCTCATGATAACGTGTCTGGTTTCTTAGTATGAATTTCTGCTAGTGCCTACTATTGATAAGAATACGCATAGAGTAGTTTGAGAATAGGGAATACACTTTTTCCTTATTTAATTAATTAATAAATAAATCGTTATAATTTGATCTCAGCATTGATCACTTTATTGCATTGTAATTTTAAGTAAACTAGAATATCCAAATCTGTTCAGTTTTATTTTACATATTTTTACAAATTATACAACTTTTACATTTTTATAAAAACTTTAATCCTTTATATCCTAATATTAACTGTGCTTTTATAATTGTTATATTTTTGTGTGTGTTATATTTTATTGATTGTGTTTTATTCTGTGTTACGTTTACTCTGATCCTACATTACCCTGTTAAAAATGGCTCAACCACAACTTATAACCGTACCTAGCGAAATGTTAAAATTGATCCCATTATACAATGGTGAAAAGAAACAGTTAAATTTATTTATCCGTAAAGCTGAATACATTATTAGTAAGTACAGAGGTAATGAGGAACAGAACTTATATTTGTACCATGCTATTACAAGCAGATTAACCGAAAAAGCAGCTTCACTGCTATCAGAACGAGAAGATGTCGAGACTTGGACCGAATTAAAGGTATTACTTCAGCAACATTTTGGAGATCCGCGTAGTGAGGAGTGCATAGCGATTGAATTAGAGTCGATAAAAATGAAATCAGGTGAAAATTATTTAGATTTCTGCAATCGTATTCAGGGCATTCGTTCCCTTCTGATGTCCAAGGTAAACATGATCGAGGATGCCGAATTAAAACTGGCCAAAAAGGCAATTTATGATCATACCTCATTGAACGTATTTTTGTATAACCTTCCTGAAAATATGGTACGCGTAGTGAGATTGAACACCCCCGCATCTTTAGAAGCCGCCTTAAGTGTTGTTTTGGAAGAAGTAAATTTCCACGATCAGTATACAATGCGAAATCGAATTCACGGCACGCTATCATCGCGACCGCCTTTACCATCAGGTGCGCCGAGCACGCCCATTAGTAAATTCGGTAGTTCACCTCAACCAACTGGTTTTAGGCCTTTCGTACCTCAAGGCCAACCCCAAATTACTCCAAAATTTAACTTTGGGATTCCGCCACAATTTAGGACACCCCAAATTGTTCAAGGTCAACCCCAACCTTTAGGTTATCGACCTCAGCTAGGTTACCGACCACCTCAATTCGGATACCGCCCTCAATTCGGTGCCCAACCGTTACAACAATTTGGCTATAAACCACCACAACAATTTGGCTATAAACCAACTCAGAATTTCGGCTATAGGCCCCCTCAACAATTCGGATATAAGTTACCTCAATTAGGGTATACGCCGCCACAAGTACAAAAACCCCAATTGCAATCTAGTGACGTAACTATGAGAACAGCGCCTCTTGCGCAACAGCCACAGTCAGGATTTAAATTAAATGAGCTTAATATTGACGAAAGTTATGAACCGTACTATGAATATGACTACAACTATTATGACGTCGACGATACGTATGACTACGCAAATCATGACTACGTAACGGAACATAGCGATGACGTAGAACAGACCGACTTATCTCAAACTCAGGATTTTCAGGTAGATGCCTCAACACAAGACAAGAAGTCATAGAACTAAACTGTGACCCTAATTTAAAACTTCCGTATATTTACATACCAGAAATAGACGCAAAAATGATGATTGATACAGGCAGTACTAGATCGTTTATTAGTCCCCAAAAGGCGTATGAATATTTCCCCGAATATATTCGAGAGGAACCCTTCCAAGTAGTTAGCACTCACGCGTCTAGTAGACATAATGAGGTTATTGAAATCCCGCTTTTACCAACATTTAAGAGTGATGACTGGCACAAATTTTATTTGTACAACGTCGATTCACGGTATGATGGACTTATAGGGAATGACCTTTTACTACAACTTGACGCTATAATTGATTTAAAAGACCAACAACTTAAGACTAAAACGACAAGCATTCATATCACAAATAATAATTTAAATTACATAATAGAATTACCAGCACGATCAGAACAACGCGTTAAATTACCCACTGACCAGTATACCGGTGAAGCTCTACTTGACTTTAAAGAGTTTACTTCCGGCGTACGTATGCCAAGTGCATTGGTGAACTGTACCAATGGATATGCCACGACAATTATACAGAACACCCGTGACATACAAATGACATTGACTATAAGACAACCCCTTAAGGTTATGAAATATGAAAGTAATGACAATAATTTAAATTTTACTGAAACCAATAGAGACGCACAGACAGACGCATTACTTGAAACAAATTTAAAGAAACTTAGACTCGACCACACTAATGACGAAGAACGTAATAAAATTTATAAACTCTGTAACGAATATAAAGACATATTCTACTGTGACCAATTACCTCTGACATTTACAAATCAAGTAAAACATAAAATTAGAACAAAAAACGAAGACCCAATTTACGTCAAACCATACAGACAAGCTCCGATTCAGACTGACGAAATAAACCGACAAGTTGAAAAATTACTTAATGACAATGTTATTCAAGAGTCCCATTCTCCCTGGAATGCACCTGTTCACCTGGTGCCTAAAAAGATGGATGCATCTGGTGAAATAAAACATAGAATGGTGATTGATTTTAGACGACTTAATGACATAACCATTGACGACAAGTATCCCTTGCCTAACATTACAGATTTATTTGACAAGTTAGGTAAGAGCGTTTACTTCAGTACGTTAGATTTGGCAAGCGGTTATCATCAAGTGGAAGTAGAGGAACAGGACAGACAAAAAACAGCTTTTAGTACACAAAACGGACACTTTGAATTTCTTAGAATGCCGTTTGGGCTAAAGACAGCACCCGCCACATTTCAGAGAACTATGGACAGTGTTTTGAGAGGACTGCAAGGACTACATTGCATGGTATATCTTGATGACGTCATCATCTTTTCTGCAAGTTTAGAGGACCATATCCAAAATTTAAGAATAATTTTTGACAGACTTAGGGCGACAAACTTGAAAGTACAGTTAGACAAATCGGAATTCTTACGAAAAGAAGTACTCTATCTTGGACATACAGTTACTGCAGACGGACTAAAGCCTAACGACGATAAAATAGACGCCGTTTTAAATTACCCAATACCTAAAACGACAACTGAAATTAAAAGCTTCCTTGGACTTGTAGGATATTACCGACGATTCATAAAAGACTTTGCTAAAATAACACAACCATTGACAGCTTGCCTGAAAAAGAGAAACAAAATTGTTATTGACGAAAATTATATTAACGCTTTTAATAAATGTAAAGAACTGTTGACAAACGCCCCACTCTTACAATACCCAGACTTTGACAAGACTTTTATTCTGACGACTGACGCGTCCAATGTAGCGCTAGGCGCAGTATTGTCCCAAGGACAAATCGGTAGTGATAAGCCTATTGCTTATGCGAGCCGTACTCTAAGTGACACCGAATCACGTTATAGCACCATAGAACGTGAATTACTCGCAATCATTTGGGCAGTAAAACACTTCAGACCATACTTATACGGTCGTAAGTTCTTAATTTATACCGACCACAGACCTTTAGCTTGGTTGAACTCTCTAAAGGACCCAAACAGCAAACTCACACGGTGGAGATTACGCCTACAAGACTATGACTTTGAAATCGTATACAAGAACGGAAAGCAAAACACTAACGCCGACGCCTTGTCTAGGATTAAAGTCAATGCTCTTAGTTCCGATAACGAGAATCAATCCATGATAGTTAATGTTGATGATAAGGAACATAAACTTAAGGAACACTGTAAAAACTTAGTTAGAGACATCAGAAAATTATCGACAGACAAAAAGACTCATAGTGACTCTTCAACTATTACCATATCAGACCAAAGTGGAACAGTCTCAGTTAGCCCAATGACTATTTCAGATACATTATCAATTTCAAGTTCTGAGAAAATATCCGAATACCCTATTAGATCAGATTCAAGTAAATCTCAAACTATTCATTCAGCCGTAGATTTAGAATCAACTGGAATACCAATTTTATGCGAGGCTATCGACACGAAGCCTAATCAAATTTTAGTTTTCTCGTGGCTTAAAAACTCATTGCATGTTAAAGATATTTCTAGAGAGAAACAAAAGGTTCTAGAAGTTTTCCTACCAATAGACAACCCGGAATTGGTAAAAGAATTTCTTAAAACATATGTAAAGCCTAAATTAAAGTATTTCATTTATTTCGAAGAGATTGAACACCGTAAACTGTTCAGTAGTATTGTTATACAGCTATTTAAGAAAGACATGGTTCAGTTTTATGAATGCACAGAGCGTGTAGTGTTTGTTGAAGATGAAAAAGAACAGAAAGCGATTGTTTTAAAACATCATGAAGGAAAGACATGCCATCGTGGTATCAAGGAAACGTTAGTTAGGATTCGTAGGAACTATTATTGGGATAGAATGCAGGAAACAATTTCAGCCATCATTAATGCTTGTGATGCCTGTCGTAAAATGAAGTATGACCGTAAACCTATAAAGCCCGTCATACAATTAACTCAGACCCAAGATGCCCCATTTCAAGAGATTTTTATAGATTTATTTAATATTGAAGGAAAGTACTATTTAACGCTTATAGATGCGTTCAGTAAGTTAGGTCAGGCTATAGAAATTTCAAACAAATCAACTCCTGAATTAGTCCGAGCCCTGATGAAATATTTCTCTTTTTACGGTATTCCTAAAAAGATTAGTTCAGATCCAGGAACCGAGTTTAATAATGAATTGATGAAGGAATTTTTAAATTTACATAAAATAGAATTACATATTGGTACACCGAACAACCCCAACTCGACAGGACTCATTGAACGTTTTCATTCCACTATTATAGAGATCTATAGATTAGCTAAGTACGAAAGAAAGTGTACAGACGCAGCGACAGTTATGACATATTCAGTTATGGCGTACAATCATGCTATTCATTCGGTTACTAATCTAACTCCTTTTGAGGTTGTTTTCGGACACACAGATACAGGAAACCCTTATGGTATTGAATTAGAAAAACAGTATTTACAACAACTGGTCAAAGATCATGCAAAAAGAACGAAGTATCTATACGAACATTTAGCAGATAAAATAATAGCAAATAAAGAAAAGATTAGGGAAAGAAAAGGTGGAGAAAATGAAATAGATTTTACACCTGGTAGAACCATTTTCGCTAAAGACATTAATAAGCGGAAGAGTAAAGATAAAGCACGGTACGTGAAAGCTAAAGTTATAGGTAAAGCCAAAAGAAATATAGTTCCCATACAAATAGGTGACAGACAGACAAAGGTCCCTATTAAAAACATCAAACGTCCTCCACAGGTGGAGCATCTTCGTGATAGTGACGCCAGTGCTGGGCCTTCATCTGCAATCCCTTAAGGGAAATCCCGGAATTATCCCTATAAAAGAAGGTCAAGCTTATGTTCAAACTGACCGTTGGACAATTGTTAAAGTTTTAAATTTAGATAAAATCCATGATGACCTTAATTCTATCGTTAAAAACTTTAAAGATTTCAGTAATTTAGTTAAAAGTGATAAACCATATTCCCGTGAATTTGACAGTATTCAGTTGCATACTGAATTCATTCGCGACATAACTATACAGAAATATCAGCAACTGGTACCGCAACGCTTTAAGAGAGGTATCATCAATCCATTAGGTTCTTTGATAAAACTCATCACAGGAAACCTTGATCATGACGATGCCTTGAAATATGATAAAATTACCTCCGAATTAGAAAACAATCAAATTATAATTTCAAAAAAACTTACCCTGGTTTCCAAAATGTTAGATAGTTTTATAAATGTAACTGAAACTATAAATAATAATTCTATAATTTTGAAATCACGTTTGATAAAAGTAGAGACAATGGTTAAAGAATTAGCTGCTAAAGAAAATAACTGGGTATTCTCAACATACATATCCGGATTATATAACATTTTTATAAGTAGTTTCCGCACTATCTTTATTAAATTAAGCGAAATTGAAACAGCTCTAGCATTAAGTAAAGTATCTATCTTACATCAGTCTATTGTTAACTCTACTGAATTACTGTATCATTTAAAGATCATTTCAAAAACTGAAAATTTAGTTTATCCACCTAATGAAATTAATTTAGTACAACTAGAAGAAACAATTAACATAAAATCGTACCTTAAGAAAAACCAGATCACGTTCATAATGGAAATTCCACTTATTGATAATTGTACTTATAATTATTATAAAATTTATTCCATACCAATTTTCCACCAACCTGAAAATAAAACCTTATCTATTTTCCCTAAATATCCCTACCTTCTGGCGAAGGGAATGAAATACTTACCGATCGTGAAACCGTGCCGCCCGCTTGCTGCCGGCGACCAGTTCCTGTGTGATGACCACACCAGATCTCTCTTCACAGAGCCGACGTGTATCGAGCAACTTATGAAATTTGAGAACAATCTTACCCTCTGCGAACAGCATCTTATTATGATCGAAGATGTTAAATTGCAACAAGTTAATTCCGACAATTGGATCTTATATAGCAGATTACACACTACCATAACTAAAGTGTGTGATACTGAAGTTAGCAAACACCCTGTCTTCGGGACCTTCATCATGACCATCGACGAGCCATGTGATCTGGATATACATGGTATACGTATAAGGCACCATCGTGCCTATACTGAAACAGACTTAGCCGAGCAAGTTCCGGTAATCAATCTACCGCGATTACCGACGAACGAGAATTTGTTCAGTGCACGCGCACTGAACATTAAAGGTGTTAATTTGGACGAACTTAAATCTATGTCATATGCTATAAAGCACAGTGAAGTGATAGAAAGTGTTTACAGAGAGCAAGCCTCTAAATTCGGTGTTTTAGGCTATTTTACATTAAGTTTGTTAATTTTAACTATCCTTGTTTTTATCATTTATTTTATGAACCTTAAAATTATAAAATGTTTTCCTTTTTTTAGACGAAATCATCGGAATCATATTGAAAACGATAATTCCGGTAATTTCGCTCTTAGGGAGGGAGGAGTTATGGATCCCCCTACCCCCTCTGTTTTAGACTAAATGCTGGCTCAGCATCGCCAGCCGTGTGTGGTCCATTGGCGTGGGCAATTTCTCTATAATTGTTATTGCAAGTCAGCAGTCGTTGCATCGGCTGGTGGCCACTGCCTTTGTTAGTTTTAAGACACAATAAATTCACCTTAGCATCGGTGTAGACGTTGTCATAGTTTTAATTTAGTTTTTAAAAAACCTTTTGAACGTTCCCAAAATTTGACTAGCTAGATATGCTAATTATGTTGGGGTTTGTTGGTTAACACAATTATTAGCAGAACCTTCTAAATAAACATAGGCAACAGACGAATATCTGCGGGTAGATAATGCTGACGAAATGTAACTTCTAATATTGCAATATCAGGATTACAGACAACAGCAACTAACCTTTGTTCTAAGCAAGTAACTGAAACAAAGTTGACATTAAGCTTCTTAACAATAGTGTGTTACCTATTCCAAATTGATTGCTTTAATGGTAATACCGAAACTTGATTTAGTTGCTACATGTCTAATAGACTATTTGTTAGGAAGAACTTGTTAGCTGACCGCGATGCGGTTGAGAAGTTGATGCGATTCAAATGGAGTAGGTGTTTTAATAACAAGTTCTAATTCATGGTTCTGCAGATTGATATCTAACACCCGAGCACTTGTATTAGCAGTGTTTACGAGCTCTCTCTATACAGTAATTATTATAACTTTTATACTCCAATCAACCCGGCTATAACCAACCACGAACTTCCGAACTATTAATCTTCATTAAATAGCCCCATCTTGGTATCACTGCGGTCGTGATTATTTGACTTTCACTTTCATCTAGATGTCTATCAGGTTGTTGAATAAAAATATAGATTATTTTCGGTTGTTGTGTAACACTATTGTTTGAGTTACCGGCTTAGATTTCGGCGAGTCCGGTCTCTCTTGCGGTGCAGGTTTTAAAATTGCGTATCCATTGTATAGCGATGTCAATAAAAATTGCGGTGGAATAAATGGTGCCGATCTGATTTTAAGAAACAATAATTGTGTTACATTAGTGCTAGCTCATCTACATTTCACTTTTGTTTTCGGTCTGTGATCGCTTGCGTTGTGAACCTAAAATATTTAGATTTCATATATGTATTTCATTACTCGTCATTTATTTCGTCAAGTAAATAGAAAATATTGTTAGTTTCATTGCCATTAATAGTTGAACAAAAAGCAATTGATTTATTGAGTGAAAGATTGTTAACGACATCTCTATAGTGTATAATTTATAGTGCTCGAAAGTTTTCATTAACTCTGAATACTTGTGCAAGTTTACGTTGCTCAGGTTAGATTTACATGCTTCTGGTGGACACTCTCGAGTAACGACATCGTGACTGAGGTGACGAGCTAAATCGCCATATAAGGCACGCCCGTTAGACACTTCCATAGTAAAAGTATTGGAACCAGCATTATTGGCTCGGCTTTCTCAATTCATTGCTTTTGTTTTTCAATGTGACCGACAGAATATTGATTGATTGTAATGAAATGAAAGTTAATCTCTGTTAGTTTTAATTTACACCTATGTAATTGTAATTACTGTTGTGTTAAATGTATGTTTTCTCTCTCTCTAATGTTGTATAGTTAATTATTACTTGCTGGCTTCTCCCTGGTGTCTACATGTTTCTTAAATTGTAATTAGTTATTCCATGTGACTTAAGTCTTTTTCGACTGCATTGGCAAATATCTTTACAACCGGATTGCCAGTGCCACTATCTCTGAAATTCCTGAATTTCAAACAGTTTAATGTACCTCTGTAGCTAGTCGTTTGGTTTCTAAATTATTTGGTATCACACCATAGTGTGCTAAGGTCACGAAGGGTAGTGTTAGTTAATGGCGACAAGCTTAGACATGAACATGAGATAATTCCTGAGCGAAAGTTTATAATAATCCCAACGCTATATCTCACTGTTTTGCTGATCTGTTTCGTATTTTATCTGGGCTATCAATTGATAAGTGAAATTTCAGAATGAAGTTGGTGCTGCCAAGCGGATATTCAAGTAAATTAATATTTATCGTTGGTTAACTCCCATGCTGTGAATCTCTGTATGTTATTAATAGTTGATGCGGGTACGATTCAATCATGCTGTCTTGCTCTTAAATTGATGGGTCGGGTGAGATAGAAAGTGAGCTATAATTGTCGCAGCTTTTTTTAAGCATCGCGCATACGAAATGCAGACTGCGTTAGTCAGACGAGTTCAAGTGCACATCCGTTGCCTCTTATCCGGTCAGGAGCTATAAACAGTGTGGTATATCATGTCTCTAAACGTTTATAGAAAATAAACTGATGGATTTTGTAAAAGAAAATGTATTATTGTTTACGGAACTTTTGATATGTGTATCATCATACTTTAAATGGTGCATGGTTGTAGGGTAATTTTTAGTACCCGCCTGGCTGGCTAACACACAGATTGACAATCTACCGCTATGCACCTGGTCTACACTTGTACGAAGCTGGTGACACTAGGTATCACCTCTAAACACTGTTATTGTTAGTTAAAAAAACAAACTGCTACGTTTCTTTCCTTTCATTGTGTTCATCTTAAACATATACACATCTACAATTTGCACAGCTGCTCTGTATGTTATTTATCTATGCAAACATGTATTTTTTATGCACATTGTCCTCCATAAATCTTCAACGAACAAAAGCCATTATGTTGTTTAACAGTTAGCTAGGATTCTCCGTAGATTTATTGACTAATTGCTTTTATTCACGCGGTTTCACTCGCGTTTTTACTACTCAGGGGATGGATCTTCCAAAAATCCTTTCTTAGTTATAGGTATATACGTTACACAAAGCACCTGTATGCAAAATTTCGAGTTTATAGACTGTAGCAACGTCTATCAGCCATCTACCAGTAACACTGAGATAGTATAGTACTCGCACGTAACGATAGATGGCGTGGCGCCACATTATCCTGTATCGCGCTTACGAAGATTTATCGAGAAGCTGCATATACCTTTACAACTGTCCGACAGTTGGATCTCGGTCCCCAGCCACGATGACCCAGCCTGGCGGAAGATCTTCCCTTTTAAATGGAGGTGTCATCCATCTTGCACCTCCATATATACCAAAGGATGCCACGGGTGCTGCATCACAAGGGAGAAGGGACGCTTCCAACCCCAGGGGCATCGCTCACTCGTTACCGACCCTTGCCCCCTCCCTGGGCAGCAGCAGGAACACATCATTGTTATTTGGCTTTTGTATTCTGTAAGGTCGAGCTGCTCTGAGGAAAAAATGCTATTACATGTCAAGTTTCTCCTTTTATTGACGTAGATGCATATCAACTTGAAGGTCATCTTTTAATACTATGTAATAAAAATTAACATAAATTTCTGTTCATATAAGTACATCTGCACTAAAGATGTTTCGGGAAGTAAAGTGCAGTGCAACAACATGTAATGTAGATAACATTTGAATTTAGTCTGTATGAACCATTTAATTAAAGTTGACAGTAAAAAAGAATATTATCTAAATATGACAACTGTTTTTATATTACAATGACCCCACCGCTGATAAAAATATGTTTTGTTCGCGAAAACCTCTTATAATCCGATTTGATTTACGCAGTTTATTAATTTCTACTCTACTTATACTACATAATACATAGTATCGGCATGTACATTTTACTATATTTTGTTAATTACAATATATTATTGTACAAATCCTGCCATGATTCTTTACATTACCAGATTAACAGCCTGCCAGTTTAAAAATTAGAGACCGACCGAAGGTTCGGTTACGGCTTGTTCCGGCCAAAAAATCTGGTTTCGGTTTCGGCCAAAAATCGGCCGAACCTTCCGCCACGCCGGAATTCAGTGTTCGCGCGTTCGTTCGGGTGAGTTTGAGACTCGTGTGTCAAAAAAAAAGAACTATCTGATAAGTAATTGATTTTATTTTTTATTTGTGACTTATTGTAATGGAATTTAGGAATTTAAATTATTATTATTAAATACAATTTTTACAAATCTTAAGTAAAAGTTTCGTTTTCGGCCGAAACTGAGACTCATGCCGAAAGTTCGGTTTCGGCTGAAAATCCTGTTTCGATCGGACACAAATAAAAATACGATCAAAGTCGTGTCATAATGCGAGGCTCTTTAAAACCTTACATGTAGCATAGCATAGTCCATGAACGATCAATATTCGTAGATAACTTATTACAAGCTCTAAACCTTCGACCCTAGAGGTCGGCTAGCTAATCGATACTGATCTGGCGACTCGCCCAGTATCCGCGGTCACTGCCGTCAGGTTTTATTGATCTGTGGCACTTTAGGGGCAGTTCATTTGCTGTTTTGGAAACTATATGCTACACAGTTTAAGGCGCAAATCAGTATTTTTTGGTCAAAATGTTTTTTTTTTTTTTTTCAAATATAAAATTTCTGTGTATTTCTGTAACATACATACCACGGGTGTAAGATAATAATTGATTTCCCACTTTAAAAACATCTTCATTATCTGTAATGCCTAAAACATATTGACGTCACACCTAAGCGCCCGACTCCCGTCGCGGCTTAGATAGCAACAAAAATAATAGGTACATAACGTACGCAGACAACATGAGAGATCCCCATAGTATCAATGTAGTTTATTTCAATTTTCTAACGCAGTAGATCGGATTTGGTGAACCTCACATTATATATTATTTGCATTTCAATTCTCGGCCATAAATGCAGGAAAAGTTTAAATTATCATTGGGATACAGAAAATTATCTCTCTGATTTTTTGATACGAGTATAGTTACATTCTTATATTGATAAGTAATCAGAATAACATTCCTTACCCAAATAACTCAAAAGATTATGTCAATATAGATCTACAGCTATCAGTTACAAGAATGTAAACAATACATTCATTGTCGCAGTCACTTGTGTAACAATCTGAAAAATCCCAAAATGCCTGAAGTGAAATGATAGTAAAACTATTTTCTATTTAGCGAGTAACATCTAAGTTCAGCCAGAGAAACCAGGCGAGTTTTACGCTGTTTATTTTTTTAATAAAAGTTTGCCTGATAAAAGTTTTGTTGTGATTTTACCCATTTTTTTAAAGTTTTTTTCACATTTCTTAAAAGTTACGTCAAAACTTTAATCAATATTGATTTCATTGAAACGGCTCCATCCGCCGTTTAAGTACCTAAACTATGTATGGCTGATGAGTTTATAATAACCACCGATTAGCCTTTCGAAAATTGACTGGGTACTTCACTATGTGTGATTAGTTCGCTTTACGAGTATGATAATTAATACGATGGATGTTAATCGACGTAGATCCTTAACTACAATAATTGTCGTTACTGTTGTTAGTTCAAGATCAAGATAACACATAAAAATAACACGTTTCATTTCATGCCGCATTGTCTTCTTCGCTCTATATAACGTAGGCATCCACTACGAAAGGGATTGCGTACGAAACAGGGTTGAAAGCTAGTTCTTTCTTCATTATAGTTTCAACATAATTAATGAAATATGGAATTTGCCACGTTTCTCACACTCTATCTAGGCAGTTTTCGTTATACCCAACTGAACTCCTTGCTCCGCAACAATTGTCATTACGCATCGTTGGCACTCTGCCAAACGCTACTGCCAGCACACCGCGCTTAAATGACGAAAAAATTATTTTGCTTTCAACATGCCGATTTGCCGCAAGAGCACGGGTCGCGTTTGTGTAGTGGTGGGTGCCAAAGTGCAGTACCAAAAATATCTGCTTATAAGCGATTCGATTTGCCCTTTCTCTAATTATTTAGGGCTATCAATTTGACGTAATGCGTAAATGGCTCGATTTAGAAAATTTCGTTTCATATCATCTCCTCAACTATGAAAATATGTTTGAAGCATCTTTATCGTATTCTCTGAGGAGGCTTTAGGTATGTGGGTCTAAATCTGGGTCTAGTTGCTCCAGGCACTTTTTGGATGGGGCAAGTCGATCCACTGTCAATTAGAACAAATGCTTTATGGTGACACCACCTATCTTAAAATATAGGGGGTGACACAGTTATCTCGGATAATGAACCCTGATATCTCCCTCTATTCTGTGCATTACTCTTCGCATTGGTAGGTTGTCTGTCTTTCAAGGGTTGATCTCTACACTTCGCTCTATTGGTCTAATCAACCGTGTCCTTACTCTTCTCCTGCAGCACGTAATAACTAGTAACGTATCTTCAATCTTCCTAGAGATCATCAGTTAGAACTTACAACCATTTCATATACCTAACGAAAGTTCTGATTTATTATTGTCGGTTTTATGCCATTCAGAAATCACACTATGCTGCGTGTATGCTTATGATTGGTGAAAAGTATGATAAAAATTAATATTACAATAAATAATACGACATTAAATATCATTAATTATTATGCCATATCAGTGTTAAGCTCATTATCAAAAAATATATTCTGACATTAAGAAAATAAAATTATGCAAATTAGTTATAATCGTTGTAAAAAAAGGAATGCTATTATGTAATGTTAATGGTAGAAAAGTATTAATAAAAGCTTTCAAAATCCATTCTCGTGATCATTATAAAAAATAAACCATGAATTGCAGCTACGAAATCTATTTGCCTAAGTGCAGTCGAAGCCTGTAAAAAACCTATGTAGGAGAAAGTAAGATTGTTGTACATAACTATATAAACGATCAACAAATATGTCTCCGTGTGAATAATCAAGTCTGAAAGAGTAATGAAAATTGCTTTTGGCACAAACAAAAATAATGTCTGAAGCAGTGTCGTATCGTAGCTCGTATCTTAACTTGTGTTGGCGTAGTCTTCATATTGTTTAATTTGTTGCTTTTAATTTTAACTTCATACTTCATGCTCTTTAAACGTCATGTGACTGCCCCTAAGCTATAATGTCTAGGCTTGTCATTCCCTATACGTTTAGTAAATGGAGACTTTCTCGTGTTTACTTTCTTTGTATCCATTCATCATGACTTCTACAAGTTTATATTCTACTTCATTAAATCTTCAACATTTAAATCTTTTTGTATTGCTGAGAAGTCAGAACGGATCCTGTGACGAACACACTTGATCCGACCTGCTCGAGACTTGAGTGGACTGTATATTACAAGTTGAAACCATAAAATGCCGGCTGGACGAAGTCACTAAAGACGCGACCAGATCCGAGCGAAAACCGAAGAGTCAAAGACGGATCAGTGACACGAAAAAGGAGGGGGGGGGGGCGAGCACACGGGTGGTGCTGAACAAGAGCGGGGGTATACGGGGGGGCGCGGGCGCCGTAAAACACGGGGCGCGGGGAGGGGCGCTAAGGGCGCGGGTTGCGGGGCGCGGGGGAACGACGCCGATGGTGCCAACGTGAGCACGAGACTCGTGGCTACACGGAGGGCGAAAGGGCGCGGGGGGGGGGGGGGGGGGGCGCGAGGGGCGCGCGACGCGGGGCGCGGTGAAACACGATTGGCGCGCAGCGCGGTGCGCGGGGGGACACGGGGGACCGATGAGGGCGCGGGGGGGGGGGGCGAGGGGCGCGCGACGCGGGCGCGGGGGAACACGGGGGACCGCTAAGGGCGCGGGGCGCCGGGGGGGGGGGCGCGCGAAGGGCGCGGGGGGGGGGAAGACGAGCACTCTCGGCGGGGTACGTGAAGTACCCGGTCGGCGGGGCGCTTGGTTGCCCAGTACTGTTGCTGGTACTCGTTGGGGCTCTTGCCTGCCCGTTGATTCGCTGCAGCAGATCTTCAATCCTCACAATGAAAACACCAGTTTACTTTCACAATTATTCCTTTATTCCTTGTTTTACAATAATTCCTTTTATTCCTTTTATTCCTTTTCTTTTTCCTTCTTGGTTGTTCTCTCGGAGGTTGCTGCCGTAGGAATGCCATTCCAAGAAAACCGCGTCTATATTTATACCTTTTGGCAATGTACCCTGACCAATCAAATCGCTAGTTTTAATTATTATTGACCAATGAGAGTCGATGGTGTAATCCGAATCACCCTTGACCTTTTCTAGCGGTTTGTTTTCTAGCTATCTCTGTCTATCGGTACTCTAAGCTCTTCTAATGCGTAGTTTGCCTATTTACTGGGTTTTTCTTGGAAATGGTTGTCCTATTACAATGAGAACTTGTTTATCGACTAGGTATTGACATTATATACTTTATACAATAATAATTACCTCGATATTCTTATTACTTTAGGAGTAATAATACAAAATACTGAAACGGCTCACGTCTCGGTAATGCCGCGTTTCAGTGTCTTATTTTTCTAAATAATTTATGATTAAACGAACTTACCTTAAGTGATGTTCTATCATAATTATACGAATGCTTCATCCGAAGAGATTAGAGAACAATATGTAGTTTCACGTAACGACTCGCTAATCAACCACTATAGTCAAAGCCATTTGAGAAAACATTTTTATAAAATATAAGTATTATAGGCATGGCATCCCTAACGCGTCTGCATAACCCGTGCCCGTACGTCATTTAGTTCAAAGTGAGAGTGAGAGTAATAATTTAAATAATATTTCATTTTTATAAGGTTTGTGGGACGGGTGGGACCTAATCTCTTCGGATGAAGCATTCGTATAATTATGATAGAACATCACTTAAGGTAAGTTCGTTTAATCATAAATTATACTTTATTGCTTCATCCTCGAGATTAGAGAACAATATGTAGACTTTGAAAGGAGTATGAAATATTATTTCAATTTGTAAGAAGAAAGCAAACAGAAGAGAAGAACAAAAAAAAAATACAGAAATGATTAAAGTATTTAATTATTATACCATAGGTAATAATAATATTACATTTATCAATTTATAATTATGGCAATACCGAAATAATATAAAAATAAAGTAAGTCTTCGTGTAATGCTAATAACAAAAAAATCAACAAACTTAATCATCAGTATTAATGTTGTTATTATTCAATATTGCTAATGCAAATTCACTTGAATTATTATTCATAATATTTCTTTGGTAGAATTTACCAAAGACCTCCGATGTCCCACTCCAACCAGCAGTAGTTCGAATTACATCAATATTTATACCTGATCTGCTGGCAGCTGAGGTGCTCGCATGGCGGGTAGAGTGAGCGGAGAATACTGAAGTGTCAATACCACTTTCAGTTAAGACATTCTTAATCCATCTGCTTACCGTTTGGCTACATATATTATTATGAGGTTTCTTAATACTAATCAACAAATATTCATTATTGTTATTCCTTAATTTTTGTGTTATATTTAAATAATCTAACAATGTCCTGGCAGGACAAATTTCTGGCTTTAATTCATAAAAAGGTATATGTAAACAAGGCTGGTGTGCACCTAAACGAGATGTTTTTATCATATTAGGAATTTTTATATTTATCTTACTATCGTAAACTTCAATATTTTTTACTTTTATTAGAGACAATGTTTGTACTCTATGAGCAGTGGTAAGCGCTAATAAAGTTACAACTTTCTTAGAGATTTCATCGATGGCTAGTGTCTCATTAGGATATAGATTTGCTAAGTAATCAAGTACTATAGATGTATCCCAGGTTATGTTATATTTAGGAGTAGGTGGACGAAGCCTGTAAAAACCTTTAAAAATTCTAATGATTCTGTCATCAGAAGCTATTCTAGTACCCATTATGAGAGCCAATGCAGAACGATAACTATTTAAAGTACTGTACTGAGCGCCAGAGTTAAATATTTCTGTAAAAAAATATATTATATTCGGTATGGAAGCTGAGTAACAATCAATACCATGAGTATTACAAAATACAAACCATCGCCTAAAAACTACAGAGTATTGTTTTAAGGAGTTATCAGAGAGTGATGAGCAAATAATATCTACTGAATTTGGTGGTACACTTCTTCGCAAAAAAGCTTTCCGGATAACATCCCTGCCATAAGCTTGAGTCTCGGTAGCGACGCCAAACTGTTGGGAGTAGATAACAATATCTGATTAATAGGCTCAAGAATTACAAGTTCAGATGAAAGTAATTTATTGAACAAAGGGAACCACGCTTGTGTAGGCCAATAAGGCGCTACAACTATGCCTTCAGCCTTGTCAGTGATAATTTTTCTCAGAACTTTTGCTATAACTGAGAAAGGAGGGAAAGCATAAAATAACATATTACCCCAATTAATGGTAAAAGCGTTGATTGCAAAAGCCTCTGGGTCTTTGTGCCAAGAAACAAACTTAGCACATTTTGTGTTTAACCTAGTAGCAAAGAGGTCTATTTCAGGCTCAAACAATAAGGATTTTAAATTATTAAAGGCTCGATCGCTTAATTCCCATTCTGTGTCAGGATGTGAACGCCTAGACTCCGCGTCTGCTATTTCGTTATCCTGAGAACTGATATATGATGCAAATATAAATATATTTCTAACTTCGCAAAAATTCCATATATCCTTGGTTAAATTATTGAGATGGGGAAACCTAACTCCTCCCATTCGATTGATATACGAAATAGCAGTCGTGTTATCAATTCTTAATAAAATTTGACAGTTATTTAAATTTGCTGCAAAAATTTTTAAGCCAAAAAATGCCGCTAATAGTTCCAGATAATTAATATGTTTACTAGCTTCTTCAATATTCCACTGGCCATTTGCGGTATCTCCGTCGCATGCTACCCCCCACCCAGTTTTGCTAGCATCAGAAAATATTTCTAAACTGTACATATCTTCTCTGATTGGATTAACAGCGTTTTTTATGGAGTTAATCCACCACTGTATATCACCTTGCAAGCATGATGGTAAATTCATGAAACTGTCGTAATCCTCAGTATTTAGGAGAGCGAGATATTTACATCTCTCTAGTTCTTTCGTGTATAACCATCCGTATTGAACACCAGGACAAGCGGCTGTAAGCAAACCAACCATACGAGCAAACGTTCTAATAGAACAGCGGTTGAGGCGGCTGAATTTTATGAGTTCTAGCAAAATATTATTTTTCTTTTCGTTAGTAACAGAAATATGATAATTTGTAGTATCAATCACAAAACCAAGATATGTACATGTATTAGATGGTATAAAACAGCTTTTATCTTCATTGATTATGAATCCTAGAGCTTCGAGTAAGGTCTTTGTATTTAAAATATTATCAACACATTTTTGATAATTTTCTGCAATACAACAGATATCATCCAAATATATAGTAGATAAATATCCTTGCAATCTTAATAAACACATGACTGGCTTTAGGAGCTTCGTAAAAACAAAGGGTGCCGTGCTTAAACCAAAGGGTAAGACGTTAAATTCATATGTTCTATCTTGCCATCTGAATCTTAAATATTTTTTACAGGTTTCGTCAATAGATATAAGAAAATATGCATTTTTTAAATCAAGAGATGCCATATAATAACCTCTGGAAACAATTTTTAATGTTGTCCTTAAGTCTTCTAGCTTAAAATGTTCCGTTTTTATGAATTTATTTAAATATTTAAGGTTTAATATGAATCGGTGATTACCATTTTTCTTTATTATTAAAAAATAACTTGATATAAATTCCCCTGTGCAGGAGGAGCATTCAGAAACGGCTCCGGAATTCAAAAGGTCATTTATAGCTTCTCTATATTCTGCTACCTCAACAATTGATAGTTTAGGTGGATTTGGAATCTTGGTCTGTACTACCCGCCTATAAAAGGGTATAATATATCCCTGAATCCATGACAAAATGATGGGGTCATTGGTTATTTGTCGCCATTGTTCATAAAACAAAGATAAACGGCCTGAACAACGTACCGTATCTACCGGCGCTGGTAATGGCGCTGCTGCGAGCGCGGCGGCGGTGGCGGTGGCGGCGGCGGCGGCGGCGGTGGAGGGGCGGGCGCCCGACGCCGTGCTGCTGGCGGCGGAGGACCGGCTGCTCGCGACTGTGCTGCAGGCGGCTGCGACCTCTTGGCTGGCTGCCTGCTGTTCGCCAGCTGAGGTTTCGTGTTTAAAGGCCGTGTCTGAGGCCGCGGTGTAGCGACCTTAATTTCTGATCCAGATTTATTTATGGCCTTCGCTGCTTTTAGCGTTTCCGCCAGCTTCTCTCCGAATAAATGAGAGTCAATTTCCGTCTCATAGAGTTGACTCTTGATCTCTTTTTTTATTGAGGCACATATAAAACTCCTCCGTTTCATTGAATCCGCAAATTGGAGATCGCACATTATCTGAGCAGCTTCTAGAAGTGGTTTAATAACGGAGGCCTCTTTTTGATTTAGGTTAAATAACTTTGTCAATGCTTCGCCAATACAAGAAATGGCGGATGCAAGCTGATTTTGTTTATTTTCTATAGCTTTATCTTTACCTATCAACGTGTCAGTGAGAGCAGCTTTGATTTCTGCATTCAACGAGGGTGCTGCCAGTTTTAAGCAGTTTTCGGGGATGAGGTGTTTGTCTAAAAGTTCTTTTCGGACTTCTTTTGAAAGACCTGAAGTCGTGATATGCTCCCATCGAAGTGCCAGATCTTTTTGAATACTTTGACCTAGCTTCTTCTTTTTTGTTGGAGTTGCACCGAGCAATTCTAGTATCTCATCATCTAAACTTTCTTCCGGTACGGATTCGGAAGCTTCTGGAACGGTTTCGAGTAATCCTGGAACAACTACGGACGATCCCGGAACAACACCGGAAGGTTCCGGAACGAAACCTGATGGTGCCGGAACGGAACCTGATGGTCCCGGAACGAAACCTGATGATCCCTGAACGGAACCTGATTGTCCCGGAACGGAACCTGATACTCCCGGAACATAACCGGATGGTCCTGGCAGAGGTTCAGGTGGTTCAGGAGCAGTTCGTACTGTTCCCGTGGGTTCTGTTGATATAGCAACATGATCCGGTTCCCATATCGGCGCTTCATGGCCATCTGGAAGTGATTAAACATGATAATGATCGTTATGAAAAAATAAACGATACTAGCTTGATATTTATTTTGCGGGTATGTAAAATAAATATACAACATTGTTGTAAACCGTTTGAATGTATTGTATAACAAGGTTATACATTATTTTTACTGATTTTATATATTTTACCTTTAGTTAGAAAAGGTTATTTCAAAATATATAAAATTTCACGGTTAGGTATCTTGTACAAAATTATACACACTGCAATAGTCATGTAGACTAGGCATTAGTATTTGTACAAAAGTAAGGAGTAATTACAAAATTATTTACCTTGCTGTAGTCATTTACTACGCTTCGGTATTTGTATTTACACAAGATTTAATTAAATCAATAAAATATAAAACATGACACTACCTTCTGGTAATAATGGTACTGGCGAGGCTATAGCGGACTCAGAACTGCTGCTATTAATCTGACTGCGCCGGGAACGCCTCTTGCGCTTACGCAACTTCTTTTCAATCTTTCTCATTTTCCGACGTATATATTCGTCACTGTCTTCATCTTCATTCCTTCGTCTTGGCATAGTTATTTATAATAAGGAACAAACTAAATAGAAAAATAAGTACCAGGTGGGTAGGTCACTGGAAAAAATAAAACGTGGTGACTAGCGTAGCACTAAAACGCGAATGACGTACGGGCACGGGTTATGCAGACGCGTTAGGGATGCCATGCCTATAATACTTATATTTTATAAAAATGTTTTCTCAAATGGCTTTGACTATAGTGGTTGATTAGCGAGTCGTTACGTGAAACTACATATTGTTCTCTAATCTCGAGGATGAAGCAATAAAGTATAATTTTACACAACAATCTCAAAATCTTTATTTCCTACACATTATTTACCTTAAGACAATTCTATACAATGACAATTAATACTTAAATATGGCAAAATACAATTCATTTAATTTTAAAAAATTCAAACAATGAAAATATGGGACGACATTTAGATCGCGTCGCTAACAGTCTCCCCCGCAGTGCGAAGCACTCCATCCTTGTGAAGCGACGTCGCAGGTACCAGCACGATGATGCGGCGCGTCGGTCGCCGTAGCACGCCTCCCGATGTCCGCACGTCCACGACTCGTACTCTTCCGTCTGGCCCAGGATACGTCTTCATTATCTGCCCACGCGGCCATGTGTTGCGGGGCAGCGTAGCGTCGGTGATCACGACGATGTCTTCTTCTTGGGGGTCTGTTGTATCTCTTCCATTGATTTTTCTTGGCATCAGGGTTGGTAGGTATTCCCTGAGCCATCTTTGCCAGAAGTGGTCTGCCATTCGTTGCGCTGTTCTCCAGTTTGCTCGGCCGACGAGTTCTTGGTCGTTGAACTCGCCTGGCGCCATCATGCCACATGAACGACCGATAAGGAAGTGGTTCGGTGTTAGGCTTTCTTCGTCGCTTGGGTCCGCGCTGACTTCTGTGAGTGGTCGAGAGTTGACGGTGTGTTCTGCCTCAGTGAGTAGGGTATGTAGAACTTCTTCTGGTGGTGTCTTCTCATTCAGGACTGCCGCCAGCGCCGTCTTCACGGACCGGACCAATCTCTCCCAGGCGCCGCCCATGTTAGGACACCCGGGAGGGATGAACTTCCATCTTATGCCCTCTTTTGCTGCAGCTTCTTCCAGCTCTCGTCTGGCCCCGACGAAGTTGGTACCATTGTCACTGAATATAACTTTTGGAGTTCCTCTTCTGGCAGCCATCCTTCGGAGCGCCATGATCATGGAACTGGTGCTAAGTGAGTTCGCCAGTTCCAAGTGGACAGCCCTTGTTGTGAGACATGTAAACAGGGCTCCCCAGCGCTTCTCGACTCTTCTCCCGATGGTGACTTGCAACGGCCCGAAGTAATCTACGGCCGCGCACGTGAATGGATGCTGGTGATGACGAAGACGCTCGACTGGAAGATCTCCTATAGGTGGTATCTGAGGTATACTCTTCTTTACTCTGCACCATTGACATTCGTGGATGATCTTCTTGATTGTCGCTCGTAGACCCAGGATCCAATACTTCTGTCGGATTTCGTTTATCACTGTTGATGTGTTTGCATGGAGAAACATTCTGTGATAGTGTTCGATGAGAAGCCTGGTGATCTTGTGTCTTCCATCTAATACCGCAGGATTCGTCTGTCTTGTCACTGTATCAATTTTTCTTGTGCGACTTCTCAGCTTGACGACACCCTGGTTGCTCAAGTACACGTCGATCTTCTTCAATCGGCTTGAATTCTCTATCGATTTTTCATTCTTCAGGCAGTCGATTTCATTGAAGAAGCTTTCTTCTTGACATCTTTTTATTAAGGCTTCTTCAGCTTTCTTCAAGTGGACATCTTCTAGTTGAATGAAACTCTTCTTGACCTCTTCATTATGTGACTGGGTTGTCCCTGGCCGCTTCTTCTGAAGACGCTTCTGTGGCCGCCAATCCTTTTCTTTATTTCGCGCGACGCTGACTTGCTTCTTGGCCTCGACTCTTATCTTCAGGAGATCGACGAATTGGAAGACACGTGCCATAGTTCTGAGAAGACGAGGCCAGGTGGAGAAGTTCTCCGGGGTTGGCGGTCTTTCTTCAGTAGCCCTTGCTGTGGCGATTTTCTGGGTGTTTCTTTCTTCACCGGTGTCTGATTCTTCCAAATCGAACCTTCTGGTTGGCCTATCTTCTTCACTTTGTTGCAGGAAGTCGGGACCGTTGAACCATCTCGAAGTATGGTCGAACTCCCTAGGCACTCCCCGCGTGGCGTCGTCGGCGGGATTTTCCTTGGTGGGGATCCATCTCCAGTCCTGAGGTTTCGTAAGCTCTTTTAGGATTTCTTCATCCCAACCAATCTTCGTTCGCCAGATGTCCTGGACGAGCTTCTTTCCTTGAATGTGGATTGGTTTGGCGAATCCCATTGGGTCAAATGTTGACATCACTGCGCTGGTTACTTCTCTCTTCGTAGGAACCTTCTTGCCGCTGATCAGATCTTCTGATGTGTCGCGTAGTCCCACGTTAAATGCCAGTGAATCTTCATTGATCAGCAATCTGAGCCCAAGTGTTTTCTCTTTTGTAGGGACGTATTTCAAGTCCGGAGGTCTTGTCAGCTCTTTGACTTCTGCAAGTCTGATGTGGTTGACGATCTGAGCTGGAGTCTTTGCGTTGCACCCGTGAAGTACCCAACCAAGACTTGTGAGGGAGGCTACTGGATCCGATGACCTGCCTTTCTGCAGTCTTCTCGAAATTATCAATCCCCAGTTGTCTTGCCCGATCAACAGCTGTGGCTCTTCCTTTTCATAGACGAGTTGATTTTCGATTCTTTTTAGGTGCTTGCATCCGCTGACAAGTTCTTTGTTGACTCCTTGTTTTGACAGCTTCAGATTGTCAATTGTCCTGACTTCAATTGGTCGCTTTTCTCTTCGATGGACTCCCCTTATCTTCAGTTGAAGTCGCTGAGAATTGCTCTTCCTTATGCCTTGACCCCCAACTGTCTCTATTGCGATTGCCTCTTCTTTGCCCTTTGCTCCGATCTTTTCGGCGATGGCAGAGTCCAGCAACGTCACAGTCGATCCCTCATCCAGTAAAGCAAGTACGCGCTTAGAACCCTTCGGTCCGTACAGGTCCACTGGCAGCATCTTCAGATAGGCTTGGCCTTCGGTTGCAGTGGTGTGCACGGAGGATATCTTGCTTTTGGGATCATCTTCATGGACAGCGTTGCATTGGGGTTTGGCTTCAGCTGATGGAAGCGGTCTTTCAGAATGCAGGATAACATGATGCCATCTATTGCACTTCTTGCAGGTTGGGGCCTTGCAGTTCAATCTTGAATGTCGGAATCGTAGACATTTGAAACAAATCTTCGCCTGCTTGGCCATTTCCCACTTGGCATCGATGTTAGCCGTCTTGAATTTTGGACATTCATAAATCCAATGTTCTTCTTGGCATTCAGGACATATTTTCTTATTCTCTTGATATGTTTCACCTTCTTGTGCAGTATGAATGGCTCTTCTTGGTTCGCTCCATCGTTGCCCCCGAGGCGCTTCGGTCGGGGCAAACTGCTGACGGGTTTTCTTCGCTTCTGGTAACACTTCAGGTGAAGCGAAGTCCCCACACATGTCAGCTTCTATTTCCAAGAAGTCGTCGATAAGAATCAGTTCCATTTGTTCTTCATCACGACGACTCCGATGATAGGCGTACCATCTGTATTTCATCTGCGGTGGCATCTTTTCAATGATGACCTTCATGGTTTCTGGTGAACTCAGGTACTGTGGTTTACCAAGTGCCTTGATGGTTGCAACTGCATTCTTCACTTTGCTTGCGAAGATGCAGACTTCATTCGGGTTCTCGTTCACTCTCGAGACGTTCTTCAGCTTCTCGAGTTCTGAAAGTGCCAATGCTCCGGGTCTTCCAAAGCGCGCTTCTAGTCCTTTCAGAACTTCGGTTGGCTCCTCTGCTGTGAACAGTAGGCTCTTCACTGCCTCTCTCGCCCTTCCTTGCAGTGAACGCCTTAAACGAGCCAGGTTCTGCGCGTGAGTGAACGTCGGTGCTGTGTCTTCAAAGGTTCTCTTGAAGGCAAGCCATTCCTCACTGGAACCGTTGAAGTTCGGAAGCTCGATCATATGCTTCGGCATTCCGGACGTTGAGCTCTTCTCAGTGAGCTTGGAGATCGCCATGGCCAGCTCTTGAAAGTCACTCTTCTTTTCTTGAGCTGGTGCTTTAACTGATTGCTGGTTGGACTGGTTGAGCCACTGTTCAACGTGGTGCGAGCGGTCAGCTTCATCGACTGCTTTATCTTCCTCATCAGACTCCAACTGCATCATTTCTAATTCGACCAAGGCCAACTTCGACCTGGCTTCGGCGATATCTAATTCTCTTTTCGCAACTACTATACGAGCTTCGGTTTCGGCTCGACGCTTCGATGACCGGACCGAGCGAGTATCCATTCCCCTCGATGATTCGTTGATCTTGAATCGGCGCAATGCCTGACTCGGTATTGCGGGCGCTTTAAACACTTCTGCGTCCGTGGTGCGCCGACTTCCAGTTGCTTCATGCGTAGAGTCCCCGGTGCGCACAGCTTCACTTCTTGTGGTGCGAGCGGCGGCGGCGGCTGCTGCATCGGCGGTATGATCGCCTTCGGGATGCGCAGGGCTACCTTCTAGACCGTCGGGGCGCGGGGGGCTATTCTTCGTTAGAGTAGCTTGGCTCTCCGCCGAACTGGACGATTCAACAGGTGTGTCCATACTCCAATCTGATGACAACGGTGTCTCTTCAGTCGCTTGTGACCTTGTAGATCTGGTTCTCGGCACGCGTGACATCTTCAACTCCAGATCCGGCTCGAAGGACCAAAAAATGTGACGAACACACTTGATCCGACCTGCTCGAGACTTGAGTGGACTGTATATTACAAGTTGAAACCATAAAATGCCGGCTGGACGAAGTCACTAAAGACGCGACCAGATCCGAGCGAAAACCGAAGAGTCAAAGACGGATCAGTGACACGAAAAAGGAGGGGGGGGGCGAGCACACGGGTGGTGCTGAACAAGAGCGGGGGTATACGGGGGGGGCGCGGGCGCCGTAAAACACGGGGCGCGGGGAGGGGCGCTAAGGGCGCGGGTTGCGGGGCGCGGGGGAACGACGCCGATGGTGCCAACGTGAGCACGAGACTCGTGGCTACACGGAGGGCGAAAGGGCGCGGGGGGGGGGGGGGGGCGCGAGGGGCGCGCGACGCGGGGCGCGGTGAAACACGATTGGCGCGCAGCGCGGTGCGCGGGGGGACACGGGGGACCGATGAGGGCGCGGGGGGGGGGGGGGGGGGGCGAGGGGCGCGCGACGCGGGCGCGGGGGAACACGGGGGACCGCTAAGGGCGCGGGGCGCCGGGGGGGGGGGGCGCGCGAAGGGCGCGGGGGGGGGGAAGACGAGCACTCTCGGCGGGGTACGTGAAGTACCCGGTCGGCGGGGCGCTTGGTTGCCCAGTACTGTTGCTGGTACTCGTTGGGGCTCTTGCCTGCCCGTTGATTCGCTGCAGCAGATCTTCAATCCTCACAATGAAAACACCAGTTTACTTTCACAATTATTCCTTTATTCCTTGTTTTACAATAATTCCTTTTATTCCTTTTATTCCTTTTCTTTTTCCTTCTTGGTTGTTCTCTCGGAGGTTGCTGCCGTAGGAATGCCATTCCAAGAAAACCGCGTCTATATTTATACCTTTTGGCAATGTACCCTGACCAATCAAATCGCTAGTTTTAATTATTATTGACCAATGAGAGTCGATGGTGTAATCCGAATCACCCTTGACCTTTTCTAGCGGTTTGTTTTCTAGCTATCTCTGTCTATCGGTACTCTAAGCTCTTCTAATGCGTAGTTTGCCTATTTACTGGGTTTTTCTTGGAAATGGTTGTCCTATTACAATGAGAACTTGTTTATCGACTAGGTATTGACATTATATACTTTATACAATAATAATTACCTCGATATTCTTATTACTTTAGGAGTAATAATACAAAATACTGAAACGGCTCACGTCTCGGTAATGCCGCGTTTCAGTGTCTTATTTTTCTAAATAATTTTACACAACAATCTCAAAATCTTTATTTCCTACACATTATTTACCTTAAGACAATTCTATACAATGACAATTAATACTTAAATATGGCAAAATACAATTCATTTAATTTTAAAAAATTCAAACAATGAAAATATGGGACGACATTTAGATCGCGTCGCTAACAGATCCAATGTATCACACCAATCTGTCTTCCATATTTATTGCACACAAGCTTATGGACTTGCAATATTGAAATGAAATTGAAATTTCCTGTGATTTAATTTCATTCACCATCTCCACGATATGTTCACCCACAGTTGAGCATAAGCATTCTGTACCACTTATGCATCCCGATTGCTTCCACCCAGGTTTTTTAACAATTTGACCTACTAATTCAACTCGCAACAGCTTAAAAAGTCCTAAGATCAAAGTGTCCGTTTTGCTGCTATTGTATCACATCTATTTATTTGCTTTAAGATCTTTTGTAATATAAGTAAATTTTGTATGTATTGTTATCCAACGAAATAGCTTTATTGTTTAAATTATCTTTGTGTGTATGAGTAGCACTTACAAATGTTGTTACTCTGCCAAACGACTCTACGCCAAATAGTTGTAACGTATTACAGTTCTTTCATCCAACGCACGTCATGTCGACTGCGTAAGCCTTACGTCTTGATTTCTAAAGATAAGAAGACAATGAACTGCGAATGCCAGAATATGGAGGCATTCGTTCCTGACTGCTCTTTATTTCTAGAGGATTAGGAAGAGCTCTTTGTTTGGATATTTCGAGGTCTGCTTTCGAAATGTCTTGTTAAAGTTCATCCAAGTTGAGCGATTCATTGTTTTCTTAAATCAATTCCTTTATTAATGGTTTCTTTTGTTTTAGTACTGTTCTTGAGTGACTCCTTTTCCCTGTCAAAACAGGTCAATCATGTCTGTTGCAGAGTCGCTCAGTGAGCTGGTTATCCGACATAGTAGAGTAGGTATTCCAGTATAGGCATAGCCAATTACCCTTTAAAAGTATCCCACCGTTTGTTGCTCGACCAGCAACATTCTATAATTTATTAACTACAATATAACTTCATTTTGTTTTCTCCTGCTTTGTTTACGACGCCAACTGATTTTTGTTCAATATTTAAATCAAACTGCAGTGCAAATTGTTTCGTAGTAATTCAAATCAGTGCATGACCATAGTAAACAAAATGATGAGATTAACAAGATCAAATCCTAGCCACGTGTTTTGTCCTCGTGGTCATGCATACTGCATGGCTTTACAGTGTAACGTGACTTGCCATTTGTTTAGGTGCTTCAGGATTATACTGTGATTGTGGTGTTATTTGTTCTTATTTACATATATAGCTGCAGTTGTTGCATTTTTCATCAACAATCTTTTATTTCATTGATGTTAACGTAGTCACTTTGAATGGCGGAATTTTAAGCTTCCAGTACAGATGATTTGGGTTGAGCTTTATAATGTTTCTGTTTACTGCTGTTCATCGTGATTTTAATAGGTTTTAGAAACAGTCTATTAATTAGAAAAAAAAACATCAACCATTTCACATGGTGATGTTATTGAACGAAAAAACGACCTTGTCTGAGAAAAGCCAGCGCCGAAAGCACTGGATGTATAACAATAGGAATATAGGTTACTGTAGGTAGAGTGACAGTACTGTGAACTAATAACGGCTCAGCTTATCTAGACAATTGTAATTATATAATTTATCATCGGCTAAAAACAGATTTGAACTTTAAATGTCAATACATAGCGCATATATTTATAAAACGTTATCGTAATATTAAGTAAGTAAGAATTGTTGATAAATGAAATGTAAGTTCTGATAGTTTAGAAGGAATCTGTATTTCTTTGTTAGTTTTTTTCATATTTTGTTATATAATTTAGTCTCAAAGACTCGTGACTCCTATATCTCCGATACTTGTGACCTAGATTTATTGGCTTATATTATTAGCTTTAGTTGACAATTCACAGCGTGTGTGATAAACAAAAGGGCATTTGGAAAACTAATAACTAAATTAGTTATTGTTAAACGATTTCGCACGACTTGTGTGTGAGCAGTTGACGACTCCGCTACAACTGGAATAGTACGTTATCTAGACGTTTTGTTGTCCCACGCGCTGTGGACCGGGTATCTTCCTTTCTTTGTTTAAATATAAGATCTGAATTTTGTATACTCACTTAAGATTTTATCACCAGCGTAATTTCTCCAAGGCATCTTTCTAAACCAGCATAAAATCCATTGAGGAGACATAAAGGCTTAAATATTTACAAGGACGCTAGCTGCCGCAGTGGCGGGCTCGAATGTTCATTGACCGGGACTAAACTAGCACTAACCTAGTTAGCTGACGAGCCACGGAGATGGGACATGGAAGACGACTCTCGGTCAATAGTGTATACATTTTTCCAACTTGAATATGGAATTTCTCTGAGGAATTTAGATGGTTTGTTTAAAGGCCAACGTCCTTGTCCTTTAGCTATATCATCATCCACATATCTTGAGGGTTTAAAAACGTTATGTATGTAACCCAGCTGTTTGAATCATCTGGATAGTCGCCGTGAACGTATTTTTTCTGTATGATAGACAGTTTATTCCGGAATTATGTAATTAGTTCCTCCTCAGTTGTTTCTAACTTCGGATTTATGTTTTGTAGCTTCATTTGCTGTTTTAGCCAAACAATATACCGCTCTATTGGCTCCATTACCTATCTCCCCAATTTAATATTAGGTCAAAGAGCCGCACTAAATTAGATTTTGTACGATACATCTTCTGGGAAAGACTCTAGGCTATACGATAATTGTGTTTAGGACGGAAATCTTTTTAGTTTGATACCATTTTTGTCGGATATACTATAATATAGTATATTGAAAATAAAAACATTCACTAATATGTGAATATGGAAATAGAATTGATTCTTATTTGATTCCTGTTTGGAATTCCTGAAGTGAACTTATTGGAAACAGGCAATACCAGTGTTGCACTGCGGGCGGGGTCAGACAGGGCGACCGCATCGCTTACGTAAACCATTGTTCCTGTGTAATTAAGTCTAGTAACATTCCATATAAAGAAATGCACGTCTCTGAAGAAAGGTGAAACTGTTGAGCAACATGATTTTTAATTAAGCTAGCATTTACCTTCCCTTTATTGGGTAATTTAGGGCTCATATCTTCTGATTTATCAGCGGCATTTGTCACGACAATTATATCGCTGGGAGAATGCTGATCTTTAACCTTCGATGATATAACAATAGAAAATAGCTACACCTTGTTAATATTTAACATTTCTAATGTCAATGTGATGCAAATTATCGCCGACCCTGCGTCCTCTACACAATTCACGTAGGTACTAAACACGTCGATAGAAACAGTTAATTTTCAATGTTGCTAGGTATATTTTCAAGTATTCTTACCGCTATCGTTTTATTTATACGTCGCGACGCGCCCACGGGGTTTCGTGTGCCATCTTAACTATTGGTCTGAGAAAATTATACATTAGCGCCTGCACGTGCTTCGTCTACGTCATTACCTACATGTCTTTCTGATGTCAATACCACGTAATTTTAAACAATTCTTCAAAACCTATATTTACACACAACATGAATAGTCTCATTACCGCCACCTATGATTTCGTACAACAGCATGTTTTGGAGTCAGGTAACACTTGTGCCAACATTTTGCGTCAAACGTGCGAATAAAGTCGACGCGTCTAGAACTGAATTTGAATGTAACAAATCAATTAGTAACATGACGTGTTTGTGAAAATACATAATTTGTCACGTTACACTGTTTGGTTAAGCCATACAATCGCAATGAATGTTTAGAAAACATGTTTGAATTAACAATTGCGAATTGTTAGAACTTCAAGGTTCTCAATACCCCACTCTTTGCATTCCCGATCTTTGGTTTACATTTACTTCTACATATTTTAGAAAAGGACTGCTAGCTGCGAAATTAAGCCAATAATTTGATTTAAAAGCACTAACAAAATGTTCTTTTATATTTATCCTTCGTTGTCGTTAGTTTTGAGACCATCAAATGCTCAGCAGATCTTCAAATACATCCCCGGGAATTACATATACCACCGCGCCCTTGCGAAAATACTTTTCATTTTTATTATTGCGCCTCTTACATCATACGATGTTTTATCTTTTACATTATTCATGCATGTCGAGCAACGCATTGCAGGCTTGGAACATCACAATACACCGCTTTAACATAATATGAATACATTAACTCTAAAAGATCACTAGATCCTAGGAGTGCATCAACACGAATATCAGTCAAGGCCTTCTCAATCATCAGCATAATTGTAGGTAAACGGCCATTAAGTATCAGCTGATTGGCAGCTGGCAGCGCCTGTTAGTAGGTGTGTCACTATCGGTCAAGAAGCTAAGGACCTACGTGTCGATTTCCTGGCAGACTCGCAAATTTCTCGTGCTCAACCTGTATGTATGGCTTTGCGAAAAAAATCTAACCGTGCTATTGAAACTTCGTCTTTAACTTTGTCGCTCTATAGTTTAAATTAGCTGCTTGTAGATCTAGACGTTCTGAAACCAATTTCGCTCTCGACAAACCAAAGTCGTATTCGCCTCAGTAATAATTCAGTATGGCGCGTGACTGCGCACACGGCGGACATGCGTAGCTCGCATTAAATTATTTATATTGCGGCGCGATCGTGAATTTTGCAAATGTTTAAAAGTTATATATAGAATACGTGCTTCGTTTTTCAAAAATCAAATGTGCTTACCGTGTTGTATTGGACATATTTTATTATTATCTTTGGATTGTGGTATGAATTAAACGTGAGTTTTCCACGGCGGGAAATCCTTCTGCGTGTGCTTGCAAAACTTAGATTGTGATTATGGATCCTTCAGTTTTATCGTTTGAAATTCTTATTTAATGTCTCAATTTGCGTATGGTATTTGTTAGATGTCAGATACATAATTTTGTCTAGAACTTGATAATTTAAATGGAAGATCCTATTAGCCAAATTGGCGCACTTGTTCGCTTGATAATGACATCTGTTAACCAACATAATTTATTAAATTTTGATTATATTCTATTCATTTGCTATTTAGAAGAAAAAATATGTTAATAGAATGTTTTGATGGCCTATTAGGATGGTTTTGGGATTTTTCGTATGATGATAATCATTATTTTTACAACAATTTGCAAATATCATTTGCCCACACAATACCCATGCATTGACACCACGTTTTTGTATTGTCTAAAATATTCAATTTTTCATAAACTGACCGAATATATTTTGCATTCCTAAGTTACTCTTTTGTACCGTGTTAATTTTTATGTCTATGTTTTTGACCTATATAGTGTAACATTATGTCACCCACGCATATAAAGGAAATCTCTTAGGTCTGTCGGTATTATAGAACGTGAATCTAACTTTACCGTCAATTGAATTGCAATCTGGATCATATATCATGGACGTAAGGTTTATTATCTATCAACACAAAACTATATTTTCTTGAGACGTTGGACAGAGTTGTGTTTTGTCAAAAAACACAACTCTGTCCATCTATCTGTTTGTTACCTTTTGACCGAACTGAGGAAATCTCTGAACCGATCGCGATGAAATTTGGCACTCCGATCCCGGGAAGGCGGGTAAAATCGCGCGATACAGCTAATACTGTATGTATGTCCGATAATAAAAATACAATATTGTCACGCGCATAACAGCAGCCGCCTCGAAATTTATAAACATATGCGATATGCATAACAAATCGATTATTCCTAGAAATTACGAATCAAAATATCGATATGAGTAATGCAAGCGAATGACAGAGTGCAATGGAGAGATTTGGAGGAGGCCTATGCCAAAAGGCACACCGAACTGCGAGACATTCTATAATTGTCTTTCATTCCAAACAATTACTGATAAAATGATGACCCCAAGTTTGGGAATACATGGCTATTATTATTATTATAATACACGTGCCCTTTACACACACTTTCGTTTCGTCTTGTGTGCATCCATGTATTTGTATACATAATTGCTCTACTGATACAAACTTTCAAGCGGTTTTGCATACCTATTAACATTCCTCATTTAAATGGAAGATCCTATTAGCCAAATTGGCGCATTTGTTCGCTTGATAATGATATTTGTTAACCAACATATGTACTTTATTAAATTTTGATTATATTCTATTCATTGCTATTTAGAAGAAAAATTATATTTAATAGAATGTTTTGATGGCCTATTATTGGATGGCTCTAGGATTTTTCGTATGATGATAATCATTATTTTAATAACAGTTTGCAAATATTATTTGTCCACACAATACCTATGCATTGACACCACGTTTTTTATTGTCTAAAATATTAAGTTTTCCATAAACTGACCGAATATATTTTGCATTCCTAAGTTACTCTTTTATAACTACCGTGTTAATTTTTATGTCTATGCTTTCGACCTATATAGTGTAACATTATGTCACCCACGCATATAAAGGAAATTTCTTAGGTCTGCCTGTATTATAGAACGTGAATCTAACTTTACCATCAATTGAATTGCAATCTGGATCATATATCATGGACGTAAGGTTTATTATCTATCAACACAAAACTATATCCATCCATCTATCTGTTTGTTACCTTTTGACCGAACTGAAGAAATCTCTGAACCGATCGCGATGAAATTTGGCGCTCAGATCCCGGGAAGGCGGGTGAAACCGCGCTACAGCTAATACTGTATCTATGTCTGATAATAAAAATACAATATTATCACGCGCATAACAGCAGCCGCCTCGAAATTTATAAACATATGCGATATGCATAACAAATCGATTATTCCTAGAAATTACGAATCAAAATATCGATATGAGTAATGCACGCGAATGACAGAGTGCAATGGAGAGAGTTGGAGGAGGCCTATGCCAAAAGGCACACCAAACTGCGGGACATTCAATAATTGTCTTACGTTCCAAACAATTACTGTAATCAAACAATGTACCCCAAGTTTCGGAATAAATGGCTATATTATTATTATAATGCACGTGCCCTAAACACACACATACAATGAGTTTCGTCTTGTGTGCATCCATCACAAAGCTATGCCATTTCTGATGGTATGTATGTATCACTCAGAGCTAAGACAATAAATATTTGGTAAAGTCGGACCATGGACGTATAAAAACTATACCTACGTCTATGAGTCGGACTTAATATCAACGAAAAACAAAAAGTTCTCGACGAGAGAGCAAGTCAATCCTGATGGTCTGACGAACCGGTATAATACCGCGCAGGAAAGGCTAATGAAGTTCATTTGATTGGACGCAATATGAAAATAAGTATGACAAAATAACTACCAGTTCTTTGCTAATAAATACATACTAGATATTGAAACATATACTGGTACGTACTTTTTGCATACGACAAATATGACTTATATTTTCTGGAACTCTTTAATATTTGAGCAACCCTTTGATTTGAGCATCACTTGATGCCTCTAGTGGCACATTTTAGCTAATTTCATAATTTAATTTGTGGATTATGTAGATAGTAGTCTGCAATATTGCTATTACTTTCATAATATGTTTTTATGTAAGACCTTGTATTGTATCTGTTTATTGTCCCTTAATAAATAAAATAAATAAATATCTATAGGGCATGTGGGGATCAAACCAATCTAGTCACCACGTGAATCGTCCGCTGTCCAGTTTGGATTCTAAATCTTAATTAATTCTAGTGGAAGCTGTAGATTTCCTAATAATACATGGAAGTCACCATATTCCTTTACTAATAAATAAAACTATTTCTTTACGTTGTTCACAATATATCATCATCATCATCATCATCAGCCTATAATGTCCCACTGCTGAGCACAGGCCTCCTTTCACAAATGAGGGTGAAAGGGAATGGGCAGATACTCCACCACGCATGCCCACTGCGGATTGGTGGAGGTAGGCTAGTGGTCAACCTACTGTTGGAATTTTTCAAGCCGCCTAGGAGGCATCCAACTAGCTTGACGACTATCACAATTAAGTGATAACCGGGACCAACGGCTTTACGTGCCTTCCGAAGCACGGAAACGCTCGATTTGAAATACCACTAGGCGGTCACCCATCCAGGTACCGACACGACAGACGTAGCTTAACTTCGCCGATCGATTAAGAACGGCTAATCATGCTACACCACGAGCGCTTCACACACAATATATATTTTATTTGAATAAACTGACAATAACATTTCTATTGCCATAGCTACCACCATAGACAATTGTAAAACTTCTACAGAAGCTGAATTCCATGAAGTTTCATACTAGCTAGATAACAAAGCTGATAAAGATAAAGATATATTTATTAGACAACAAATTAGTACAATTACACAAAAGAGAAACAAATTATAGGTATGATAAAATAAACATAACATTAATTGTACTAGTTGATAGCAGCTAGACTCCAGCAGTTCAGGAATTGTGGATAACCTAGCATAGGTCTAAGTACAGCAATGGACAACTCTGGGCTACCATAGCTATAGGTACCAACAATGATGAAACATCGCGCCGACCCCAAACGATTGGGAACAGAGCAGGCAGATGATGATGATGAATCATAGATAGGTTGGACAGTTTCATTCATTAAGTATTTACTCTTCTAGGGTTTGATTTCAAATATAATAGATACAATCGGTAATATTTACTCTTAACAATATTAGAGGGGGGAAGGAAAAATCAAAACAAAGTTTAAAGCTATAGGTTTTAAACCCTATTATAACGATCATTTAACTCGAATCTCTATATAGGCATATGGAGGTAAAGACACATTACTTCATAATACCATATACACACAAGACCTATCCATAGACACTCATTTTTCTCAGAGATACAGAACAGAACAGGTAAATAAAACCTTAATCATTTGTATAATCAAAACAGGTAAGTAAACAATAAAAACAGCAATTGAAAACAGAATACTGTTACCTTCTGCTGGAAGTAATTTATTTAGATGATACATCAATCATGCCGCAGACAGAAACATTGCACCATTAGCACCAGCCTCTTGTAAGGTATCTTTTGACAATGGACTTTGGTATCGCAAAATGCTACTCACCCTTGCTTGTCTTAATACGCTTACCACTCCTTTTCAGTATAACAGGAATATTTTCTGTATTGAAGATATTTATGTTAAAACATGTACCACAATATAAAGGTATACTAATATAAAGGTATACCATATATGAATATATTATATCATTTGGTGATATTCAATTAGGAAATCACAACTTACTGTTTCGTACAAATCTCCTTATAAACTAATGTTTTGACTTTTCTGAAAAGGTAATGTTTAGGTAATAAACCTAACTTTAAAAGTGCTAAGTCTATAGATAAAGCGTCAAATGCAAAGTGCAGCGCAGAAGTCTACTTTTTCATTCAGTTCCATTATAAGTCCTATTCTTTGCTGATCAATTTCCTACACATCTGTTCATAGACCCTTTTTCTATATCATATCATTTCTAGAACCCACATTATTGATACATGTCGTACTATAATAAATTATGCACTATTTTTAATACGTGCCTAAAAACTATTAACATCTAAACTGATAAAGAGGAAGTAATCCTATATGCTATGGTAATGAATTGCCGTTTTATCTAAAATATTCTCGACTTTCATACAGCACGTATCAGTAAGAATTGTCATGCGTATTGTCTTATTGAAAATACGTGAACAAACTGATAATCCTACCTAATACAGTGCGATTTTGAGCATGGTCGAAAATGCAACAGATAAAAAAACTAACAAAGTTCAAGTTTTCATAGATAATTCGAAATTCAAACACATTAAATGACAATAATAAATAATACAATAGAAAATTATTTGAGAATAAATACCGTAATCGATTAGGAAGTCTTCCCGCCTTCACTTCGCTGATAGTGTAACATTTACTCGTATAATGTTGCCAATATCTGACACCTTGTCTGCTATTTAAAGGCCAGTAATATCCGAACTATGCCGAACAGTTCCGATGTTTGGTATGTCGACAGAGCCTCGACTATGACAGTTGTCCTATTAAAGTTTATTGAAATGATAGAATTGTCCAATACGTTTACTACACATTTGGCAATTACTGATCCATTGTAACTTGGAATATACTTTCAAATTTGTCAGTAACTGAACCGAAATAGCAGTGAGCACAATCCCTCTGTCAGATTTGATTGTCGAATACAATGTAAGATGACGTCCCATTGTATAATTACTCTTTATTTACGGATTCATTCCTATATCGATATAGAATATCTGTTCGCCAGTGAAATTATTGTAACTCAACAAACAACCAATAATATTATTCAATTCAATTCCTATAATATCAATAATAATGTATTGAGAAGTTAATAAATACGTCGATTTATCACCGCAGGCGCAAGCCAATAGTATTAACGTCGGCATAAACGATTTTCAATTTAAACAATAATTTCACCTAAAATTATTTAGTTTCTTTATACCATCGGACATTTTATACAGTTCTAATTGACGTTAAGTGTCCAGTGGCTGCCGCTAATCCGCATTTTCTCCTCGAGATAGAAAACGATGAAAAGTTGTTTCACTGGCCCCATTACCACAATTTACATAGTCACCGCTTGCCGAATGAGGTGTTCTCGGGTCTTTAATTGGGTCCCTGTTCAATGGTACAATTGCAATAAATCTTGTTACCAAAACGGTATACGCTCTTTGATGTTTCGCGTAATTAAAGAAGAAATTGCGTTTGGAATTGGACTTGAGTGTATTATAAGACTGATGTGATTCAGCTATCGGTTCGATCGATCACGTATCTTTCTGACTTCAGTAATGATCAATGAATGAACATCAACACTTGGAGTGCCGCTCTCACTTGGAACTGGCTCGAACCTCGTTGTGATATCGATCAATAAGTGCAAGAATGTTTAATTCGAGCGCAAATACTATATAGTTATTTATGTTCGCAGTTGTGGAGGTAAACCACAGTTTTATTCCAAATATATTTTCTCAGTTGCAAGTGCATACCATACATTGTTAGGCGAAGCTCAAGTACCTATATGAAAAGCATTGTCACTTAAGAAACTTGTCTATTTAAGAAATAGCTCCAATAAAAAATACTTTGTCAGTGGCTTCTGTAACTTATCTTGTGGATAAGAATTTGCGGGTTTTGTTTTTCTACTGATCGACGCTAAAAATGACTGTTGGTTATATTGCAACATATTGAAGAGAGCTAGCAACAATATAAAAAGATTGTTTCGAAAGTGAAAGCTCACTCAACCTAATAGACGAGATAGAGTTGTAGCTCCACCTTAATTAGTAGGAAATATGTAACCAAATTGTTAGCTTAGAGTAGCATAAGCTCCCAGACCCTCACTAGGATCTTTGAATGTGTACCAAACACATATTTTTCGGAGCTTACCCTTGTACATACGAGTTCGTTTATTCCTACAACAATTGTTAGTTAGTACTATCGTTGCTCCTTCATCTGTTGTTCATCAGTACATCAGTACGTATCATGTATTAGTAAATCAGCAGAGTTTACAAAATACAACACGCTACCACGTATCGAATATTTTCATACTCTGCTCATGCGCTTAGTTAGAGATTTACACCAATCATTATTTATGCGCTATGTTTGATTGATGACCTAATCACGAAACTGCATTGCAAGAATGAACTAATCCGTATTCAGGACCCCTTGATCTAAGCCATTTTTATAACATAGACAATAGATGGTCAGCATTCATTGATACTTAACATATAGAAGATGGACGGATAGATGATGTATTTGTTTATGTCATATTAGCAGACACGTCTAAGTTCGCAGCGTATCCCATTAAAATAAGTGCTTCATATGCAGAATGGTATGCGTTGTGTACTTCAACGACACGTTTGACTTCATTATGCTTAATGACCTCGTCATCAACACATCGTTATTGTCCGCTTAACGATATCTCCAATGTCTCATGTATGTATCGTATCGATAAGTAAACTAATGACTGATTTCATATGAAAATCGGATGGTTATTTGAATACTGAGAAACAGCTCAATTATTGTTTATGAAATTATACTGTATAAGGTTTAGTCATTTTGTGGGCGGGTTTAGTGTTTAAAATGCCAGATTAATAATCCTATTATATTGCAACAGTCCATTAAATGACTGCACATTATTTCAAATAAATCGACATTGTAAATGATTTGGGTGCTCGACCAGTAATTGTAGAATACGGAAATATGGCTACATTTCCAAGTCTGAAATTAATTGGGCTAATACCAGAAATTTAAGTCTCATAAAGATAATATCTTGTAACCTAATATTACAAAAAATAACTAGTTTCAAATTAGAGAATAGACAATTAGCCTTGACTGTCTCCGTCTCCGCGTAGGATTCAGTTGCAGGTATTCGATTGTTGTAATCAAAATTTGATGCAAATCAACACCTCGCGTGATGCAGTAGGCACGATTATATCGCTGCACTAACCTTGTTATTCAATTTACTGAGTTTATTTTTATGCTTTTGAATACCTGTTGTAGCAAAATAAGTTGTGTATTCACATTATTAAATCATAGTATAATTCTATGCCTTCTATAGCTCTCAACAACTCTGTACTTGTCCCCAGTTCACCTAGTGGGCCGTCTTGTGTGACGTTTTCCGGTGCGTGGTCGCACAATATGAATAAATCTTACTCTACTTAACAGAATTCATGCGTATAGGTAATTTTCTTGATCTGTAATATCCTTAATCAAGATTTTTTGATGGGTATAGTATTCAGGCGAAGCAACTGATTCTGCTTAAGAGTAAGAAGTGCCTTGACTTTAAAGTTCTCTATATTTGTTTATGAGTCCAAGAAATTATTCAAGTTGTTCAGACAATGTACCAGTATTACTCATAGTAGCCTCCCTGACTCATACCTAGTAGAAATTCAGAACAATTTGAGTTACAACCTAAGCCTGCTTAAAGCGGAGCACCCTGTCTCCGTATTTAGACCACTAGAAGACCTTGATGGCGTCAGTTTGTCGTTTCATGTCTCTTTACGGTATGTAGTTTAATATTTATAAAACAAAGATTGGTTAGGTTATATGAGAAACCTGTGGTAGATTTTAAGACGTAGTTGGGTGTTTGGTTTCCTTCCGTGATTGCAACAGTTTTTGGTTTTGCGTCTTTATTGTTAGATTCTGGTCAAGTATTTTATTTAGTAACGGCTATATATGCGGTTTTACAAATTGCTCCTTAGATTCCAACAGCAAGGTCAGATTTTTGTGAATTCTTTAGATATGTAAATGGTCAATTATCAAAACAATTGACTCTCATGGTTTCAACGTCAGCATTGAATATGATCTCTAAAGATACTATATCTCCTTAGGAGACAAACTTATCTAATTTCTGCGGCTCAATGTATATACTACTTCCATTTTATAATCCCATTACTGATTATTCTGCACTAATAAGACTTGAAATTGCTTTAAACAATGTCGTCTATATTACCGGAACGAAAATTATTTTATAACCACTATATTTAAGTAATTCTCAGAATTCTCTATGATTATAACCACCTGTCAAGGTAAGTTCTTTACTAGGTCCAGACAACTAAAATTATATGCTTTTCCACCAATTAAGCAATCCCGTATAATAGAATTTATTTGCCTTTTCTAAAGACCCAATTAGCAATAACCATAAAATTTACTCGGCGACTACAAGTTTTGTGTAATTGCTTATAAAACGTTTAACATCTAAATAAGTATAGTATAGACTCGTAAACGCGACTGTCTCGTCGCTAGACTTTAGCGTAGCGTAGCCTACCTATGCATCATTTAGGTCAATGTTCTTTATACAATGTTTGTTGATTTTGAATCGCCTCGGAAACGGGGGCATTTACTTCTTATTATTTAGGTTTACGAATCTGCGAATAGGGAACTTAATCTGTTTTTCAACATTCTTTAAATCTATCAATACTATTTTCACTTTATCTATAATAGCTGGCCCCAAGGAGACTTTAACATTTTACATTAGCATTGAAAGGGCATAAGATTAAATCGACATTTCTGTTGATTCATCGCTGCCTATTGTTATAACAATTCAATCGTCTACATATAATTTTACCTGAATCCTTCAATGTAACAAATCAGTCCGTAGAGCAGTATTATGTATGAAAGTGGCCGCAAAATCTCCACTTGCAACTATTTCAACACCAGATTTACTCAAACAATGAACAGTAAATTCAGGATTATTGCAGTCTGTCATTGCAACCGCTTGCTTCATTATGTCGCGCCCACTGCTTTGCCGTATTAGCCAGTTGGGTGGGCGTTATTTAGGTCCCGATACTACGGCCAACCTGATCCAATACCGTTCTAATCCTGTTCTGTATTAAGGATAACTTGAGATCTTTTGGATTTGGAGTTTGATATTCTTGGTCTTCAATGGATACTCGCTTTTTGTTCAGTTGCAAATCATGAATGGGAGATATTGTGACTTGGAACAAACAACGAACTAATACCTATTCATTAAGTACTAGTTATCCCCCGTGGTTTCACCGTGTTCCCAAGGATAAAAAGCTGTTCTTCTCCATACCATAGGCTATCTGCATGCCAAATTTCATGATGATCCGTTGAGTAGTTGAAGCGTTAAGGAGTAACAAACAAATTCACTTCCGCATTTATAATATAAGTGACTATTTATTTCTCTATCTGCTTTCATCAGTATGTTAACTAGATAGTAAAAAATTGCGCGTTTTTTTGAAAAATTTGTTTGAATTTTCTGGATTTTATTCAAGTATCTGCCTTTACTAATTTTAACCATCTTTTAACTAGGTGAAGGCAATCTGCTAAAGTATATATTTTATCTTTTCTATCTGACTATCTTAATACTTTTCTGATTATTTTGTCTGTTGACAAAACTTCAGCGTGCCTTCCGCGCTCCAAATCCTCGGCTAAAAGCCTCGTATCCAAGTCAATCAAAGCAAGTTTTTTTTTTAAAACCACATTACATTCTAGGTTCTCGCTTCGGTCACGGAGTTTTTAATCCACGAGTATAGTTTTTGCAACATTCCGTCCTTTACAGGTTGTCTGATGCACGAGTGAACTGACTAATAATATCTGCCTAGTAACCGACCGCGATTGCGAGGGATCGTGCTTAAAGCACGTTACCCCCTTTCCTATAGTTGATATATATCGTCATGTTCGTGTTACATTGTGGTTGAGATATTTGAGATACTAGATTTGATGGCACTTTAAAATTTTGAGCAATAGTTTTGTAAAAAAATATAATGAACAAATAATGGCCAGGCTAAATGTCTTTTTGCGGATTTTGAGTGTCTTCTAATGTCTTCACTTGTAACAGTTTTATAAACCCCACATAAATTTAAATATTATTCAAAAAAATCCACAATTGAATCTATTTCATAGTTTATGGTCCTGTTTTGACCGTCGTGTTATCTATTGTTTACAGAGAATTTCATATTTTTATTCCAGGGATCAAAAAATGACCGAAATTATTATTTGTCTTTTTTTGACCTAATTCTATTCAACTGATATTACCGTTATTGATAATTTGGCTATCATCACTCTTTAAAAGTCCTTTTACTAAAATAACCCTCGCCTTTAGATCGAGGTCTTGCAGATTATGATCTGCTTCTAGTAGAATTAAATTCTTTATTTTCAATCTTTCTTTTGTTACATCTTAATTCTGCTCATTAACTAGCAAAGTAATAGATTCATAAATTATGATCTAATTGTTAAAAGTCTAAAAAAATACAATCGGAGCATGCAATACTTACAAGGCCAAGGTTGATCGCCTGCGATATAGCCTGGCTTCGTGCCATATGACTGACCTTATTTAGAGCTTATGTAGATCAATACTAATCTAAGCTTTATTTTTATAAGCTTTGAGTCCGTGATTTACTAGCATTGATACGCGGAGTTTACAATGAAATGAAATATTTGTACTAACGCACGGTTTGGAAGGTTACTTTTGCTGTTTCTTTCTAATAACTCAGGTTATAGGTTATCCTAAAGAATTGATATTGATGATTGAGTGAGATATCTAAATTGGCTTACAAACATTTGTATTATTGTCTGTCTGTATCTACAATTGCCAAAAGCTTACCGAAATTGTATAATTTGTCTTTTTATTTTGTTTTACTTTTAAACAAAGTCTTAACGTCTCACTCTACAATCAGCGTCTCTACCAAGATCCTGATTCACACATCTTAAATCACCTAACTCTCTAGCTCTTTGAACTCTAACTGTGTCATCATCCACCTGCCCTGTTCCCAATCATTTGGGGTCGGCGCAATATGTAACTTCTTCAATTCGGCTCTTTTATCCGTCATACCAGCATTCACTCCTTTCTTACCCATATCAGCTTTCACACAATCCAATTCCTTTTCGGTCTTTCTCTCCGTATATTCATCCACTTTCAAATTCATAACTCTTTTAGTCATGTGCATTTCATTCCCCCTCATAGCATGTCTACTCTGTGTCATAATTACCTGAAATTACGACTAATTTATGTATCGAATGTGACATCAATGTCGTAATTGCATTTGGAACTCTTCTGTCGTTAGAATTACATGACATAAGGACGATTTACAAATCCCACTCCTCAATCAGTAAGCATATACCATGGCCAATACCTAGAGTCGGTCGGGTATGCGAACCTGCCCGCCTACCTCGGCCGTTGCACCGGCCGCATGGGGAAAGCTATGCTGCCTTATTGGCTTCTTGCGCCTGAGTTGAGTTTATCGCAAATTGATGACGTTGCTACACAGCCTCCAGTTGGATTGATGACACCGGTTTTTGGTTTGCTAGATAAAGGAGTAGAGGAGTTTCGAGGGATTTAATCTTGATTTACTTTTATAGCTAGGTCAGCTACGCATATCGCACTAACCTAACTTTTAGATGTAGGTAAGACTACATTAGTATCTTTAGTCCCATCCCATGGATGTCGGTATTGGTATTCGATTATTGAGCACTTAACTTTATCTGGTCAAAGCTGACTCAGTTGTCCCTAAAATATGAACACTACCTAATCGCCTCAGAGTTAGTCATCACAACGATAATGTACCTACCCGTCTGGTTAGCTACTATTTGTCACTTTTGGTGATCAAAGGCAAGAGTGTCACAAAGCAGAATAAAAACGGCAAAATGCGCGTCGAACCATAACACTTCCTATCTATGTTAGAGGTCCATAGCAAGATGATTAATTACAGTGAGAAATAAGATTGTATGTTATATTCAACTTGTTTTTTCATCCCTCGGTTCTATGTTATGTGTCACCTCCAAATAGTTTTAATTACTTCGTAAATTCACTATCGCAGTTTACAGAACACAAACCTTATCATATTTCCACCATGTAGCCTCAATAGTTACCAAGTAAAATAGTTTTTTTTTTATACCACTTAGGTGGCAAACAAGCATACGGCCCGCCTGATGGTAAGCAGTTACCGTAGCCTATGGACGCTTGTAACACCAGGTGTATCACTCGCGCGTTGCCGATCCTGAAGAAACCTCTTCACACCCTTTTTTAAGAACCCCATGCTGTACTCCATTGGGAAAACCACGGGGCGGGGAGGCTCATTCCACAGTCCGAGCGTCCGCGGAAGAAAACTCCTTGTAGCCCGCACAGTTCGAAACAGTTCTGAACAGTAGTATGTCCTAACGATGATTATACGGGTCCTATTCATGCCAAAATTCTATTTCACTACGGTACCTAAAAATCAAAAGTGAATCTTCATTCCACTCAATAAAATCTCTCACTTCTCTTTAGTAGCATTATGTACCTACTCACACACAACTTGCTTGGTGTCAAGATGAAAATCGAAAGTTGTTTTTGATGGACACGATGATAATCGATCATTAATACTTACCTATAGTGATGAGAGAGTGCGTGTTTGATGATAAAAAGTGTATGTATCGTCAACTGAAAAGCTAGAGAAATCAATGTTGAGCTTTTTATGGAATTTTCACCAGATGATTATGGCATTTTGCATATCATCATCATCAGTCTATAATGTCCCACTGCTGAGCTAAGGCCTCCTTTCACAAATCAGGGTGAAAGGGAATGGGAAGATACTCCACCACGCGTGCCTACTGCGGATCTGTGGAGGTAGGCTAGTGGTCAACCTACTGTTTAAGTTTTCAAGCCGCCTAGAAGGCCTCCAACTGGCTTATAGACTATCACAATTAAGTGATAACCGGGACCAACGGCTTTACGTGCCTTCCAAGCACGGAAACGCTCGATTTGAAATACCACTAGGCGGTCATCCATCCAGGTACCGACCACGACGGTGGTAGCTTAACTTGCCGATCGATTAAGAACGGCTTATCATACTATACCACGAGCGCTTCATTTTGCATAAATGTATCTTAATGAAGTAGTTTAGTTTGTACGGAAAGTACCTAATACCAGTATAATAATAATAATGAATATAAAAAAAGAATTATCAAAATCGGACTACTCTGTAAAAAGTTATGCGTGATCATACATAAAAAAAAAAAACGCGTCGACTTGTAAACCTCCTCCGTTTTTTCGTCGGTTAATAATAACCATAGCACGGTGACCACAATCTCACCATGGTAAGTAATTATGTGACCGAAGGTGGTAAGCACACAAATCCTAGAATGAAACTAGCTCTCAAGTGCAGCTGTCGGAACACACCGCATTTTGTATATACTGACTTCCTCACTCAAGTTGGAAATTTCTCGCCAAGTAGCTGTCCAGCCTGTTTTTCTAAATCTGCACTTGTTTGCCAGTTTGGACTTATACCACATACATTGTTGAGATTGCAGAAAATCTATAGGTCAAAATTAAAACTACATAAAAATCTTTATTTCTTCTAAAATGTATTAAAGATATGTCCATGTATAAATTATATTACTATACATTGTGAAATACTTCAGTGAAAGAATTTAATTTCAGTAACTTCTAATCAAATAAAAATATGTATGTTTTTTTAAATAAGTACGTAGTTCGAAAGGTAGGTTGATGAATTCACGAATATTAGATTAGTTGAAATACCTACTGCGTAATTTACCATCGTGTAGTTACCGAGCACATTTTAGTTCTAGTTCAAACACTCTGAGATATGGCACGCAAATCATGTGCAAATAAATTCACAAATCTGTGCTGTAGACGGCTTTAGCGTTTGTCACAAATGTTTGAATGTACTTAGTGTTGCCACAGAGGATTGAAGGGGATTACTTTGTGGTGTTGCTACTCGAAACTATGATAAATATTAATTTTATTTTAATATAAATCTCTCCTCTAAATATTATCAAATAACGCTATTTTACAATATCGATGTTTTGTTATTAAGTTGAAATAAGTTTTTGTTAAAAATGAAAGGATCATGGCGAGATTTGTACAAAAAAATAAAGATTTTTAGAGACGTTACAATGAAGTTATAATTGATCCTTGGTGCCTAAGGAATAACTTGAGCCATTTAAAATATTTTTAGAACCCCGGGATAAAAATGCGAATTTCTATGGCATGCCGGCGAATCGCGACTATTCGCGACCAAAACCGTTATGTTGTTGTTCTTCGTTGTTGTTTTGCGGGTTTTATAAAATATTTCATGTATATTAATATGTTGCTGGTAATGTAATCTCAACATTGGAAGTGATTCAAAACCCTCTAAAATGTTTAATTTTTTTGTACAAATCAATGTATGGATCTCGCCATGATTCTTTTAATACAAGCATTTTTTTGCAAGTATGCAAGTAAATTCAATAAAAAATATTGACTTTACTTCATTCATTTCATAAAACATTGTCATCCAATATACTAATGTATACCAAATATCAAGTCAATCCGACCACTGGAAGTGGGTGAAATTCGACTTGCAAGATTCCACCCGAACAAATATAGTTACATACATACATTGCAAATTAAATAAAATATTGTAAAAAATAAGCATTTAATTTAAATTACTAATCCTGACGTAAATCAAATTAATGTACTACAGAACAGCTATCTTCAAGTTATTATGGCGTTAACTTTCTACGAAATAGTAGCCTAGGTACCACAAGGATCCTGATCAATCAAGTTTGTATAGCCGCTTGTAAATACTAAATGTAGCATGACCCATTTTTGCGCAAGTCATTTAGACAGATTATAAAACAAGTCTTAATTAATAACGTGTTATCAACCCTGTTAACTTATTAATAGGATCTTTAATTGTGTATGCACGTGAGTTAAATACGATTAAAATACTTAGTTGGTTTATTGGCCTCCATACGATAAGAAATGTAACGTCGGAGAACACTTCTGGTTGTTGCATAAGTGTTTTCTCGTCATCCACATCATTAATAACACGTTTTTGTGCATATGATTAGCTTGTGACTCTACTTAAAATTAAATAAATAAATATACTGGGACATTCCTCACACGCGGACATCTGATACCAAACTAAGCAGATCTTGTACTATGGAAACCAGATATAGGTACCACATATTTGTTTTTAGGGTTCCGTAGCCAAATGGCAAAAACGGAACCCTTATAGATTCGTCATGTCTGTCCGTCTGTCTGTCTGTCTGTCCGTCCGTCCGTCCGTCCGTATGTCACAGCCATTTTTTTCCGAAACTATAAGAACTATAATATTGAAACTTGGTAAGTAGATATATTCTGTGAACCGCATTAAGATTTTCACACAAAAATAGAAAAAACACAATAAATGGGGGTTCCCCATACATAGAACTGAAACTCATTTTTTTTTTAACAAAACCCATAAGTGTGGGGTGTCTATGGATAGGTCTGGGTGGGAATTGAACCCACGACCTGCAGCCACAACTGGCCCGTAATAGCAATAAGGGCATGTATTTCAGACTACCCACACACATCCTAAGTTAATAAATCTTATTGTAGTAAAGTTATGAATAAATAATTACCGAGACTAAAGGCTGTTATAATTACAGACAGACATACATAATGTTAATTAATATCCAGTCTGTCTGTATATAGTCTGGAGATAATTATGTACGAGTGTGTGTGTAGGCGACTCGACAATGCGTCACATAGGTACACGTGGTTTAATAGCCATTATAGACGAGAGGTCTTTGGCTGCGGCGTTTAATAAACTTAACTGACATTATAGTATAAAATATTTGTTATCTGTACGTGGATTATGTAACTTTACTGCAATGAAATTCAGATTGAAATTAACTCTGAATCTGTAGAAATATTACAAAATTGGAAATGGTCCCATTTCTAATGAACCACTGTGTGTATTTGCAATTATCGGAACGTCAAAAAGTTATCAAAAAACCGATATATTGAACCGATTGCAATTCGAAAATGATTGGAATTAAGTTACCTAATCGCCCCACTGGTATATTTATTTCATACTCAGCTATCTGATCCCAAACAAAGCTCTACCATATAGGCTATCTGCATCCAAATTTCAAAATCTTGTCTTCTTTTACCTATCCCATTCTGACACGTCAAATCGTGCGTTTCCTCAACTAGAATGTATGTTTGTCGTGCATTAGTCAAAATCAAAGCGATTACTTCGATTTACGCCCTTAGAGAGCATTTATTACGGTCAAAGCCGCATAAAGTTATCACGGTGTAGCGGTGACTTAAGACGGGAGTTGGGCTGCTATTATTCCATACAAATGTATTCCCCTGTTTTCTTCCTGAATAATGCCTCTAGCTAGAGTCATCATTTTTTCATATAATCAAGTTCTCCTTTGGACACGTCCCTGTTACTTCCTGTTTCAGCAACTAATTATTAAAGAAATTATGGCCCTCCAAAAATTACAATAAATGCCCTATTTTTCCGCCGTGATTAAAAGGACTACCAGACAAATTCGAAAAGATTTTAACATAAAAGAAAGTAATAGGGACATAGATAACCCCTTTCTTAATTTTTTTATGTAAAAAATAATTGAATCGGCTCAGTTTTCGAGGAGGAAAATGGGGAAAACGAAACGTCGATTTCGTCAATTTTTTTGTGAATAAATCGGTCTGAGCTGCAGATGTCCCTATCGCACATAGCGCATATCATAGCGGCATAGCGCGACGGCAATAGTCTCTTCAAATACCTATTTTTCAAATTTCCCGCAGCTAGGAGCTAGCTAGCTTCTCATTAACACGAAATAAAACGCCACCGCTAAACTAATGCGTCTGAGATGACTCTTATAATAACCCACCCATTCCGTCTTTAATATTAAATAGACTAATCTTATATTAAATACATGTAACATAGTAATTACAGCTGATTAATGATTATGTAATATGCGCTTTCTAGTCTCGAGGCTTTGAGATGATTTAACGCTTTAAACTTTCCGAAAATTCTTCTGCATTCTAACTACATATAGAGTTAGACCATAGGGTGAGGATGGTTTATTGTATCTTCTGTAATGATGCAGCCTAATTGAAGACATAAAGTAAAGGAGTACAACATGATTTTGGGTGTGTAACACGCCATTACACAAATATTTCGATACCTTTTCACGACTAATCTTCTGAACCGATCGCCATGAAATTTGGCACACAGGTAGCCTATGGTACGGAGAGGGACATAGGCTACTTATCCCAGGAACACTGGTGAAACAGGGGACAACTAATATGTACCTAATACATGAATAAAACGTTTTGATTTTTGAAACCACAGACACAGACCTATTCTCACAACTTGAAATAGGCTATCCATTTTCTTTAAAGCAACATGCCTAACTATAAAATTTACAAAGACAAACAATGTAGCCAATAACATAACAAACCCATTCAATACCACACATACAATATATGTAACTGTGTGTCACAATCTGTGCTACACAATTGAACAATTCTGAACGGTGATCATTGTTCAATTCTACACGAGACGTTGCGCCTGCGCTGTGTGTGTTCTTTACATTAATTGTATGGCAGCTTGGTGGATATTAGGGTTGTTACTTGGCACATAGAAGGATGGTCAAATGGAACGAATATTTCTTGCGTTTTAATTTGTTACGACATTTTCAAAACGTTGTAAGACGTAATTGGTTTCTTAATTTCAAATGGCGTTTATGTTTGATAAGGAAAAAACATGGTTTTAAATACATACAAATTACGTGAATTATTTATAATAGCAGGGATTTCCATTAGCTATCCCTGTATGCAATTAGCAGGACAAAAATGATTAATTATCGTCACTATTGACATAACTTCATAACTCTGCAACTATAATATGTCAGGCAAATCCATTACTTCATTGACTTTTTTGACTTTTTAGTGAGAATTTGTCTCAAATAGTCGTCGTGAAAAGTTGGAATAGAATTGTTTTACTAAAACTTGACTTTTACCACTCTTTTACGGACTGTGACTTACTTGACCATGTGAAAGTGATTTATAATAACTCGACATTAGCAGAAATGGAGAAAAAAAAAAAACAAACATGAAATAGTTTTAGCTAGGTACTTCTAACACCCACTGTCGCCAATCTTTAATTGGAACGCGCGACACTGACGCATATACAGGCTGAAGATATTACTCCTTTAAAATAGCTAAGTAATTCAACATCACCCGGTATATATACAATGTTTCCAATGATAAATATTATAGTAATGCCTCCACGAAAATAAAATAGAGACTATTTTCAAAACGAATTCTTTGTTTTGCAAGCACAAGCTGTTTCTTATAAACGCTGCTTAACATTCATTAGGTAGGCTCTCAAGTTATTTATGTGAAATATTTGTATGTGAATGTCCTAGCATACGACTCTACATAGTGAACTTGTAGTTCATGATCATAGCGTTAAGCAGCGTTAATAAAAACTCAACAAAACATGTCTTAAACGTAGAAGTATCACGTGATTCCAAAAATTGATAAACACATTCAATACCAGTCTTGTAGTTAATTCAAGAAACTATAAATCAAAACAAAGTCTGTCTCTAGAAAACTACACAGCATATTCCAAGTGTAAACAAATATTTAGTGCAAACAAACAAATAGTCTGCGCGTTGAATGCCAACGCATTCGCATAACCAATCGGGAGCAATCACACTCGATGAGTTAGTAGTGTCGTAAAGGTACCGTCGCGTCGTGCAGTGTCGTTGTCGTGTCGTGATAGGTGTGTCGTTGCTTCGCCAATGCGCCGGCGGCGCTGGCAGGATGTCGCCGCCGCGGGCTCTGCTTGCGGCGCTGCTCGTATGCCAACTGCTGTCGTACGGTGGCCACCAAGGACACACCAAGATATTTTACACGTAAGATTGTTTTGTGTATTCTAAAGAAAGAATGCTGAAAGTTATTGGCTCTATATTATCATAATATCTGCTTCCATTAGTATTCTCTAGAATCTAGATTAAGACATTATGGATGGAGACATTTATATAATAGGTGGAGATTTCGAGATAGCATATATTCGAAACCTATGTTGGGTCAGTCATGCTGAACAACTTTTACTATGGGACCAATAGTGAATTCTCAATTTTTTTCTTTCAAAATCCTTCCACCTTGCTCGATCATAATGTATGAAAAGTAAAAAATTATTTTTGAGAATTCAGTTTTGGTCCTGTAGTAAAAGTTGTTCAGCATGACTAATCTAACATAGGTTTCGAAAATATGCCATCTCGAAATCTCCACCTGGTATAATTAAATATTGAACTATACGAAACACTTATTTTTTGAGGAAATTGTAGTCTAGTTGGAAAGCCAGATGGTACCTAGATAATATAATTTATATTCAATAAGAGACGCCCTAAACTGTGAAACCAATTTCACGAGCCCAATCCCGCATCTATCGTATTACAGTGATAATACGAGTACAATGATGTAATATTAAATAAGGGGGTTAAATCTTATGGTCATGTTAATAATTCTAGGGGCAATACCACTGATTGGTACAATTGGTCGCATTGCGTTCAATGACCATGGATCATTTAGAGATGGAGCAGTCAAATGCGGTCATTCGTGTTATAGTGTTCTTGATTTAAGATTCAATATGTGTCTATAATAAGTTACGCGTACTTCCATTTTGCTTATAACTTGTTGGAGTTCCTGGACCATACAATATTATTGTTTTTTTTTACTGTGTAGGCCTGTGTTTGACCACAATCTTACTATGGTATTACATTTAAGAAAATGATTCATGAATATATATCATAAATGATTCATAACACTTATTAATAATGTATTTTCTCTATTATTTCAGGTTACCTGACACAGGACAAACGCACATGCACATTTCTCTAGGAGAAAATGCAAAATTGGAATTGAAGAATCCAGAATTACTGTTGTTCGCCAACGATTCAGAAGAACATAATGATACCAAGACTTTCGCTGCTGTCGACACTGATGCTTTAGAAGAGGTGGCGGTACCAGAGGGCGTCGACAAGGAAACAATTGAATCGCGGCCCGTTTTCAAAGCTAAATCCAAACAAGATATCAAACAAACCGATGATGCATTTCAAACTCAAACCATAGAAGCTGATTACGCAGTAGAATCTCAACCCGAAGAACAAAAGGAGCAAGAAACAGAAAACATTCCAGTGAAACCAGAAACGCCGCAAGAAGACATACCCTCGTTCTCGGAGTGGGCACAGAAACAACTGGCCGAAGCCGAAAAAAAAGACACAGTACTAAATCACTCAAGTCAACCTAGTCATAGTAATACGAACTTTAGTAGTAAAAACACAAAAATACGGTCGAAGAATTACGCTTCTCTCGCATGCGGTGCTAAGGTTGTCGCCGTCAACCCCGAGGCAGGCTCGGCCAGTTCCATTCTGTCTCCGAACAGAGACGAATACATGCTCAATACCTGCAACAGCCGCATATGGTTCGTCGTGGAATTGTGCGAGGCTGTTCAAGCTCAAAAAATAGAAATAGCCAACTTCGAGTTGTTCTCCTCTACTCCCAAAGACATCGCTGTGTACTTCAGCGATCGGTTCCCAACGAGGGAATGGGCCAGCGTCGGCCAGTTCACCGCCCAAGAAATGAGAGACGTGCAGAGCTTCGATTTGTATCCGCATTTGTTTGGAAAATTTATCAAAGTTGAAATGCTCTCCCACCACGGCTCGGAGCACTACTGTCCCGTTTCGCTGTTCAAAGTGTACGGGACCTCAGAATTTGAGGTGTTGGAGAAGGAGAATTCGCAACATGCCGCTCAAATCGACGAAGATGAAGATGATGAAATAATAGACGTGCCAGATATACCCGCTGTCGAAACGGAACCATCTAAGAATCTGTTCGGGTCCGCGAGAGACGCAGTCATGTCTATCATGAAGAAAGCAGCGCAAGCTTTAGTCAAGACAGAAGTTCCTAAAAATGTGACGAGTGAACATAACGACACTTCAACGGACATAATGTACAAACGTTGTTGCTCTCCCAGCCATATTATAGTATGTGATAATTGCAGTGAAACGCTTTACAATGAAGTGTACGAACTGATTAGCTGTAGCTCGGACAAATTAGTGAGTTTAGTGCGTCAAGTGTTCCTCCGCGAGACGTTAAAGTGTACCGGCATCTGTCAACCGTTCGGTTTAGATTTTAAAAGTACAAAGACAATAGAGTTTAGTGAAGAACGCGTCGCTTACATGAACGCTTTGTTCCCCCGAAAGTATTTAGCCGCTTTATGTAATATTTTAGCTATAAAAGAGAAGAAAGTAGTCCTGAATACGAGTTTCGAAACTGAATCTAATGTTACCACGAACATCACAGTTGATGAATCACCGCAAACAGTTAATAGTGAAACTAGTTCAGAGCAAGAAATTAAATTAGCGCCGGATAAGAGTAACGTTTCTGATGATAAAATAAATGAAACGGCACAGTCAGAAGAAAGTACTGAAGCAGTCAGTGAAAGTAATTTACCGATAGAATTACCTAAAGAGGATACTGAATTCTCTGATGATAGAAAGGAGGAACCTCCAGCAGTAGAAGATAAACCGCTTCAAGAGCAACAAGAAGTTATTTCATCTGAAGCAGATAAAACTTCTGAATTTAATATTGAACTAGAAAACAAAGATACAAAAACTGAAGTTAAAATTACAAAGGTCGAAACTTCAATTGAGAGACCGAAAGAAGCTGGTAATGTCGATGAAATAAATGATCAGATGATATTGGAAAGCGATCATTTCATATCGGATTTGGATCAGATTGCGGTGGATCCCACACCCGCTGGGATTCCAGCTTCCAATCAGAATCAAGGGCAGACGTCGTTTCAGAAAGAATCCGTGTTCCTGAGACTATCTAACAGAGTTAAGGTGCGTATTAGCATATAAAATATCAGTTAAAATCCGCTAATACTAATAGATTCAGCTTGACTGTATCTTACATAGTAGGTGATGATGAGGCCGAAGGTGGTAAGAACATTTAGCCTAGACTAGAAGTGTAACTCGAGCACAGTTTTTGAGGACGGTAGATAGGAACCTTCCACCGCGCTTTGGTTTCATCATAATGTTTTTTGTCATTGAAAGAATCATGGCGAGATCCATACATTGATTTGTACAAAAAAAATAAAAGATTTTAGAGATTTATGAATCACTTCCAATATTGAGATTACATTACCAGCAACATATTAATATACTTGAAATATTGTAATAAACCCGAAAACCTTACCAACAACATAATGGTTTTGGTCGCGAATAGTCGCGATTCGCCGGCATGGCATAGAATGTCGCATTTTAATCCCGGGGATCTAAAAATATTTTAAATGCCTCAAGTTATCCTTAGGCACCAACGATCAATAATAACGTTATTTCAACGTCTCTAGAATCAATTATTTTTTTGTACAAATCTCGCCATGATTCTTTGCTCATGGTTATGAACTCATTCCTGTGGCATTCTGCTAGATAAAAAGTAACCTTTTCTCAGCATATAGAATTTATAGATAGCTACAATACCTATAATGAAATAATTTTTAAAATCAGTTATGTGGTTCCAGAGTTTACCCCCTACATATTTTTTTATTTAATTATTTTCTCTCACTGACGAGTATCGATTCTGTTATAATTAAACAAAGTATCTAAGCAATACCTGCTGCAAGTACCTTAAAGAAAACATTATTATAGATCAAATTCCAGTAGTAAATCTTGTTGACCTCACATATCCCTGTGTGTTATGGTAATGAACATCTCATGAAACAATACCTTATTTACCATAATCGTTACTTAAGAGATCGACACTTTTACCATGACCTAAATTATGTGGTTTCATATAAATAGTGTACATACTAATGAATGTTATGTTATTTTAGTTGAGATTTTGTATTCTTTTACTATCACTATTAGTTTTTGAAAATATGATTAAAGCAAGTTTAGTAAAACCATAATATATCATTCACTTTCTAACGTCATAGAACAAAAAGAGACGAGGCTATCTTAAAACCTGGGTTTGCTTAGACCATATTTGGTAATAAGTGGGAATAAGTCTGATAAATGAGCTGGACGCCACACAGATTAAGCATTTTCAATGATATATAATTTTCTAGCTAATTTCCGGCGTGCTAACACAACTTTAGTATGTTAGAAGCCTTCCCCGGCCTGCCCACTCCCTGAACCATTACCATATTACCACTTGTGAGTGAGTGCCACATGTGGCGGTCATGCATAGCATGTAGGTACATGAACACAAATGTTATAGACATATATTAGTTCAGAGACAGTGCAAATATCTTCATAAGAACTATTATTTAACTGTAGTATATCAGTTATCTGATTTCTATTCTACAACGCAAGCTCTTTTTAGTTTGGAGTCAGATGGCCGTGTATGAAATGTCCAAGGATAGATAGCTTGTTAATGCAGTCCTATTGATGTCCTAATACGGGCATGTGGTGTGAATCCACTGTTGATGCGCGCCGTTACCTCGACGTCCCATACAAAAGTAATCGCGCTCTTTACAAGCTAGTCTTATCGAAGCCAAATTGAAATGAACAGACTTCGATGAAACTATGCAATTATGAAAGTGACTTTGTTACCTCTTGACGCATCAACGGTACATAAAATCTTGGTAAAATTTGGCACGTGGGTTGCCTGTCTTTTTATCCCTGGACGTAGGAGAGCTAGTAGAAAATGAAACTTTCAACCAATGGCCTAAGATTGATATTACAACAATAATATTGAATAGCTTTGGAATTTCAAAATTACAATTCTTAAAACTACATCACATTTCGATTTGTATGACTGGTAGCGCCATCTACGACTATGTGTTTTTACCTTCTACTGTGGTTCTAACTTCTACTTCTACTAGAATCGATAAAAATAGCTATTAAAACGCAATGCTTAGGAATACTAACTTCTTATTTATCGAAAATAATCTCACAATTTTTTTTTCTTCTATTTCAGACACTAGAGCGCAATATGTCCCTCTCAGGACAATACCTAGAGGAGTTGAGCAGGCGATACAAGAAACAAGTGGAGGAAATGCAGAAATCATTCGAGAAGACAGTCCAGCAGATGACTGAGGAACGACGGAAAAGCAACGACCGGGAACAGAAGTACCTCGACCAGATGACCAACCTCCAAGAGCAAATAGGCCAAATGGCAGCCGCAATGCAAATGTTGATGGATGACAGAGAAAGCTGGTTCGGCAACATCACCTTCTTCAAATTCGTCGTCTTACAATCGATCATAATCACCGCAGTGTTCTATTACTTATCGAGAAGACGAAAACCAGAACCTATCATAGCAGCTATACCAAAAAAAACGAAGAAGAAACAAGATAAGTTTAGAAGGAAATCGGTAGAAGGTGTGAGCGGGCATGAGACACCATTAGCCAAAAAGCGGAGGCCCAGCGAAGAAGCGCTGCAAATAGCGAGACAAGCTGTCGACGACCCAGCGAGCGAGGAAGACGGGGAATGGCAGGTAGCCAAGAAAAATAGGAGACGGAAAACTTCTATAATTCATAGAAATGCCGAGACAGAAACGAAGAATTGGACGCGGCAGGACAGCATCGTGAAGCTACATGATAATCCTATACCCTTAGATGAGGAAGAGTTCTTCGCTCCAGTAACGGAGCCGAAAGAGTTCATAGAAGAGACTGATCCGCCTAAAAAGGAACTTCCCAAAACGAATGGGTCATTCTTCAACAATTTAAAGACGAAGACTATGAAGACGAGACGGCTTTCCTCGCCGGCGTTTCTGAGGACTTTGAGCAGACAGAGCAGTAGGAGCACACCTAGTCCAGTTGTCAGAACTCTGGAGCCAATTTTCAATGGGAAATTAACAAAGAAAGCAGCCTCCGAGTCCCCAACGGGAAGTCTCTGGTCGGAGTCCACAGAGATCTCACAGAATGGTCAGAATGATAGCGAGAGTGGTGGCAAGAAAAAGAAGAGTTTGAAAAACATGTTGAAGAAAGTATTTTGAGGAATATTTTTTTTTTTGTTATGTGTCTATTTAGTCGTTTGATGTCAAGCGAGCGCGATAGAGGTGCGACGGTGGTTTGATTTGAAACATCATGTTTTATTACCCAGCTAGTGTAATTTATTTCTTTGCGAATATAGTTGTTTAAATTATTTGTATGAAATTGTATGTTGTTATTAGAACTCATAGGTGCCAATTGTGATATATTAGGGAGCCTAATTGTTAGCATGTTATAATTATGTTTGTTTGATTTAACTATGTTTGCTTGTTGTGTGTATAAGGTGTGGAATTGTGGACGGATGCTAAGTTGTCGGTATGGAGTTCGGTAAACAAAGAAATGGCATTAAATGCATTAATTTAAATTATTTCGTATCTTTTATTTCATATTCTTATATGTATATAACGGCGGATAAATTATTGCTAATCAAGGATACATAATATTCATTAATAATAATTGATATATTATACATAATTACTTCATATTTACACATGTAATATCCCTTTACTTTCTACATAATAATCAACTATAGTCCCACAAACTTATCAGGCCCGGTAGCCTAAAGAACTAACGACGCCATTTTGAATTATTAAACGCCATTGGTTAAAGAGAATAAAACACTACGTTCATTGGTTGTTTGCTCCACCAAATGCAATAACAGCGACTCTCTCACCGGGCCAGATAAGTTTGTGGGACTGTATTATATATTTTATATCATTCAACTTCATACCAATTTGGTAAATGATATCTTTGTAGACGTAGGGTGCGTCGTAATAACGTGTTTCATTATGAGATAAAACTAACAATGTTCACCACTAGAGGCGCCACCTACACATTCATTACTTTTAATTCTTTACCCACAATAGACTTAAAATTCTCAGACATTTTTTTTGTGATTTTCCTTTTATGCTTCGTAATGATTAAATAGTTGAAAAACACATTACCACACTATCCCCTACTTTTTGAGTTATTGCCATTGCCATTGGCACTTACAAAAAAAAAACAAATACAGTCATCGAGAAAACGGCGAAGGAATATTTTTATTAGCTTAATCGATCCTGTCCAACAAGGATCAAAAGGCTCTACGGGTCTGAGTTAGGTTAGGGGACTAGAAATGTCAAAAATCGAAAAATCTCACCCATACATTGTGTGAAGAAATGCAAACTTCTTCAATTGATAATTGGACAATCACCGAAGTACCCATGCCCTTTGATTATACGTTTAAGTCTGGTGAGTCGTCCAACTTGTCGCTGCATGCAGGCCTCCAATACTGGCACGATTGCTCCGAGACGACGCGTTTCCACGACGACGTCGCAAATACGATAAGTCGCTCCTGCCGAGTCCTGCCCTTTGATCGCTTCTTCTGGTCACCTCCAATCCTCCTCTCTGGCGGAAGATGCGGATTCTGTCATAGACCCTCATATCCATGTCCGCCAGAATATCCAACGGCAGAAAGCGAGCCAGAACAGTCGTCTCCAAAGGTACGCAACGGTATTCCCGTTCGATCCGTAGGGCCATCGTAAGATGGACGCTGTAATTTTCGTTCTACCGCGCCGGATGGCCAGCCTCTTCGCAGATTCGGACGCCCCGGATCGTATGACCCCCGCAGAGAGGCGACGAACTTCCTCGGTCTCCCCAGACTGTGCAAGGCACCCGCTACCCTCTCGATCCGGGGGACTAGGCGATGAAACAGTTCTTCGTAGCCCCAACGACTATCTAGGGTGAGACCCAAGTACTTCATATACCGCCCCCGACTTCCAACCCATCCACTCGGTCGCGCGAGTCGGCTGGATCCCTGCTTTGTGGCACCTCGGTCTTGTGAGGCGTTATTTCCAGGCCCAACTCGCGGATTTTGGCGACGAAAACTTCCACCCCAAGCTCGGCGAGCTCGAAGGTAAACCCATTGGCGACCACCGTGTCGTCAAGTTACCGCCAGCATTTGTAGTACCGTAACCTAACTTGGCCTGTTAGAGCCTTTTGATCCCTGTCGGAGACAGAACACTAGCTAATAAAAAGTTTTTTTTCTATTGGCATCGGCTGGTGGCGCCATCTACGGAACACTGCGTTTTATCTCCTATTCCCGCTATTAAGGGCTCCTCATCACATAATAATTTAATTTGGCACCAAAATTTCACATGAAGATCCAATATCAACAAAATTATGACACGTCCATTTCCCATACTGTTAATATTTCTCAACAAACTTATGGCTACTTTATGATATAATTTGAACAGACTGCAAGAAGTCTTTCAAATCGACGCATTTTACTGTTACTAAATTCTTCTTTCTTGCTGTAGAGTTAAGGTTTTTGACAGCCGATTCGAAGTCATCAGCCGAGAACACTTTACTGCTATTCGTAGCAAACACTATTTCATTGACTTCCTCATATAACTTTACCGTTACCAAGTGCTTGAAATGCCTTTTAAGTGTGCTCATTATTGATTCTTGCAGTGTTGTATCGCGACAAACTAGATTTATAATGAAGTGCCCTGAAAAAGATGAAATAGGGTTACAGTTTATATCCTACAAATGCGATGAACATAATATTTTGTACTATCGACTGTGTGGCAATCAACTTAAGATCTATTTTTCAATGGAACATATTCTGGCAATTACTGGCAATGGTGCAACATCTGCATGACAACTTGCACTTTACTGATACGATATAAACAACAAATTGGCGACAAAAAACCATTTACGTCACTCATATATCACAGAATCAAATTTGGACTTTACGCCTTTGTGATATGGTTCAAATAGCCTTACCATTATCAGTGAGTATAGTTTTGACTTGTTTCAACACGTCGTCGTGCAGGAACTGTTTGGGAGGACACGAGAGGCCGACGGTGCGGTCCTTGCTGTCCATGTCGAACATCACCGCCTCGTATTTGTTACCTGTAATATTTACAAAGAGAAGTCAATATTGTATAAAATAGTAGTCCTAAAAAACGCACAAAATATATTTTTTTAGTTTGTCAAAAAAAAAAACACCTGGGACATTCCTCACACGCGGTCTCTATTGCCGCTGTGACAAAAAATAATAAAAATGAAATAAAATTGAAAATTAAAGGGGGCCCTATACAAGAAACCTCTTTTCTAACAGACTTCAAAAAAAGGAGGAGGTTCTCAATTCGGTTGTATTTTTTTTTTGTTACCTCATAACTCCGTCATTTATCAACCGATTTGGAAAATTCTTTTTTTGTCTGGAAGGGTACCCTTCCCGTTTGGTCCCATTGTCATCAGATCAGGATTTGATTACTTCTTAGTGTACTTTGAAGTCGGTTTAAGTTTTTTGTAAAACAGTCCAATTATTTCGTTTTATTTTTCTTATAGCAAAGTTGAGTAAGTTAATATTGTACAGACGGAACCATCCGTGTGCGAGTCCGACTCGCACTTGGCCGGTATTTTTTAGTCTATGGTGAAGTCATAAAAGGTGGTCAAAACTCACCATTCTCAGCCTCATCCTTCAAGAAATCCAAGCCATCTTTGATCTGGACTTCCAAATGATCATCAGTCTTCAACTCGAAGTGGTTCTGTGCCACCACCAGCATGGCGGTGTCGAGGTCAACCGCCGTGACCTTGAGGTCATCGTAGCACTTCCTCAGGAACATGCAGAGGCTTCCACCTCCGAGACCGAGAACTGCCACGTTGGTGACATCTGATCTGCTCAGTTGAACACCGACGCACATGAAGGAATGATACAGTGATATGTGCCCGAAGTCTACCACTAGTTTGGATTTGTTTTTCTTCTTTACTGTAAAAATTGAAGTTTTTGTTAAATATTTTTTTAATACAAGCTTTTTTTGGTGACTGTACTTTTTGTTGACTGTACTTGCATTGTCATCCAATATACTAATGCATACCAAATATCAAGGCAATCCGACCACTGGAAGTGGGTGAAATTCGACTTGCAAGATTTGACCCAAACATACATTGCAAGTTAATAAAAAGCTTGTAAAAAACGTAAAAAACAAAAAAACATACGATGAAGTGATCGGTCCTTACTGTTCAAAATCAGTGCAAAAGCACTGACGAGTTGCGGAATTGGATTGCTTGATATACTACTCTAAAGGGATCTTTCCTCCTTTCGGAGTTTTAGCTGCGTATAAATTCTAATTTATTCACCAGTCTTAAGCTTAGCTTCCGATTGCACCAAGAACTGGTTATCCAAGAAGACTAGGCGGCGGTGTGTTTCCCCCTCCACGTCCACATCTTCCACCACGAAGTCTCCGGATATCTTGGAGGAGCCCTCGTGCACCTTCACGCGCCGACCCACGTCGCTGCCCAGCGAGAGGAACGGAATCTGAGAATAAGCCAGAACTGTATCTGTCTTATTACATGACATGGTTCTTAAAACCCAGGTTTTATATACATCCGCCGGGACTATCTTAAAACCTAGTTACCTAGACTTGGTTTAAACCATGCTTAAACCATCTCGTGTAATAAGGCAATATAATTTAAGAATAGGAACGTCAATGATTTTGATATTTCACAGGTTTGTAAGATATTTTGGCGTTCGATTTTTTCTATATTTTTTAACTTAGGTCCGTTTTTAGGGTTCCGTAGCCAAATGGCAAAAAACGGAACCCTTATAGATTCGTCATGTCTGTCTGTCTGTCCGTATGTCACAGCCATTTATTTCCGAAACTATAAGAACTATAATGTTGAAACTTGGTAAGTAGATGTATTCTGTGAACCGCATTAAGATTCTCACACAAAAATAGAAAAAAAACAATAAATTTTGGGGGTTCCCCATACTTAGAACTGAAACTCATTTTTTTTTTTTTCATCAAACCCATCATAAGTGTGGGGTGTCTATTAGGGCATGTAATATCGGAATGTTTTTCAATTCCGATATTGGATCTCAATATCGGAATTCCGATATCAATATCGGAATTAGATATTTTTATTAAAAATTGCACATATTCCTTATAAAAAGCACATATTCCTTATAAACTTCACATAATTATTTATCTATACTGATATTATAAAGGGGAAGAGTTTTTTTTTTGGTTAAACTGGCTAATCTGTGGAACTGCCGGTCAGATTCGTTTTTTTTCCCACTTATAGGAAGCTACATTCTCCCCGAGTATTATAGGCTACTTTTGATCCCGGGAACGCGGGTGAAACCTCGGGGATAACTAGTTCGTTATAAAGTTGGATTGAAAACATCTTCTGCTCAGTCGAGCACTCCTGTCAAAGTGGTCGTGGTTGCAATAGGTAGTGTACATGGTGGGTCTTCAATGTTCTCCTTGACTAGGGTTACAGCTACAGTAGCGTTGCGAGTACACTCTCCCACCCTGGACAATAAGACTCTTCATCGAGTGTTCGTTTCTGCAGATGTAACTAAATAACTTCAGAATTCGAAGCTGCATAGTCGATGAAAGACTATCTGTTATTCTAAGCTCCTGCAGGATCGAGTTATTGGTGTGAAAGGCCGTCAACGGAATTTTTATAGAAGCGTCTTCAGCACCACATCTCCAGTGCGTCAATTTTCCGGCGATCTTGTAGGCTTAAGGACCAAGTTTCAGCTCCTTAGAGAAAGATCGGAAAGACCAGGCATCTCATAAGTCGAATCATTAACTTCCTGGTTATCCTACTGTCTTTCCAAATCTTCCTACTGCTGATCTTGTCATTGCGCATGGTCTTCTGATCTCATCTTCACAGTCTCCTATGTTGGAAGTGGTAGAGCCGAGGTAGACGTATCTTTTGCGCAGTATCGAATCCGACTGGTAGTTCCATAGAAACAAACGAACCCATGGATGTCCACTGCTGAACATAGGCCTCCCCCATTGATTTCCACTTCGAACGGTTCTGGGCCGCTTGCATCCAGCGGCGCCCAGTGACTCTGACCACGTCGTCGATCCACCTGGTGGGAGGTCGTCCCGCTCGGCGCTTTCCAGTACGCGGTCGCCACTCGAGAACCTTCCTTCCCCATCGGTTATCGGCTCTTCGAGCGATGTGGCCTGCCCATTACCACTTCAGCTTACTAACTCCACGAGCTATGTCCGTCGTTTTTGTTCTCCTACGAATGTCCTCATTTCGGACCCTGTCACGTAGAGAAATTCCAAGCATAGCTCGTTCCATAGCTCGCTCAGTGACTCTTAGCTTATTTATGCGGCCAGCAGTGAAAGACCACGTCTCTGTCTCGTATGTCATCACTGGTAACACGCACTGATTGAAGACCTTTGTCTTCAGACTCTGAGGTATTTTGGACGTGAAGATATGGCGCAGCTTCCCGAACGCTGCCCAGCCGAGTTGGATTCTTCGATTGACCTCTTTGTCGAAGTTGGACCTACCTAATTGGACAATTTTTCCTAGGTAAACATACTCGTCTACAACTTCGAGAACAGTGCTCCCAACAATCACCGGCATTGGCGGAATATGAACATTAGACATAAGTTTTGTCTTGTCCATATTCATTTTTAGGCCTACCTGTTGGGAAACTCTGTTGATGTCATTGAGCATGATGTTAAAAGCTTCCAGCGATTCCGTCATTATGACTATATCGTCGGCAAATCGAAGGTGAGTGATATGTTCGCCATTGATGTCGATGCCATATCCCTTCCAGTCCAAGAGCTTGAATACATCCTCCATTACAGTGGTTAAGAGTTTCGGGTAAATTACGTCACCCTGTCTTACACCCTTCTGTAACTGGATTGGTACCGTACTCTCGTCCTGGACTCGGATTGACATGGTGGCTTTGCTGTACAAACACTTCAACACTTCGATATAGCGATAGTCAATTTGGCATCGCTGTAGACTCTGAAACCGGCTTGTTCGGGAGGCTGGAAGTCGTCAAACCTACGTGTGAGACGATTCGTGTATCGATATTAGGATAGATGTTAATATATTTAGTATACTAATATTTTCCTAAAAACAAAGCGTCAAGCATTTTTATGGATAATGAAAATCGTATTTTGTTGAAAAAATACGCTCACTTGCAACACTGGTAGACAAAATTGATGTACGATACATTAATTTTATAGCTCTAGGTGACCATACCTTGTGGCGCGCTTAAAAGCTTTATTTTAGAACTCAAATAGAAAAAATATCCGATTCCGATATTACGATATTGGATCACTCAATTCCGATATTGTAATATCGGAAAAAACGGTCCGAGATTCCGATATTACGAGATTCCGAGATTCCGAGATTCATGCCCTAGTGTCTATGGATAGGTCTTCAAAAATGATATTGAGGTTTCTAATATCATTTTTTTCTAAACTGAATAGTTTGCGCGAGAGACACTTCCAAAGTGGTAAAATGTGTGTCCCCCCCCCTGTAACTTCTAAAATAAGAGAATGATAAATCTATAAAAAATATATGATGTACATTACGGTGCAAACTTCCACCGAAAATTGGTTTGAACGAGATCTAGTAAGTAGTTTTTTTTTAATACGTCATAAATTGAAATTAATATCAAATACTCAGGTCTATACTACCATTTACTTATATACCTACAGGTTTGTACGGAACCCTCGGTGCGTGAGTCTGACTCGCACTTGGCCGGTTTTTTTTACATCTTCCGTCAACTTATTATTATTTATTCGAGGAACAATTTTGAAATGTTGACTGTGGAATAAATCGGCCTTAATCTTAGTATTACAAAATCTATTGAAATTTTAGAAATCATTTTCAAGGGTTTTATCAGCTCGGACGTCACAATATAGCGAAATATTCATCGTTTTCATAATTTGATCTAATATATAGCCAAATTAATATATCATTATTATAAAAAAAAAATACACTAGCATCGAAGACATCAATAGAAATCGACAGATTCTCACCTGTCCACTAAACCCATAAGGTATGAGCATCTTGGCGGAGTGTGCTAGCTCCTCCTTGACAGCGTCGAGGGTATCGAAGTGATGTCCTCGCCGCAACACGGCCACCACCAGCCGCCCGAACCTGGCGCTGTCCTGCAACTGTCTCCTGCCTGATGCTGTTCCAAATAACCACTCGGATTCCCTGCAAATTGATGTCAAGTCTTCGTGTAAAATACTTCGAAGACCGTTGGACTTGGATAATGTGTCGCCTACATTCCTACAGTATGGCGAGAAGACCGGTGGCTGCCACACGCGTCATACTAGTGAACAGGTGCTGCTTGTGGAGGCTGGTCTAATTGAGTCTGCTACTTATGTAAATTCATGACTAATATTTAAATAATAAAACTAAACTTGTTTTTAAAAGAGCTTTTTTTTGTTTTTTGCTGGCTCTTCTCAGCAAATGCAAGCCTCCGAACCCATATCAGAGCCTTGCGACTATTTATATAAAATTTGAATGATCATCAAGGCACGTTTCCATCTGTTAGACGATCTTAGACCTAGTTAAGATAGGATTACTTTAAAATCACGTCGATTAACCCAAAGAAGCACAATGACGTTCACTTAGATTGAAATCTATTCCAAATCCCCACCACGGACAATGCGCTTTGATTGGCTCAGTCAAGGACACACTAAACATTTAGATGCAGTAATTGGTCGGTACTTTTATCAGTACCAAATCACTTACTTGTAAAGAATTATGAATGGATAGGGGACCTCGATCCAACATGCGTACCACCACAGAGATCGATAGACAGGTTCTCTAACGCGTAATGCCAGTTATATGCGCGTTCAGCGCATACACCGCAAAAATCGCGTCAGTCGCTCGTATTCGAGATAAGTGCGCGAGCGACGATATTTATTTAAATACCGTATTGTTCAGTGATCTACTGCAAAAATCAAAACCTACATGTGAACTACAAGAATCATGGTGTCACTTATTACTTTTAAGTATAAAATTTTACACATATTTAAAGTATAAATCTCACAAATACCTTAAATGATGTTAGCTAGGTCATTACCAAGGTACGACTTGAACAAAGAACATGAAGCGCATACATTGCTGTTTAGTTCTACAGGAGCGTAAGGCTAACTTCGTTTCGAACATGCAATGAAAATCGTGTCATGCGATTCGTCCATCTATCTCTATACACGCATGTATGTGTAGATCCGAGAGCGCGGTAGTGCGTATTTACAAGCGCTTACGAACAAGTGAGTTCTTGGGCTGTGTGAGTAAAAAATTTCTACTATATGGTCTATTGGCGTTCGTTTTGCGTGTAGTTGTGATATTAAGTGGGAAGTTTCGTGGGACATCAGGTCTAAGCTAAATCGAATCGTTACGGCCCATCTCTCGACATCTGTGCGTATGACGTGTCATGTTTTCCTGTTTTCGAAAAACAATCACAAAATAATAACGCAACGCAACAAAAACAAGTTATTTTCGATGCAATATATTTTGGATATACGAAAACACTCCCACGCCCACGCGGTCAGCATCATAAAGCAAAATTCTTATTTATCATCGCCTGCTATTTCTTGTCGTTTCATCGTAGGTGTTTACTGCAATATCTACGCAATACCGTCGTAAATATGACTCATAACTGTTCCAGGTGACATGATATGTTATGATGAACAGTTGGACAGAGTGCGTGTGCTACTTGCAGTTCTATTTGAAGCCAGTCGTCACCTCTTTCAGTGATTAAAATTAGGATCAACTGGATTTTCTAGATGAGTGGAATTCGCTTGCTCATGTTATTTGATAGTTAATTTAGATAATAACAAAAATAAACGACTTAGAGTGGATGTATGAAGTCTCATCTGACAAATTTTATAGTCTGTTCTGTTTTGATGTCAGCGATAAAAATCTCCAGTATAATTTTTGAGAAATTTTGGATTTTCTATTAATTGCTATTTTATAACCTCCCCTTTTAAATCGGTAAAAATGGCCTAGTGCAAAGATCCAAAGATATTAGTTATATCCCATCCACACAATAACACATCACAAAGTTACTGCTGCGTCTATAATTGAATAAACGGCTTTGACTTTGACTTATCACATCACACATAGTAAGCGGCACGAGTCGTGAGCACACTTTTGAAACATAAAGTTTAAAAGTTAGAGTCAAGTTATGAAAGTTAATGTTGTTAAAATGTTAATTAAATAAGTCCAAGTCACCTTATTTAAATACATATAAATGAATTTAAATGCTTGAACTCTAATAACTTTTAAAATTTATGTTTAAAAGTGTGCTCACGACTCGTGCCGCTTACTATGTGTGATGTGATAAGTCAAAGTCGTTTATTCAATTTAGGCCCTAGAAGGGCACTTATGAAGGTCACATTTACTGAAGTTACCACCGGTTCGGAACTCAGCCTTCAACTGAGATGAATCCGGCAAGAAACTCAGTAAGGTTACATTTTTTTAATATTTTTTGGACAATCTGACTATGTTTGGTTTTTTTTTCCAAATAATTAACAATAAAAAAGAAAGCATATACCTAGATAGATAGATAACATTCCGAATGCTTTTTTTTTGGAGATCGGAGTTTGCTAGCGGCAAGTAATTTGATCGACTATAAGAGGTGGAGATTTCGAGATGGTATATTTTCGATACCTATGTTGGATTAGTCAAGCTGAACAACTTTTACTATGGGACCAATAGTGAATTCCCAAAAAAAAATTAACTTTTCTTACAAATTGTCAACCTTATTCGATCATAATGTATGGAAAGTAAAAAAAATTTTTGAGAATTCAGTGTTGGTCCCATAGTAAAAGTTGTTCAGCATGACTAATCCAACACAGGTTTCGAAAATATGCCATCTCGAAATCTCCACCTAGTATAGAAACTGTTTTGTTAGCCGTGTCATATTTTTTTTTGTTATATGACTTTGGAAATTAAACCGATTAATAATGTAGAATATTCGAGACCGAAATTACTATGATTACTCATTCAAAACAGATGATTTTACCAAAAAATCAATAAAACTCTTGACTGTTTATGAACCCAAATAAATGAAAAAAAAGATACACTTAAGTATGTCCATATTAGAGAAGGCCAATCAAAGCTTTTTCAATGGAAACTGTTGAATTAGGAACCTAAAAATATGACATAAGGTTTTAAAACTAACATAAATCCCAATTTTTTCATTGTTTAGTTGTAGAATTGGTAAGTAATATTTTGCAAATGAATTTTTGTAATGTTTCAATCAACGCTCCTATGAAATCATGCCAAACTTGTATGAAAAAAAAAACAATAATAGCTGTACCTACCCTTTTAATAATCCAAGAATCCTGGAACTATTTACTTGTATCAGTTAATTTTTATAATTTTATATTTTTTTAACTTTAAATTCCACAAAATATAGACAACTGAAAACATAAGACAATTATCATGAAAAATATTTTTTATATAAAAAAATTATAGAAAAATATTTTTTGCACTTAATCCAGCACACAGCACGTTCGACAACTCTGTAAGTCTGCGTGTTTTAAAGGTGTGGCGCGGGCGTGGCGGAGTGGTTGCGGGCATCAATCCAAACGCCTCCGAGTTTGTTGTTCTTTCACTAACTGGGACTCTTTATAAAATACTAGCTTTCGCCGCGGTTTCACCCGCGTTTCCAGGATGAAAAGCCTATAGCAATCGGGTACAATGTAGCTTCAATGTAGTAATTCCAGAGATAACCTCCTAAATTCATACTTGCAAAACTTCTTAATAATATTAGTGTAGATCTAAGATGTTTTTTTGAATTCCACCATTAGATTTATCACGAATAACCCCATGATGAACTCTTGGGAAAATCATGGCGGGGAACTGTTTACACAACCTGCGGCCCAATTCGCATTACAACACTTCAACGGTACCTTAGCGAAATCGACGATCTAAAATTAAAATATTTTGTATGAAAATCTGTAAAGTATACAACTTCGTAGCGACATCGACTATTTAAATTGCGTTTCGTGAAATAACTTGTAGGAAAATCTTTCAAGTATACAATTCAGCGATTTGTCTATATGATCGTTTTTCAATCGTTCATTTGACATTACGAGAATACAAATTTAATCGTTGATGTCGCTACGTCACCGTCGAAATTTTGAGACATGAAACAGGCTACTGAGCGTCCGCGATAGTTTTTACAGTGTGATGCCATTTTGAGCTCCCCATCGATGGTAGAAGGTAGCCATGGGCATCAAGTCATACTGTACCCCGAGTGTAAAGAATTGACGTTTGCAAACGCTAACTAATTAGTTTGCGTTTACGACACTCCTCTATAGGAATTGGCACAGCGCCTCTTGCGGAATACTCATGGTACTAATTTCTCCCATACAAATTTATAGTTAACGCAAACGAATTAGTAAGCGTTTATTAATGTCAATTCTTTACACTAGGGGTCCAGTACCTCAGTACACTGTCCGTTGTACAAGCCCTACACACAAAGGGGCAAAGTCTGAGAGGCTCTAAACCGCTCCTGAGTTCACGATATTAAGTTTAAAAAGACATATGGACAGACAAAAGCTCAGCACAATCTTGTAATAGGCGGTGCGTAAACAAGTGAAAATAGAATTAGGTGAGATAAATTTAATTCCAGCATACACACAGCGGTAACGTTAACATTTAACGATTTTGTTAATAACATCACTTGTTCACGTGTTATTTTTAGTATATCTTACTCATCTTTACATCGGTATAGGATAATATAATTCAACATAAAAGGACCTAAAATCATTAACGTTATTCAAACATAAGCTAAAACAGTATGTCATGAGCATGTCAGAAACAGCTTTTTTTTTTTGTTATAAGTTCTGTGAATTGGGGTCCTTTGCTGTTTTGATTTGCATGTATTTTTAACCGACTTCAAGGATGGGAATTTAAGTTTACAAATTGATTCTGTATAGCGAAACGGTATTAATAAAAAGAAAGGTAGGTCCAGAAAAACACTCATTTATTTAAAAGAATTTTTGATATACATACTTTCGCAAGAACGTAATACCATCGCGATCTATTCGACAAGTGTCGCCATCTCTTATTATCTTTTAAAACTAACTTAGATATCTACCATTGCAAAACTGAATTATAATCTAAACAGATTCTTATGATTTTCTTTTTTTTTAACTTTTTATAAGTTTAATGTTTTCTTTTTATTTACTTTTTCTTTGTTATTCTATTAAGATTTTTACTGGACGTATCAAATATATTTAAGTAAATTTTGTAAATTCTCATGAAGTGAACTCTTTTGAGAAAATAAAGTATCTTTGAACCTTAATTATTAAAAAAACCGGCAAAGTGCGAGTCGGACTCGAACATGTTTAATTTTTATTATTTCATATATTATTGTACTAGTTGCGCTCCGCGGTTTCACCCGCGTACCCGAGGGATATATTGCTTACCCGGGATAAAAAGTACCCTATGTGTTAATCCAGAACATATTCCATTAGCATGAATTTCATCCAAATCCATTCATTTAATGAAGCGTGATTGAGTAACAAACATCCATCCATCCAAACTTTCGCATTTATAATATTATCATTTATTTATTTGTTGTTCTAGAAATCTATATTCTGTGAAAATTTCAACTATCTACCTATAACGGTTCATGTGATACAGCCCACTGTCAGACAGGCGGACGGACGGTAGGACTGACAGACGGATAGCGAAGGCTTAGTAATATAGTCCCGTTGGAATCCTCTGGGTACGGAATCCTAAAATAATCAGGACATGTATTTTGATATCGAAAAAACAAAGTGTAGTGTAAGAGATATTTCGTGTTCAGAGGTAGGTAGGTTTCTGGGGAATTTAAAATTATCTACGGATAAAAACTGTACCACTGCCGTGGTCGGTACCTGGATAAGTGACCGCCTAGTGGTATTTCAAATCGAGCGTTTCCGTCCTTCGGAAGGCACGTAAAGCCGTTGGTCCCGGTTATCACTTAATCGTGATCGGCTTGAAAACTCCAACAGTAGGTTGACCACTAGCCTACCGAGCACCGATCCGCAGTGGGCACGCGTGGTGGAGTATCTGCCCAATCCTGTTCACCCTCATTTGTGTGCAGGAGGCCTGTGCTCAGCAGTGGGACATTATAGGCTGATGATGATGATGATATTAGGGACTCGTCATGTCATCCATAAACGCCAAATTTTATCAAAATTCGTTCAGCCGCCTTACACAACATTCAGACTATTAATATTAGTAATAGCGCGCGACGGGAACAAAAACACGAGAAGCGTTGTTTACATGTACCACGTGGTTGCGCGCGCGCATCTATTTTAGTACGCGCCTTTCACTACGGAAACCACGGTTATCGACTGCAGTGACATTGACCCTTGATCTTAACCTTACCTACATTGTAGTTCTTGATGAACCGCTTTTTTGTAAATAAACAGACATAAAGAAGATATGTACCTATCTTTATCTAGGGTTTTTTTTTAAGGTCGACAACGCGCGATTGATACCCCTGGTGTTGCAAGCGTCCATAGGCTACGGTAACTGCTTACCATCAGGCGGGCCGTATGCTTGTATGCCACCTTAGTGGTATAAAAAAAAAAAAACTTTTACTTTAATATTATATTGCGATACGTGTGACTTAAGAGGAAAGGATGGCAGCAAGAAATGTGAAAAATTGGTTTTTAACATATCTATTGCTGTCGAGCTGTGCCCGAGCTATCCCGCCCGAGGGCGATAGAGACAACTACAGCTTGGACCGATTAACCTATTTAAATTAGACGAAATAGCTATTTCGTAATCCCCGGTTTAATCATCCAAAACATGATCGATACAAAAAAAAAAAAAGATTCGTAATAAGAAGGGTTTTGGCTATGTCTGTCGGTTTTCGTTTGTTTTTTTATGTTTGTCAAATTTGTTCGCTGGATGTCTGATGAGGGCGTTAAAAAGGGTAAGTTTTTGTGATTTGAGAAGGCTCCTAATTCTTATAATAATTAATTTATGGAGACGAACACAACCAAGGGACATACAGTGATACCTGTGAGGAAACTGAGGATTACGTTTGCATGGAACAAACGCCACCAGCATTTCCTCTTAAGAAGTCTATTTTTGCATGGGGCATGCAAAAATTACTTAGTATCGTATACTATTTTACACGGAAAAGCGTGTGATAATTGCGGGTTTTTTACATGGAGTGCTATAAAGATTTAACTAAAAATGACTACTTATTTTTGCCAAATCCGTTCAGTAAATATTATCTTTTATAATATTAGTAAGGAGTACAGAATTTTGCACTTAGTATGAATAAATCAATTATAAGTTTACCTGCCCTGTGGCACAATGAATACGGCATATTTATTGATGGCCTGCGATCGCTTCTGATCCACTACGTACAATGTGTACCGTGGGGACTCCTCGCCCGGCTGCATCAAGTCTAAGGACACCTGAAAAATAGGTCCAGTGTTACTTATGTAGTTAAATTAATGTGGATAATTCCTACTTTTAATTTCTAAGGGGGCATCCATGAATTACACAAGCATGCATTGGGCTACGGGTACCACTTACCACCAGGCAGACAATTTAAGGTGATAATAGCTCTGTGGTTGTGACGTTGTGGTAGGGTTATTTGGCCAGCTAGGCAAAAAAAGAGCAATGGCAAGTCAAGTCAACTGGATACATAGGTGGCTTAACATAACAAGTTCCTAAAAATTTTCATTCAGGTAACATAAAGTAAGTACCTCATTGTCATCGTCCAAATTAGTCCTAGCTAGACCATTGGTGATGAAAGCTGTGTCCTGCGCTGACTTCACAGTGGTCTGCAGTTCCTCTGCGGTCTGCAGTCTCAGCATCTTATCACCTGCCATGCATACTTCTAGTATCTGGAAAAATAAAAACCTTTGTTTACTAAATGGAACTGGAAAAGCTGAATATGAAAAGATCTTCCACAAAAAAAAGCCTTGCTGAGTTTCTTGCCGGAGTCTTCTCAGTTTAAGTGTATTCCAAACCGGTGGTAAATTCAACTGTATGTAACGTTCATAAGTGCCTTACCAGGGCCTAAACTGAATAAATGACTTTTTGATTTTGTTTACTTGCTTGTAACTAAACTAAAGAGTTATGTTTGCATTGTCTTCAATTTTCTCTTTGTACACAAATATCAGACTATTTTTATTCAAGCTTAGTTGCAATTGTATAAAAATTGCATTCTTATTGTATATTACTTACTACTTCAACTCTTTATATGTAAGTAGTAGTAAGAAAGGGTTTGCCGCAAATGCAACCTTCCGAACTGCTATTAGAGTATTAGAGTCAGACTTTTCATAAGTACCAAAGGTCTATTTGAATAAGTGATTAGGAATTTTAGAAGATTACATCAAGTTTAGACTCTCCATAAAAAGTTTCAACTCAAATACATGACTCAAAGAATTAATTATGAAAATTTTGTTAAATACTACAGACTACAAGGGTCTTTTCACCCAACACTTGCTAATATTACTATAAAATTTCTTTAGCAATCTATGCGCCTAGCATGAGCCATGGACCACCACCCAATGGCAAATGGAAATAAACATATCATCTAATGTCAAATAAAAATTCTAATTGGTAGTGATTATTACTGAGATTAGCACATTCCAAAATACAAACAAACTCTTCAGCTTTACAAAATTAGTATATAACTAATTATGTGTGTGGAATTTGGACAATTTATGATGTTGTATCATAAATTGTCCAAATTCCACACACAGTGTAATTTCCTCAATAAATATGAAAAGTAACAATGACACATGACAGGGGGTTTCCCTTTCATACTTTTCAGACCCTAGAAAACAAATTATTTCAATAAATTACAGTTACTTACCAATTGTGGCATAACTTTAAACTTAGTAGCAATAACAACAAATACAGGCAAGGTGGTACCATCTCCGTTCTCAGCGTTCTTCTCCTCCGCTTCATGGCATCTCACAACTCGGAACATCCAAGACTTATCACAAAATGAAGTCAGCAATTTAGCTAGAATATGACTCTGCAGCAATGATATACAAACAAATCTGCCTCCAAACTTCAATACTCTTTTAATTTCAGCAAAATACTTGTCTATCTGACGCTGAGTTTCTTCTGAGTCGTCTGGCATGAGCGCATCTAGTGTTCCTTTATCCAAAACTACACTAAACTCTTCATTCCCAAAACTCATGTTCATAGCATCCATGCAGAGGAATTTCATACTTGTTCTAGGTGCATTTATGGACTTCATTTGCTTGATAACAACTTCGGAAACATCTATATTAGTTATGTTTGTATATCCAACATCGTACAAGTCGGCACTCAGACTTGAGTTACCACAGCCAGTTATAAGTATGGTGTCTTTTGGTTTCATATACTTGTGAAGATGTGCACATAGTTCCAAATATTCACCGTACCTTAATAAAAATCAGGTTAACAACGATAAATAAAAAAGGAATTCAAATTCGATAAATAAAAACATAACCTACCATTCAAAAGCTTTGTTCCCTCGTTTCTTGAAGAACTTGTTCCAGTAATCCTTCTCACTAAATTCCTTATGGCTTTTCGGTAGGAGATTCATATTAATGAAGTATCGTTAAAATCTGTTTTTATTGTTAGAATTGTTACGCACGCCGCGTAGCGCCGCGCCGCACGACTTGTTTATTTTATTTCTCAAATTTCAAATCAACAGTGCTGCCAACTCTTCTAACCAAAAAGGAGCTGCCAGCCCCTTGAAAAAGCGCTAGATCGAGCTAAATATTGTTTAGACGATAAATAAATGACAAAAATAGACCGCAGTTGGGAAAAACCCTTCAGCACCTAATTCAAACTGTAACTTAGCACCCAATAAATTAAATTGACAACCATACATTGTTTTATAATATTTCGCAAGAGTTAGCACGACTGAGATAAAAAAATAACAAAGTAAACATACTTTAAAAAATAAAAACAGAAGAGGTAGTTGACGTATTTGTTATTTCATCATCATCTGATTTTTGGGACTTCTTCAATAACCTGTGATAGGATTTCATTTGCTCCAAATGTAGCAGATAGTCGAACTGTGTCAGTTTTCGACACAATTTTGGATTGTGGAAAAAGCGTTTTAGCGTCTAGCGCTAAATCTAGTAGCGCTAGGCGCTAAAAGGAGCTGTACCCAAAAAAAAGCGCTAGATCTGGCGCCGAAAGCGCTAAGTTGGCAGCACTGCAAATCAATCAAACGAATCAAACATAACAAATGTCAATCATGTTTTTTTTTAATTATTTCTTCATGACCATGGATACAGAGTCCTTCAGTGGTATACATTTTATTTATAATATCACTTTCCTGTATAGAGGTCTGTAGTTTTAAACCAATAAAAAACAATGAAATATTTTCCAGCAAACTAAAAATATAAATGGACCCGTTTTCCCCCCGAAGGGTAGAAAACGGATATTTAGGTTTCAGCCGAAGCTTGACCCATTGTGAGATTACCCTCGAATTTTACCTAGTTGCAGTGTGATTCTACCCTCTTTTTATTTGGTATCGTCATATCACGTGATCGCCACACTCCTTGTTGGTGACACATGTCGGTCACTTTGCTGGAGGTAGTTTCTTTAATCAGTACTCTCACTTGAATAGGCCGGCAAGACAAGCCGGTATGGGTCAAGCTTCGGCTGAAACCTAAATATCCGTTTTCTACCCTTCGGGGGGAAAACGGGTCCATTTAGGTGTTCGAGCCTTCGCTTGACCCATTGTGAGATATGTTTATAATCTGCCGGCAATGGGCCGACGTACTGTGTATAGAGTTACAGGTTACTTATAAGGTGAAAAATAAAGCATAATTTTGATAAATGATTAGTTTTATTACTGAACTTAATACTTAGTTATAATTAAATCAGTCTTAAGTCAGTCTTTGTTCACAAAAATAAAGAAATAACAATAATAGTACAAGAGATCATGATATTATTAATTAAACTGGAGAGAATGATTGAGCTACACTATATGATTGAGTGGTGTTACTTCTAATAGGGATTTCTTTAAAATAATACTTGATGAAGGTATCTTTGGATCTCCAATTTCCTCTCTTCATTATATCATCGAGATTAAGATTTCTATTAGACCAAATGTCTGAGTTAACCGCTGCTCTGAAGCTTCCAGGAGTGGCCTCTATATTCGCTTTAAGAAATAATGTGCGCAACCATCCTGCGATTACCGTCCGAGATGCTGGTTTGACTCTACCTCTTGTCGTAATGAAGAGATTAACTAGACTAGAGCGGGCCCTCCTTCTATCTTTAGTCAAGTCAAGTAGTTGCTTGATCCACGAAACAATGTCAAGCCTTTGTTTGTCACTGACTGTGAACTTCCAACCAGATTGTCTGAAGGTGGTCGAATCTGTTTTCGATCCAAACTTTGGCCAGAATATTACGTGATCATCAGATGATTCGAAGGAATCTGGACCTGTTTCTAAAAGTGTTAGGTCATGTACTCGCCGACCTGTCGCTAAGAGAAGTAATGCTGATACATGACGAGAGACCTGGAACAGGCTCTTAGTGTCAAGAGAATATGTTTGTAAATAGTCCATTAACTCGTTTACATTCCACGTCGGTGGTTTATTTGACGGGGGTTTAGTTAAATTTATTCCTTTTAGTAATTGCCTTATTAGCGGGTGTGAGTTCAGTTTGTTCGCGTTTTCTGGATTAGAGAACGTTACAACTACGGACTTATGCAAATATATAGTTTTAGGTGCCAATTTAACTGTTTTGTGTAGAAAACATATGTATTTGGCAACATCTTCAGCACTTGGGTCATTAATTTTACAGCAGTTGTGTGTGGCCCACGTCCTCCATCGATCCCAGGCTGATTTATATGTCTTTAAAGTAGTTGTGCGCCAAGACGCCTCAACTAGTCCCTGGTTTTCTGGAGGCCACATTTTTACTAGACGGGCCCAGCCCGAACCCTCCATACCTGCAAACAAAGTTCTTTCACCGCTGGCGGGGGATTCATTGTTCTCAGGTCGATGAGGTGACTGCGAAGGTTCTTTATGGTATAAGGGGGGTTCAGTGTTCGTTGTTTGAGCTCTGCCTTCCAGAATGTCCGTTCCCATTTCGGAGCGACTAAGAGATATGTGCCGGAGCTCGTTATTAGGTGACGAAGAACTCTCGGTATCATTGCCGGAGGAGGGAATATCCATCCGAGATGAAAATGCCATGGTCTGCTGAATGCATCCACGAAGAGGCAATTTTGGTCTTGGGCGTCCTCGCTTACGTATGTGTCGAGGATCGCTGACCTGAAGCTGGCAAACAGGTCTATTGAGGGTTTGCCCAATTTCGCGAAGATATCTCTCAGGATGTTTCCGCTGAGTGTCCACTCCGATAGTTCGGTGGATCTTGATAGGCTGTCCGCCGCGAGGTTGTACCTCCCTGGAAGATAGCGTGCTATGAGTTTTATTCGCTGGCGATGTGCTAGGTTCAAAATTTTGTAAGTTGAGTTTAGAAGTTTTATGGACCTGGTTCCCCCTTCTTTTGTTATATATGCAACTACTGTCTTGTTGTCTGTTTGCAGCATTACTGTTTGATGTTTTAAGGTAGAACCGGCTATTTTTAGAACTTCTAGAACACTCCACAGTTCTTTCTGGTTGCTGTGCCATTGTTGTTGTGTCATGTTCCAAGAGCCTTGGAGTCTTTTCCCATTTATAGTGGCCCCCCATCCGTTTTTTGCTGCATCTGTAGTGAGAAAAACTGTGGCATCCTTTTGGTGAATCGGAGAGGTCTTTCTTAGATTTCTTAGCCACCACTTCAGTTCTTGTGTGACTGTTTTTGGTAGAGTGAACTTCTTGTTTCGATCTTGTTTTGGGAGGCGATTTGCTTCTATTTGGATTCTTCGACAGTGTAGTCGTCCTAGAGGAATCACGAATGCCGCGAAATTTATGTTCCCCAGAAGAACCTTGGCTGACCACCAGCTCCATCGTCGATTTCTTAGGAATTGTTTGATGAGATTTATGTTTTTTGTTACTTTCGGTTCTGGGAGGAGTTTGGTGTTCGTTTCTGTGTTCCATATGATTCCCAGATACTCGGTTGAACGCGATGGTATGAGGCAGGATTTTCGTAAATTTACACACCATCCCAACTCTTTGAGAGTTTGCAGAACATGTTGACTTTGTTGCTTTAATGTGTTTTTGTTGGAGTGAATTATTAAGAAATCGTCGAGATAGACAATCACTCTGATGCCTTCCTCCCTGAAAAGGTTTGCAACCCAGTTAGTCACTTTAGCAAAAATTGAAGGTGCTGTAGCAAGGCCAAACGGCAAACATGTCATTTCATAGATGGTGTTGTCATATACAAAGGATAAAAATCTGCGATGGGAAGGAGTAACAGGTATGTGAAAGTAGGCCTGTGATAGGTCAATTTTCACCATGTAATCCATATTGTTGAGGCAAGTTGGGATTCTGTAATGATTTATCAAATGGAATTTAGGAGGTCTTAAAAATTTGTTAAGCATCTTTAAATTTAGAATGGGGCGATAGGAGCCATCCGCTTTTTGTCGAAGAAATAATGGTGACAAGAACCCTGATTTAACGTTGGATTCACAAGCTGCCTTATCACGCAGTAGCTTGTTCACCTCATTTGACATTTCGATTGAAGGTTTTGCTTGGAATCGTTGGCAGATTTCGTCATTAAACAAATTTAATGGCGGAGAAGCACAAAAAGGAATTCTATATCCGTTTAATACTGATAGAATGCTTTTAGGTGCTCCTAAGCGCTCCCAGTTACCAATTTTGTAACTAACCTGTCCAGCTATAAAATTAGAATTTTCTTCCTTCATATCTAGGTCTCCTAGACCTCCCACCGATACCACGCCGATTTCCGGCCCTTGTTGCAGATGATGACTGTCTTTCCTGCTGCTTATAGTTTGACCTTCTATAGTTGTCAGGCGGGCGTGTTTTCTCCCTTGAATCTTGCCGATTGGTTTGATGAATTGCGTCCCTATTCCCCGCCTTTGATTTGAATTTGGATTTGGATGGAAAAAACTTATTGACACCTCCTTGCTCTTTTACTAAATCAGCAAGCTGCGGTTCGGAAAACAAATGCGTTGAAGACGGTGGTATTGAATGTAGCAGTTCGTTCAGAGCCTTATTTGCTGGCTTGTAAATATTCCGTCTTTGCTGTATAATTTCAGCCCGTTTCCCGCAGGTGTACTGCAAGAGAGCATCTGAGGTTCGACGGAATGTACTATCGGCTGCTAGGAAGTTGGCACTGATTGCCTGTTTCACTTCCAGTGAAGACTTTTGGTATATATCTTGGAATTCTTTCCGTTGCTGTAGCAACCCGTGCGTAATTGCTCCAAGACAGAGATCCATTTTTTCTAGGATGGATACCAGTTGCCATGATGGTGTGACGGTTGCCAGATTACTGTTGGCTCGTAAATTAGAAAAAACTGGAGTTGCCTGAAATTTCTTTTGAACATCAGCATATCTTATGTTTTGCCAATTCTCCGTGCCTAGTCGTTGACATTGAATCCCTTGTTGTGCTAGGCCTTCATCGGCAGCACTTATTTTAGCCTCTGATTCCTGTGTTGTAGGAGTAAAATCGAAGAGAGCGTCGGGTGCTGCGTTTTTTGCGGGTAGCTCATCCAGCTCGTTACAATCTTCTTCGAACTCATGATTATACGCTGGGGCAACCCAGCTGTCATTGCCATCACTGGCTTCGTTACTGGAGCATGAATCATCACGGCACCTGCTCTGGTTCACTAATTGGCCTTGAAGGGCTTGAATCGAGTCATTTAGCTTTTCCAATAAAGAGTTATTCTGCCTCATAAAGCTTAGCATTGGATCGTCAGCGCATTTTGCTTTTTTCGATTGTATAATATCAGGGCTGTGCGTTCGTTTTGTGACGCTTGTCGAAGATGATGAGGAAGGCAGTCCTTTGGAGTAATTTGTCTGCTTCTACTCTTGAGATGAAATGACGCTTAAGCTCTGATATTGCTGACCAAAAGCCGTTGAAGGCTTCATCCGGGTGGATTTTCTTCATAGTCGAGAATGGACGATAAATTATTGGTCGACCTAGCGGCCATTTCAATAGTTTTCTTTTAATAGCTTTGTATCTTCGCTCGCTCAGTGATGAAGAATTTCCGAAGATTCGTGCTAATTCTATGGTCGGTACGGCGAAGCGTATGCGACATTCATCGTCAGTAGAAATGTTTTCGCCAAACAGGTCGGTATAAGATTCGTTATTGATCTCCCAAAGCCTCCATTGTTCTGGATAGTATTCATCTAGAACCTCAATCAATATTTTAAATTCTTCTTTCTCATCTGGGGGTGGTTCCCAACACACTAGTTCGCCCATCGTTGTGCGATCCATGATCTGTAACGATATTGAAGAATGAATACCAGTATTATGGCAAAGTACGCCCGACAGGGACGTTTGTGCAACGGACATTCAAAGTTTTATAGCCGACGATCGCTACCTATACAGCCGACATACGTCGTCCGCGCAGCCGGCGTATATCGTCTATGTAGCCGACGCATGCCGCCTGCGCAGGCGGCGTCTGTCGGCTATGTAGCCGACGTCGGCTAGGCTCGAGCGCAGTTGGCGGCTCGGCGGTATTTAGTTGTTGATTTAATAATAACCAACAATTAATTTGGGGCTTTCCCAAATGTGAAATCTTCTGATATATTTTGCGGTTTGGGGCTTACCCAAGACGGAAAATAAAAATATCAGCACAAAGGATGTTATAGGGTTTTTCCCAAGTAATTGCACGAATTTGCCGTCTTGCGAGCGGGCAATCGCCAATCATGATTGTTATTTGATATAACTGTACTTACCTATGATTATTTCACTTTTTACAATAATTATTTTGCACACTGCTTACTACGTAAAAATTCAAGACGTACTGGTTAAAGAAACTACCTCCAGCAAAGTGACCGACATGTGTCACCAACAAGGAGTGGGGCGATCACGTGATATGACGATACCAAATAAAAAGAGGGTAGAATCACACTGCAACTAGGTAAAATTCGAGGGTAATCTCACAATGGGTCAAGCGAAGGCTCGAACACCTAAATAGGCAGTTTTCTTTCGTCGCGTTAGCGCACTAGATTTTCAATCATTTTCTATTTTCTTCCTTTCACCTTTCCTTATCACACTTGAAGAATGAAGAAGATAGCATTCTAGCATGAACTTTGAAGACAAAGTTTGCCTCAAGATGATCGCTGGAGTAGTTAAAGCGTGAAAGAGTAACGAACAAAATCACATTCGCATTATAATATTATTTAGGATTTGTGTCGTTTTCTACATATTTACGAAATTAATTTTCTCGTGAAAATGCAACTTTTTGAGCTGCCTAGTGTGTGCCTAGTTTACTTTTGACTATCGGCCGCTGGCAGCACTGGAGTGGACTGATCGTGACGTGATTATTGATCTGTGGTGAGTATTTGTGAGTGAGTGAATGGATAGAGTGAATGAATTATCAAAAGATTGTTTTATGTTTTTCAAATCAAAACTAGTCAAAACTGTATGTTTTTCTATTCCATTACGTTACTTTATCAAAAAAAAAAATAGTACAAATAATACACCATGGACTCCCTATAAAAATGGTGGTCAAAGACTTTCAAGCCCAAAAATCTCAGATAAAACATCTCGATCTGTAAAAAATCGTAAATAGGGGCACACGATGGAAAAGCAGAAACGTGATAAGTGGGCAGCTCTGGAGACAGCCAAATCCTTTGATTTTGGTAAGAAATGAATGTATTAGTTTTAGTTATACTATTTACGGTAGTGTAAAAATAGGGAGCAGTAAAAGATAAGGTTATTGCCTATGACCTTGACTGTTGTGATAAATGTATAGTAACTGTAACTGCCTTATATTTGGCACTTAGCTGATGTAAAAGGGAGGGACATTGGTTAACTACTTTTTAAAACAGGAACATAGATCGCAAATAATGCTTTTTTTATAAATAAAATATGGATACTTCTTTAATTATTTTATTTACTATTTAGGTATACACTTGTACCTAGTTAAAGGATATGCACCCCATAATTTGTGAGCTAACAACTGGTTAATAAATGCCTATGTAAGACATATTAAAGTTGTTAAGATCTGAGAGGTCCATTTTGATAAGAGGGTGTCTCTTCATGTGCTGTCAAAGCAGATCTATTAGATCTCCCAGACTTTATAATACTAGTTGTCACACTGCTGTTTCACTTATGTTCCTAAAGTATATATTGTTTTCTCAGAATTAAAGGTATCTTTATGTTGTCCACACTATGATCTACTTACATGTCAAATTTCACCTAAATTTTTTGTGCTGTTGAGGCAACACAAAGTAATAATAATAATTTTATTTAAAAACACACGAGAAAGTAAGATTTTACAAAATACATATAGCAGAATAACACTTAAACTCAATGCTGAAATATCAGTGGACTCCAAACTAGGGCAAGCCTGTATCTTGGAGTCCCCATCATGCCGAATTAGACAAAAGAAGTTGTATCATATTAGCACACAACAGTAAACGCATAGGCACATCTCCCAATAAAATAATATAAAATAGTATGTAGGTATAGCAAATTGTAATAAATTCAGAAAATTTTACTCAATTTGATTTAGTTAAGGACGTCATGCGACCACCGGACGCCTCGAGATTCTACAAGCAATAAAAAAGTAAAAAAATGTGAACAAAACAAAAACAATCAAATTAAACATTAAAATAAAATTCAAATTTATTTTATTTATTTATAGATGAGCAGCTTGTAAGCTGATGTGTCTATTTCACAGTGTTGAAAGTTACTTCACACTTATACATAGTTCAAACTTACAGTTTAAACTGTTAAAATAATACCTTGTAATTACGATTACAAGGTAACAAACAAACTCAAATTCACATTTATTATATTAGTAGAATTAATTGAATACACAATGATAAATGATTATCTATCTCCTTGTTTCCTTATTAAAATGATATGTGAAAATATGTAGTGATTTGATGACAAACAAAGATATGTGTTTTATCCACACAAACAGTGATTATTTGATTCTCATTACCTTGAAAAGATATATTTTATAAATAGAATTATGCAAATTATACTACCTATGGTGCAGCTGCAGAGAGAGTGCATTTCTAACACCATTCTCTTGGTGGCTGCACTGTACAATTTTATAAATGCAAGATCATGAAACATTGTGGTACATTTGAATTTCTTTTCTTTGGATAGTTTCTTGTTATGTAAAAAAATATGCCAGACTCTCAGTTTGAGTTTAACATCAACATTAACAGTCATAAGTGCCTTGTCAGGGACTAGACTGAATAATTTAGTTTAGATTTTATCACAAAATTAATACTAAATATCCTAGCACCCATAAATTCGTATATGAAACAAAATTGGGGGAGAACAAAAGATAATTTGTGGTTAACAAAACCATTCACCAACATTTTTCATAGCATGACTGTTCTGGAATGTTCTAGTTTTTTAACTGTATAATGGAAACAATATAACATAAACCTTAACACTGTACTGTTAAGGTTAATTTTACTATGAAAAACATAATGATGCAACAAGTAACTGAGTTGCCTGCATTAGTATCATATAGCAGCTGTTAAAGTAGGCCAAATAGGCTTGCCAAAAGGAGCCTTATGAATGGAATTTTCTAGAATAATGGTCTTATTTAATTGCTGGCGGGCTGGTCCCTACCACTATATATACTTACCTAATTGATTGAAGCACTTGTCGTGTAGCATGATTAGCCGCTCTTAATTGATTGGCAAAGTTAATACTAGCTACCATTGTCGTGGTCGGTATCTGGATAGGTGACCGCCTAATAGTTTCAAATCGAGCGTTTCCGTGCTTCGGAAGACACCGGTCCTGTTATGATCGTTTAATTGTTATAGTCGTTAAGCTAGTTGGATGTTTACTAGGCGGCATGAAAAATCCGTAGATTGACCGTCCGATCCGTGATCCGTAGGTTAAAAACACCGTCCGACCGTGATCCGTAGATTAAAAACAGTAGATTGACCACTAGCATACCTCCACCGATCCGCAGTGGGCATGCGTGGTGGAGTATCTGCCCATTCCCTTTCACCCTTATGTGTGAAAGGAGCCCTGTGCTCAGCAGCGGGACATTATAGGCTGATGATGATGACCTAATTGATTGTAGACTAAAAATAAAATTATTAGCTATAATATCATGGTAGATTAAACTTGGGTACTGCTAGACAATGTAAATTAATAAAATAGATCTGGTTCCCTTAGTACAAGATGATAAAAAACAGGCTTATTGCCTTCCCACAGTAATAGCACAGTCTATAAATCATACAGTCGTTCGACGAAGATGTCTAAACAAGGAGTTCCTAAACTTTAAAGAGAACGGAACACCAACCAAATACCTTTTATTTTATGGAACCCCATATCAAATGATTACAAATATTACGGTTACGGTTAGCTATTAAATAATAATTTAATAGCTTATTATAAATAATTTTGGCGGAACCCTGATGACTTCTACGGAACCCAGTTTGGGAATCCCTGGTCTAGACAGGGCAATCGTGCGGGGTGTGAGGGGCGAAACGCGGGAAATCCGAGACCGACCTGCGAATAAAAAGATGTTAGTAGCTCGGGACACAGCATACTTTATATGGCCGTCGCGATACTGTCGTCGCGATAGACGTTGTCGGCATTTTTCCACGAGATCAAAGGCGTCTGACCACTGTATGGTTTTATAGACTGTGGTAATAGTATGATTTAAAAAAAAGTATAAATGATATAATTTTTCTGACAAAACTTATTTCAGTTATATTTTTATTTATGAATATTTTTGCAAAAGGAACTGGTCTGATTGTGTTGGTCAGGCTGCTGCTAAGCGCCCACTCCCGGCCGCTATCCCACTACTGCCCGATACGGGGACTTTTGGCTGCTGGGTTTCCCCCCTGGCCCGATTCGCCCCTCCTTAAGCAACCTGCACCTCCCAGACTCCTCCGGGAGGTCCATATTGATACCAGGCTTAATGTGGACGTCCAGTCAACATGGGATACTGAACAACAGTCGGTCCCGACCTCAAACCATCCTCAGGTCCCGACCTCCGAGTAGCCGGATTACAGGAGACGCCACGCTCCCAGTCGAGATACGTGACGAACATTTCGTACAATTGCTATAAAATTGTCTGTACTTCAAACCCGGGTTAAAAACGTTTGCTTTCCAAATTTTAAAATAAGATTTTTTATTTTTATTTGCATATTTTATTATTATGTTTTGGATTAATTATTTTATTTTTAAAAACAAAAAAAAGTCTAATTAAAGTAATTAAGTAATGTCGCGAGCGCCCTCTACCCTTTACTTGAAGAACCACGGCAGTCTGTGCTATGCACAACACAACCCTGTACCTAGCGTCTGTAGTTGAAATAAAACATAGAGAGCGCTAGTGAGCGCTGATTCGGAAAAATAAATCTTCACACCCATAATTTCAAAATGGTAGGCAGAACTCAAACAATAATTAAATTCCGCTATCTTTATTTCAGGTCTATCAACAAACAGCCGCCATGAATCCATATTTCAACAAAGCATGCAACAAGTCGAAATCGTCAATTCCGCCATAACGACCCCGATTAGCCTTCTTGTCCAATCCCTAGTCAAACAATTATGTGCACTGCTCGAAAAGGATAGCTTGAGAGCCAACCAGCTCTACAACACCATCTGTGAGAAGCTTCACAGCATGCATCTTATAGACGACTCTTATTCTATGGGGGAATTCGAAGCTATGAGAAGCCAGTACCAACGGGCATTATACCAGCTAGTGACTGTAGCAACAGGTGCAGAAATCCCAATAAATCTGTCAGCTGCGTGGCCCATTATCCAACCGGCCTGCTTAGAATGGTCCCGTTACTTAAGAGAGTTTGAGGAGTTGTATTTCATAGCTGGCGGTGGTTTCGGAAGTGTTTTCAAAGCCAGACATAGACTAGACGACGTAGAATACGCAGTTAAAAAGGTCAACATTAAATCATCCGATGTAAATTCTATCATGAATCATTTGGCCGAAGTGAAAACTATTGCCAGCCTTAACCACCCGAATATAGTGAATTACAAGGCGGCGTGGCTAGAGCCCATGATAGAATCAAAGATAAAAAAGAAGCGCAAATTTCACATGGATACAGACGGCGAATTTTCCTTGAGTTCTGATTTGGTATCTTCAGCGCAACCTAACATAATAACGTCGTTCAAAACTCACAATTCAAAGGAGCTGAAGAAAAATAACAGCCAATCGGACTTTGTTATTTCATTCGAGAATTCAGATAGCTTGGAAGCTCATGAGAGTACAGATGATGAATTCGAAGACTCTGAAAGCGACGAGGACAATACGCCAGAAGAGAACGCCGTATGCAAGTTCTACGCCAGCCATGACTTCGAGAACTGCTCCCGCGTTAATCTGAAATGGGCTACGCTTTATATACAGATGACGTTCTGCCAGCAAACATTAAAACAATGGCTTGACGAGCGCAACAACCATATGACTGTAACTCGTAAAGGTTCTGATGAGCTGAGTCTTCATCACTGCGACTCAAGTGACAGTGCGAGCTTAGATTCCCCTGATCCGTCGTACCCTATAGCATGGACACATATTGATCTCCTAATTGATATGTTTACCCAACTTGTGCGTGGGTTGCACTACATACATTCCCGTGGGATCATACATCACGATATAAAGCCTAGTAACGTGTTTGTGGCCCAGAATGAAAGTGGTTTGTTGATACAACTGGGTGACTTTGGGCTGGCGTGTCCGTTGCAGCAGTCCCACAGTGGTTTGGCGCTCGGAACTCATTTGTACGCCGCACCTGAGCAACTAGATGGTCAATGTAACCCCAAGGTGAGTTTTTTTTACATATTTTGTAATTGTACATGTTTCTAATTTATGAAGATTAAATCTAGATATTAATATGTGAAGAGAAAACGTATGGCTTTGCATCTTGCGCGGGTGGAGTGTGAGGCTTGGCTTGGTTAAATTTTATGGAGAAGGAGTGCAGAGAACTATTGAGAGAGGTAGAGCATAGCGTTTATTCGCTCAAAGAGCAACTCGACTGGGGAAGACCTTACAGAATACCGCAGCCAAATAACTTTATGTTGTGTAAAGTTGTGTTCCTGCGCGTGAGTAAGGTCGCCAGAGCTCATAGGGGAGGGGGGAAAAATCGGTAAAGCGTGAGCGATGCTTCTTGTGTTGCAAGCGTCCATATGGCTACGGTAAACACTTACCATCAGGTGGGCCGTATGCTCGTTAACCGACTCAGTTGTAAAAAAAAAAAAAAAAAACAAAACTGTATGATATAAGTATGAATTTCTTTTCAATACTTATCTCATAAACATATAGGAACTCTCTGATACTTAAATGTTGGTCTAAATGAGACCATAGATAAACAAATATTTGCAGCTGAATGTAAGTTTTCCTTAATACCACGGAATAAAGAATACTTACTACTAATAATACTACATCATATGGATATTGATAAAAATACAATAAACAATATTCGTGAAAAAAAGTATTCTATGTAGTTGTAGTTATTTTCTCATTGTTGTAGTCATGTCTCGGAGAGAAAAGCATATTTTGATACGCGTTTAAAAATAGACTTTAGGCTCATTGAGATAAGGTTTATTTTTATATTGAATGCTGGAGAGCCGTCCTAATGCGCTAGCAAAAGAAGTGAAATGTAAAAATAAATCATATTTTAATTACCTAAAGCTCTATTTTAATCGCGATAAAAATTTGCTCTCCTCTCTGAGCCGGTCTGTTCGAACGATCAGGGTCTGATCTGACCCACGTGTTCGATTATGACGTCACAGCGGCAAGTTCTGTCTAGTTCGCTAGACAGCAGCGTTAGCGCTTTGATATGATTCAGAAATTAGTCACTGCTATCAGAAAAATATCGGCTCAGTTAGCAGAACGTGTATCCAATTAATCACCATGGTTCATGGTGATGAAATGTTCCACGGTTCGATCCTCGCCCGGAAAATTCTGAAGGTTAATTTCTTTTTTTTTTTTGCTTTATTCGTTGTACACCAGTTTTATTAAGCTCAACTATTTTGCCTGGGCGTTGGCGCTAGTTATTAGAACTATTTGTTTATAAACGACTTTTGACGTTTGCAGTAACTGCCGATAGATGGCGTTGTAATTTATTATTGGTCTATTTATATTTACGTATATTATCTTATTACTTTTTAGGGTTCCGTAGCCAAATGGCAAAAAACGGAACCCTTATAGATTCGTTATGTCTGTCTGTCTGTCTGTCCGTCCGTATGTCACAGCCATTTCTTTCCGAAACTATAAGAACTATAATGTTGAAACTTGGTAAGTAGATATATTCTGTGAACCGCATTAAGATTTTCACACAAAAATAGAAAAAAAACAATAAATTTTGGGGGTTCCCCATACATATACCCCTGTAACTTCTAAAATAAGAGAATGATAAATCTATAAAAAAATATATGATGTACATTACGATGCAAACTACCAACGAAAATTTTTTTGAACGAGATCTAGTAAGTAGTTTTTTTTTAATACGTCTTAAATTGAAATCCATATCAAATACTCATATCTATACTACCATTTACTTATATACCTACAGGTTTGTACGGAACCCTCGGTGCGCGTGTCTGACTCGCACTTGGCCGGTTTTTAATTGTATTTTTTAAACGTTCAGATTATACGCTTGTAGTGAAATAGATTTGAGTTTTTCATCATGATCCTGCCGTATTATTTCAAAGAAATATCCCCACTGAAGAAGATTTACCTTAAAATCTATCTGAAGAGCTTATGGCTCAGTTCACAGCGAAACAAACGCGCACTAATTAAAATAACAATAGAATATACAACTATATTTAGTAAACAAATTTCAGGGAGATAATTTGTATACGCGAGAGTCACTTTACGAAAAATCTCACTGAAATGTGCACCTTTTGTAAAAAATATAAAGTTCTATATTCTATTGTTATCTAAGCGTGTCGCTTCGCGTCGCTTAACTAGTTATAAATAATTATTTGTTATTTTTTTATAACTTTCAGAGCGACATGTACAGCCTGGGCATAATACTCCTGGAGATGGTGGAACCGTTCAGCACCGACATGGAACGTGTAAAGACCATCACAGACCTCCGCAAGGGCCAGATCCCAGCGCATCTCACTGCCAACTACCCCAAAATTGCCCATATTATCGGGAAGCTGGTCCAAAGACGGCCATCCAAGAGGCTAGATACTAATCAACTTTTGGAAGAACTAAAGAATTTATCAGAGAATAAAGACGATACAATCAGGTCGTTGAGAGAAGAATTAGCGTCAAAAGACGATGAAATAGCTAAATTGAAGATGATGCTTGCCAAGTTTAACCAGCAATAAGTTTAGTTTGTTTTTATTTAATTGTGTGATTGCGTGTGTGAAAACCTGATAATATAATGATTTAGAAGGTATATACAGTTGTTTTATTTACACTGATAATGCAATTTGAAGCTGCAGTAGACAGGGAACCTAATTCTGATGAAATAAAAATAAATGATCTCTAGATGAGAGATAGGCGCAGATACAGTCTACTCACATCTCACCTTAGGTTATTCTGATCACTTATTAATGGTTATTTAATCAATTAGGTTATTCAAGATTATATTCATTTTTGGTTAGCCATGTCGATATTGTTTAAATTTTGCCGCGCTTTTTCATTCATCTTGCTTTTGTTTATGCAACTAAGGTAGCTAACAAGCATATGGCCTGCCTGATGGAAAGCGGTTACCGTAGCCTATGGACGCTTGCAACACCAGAGGTATCACTCGCGCGTTACCGACCCTGAAGAAATCTTTTCACACCCTTTTTGAAGATTATCTATCTATTTATAATCTAGGTATAGGTAAAAAAAGGACATGACAAAAAATTATATAGACTTTATTTACAAAAATAATAAAAACACTAACGTGTATATAAATTATTTAACCTAATTAATATTTACAGTCTTAATTTTAACATTAATGATTGTGGCGTCGAATGTAAGTACAAAGAGTAGTTATAGGTAGAATAGACATGGGATGAAAGCTTCACTGAAGCTAATTAGTGTGTGTCGAGTCTAGAGGAGGGTGTCCACCGCGTGGATCACGCCGTTAGTCGCTGGGATGTTGTGGGTTATCACTTGAGCGTTGTTCACCTTTATACGCCCTGCGGAATAAAGAAAAGTTATGAGTGATTAGGAAATCATTTTTTTTTTTTTTTTTTTTTATACAACTAAGTCGGTAAACAAGCATACGGCCCACCTGATGGTAAGCGGTTACCGTAGCCATATGGACGCTTGCAACACACGAAGCATCGCTCACGCGTTACCGACCTTTCCCCCCTCCCCTATGAGCTCTGGCGACCTTACTCACGCGCAGGAACACAACTTTACACAACATAAAGTTGTTTGGCTGCGGTATTCTGTAAGGTGGAGGTACTTCCCCAGTCGAGCTGCTCTTTGAGCGAATAAATGCTATGCTCTACCTCTCTTAAATTAAATCTTCCCTGCGTTTGTTTTGGATTACACGGATTGGTAGCAGTATTGCGCATTCATAGATTTGATGGGCCAGTTGGCGCAGTTGGTTAAGACTCTGGTAAAGATTCCACCTATTGCCCCGCAGGTCGTGGGTTCGATTCCCGCACAGGACATGCATTTGTGTGTATGTCCTGAGTCTGGGTGTAATTATGTATATTAAGTATGTATTTACAAACAAAAAACAGTATATGTATTATATCAGTTATCTGGTTTCCATAGTACAAGCTCTGCTTAGTTTGGGATCAGATGACCGTGTGTGAGGAGTGTCCCAGGATATATTTATTTTATAGAAACTTCAGTTTTTATTATAAGCAAGTAAAGATAACCATATTAGAGTCTGACAAACGAAAGTAGACTGAAAAAGTGCGGCTTTAAACAGTCCGTGTAATCCAAATGATCGCGGATGAAACCGTAGGCACAGATAGCCAGTCAGTACGGTGGTAGGGTGCTTTGTGGTAAGTACCTGCTGTAGTAAAAAAAAACAAATAGACTGTCGATTAGATTATCAAAAAATATTGGACACGTATTTTTTGCATTATCAAAACAATCAAATTTACAAAGATTAAGCGCGTCAAAGTTCGGTATTGGGTATTGGGGCTCGTGTCCATGGCTCGACGTCACGCGGAACTTCAACACACCATATCTTCGTCATTTATTGTTTGATTGACAAAAGAAAAAATACGCATCAAATATTTTGTTTTAATCTAAATTACTGACTATAAATAATTTTTCATTTTTTTTTTTTTTCGTCCCGTTCACTCACCAGCGTTCTTCTGCAGCGTCAAAGGCTTGGCGTCCTCCATGGAGTTCCTGAGCTGGTAGTAGCGCATGCCGGCGCTGTAGAGCGTGCCGGGCACCACGTGCCGCGCCACTAGTGCGCGCGCGCCGGCTTTGTCTGCGTACCGGCTCACTTCGCTCGCGGACAGTCGCGCAAACGCCGCGTCCGTCGGTGCGAATACCGTGTACGTTTTGCTTTCTGTAAATTAGACATTGGTTGGAGAAATCTATGAAAAAACTGGGCATGTTAAGGGAAAATACCATAACAAAATTTACCCAAAGGAAAAATAAGTAAATCTCAATTCTAATTTCGGGGCCTACTTATTAAGTTATAGCAACATATCTCCATTCCTAAAGCCATAAGCAGACTCGCACACAAAGGGTTCCGTAAAGACGTTTGTTATATTACTTACGTCTTTAATCTGTGATAATACTTTTTTTTTTTTTTTATTATTTTGTGCCATAGCGGCAATAGAAATACACATTCTATGAAAATGGCAAGTGTCTACTTATTACGGTTCATGAGATCCAGCTCATTGACAGACAGATGAACGAACGCTTAGAAATAGGGTGCCATTGGCACCTTTTGGTCACGGAGCTCTAAAAACAGAATGTTGTCCGACTACATGCCACGCCTCGCCATATTTAAAATAGTTAACATTTTAATAGTTAACATTTTAAAGTCAAGTTTGGCACTTTTAGGTCCTCCAACTCAGCGTGATATTGGTTCCATACAATTCAAAGTTGGTTTTCTATTTGCTTCGGTTAGTAATTCACATCCTTTTGTAATCTGAAAGTTCTCTGTAAGAGCGGTAAGGCCCAAACATTAGATACATTAGACACTGACCTGAGAGCGTGTCCGCGAACCCGCTGGTGTGGACGGCGTTGAGGAAGGTGGTGAACCGGCGGTCGCGGTCCGCCTGCAGGGTCTGCACCAGGTCGCCCACCGGCAACGGGAACATCACGCGGTCCACGGCGTGCGCTATGCCCTGCTCGACACGGACCGTGGGGGATCAACATTAACTCTATAATCATCTACAGTTGATTCCAAATATACTCACCGGCATGCGGCATTGAATTTGGCTCAAGCTCAAAACTTCATACAAAAGGTGTTTTCAGCAAGGATTTTCTTTTCTTTTTCAGTGAGCATGGGCCAAATTCAATGCCAGAGTGGATCAAAGAGATGGGACGCTTTATGACTTACTACTAGGTATCTACGTAAAAAGAGCAATGACAAAAAGTCTATGGTACGTGGTAGGTGTCCCAAGCTGTCGGTCCAACTCCAAGTATAAGGGTACCGCTCACTATAACAGGTATAAGTGAGGCCTTTAAATCGTATGCGTTAAAGTAAATTTTATAATCACTAGATATAATAGTTGCAGCCTCGCGGCAAGCGCTACAAGCCACTAGTCCTGCTGACCACACGCTTCCAGCGAATGGTCCGCTCCCTTGCTGCGTGACGCCAGCAAGCGGTACCTTGTTAAAGCCGCGCCTCCAATATCACCGACGCCGCGCCACCCGCGAGCTGAGCGATGCAAATGACCCTAATCTGCTTATCGGTTTTTTCAACTTTGTATGATTCGTGGTGTTTCATGTTTGCATTGGCCTAACATTGAAAAATTTAACATTGTCGAAATGAGAGAGCAATCTAGTCGATTTGGAAGACTGCTCATTATTTAGAGGGCTTAGTGCGAGTTTTTAACGCGCGCGATAAGTTTAACGTTAACTCTAATTTGTATGGCATTGTACTAGCGCCGCCTAGCGGCAATTGGCGCCGCCTGGTCCTGCGTCATACAAATTTGAGTTAACGTCAACCTTATCAAGCGCGTTAAAAAACTCGCACTAAGCCCACTGGCCAGACTTTGTAGGTCCATTGTTACGCAGGAATATGAGTGACTCATATTGATGCAACTCTTTAATTTACGACACGACCTTTCATTCATTATTATGTTTTTTCATACTCACTTGCGGTATATGAATATCCTTCTTATCATCGAGTATTCTTGCTCCATTGATGGTGGTGACCCTGACTTCGTTCCACTCGACGTCGTGCATGTCGTACTGGTTGACCCTCAACTGAGTGCCGGCCAGGGAGACTCCCGTCATCTCATCTTGTAATGAACCGATGTCAAACGCGCCTGGGATCACGTGGTGGAGAAGAAGCTGGCGATTTGGAGAATGAGTTTTGGGGACGTGAGAAGTTTATGATTTTTGATTTGGTGATTTTTATGACTATAGTTGAAAATAAGAGACCAGAGAGAAAAGTTAATCTTGAACATTGGCTTAAGTAGGTACATACATAAAATGTTTATAAAATGAAAAGTGGATTACTATTATATTACAGAATACAGCAAATAAAATTAGGTTGATTTTGAACTTACCCCACTCAGTAGCCTGGGGTTATCACGGAACTTCTCCTCAGCCCTATCAGGTCCGCCAAGCTGTACCAGTAATGTCCTGAACGCCTTATCAGTTGGCGCGAAGATCGTGTATGGTCCGGTCTCGTTTAAAATCGTATCCAGTCCTGATTGACGCAAGTACTTCGCAGTCGCAAACAGTCCATTCTCTTTCAAGATATCAACAAGTCCAGGGTTTGCTTGCCTTGCGAAGTTCAGGTGAGAATTCCCATCATCTAGGCTTGGAGGAATCGTACTTGATCCTATGACGACAAGGTCTTTGGCTCCTGCAGTTGACCGGAACGACTGTGTTGTAACTGGCGAAAACGTTGAGCTTGGGAAAGTGTTCCTTGGTGCCTGGCTAATACTGTTTCTGCTGGACGTATACTCGAAAGTCGGTGTGGTAGATTTTACAACATATCGTTCAGTGCTTGTCGCACTATGAGTCGGAGTAAAAGTTTGTGAGAAAGGTAAGGTACTTCGCGTCGATTGGATGGAACTCTTGTGTGTGTTCGGTGCAGTCGTGTAAGTTATTGGGTTCGTATGGCCTGTTGTGCCGCGGTTCGAAGTCGTAACAAAGCTGGAGTAGCTTGAAGGTAAATGTGATGATGCAGCTTCATAATCAGCTGTCGTTTCCGTAATAGGATTAGCAGTTGTGGAGCTAAAAATGGCGTTCGATATCCTAGTCGGTCCCGGTAGTTGAATCTCGCCTTTCTTTATTTTATTCAATATATTCTCTACTTCAGGACCTTCTTCAGTCTGTTGACCGTTTGCTTTAACTCCTTTAACTTTGAAAGATCCATCTTCTTGCTCTTCAAGGAAAACGAAGGTTACCTTCTTATTCTGAATAGCATTCGGTATCTTCGACACTTCCTCTAGTTTTCCATTCTCTGAATGTTTGATCAATTCATAATTAGCCCCTGGAGGTAATACACCTTTAGTAAAGTCTTCAAAAGAAATGCGACTCTCTTTCGGTTCCTCGGCCGCTTGCGCTAATTGAGCTAAATTTGGACTTTCTGCAGAGATGGCTCCCTTTGGAATTAAATTAGGATTTGTTGTCCTAATAACTTCAAACTTTTGGCCATTGAGAGAAATCTCTCGTGATGAGTAGTTCTTCTGATTAAAGTCTTCTGGATTTTCGGCCAATGCTACTTTCAGCTGTTTTAGAATATCTGGTTTCTGTAGTAACTCTGCACTCTTTGCTCTGAGACTGTCATCAAAGCCTTTCGTATCGCTCTCTTCGAGAAGACTCTTGATTTCATTGTACAACTTCTGTTTTTGTTTGTCTTGGGGAGGATTTCTGGGTTTAGGTTTTGGCCTGGGCTTGTATCTTGGCGTCGGTGGAGCTGGTGTGGTGGTTGTGGTAGTGGTAGTCGTTGTGGTAGTGGTTGTTGGGTGATCTTTCTCATACAATTCGACAGCTTTCCTGAATAAATCCGTCTCGTGAGGTTGAATCGGTCTGCGCCTCTCTTGTGTTCTGCGATAATAATCCTCATAATTTTCCGTAGTCGAGAATGTCGGTAAAGTCTTAGTGGCTTGCTTGCTAACGAACTCCTCGTGAAGCTTTTCAACTTTCTCCTGTTGTTTTTGTTGCTGTTTCTGGACGAACTCTTGATGCTTCTGAATGATACGCGCCCTTTCTTGAAGCTCCTTCAATTTCTCCAAGTTCTCTTTCGACTGTTGTTCCAAGAAGTCTTGGATTTGAGCCGATTGCCCGTTGGAGAAAATAGGAGCTTGGCCCAGAGATGGTTGGAAGGGAAGCTGAGCATTGTTCAAGTTGAGGTTCTGGGGACCTAGGTTCGGAGCAGGTTGGATAGTTATGGGATTAGGTTGGCTGAATATAGGTTGAGTTTGAGAAGACGCTACAGTGGGAAGGAAAGCTTGCTGCGTTGGTCTTTGCTGACCTATATTCACAGTGTTCCCATGAATAGGATTTTGGCTGAACGATGGCACATTTTGCGAAATTGGGATCCCATTTTGGAACGTTGGCAGTGTAGGCGCTGGTTGATTCAATAAGTTTTGTGTCTGCTGTGGTATTTGCCTAAAATTCTGTTGGAAATTATTTTGCAGTAACGCCGGGTTGACATTCTGGGGTTGATTGAACTGGAAGTTGTTTTGCAAAGGCAGGTTGTTTTGTGGGATATTCTGATTAGGAATATTTTGATTTTGAATGAGACCATTGAACTGTGGCACAAATTGCTGCTGCTGTTGCTGTTGGTTTTGGGAGTATATCTGTTGTGGAAACTGGAGGGATGTCGGTGCTGGACTGGTTAATGGGGCATTTTGTTGCTGGAAGTTCTGGAGAGGAGAGCTCAGTCCAAATCTGGTTTGGTGCTCGTTGAAGCCTTGGTGACCTAGTGAAGGCTGTGCTTGTGCTTGTCTTCGTCTTTCGAAGTCATTTTCTATCTGTAAAGAACAGAAAAAATATTGTTAGTCTATTTCATTTTTAAGAAATTCTCAAGTTTAGTTTCGATTTCTTACTCAGGAATACCATCGATCATTTTATTATCTTTCTCAATGTTTGAGTATTTACAAGCTACAGTACGTAGGCATATTATAACACTAGGTTTCTTCTTATATTCCCACTTAAGGTTTTTTAATTTTTGTCAAGCCTCTTTTATAATACCCTTGCGCAGCTGCGATATGTACCTACCTACTAAGAGAGGCTCCTCTCCAAGCTTAGGTTATCTAGCAATCGGTCAGTCTTAGTTCTTATATACCTATATTTAAAATAGAGGTAGGCACCTGCCTATAACAGAATTGTACTTTCGACACAACTCACGCTTTTGCAACTAGATCCTTACGAATAACATCACCAGGACCTGATTAGTCAACGTATCTTCACCTAGCTATTTTCCAATAGACTCTTGCATCAAACCTTTCACTTTTTCTTTCTTTAAACAACTGATATTCATATTGTCCTCCAATACAATAGCTGCTAATGCCTAGTGCTAGATCTTCAGTGTTAGAATGTCTGCGATATTGAGTAATTTTAGAGTGTTTGACATACTAAACAATACATTACATAATCCTACAAATTATCGGAATTTTTTCATTTATTACTCCATTATGAAATTGCTCATAATCATTTCGTAATAGATCTTTATTGAACCTTTAAACAAGTTGTTGAGATATACCTATAAGATCAATTGTGACTTTACGGCTTGTTACCTAAGATTATATCTTTTGCAGCAGATTGCTAGTGCAGACTTAAACAAAACTGGATACTAACTAATTATAGGTAACTTTTTTTTACATGATTTGTCTTTTTAGGGTTCCGTAGCCAAATAGCAAAAAACGGAACCCTTATAGATTCGTCATGTCTGTCTGTCTGTCTGTCTGTCTGTCTGTCTGTCCGTCCGTATGTCACAGCCATTTATTTCCGAAACTATAAAAACTATAATGTTGAAACTTGGTAAGTAGATGTATTCTGTGAACCGCATTAAGATTTTCACACAAAAATAGAAAAAAAACAAGAAATTTTGGGGGTTCCCCATACTTAGAACTGAAACTCAAAATTATTTTTTTCATCAAACCCATAAGTGTGGGGTGTCTATGGATAGGTCTTCAAAAATGATATTGAGGTTTCTAATATCATTTTTTTCTAAACTGAATAGTTTGCGCGAGAGACACTTCCAAAGTGGTAAAATGTGTGTCCCCCCCCTGTAACTTCTAAAATAAAAAAATGATAAATCTATAAAAAATATATGATGTACATTACGGTGCAAACTTCCACCGAAAATTGGTTTGAACGAGATCTAGTAAGTAGTTTTTTTTTAATACGTCATAAATGGAAATTAATATCAAATACTCAGGTCTATACTACCATTTACTTATATACCTACAGGTTTGTACGGAACCCTCGGTGCGTGAGTCTGACTCGCACTTGGCCGGTTTTTTAACCAACTAGCTGTACCATTACCTCTTTATAATCTTAGTGTTATTATAGATAATATTTTAATATATATTGCAAAGTTATCAATACACAATAGTTGCTAAATAAAGCTATCCACAGATTGCCAAAGATATCGGCTTTAGCGAGCGTAACTGTGACAATACTTTGTAAATTATAAAATCTTATTTGTATTCCGCAAGCCGCAATATGGCTAAAATAATTTGTTATTATTACTTAACAATGAACTGGGAAGTGGTTTTACTCCATAACTTGGTTGCGACATGAGCTAACATAATCAATTTATGTGTTTGATTTCTTGACTTTCTTGTACACACGGCTACAGATCAAGCTACATATTTCTAGTATAAGCTGAGCTCCCATTGTACGGATATCCTATACAACGCGAGATCAGCTTATACTGGAATTGTATAGCTTGATCTGTAGCCGTGTGTACCTACCTAGTTGCAAGTTAGCGGTGACTGTAATAAGCCGTTTTAGCTAATTTAGAGCACACCTACCTAGTGAATACTTTGAAAAGCATAACCTTATTTTAAATCAACCAGTCTTTATTCTGATCGCCGATCTATGCGAGCATAGATATTGGTGCTGATTCTGTTGTTTACAACTAAACTTATTTTAGTACATCGAACAATTAACCCAAAGAAGCGTAATGACGTCGATTTTGCTTCCAATCTATTCCGCCAACTTGCCACCATCGACAATGCGCTCTGATTGGCTAAGACAAGAACTCATGTGCTCTGATTGGCCAATTCAAGAACACACGATGCAGTGCTTGGTCCTTACTGTTCAAAATCAGTGACAAATCACTGACTAGTTACGGAATCGGATTGCTCGGTATTACTACTCTAAGAGATTGTTCCTCGATGTTTGAGTATCACTATGTCTCTTTCTAACAAAGAACATAAGAAAAGGATGTTAGAAATTTTGTCCTGTCAAATTAGTCCAATGCTTGTTTTCAATGTAAAGTCGCCATCTATCGCGGTTACGTCTAAATACCCGCAAATGAAGGCGGCAAAGACTAATTTGACAGATTTAAACATGTTCTGTCCTTTTTCAATAATGTTCGTAAGAAAGAGATGTGATGTGACTAAAAATTAGTTTAGTGCGATTTACAACAGAATCGGCACCATTAGATACCAATGGAATTGATTGGTGCAAAAAAGAGGGATTTAATTATCTTCATGTTGAGATAACATTATGTAATATGCTTATATACCCACCTACAAGAAGTATTTTGTAAACCCAGCATCATTTTAATTATTTATTCCACAGTTTAAAATAATTTCCTTTACAATAGGATCATATTATAAATAAATAATAATAATAAATAAATATCCTGGGACATTCCTGACACACGGTCATCTGATCCCAAACTAAGCAAAGCTTGTACTATGGAAACCAGATAACTGATATAATACATATACTACTTTTTGTTTGTAAATACATACTTAATATACATAATTACACCCAGACTCAGGACATACAGACATGTTCATGCACACAACTCCATGTCCTGTGTGGGAATCGAACCCACGACCTGCGGCGCTATAGGTGGAATCTTTACCAGAGTGTTAACCAACTGCGCCAACTGGCCCGTCATTATTCTAACAGGTCTCTATATAAAATGCCTCAATCGGGAATACAGAGTCACCAAGGATCAATCGAAACGTACCTATAATATGGCCAATTGGCCATGCTATGAAGTCATATTTGACAAGAGGGTGTTTTTCTTTGCCGCATTTTGTCTCTTTTTAACCAATGGATGTATATGGGCTGTCAAAAGTGACTTATGATAGGAAAGTCCTAGTTTAATTTCAACTTCTCTAGGTACTTCTATCTTAATTTATCTGTACTGCTTTGATAGCAAGATAGATGACGGCTTAGATTCAAAAAAATCGAGAATTATGTGAAAAGCAACACAAATCTTTAGACCACAGATTTACATCCTTCCTACTAAAGTGGCTCGTCTACGTCGACTCTAATAGAATGTGCATTTCGTTAAGTGCAATGGAAATTTTGATAAACCTGTGCAAACTGATATTTCATTATGCACAGATATTGTGCTAATAATTTTTCCATTTGCGGTTATATACCTATTCATAATTATAATAAATGTCTGCTTTCACACTAGGTATATAGATTTCTATTTGCCATTATTTTGCAATATTACGAAATACAAAACATGCAGTAGGTAGGTAACATATACGATTAGTTTAACTTTTTAATTTACCTAACGGCTTTAGAAGATAGGACTATAAATCAAATTCAGTAAGCAGGTAAAATAAATAAGGTGCAGCGGAGACGCCAGACTAACCGCGGCGTGCCGCACTTTTTAGATTTTAGTACCTATATGAAAATGTTAGGTCACGACACGAAAGAATAGGATGTACCCAAAATTCTCTATTTCTTCTTCTTTTTACATTTTCTTTCGGTGATTGGTTGTACATAAATAATACATCCCAATCTCTGCATTTCCATAACGTATTCATCCCAAGAGTACTTACTGACTACTATTGAATACCTATTATGTGCTTAGAGTTCCGCCCGCGCCGGCAGAATGATCGAAGATGTAGTTCGTGTTCTTTGAATATGTGACTCCCTCGCACATTTTCACATTTTTTTTTTAATTATTCCCAATAAGTCTATTAGCCTTGGTCCTATTTCTAACCGTATTCGATATACGGTATATATTTCTATTATTGTTTTCACTGTAATCAATTACCTACGAGATATAAAAAAACTCTTAAGAGGCCATAAATAACTACAATCGCGTTTCTATCTTTTCATCAGCTTTATTTATTACGATACGAGTAGCTCCACCGCGAGAGAATTTAATTACAACGCAAAAACCAATGATAAGTACAGATACATATTTCTCATTTCGTTTACATAAATTGTAACTTTTCTAAAGATTCATATGATTTCAACCAGTTTTAACTCCGGTGTCTTCATTTTACAAGGATTTTCTTTGACCATTATTTCGTTGAATAAGATATGGAACGAGTACATAAGGGGAAGCTTGAAGAAGCCAGTGACCGAAAAGTTGAGAGGGACCATTGACTTATATATTACTAGCGTAAGGACCGGGCCAACCGCGCGACAAAATGACACCAACGCGCTGGCCCTAAAATGTTCAGTTTAAATATTTTTTCAGTCTACTTTGTAATTTTGCCGCCGCGCCGGGGCACGCAATTGTTTTCAGTGCGATTAGAATGTAAATATTATGTAATTAATCTAAGCCTGTTTTGAAAAGAGTAATTGCTGAGTTTATTGCCGGCTCTTCTCAGCAAATGCAACCTTCCGAACCGGTATTAGAGTATTAGAGTCAGACTTTTCATAAGTGCCTGCGAAGGTCTATTTGAATAAATGATTTTGAATTTGAATTGAATTTGAATACTCTACCAGTTTCCCAACGAAGCTCCAGCTCCTTGCAGATGTAGGCCATGACCTCTGCATCTCTATTGGGCTATAATCTCCTTTTTTAAGAAATACTAAAAGACGTACGATGTATCTTCATTGAGATGACAGTGGTGAACTCTGCTACCTATCGGCATAGAAAAGCCAACTAATATGTCGGCAGGCCATATCGCTTTAAGAATGATAAGTAACGAGAGCCTAATTATTTTTGGACAGCATCATAAAAACCTACCACCCACATCACTAACCTAGTTTTTTATCGTTGAATGTCGCGGGAACCAGCTCTACAAAACTGAAAGCCATGGGGGAGGCATAGATTTGCCGTCCTCTTGTGCAAAAAGTGTAAAGTAACTAACATTAACTATACATAGGTATACACGGCTACACATCAAGCTATACATCCCCAGTATAAGCTGATCTCGCATTGTATAGGATTTCCGTACAATGAGAGGTCAGCTTATATTTGAAATGTACAGCTTGATCTGTAGCCGTGCGTACATCCACTATGACTAAAGTTATATTAATTTTAAAGATATTTTTCATGATATTAATATTTCTAGTATTTTTCAGGATTTTCATTTTTCTAATGTTTTTCATGATATTAATTTTTCTAATATTTATCGTAGTAAGTTTGTCTAACATTTTCTGTATACAATAACATAAACTTGCTAAGTTTCTTGCCAGTTCTTCTGAATGTTGAATTGCGAACCGTTGGTAACTTCAGTATCTTCAACCCCCAAAATTGCCCTTCTACTCCCCCAAATTCCTTAATTTGAAATTGACTGATACCTACCTATTTCCTTAACTTAAGACTAGTTCAGACCATCATAATTATACTGAGAGACCAAGTAAAATAGCACGCGCAATAACAAAACACATTATCTCGGTATCCGTGCCGTGTTGGTCTCGGGAGGTGCGCGGACGCAGGAATGCGCTTTCATGTCGCCGATTCGTCACGGACAGGCGCATCTGCGAGAGATGTACTATAATGTGTTACGAACATCATGTAAGATCAAAATATGATTGAGTTAAGTTTGTTTGTTAGTCTTGGGTCTAGTAGGGTTGTCAGTTAAGGGGTTCCTTCCGGTAGCAAAGTTAATGCCCTCTATTTGCCCTTAGTTGGAGGCTGGTTGATAAGCGTGTCGACTGATCATGGTGTGGGAAAACGTAAACCTACCTGTACAAAGGTTAGATAATTAGTCATTTACCATCAGGGGCGCCGTCTTGTCTGACTGTTGATATAAAAATAATCTTCCATCTAATTATTGGTTAAAGTCGGAACCAATAGCCGGAATATCAGTGAAATAAACTTCGATAATGCGGTTGAATTCCATCCGAAGGAAACTTCTGATGATTTTCTATAAGCTATCTCAATCAATAGGATATCCTGTTACATAATTTCGTGTGATAGACTGAAATTGTATGATGCTAAGAAATATGACCGCCATTTTGAAACGAAATAAATTATAAAATAACAATTAAGTAAATTACTTATGGCATAGACGAAATGCGCCGGTGAAACATGTAATTTTTTGTTTTAATGAGTATATATATTACTATAATTATAAATTGGAAATACCAAAAATCGTGGCGGTTTGAGCAAAGAATATAAAATATTATAGAGAAAAGTGAAATGTTGTCAATCTATGCACAACAGATATAACAGTCTCCTAGATCGTCGACCCCGCATGCAGTCATATAAACATATAGCTACATAGGCATATGAATGTGTAGACATGCAAATGTATGCGAATGTATAATTAATTTATATAATAATTGGTATCATTATAATATAACTCATTAGACGCGGTCGTGAGTTACATAAGCCTATCAACAAATATGAAAGATATTTTTATTAATTCACTAGCTGCCCGGCGCGACTTCGTTCGCGTGGTGCTACCCTACCCTATGGTGCTACCCAACACTACCCTACCCCACCCTACCCTACCCTACCCTACCCTACCCTACCCGACCCTACCCTACCTTACCCTACCTTACCCTGACAGCAAAATTCCCATTAACAAAATGATCCGCCATTTATTGAATTCATTTGTTACAAAAACTATGATAAATGAAGAACCGCTCGACCGATTTTGTGCAAACTTCACATAAACCATCTACTAAATAGTCCGAACAAAGCCTAAACATTTGGTTTGCATAGGTGAGCCCGTTCTTGAGTTATAAAATTACAACGAAAAGTGGCATTGATTTTTATATATATATAGATTTAGGTATGTCATTAATTTTTCTATTTTTCAAGTGGGCAGAGCAGCCCGACTACGGAATATCTTACAGAAGATCGCATCCAAAAAAGTATGTTGTGTGGGTGAGGTCGAAAGGTCTAGCCACGTGGGTACTACAAAGAAGGTACCTTACCCCTAGGCCCAAGCCCATATTGTGTTCCAAAAATCAGTGGTGGAAAAATTTACAGTTATGGGAGCGTCGAAAACCATTCTGAATTTAGTAGACAAAGCACAATGGCAATGGTGTTGTAGTGGGGTCATGGCAGAAAGAGATTTTTAGTTAAAATAGCAGACTTGGCCCCTGGTAGTGACATCGATTACCGTGGCGAAGTAGTACGAGTTCAAATTGTACAATGAGGTTAATCCGTGAAGGAAAACATTGCTCCTGAAGTTAAAAGTATGTTGTATGCACCTACCGATGTCAGTACAGTAGTACCCAACTGATAAGGCGCGTCGTAAATCTTCGTTCGCACAGAAAAGAAAGTATGGCCCGAAGATTAACGAAAGAATGCTTAAAACTTACAATCAACCTTAGATCACTACTATAAGGTTCAGAATAAACTGCAGCTGTTAGTCCCGTCTCAGTCGCAAGTCACGCCACTCCGTACACATGGCGGCAGCTGCCGACCGATAGCATTTCCCGCACTTTGAAAATGTATCTTCTGCGCAGGTACATCCATATTAGCCTAGCCATATTAGTTGGGTACTACTGTACTATTATTTATTCTGTGCCGATTTGTTCCAACAGCAGGGCATTAGTGCCAGTTTTCTCTCCAAGGTTCTGTGTGCTCATCGTCATCACGTCATGGTGATATTGGGATCAATAGCCTATAAAGTCTAACTGAAGCACTTGTTACTAAAGCTGTTAGACGCGGCGTAGTTTTGTTATCCCACTCCCTGCTGTTGAGCATTGTAGGTATCTTACTTTATGTTTAAATCTGAAGCATTAACTCATACCTATGCATCCGTACGTAACCAGACAGACAGATATTACAATAAATCTAGACGATTCGTAGTCAACGAGCAGTCGCATAAATAAAACATCCTCGTTTGAATAAACATCGAAAGTGAACTTTCTTCATTTTGTGGAAACCGCATTTGGTATTCCGCGCGTGCACCCACCCTACGGTCACTCATTCATACAAAACGGGACTTTGACTGTGTGAGAATAAAGTTTAATTTTTGTTTTTGCTACGATTGAAAGTCGATATGACGATTGGATAGCTTTTCAAAAGAATATGTAGTAAATAATAATTATCTCGTGATTTTTTGTTTATGACCACAGTTTGTGACTCATTTAATTTCAAGCGTAATTTCATTCAAAAGAAAATATACCTTATCCGCCAAGAGCATAACTCAAAATGGAGATGGCAGGAGAGATTATTTACAAAAGGAAGAAGTTAAAGTGGAAACCAATTTATTAAGTAATTGATGTCAGTTCGCGGTTTGCATTTGTCAAGTGTGCAGTGGCGTAGCTAGGTAACCAAAGGCCCTGGGGCAAAAAATAAACTAGGGCCCAACCAAACTATTTAAAATGTTCATATCAACCCATCTCGTTTTAACAAACAAATAAATAAATAAATAAACACCTAGAGCAAGACTACACTCACACATAAAAAATTGACATATCGTAGCATGTTCCGCCATCTTGTACGTAAGAAGGGTCACCAACTGTTTGTTTTTATGCAAAATATTAGGAGCCGTTCCCACAGAGAGAGTTCTAGAGTTCCTAGTTCAGAGTTCTGCGTTTCTTTTTTTTTTTCAATAACTCTATTTAGATTGTAAGTCAGAGTCCGGGGGGCCCCCTGAGCTTGGGGGCCCCGGGGCACTGCCCCGTCTAGCCCCTAGGTAGCCACTGCAAATGTGTGAATATTACGTCAAAATGTGTGTAAGGAAAAATTCGATAAAAAATTTACCCTCCATTTGGCCCTTGCCGCATTCAGTTAGAAGGGCCGAACAAATGTTGATACAGGATCCGTCTAGAGCAAGGAATAGGAGAATTTTTCAGCGAGAGGCTGTCAATGACGTAGATGAAAATAACATCAATTCTTCACACTCATGTATGTACGACATATCGGTTACCTACCATAACTCAAGTTATATAAAACTAACAATTGACTAAATAAAAACCGGCCAAGTGCGAACCAGACTCGCGCACCGAGGGTTCCGTACAAACCTGTAGGTATATAAGTAAATGGTACTGTAGACCTGAGTATTTGATATGAATTTCAATTTATGACGTATTAAAAAATAACTTTCTCGTTCAAACCAATTTTCGGTGGAAGTTTGCATCGTAATGTACATCATATATTTTTTTTAGTTTTATCATTCTCTTATTTTAGAAGTTACAGGGGGTGGACACACATTTTACCACTTTGGAAGTGTCTCTCGCGCAAACTATTCAGTTTAGAAAAAAAATATATTAGAAACCTCAATATCATTTTTGAAGACCTATCCAAAGAAAACTCACACTTATGGGTTTTATAAAAAAAAAAATGAGTTTCAGTTCTGTGTATGGGGAACCGCCAAAATTTATTGTTTTTTTTCTATTTTTGTGTGAACATCTTAATGCGGTTCACAGAATACATCTTACTTACCAAGAATCAACATTATAGTTCTTATAGTTTCGGAAAAAAGTGGCTATGACATACGGACGGACAGACAGACGACAGACAGACATGACGAATCTATAAGGGTTCCGTTTTTTGCCATTTGGCTACGGAACCCTAATAAAGTAGTAGACAGATTAGGCAAGCATCTGTAGACACTTTCACTGACATGACTCGCCGTCTCCCGCGCACGCTGGGTGCCGACCGGTGTGACAAGCTTTCGGTTTCATTCGGCCACACATCACACGTATCATAATGACCTTTGTTACAATGCTGCTATAATGTCATCATGTTATCGAATAGTCTCTATTGATGAGTTCATGTTGCATAAGGTGGGACAAGTGTATAATAAAGTAACTAATTGCGGTATAATATATCGCTATAATGCTGGTAATTTACCATCTTCGCTGGGTTACAACCTGTTAGAGAGATTGATCTCATTTTACGTCCGTTTTCCCGCACGTAGAGACTTTGTATGTCTATGTGTTTTAGCAGGGTTCTTTGAAAATATTTTCAACTGATTTTACCAATTTATAGTAGAATTTTAAAGGTAAGTTAAGTTATACTCCAAACCATTCTATTGAGTTGTTTATCTACTACACTCTCTCAGGGGACGTCATTGAAGAATGCGACATAGTTATAGAACTCAGTGTAGGGTGTAGGGATTCCGCGTATTTTCGAAATTATAAGTATTCGCAATCCAAGTATCGATTGCATCGATTAAATAAGGAAGCCGAGTGACTTACAAATATGGTACGATCGTTATTTACGCAATCGAATCAAGTGAATCGAATAGCGTCACTCGATACCGCATCTCGTTTGTCGCAATTTTATGAGGCCTATCGCATTGCGTATTTACAAATTGCTTTCAGTACTCGAGTGTAAATAATTGACATTAATAAATAGTACACGATTACAAATGCGATTGCGTTCACTAAAATTTTGCGCAGAGCCACAGAATATAATAGTACTACGACCCTGGTCACAGAACCGAGATTTAGAGGGTAGCCTCTCATATCGTAAGGTAAGAAATCATTTTCGAAATTCAACCCATAAAGGTGTGAAATAAGTAGCGACAAAAAAGAAAAAAAAGTAATAAAACAGACGGTTCCGTGACTAATTAGTCAAGAGCTTCACGCCTTATAGATTGCTTGTAATGTGAAGTCAGATACGGTTAGCTATTTACATTTTGCACTTCTACCATAATATTCTCGATCAGTCTTCCATAGTAGAAACATTATAAATATAATAGAGATACTCTGTTTTATAATTGGGCGCTATTATAACATAATTTTGGGAATTTAGCTCTTCACGATGTAGCTTCCTCCGCTCTATCGTTTGCAACTCCCTGCGCCTCTTTTCACGACACCACTTCTCCTTTTGCCTTTACGAAATAATAAATGAATCAATGTACGTAAAAATACAATGAATTTCACTATCATTATTAATAAGTTCGATGTCAATTCGGTAGCCATAAACGGCACTGGCAATGCGCTCGCGCAGGCGACAGCTGAGGGGTGAAAGTAGCCATCTATTGACACACACGAGTATCATGCCATTCTATAATTAATACATTGCTCACTAAACAACTCGGATTCAGAATGTAACGCGATAAATGTGCCATGTTTATTCTTACTTCCGAATTTAGTTATTAATTGCATGATTCCTCTATTATAATTATAGCCAAATAATGCTCATACTCTACATATTTACCGCATGGGTATTCCGGGATTTTGTGTGAGTTTTTGTTTGTTGTTGGCTAGTGTTTGACCACAATCTTGCCTAATGGTAAGCGAAGATGTTGTCTAGGGTGGACCATGCTTTCCCATACTTTAATAAACCCTCGTTTTATCTGAAAACCGTTGTCCGGGAGGGCACATTCCACAGTTTGGCCGTGTTTATAAGGAAAGAGGAATCGAAACACTTGGTACGGCAAGACGGAATGTCGACAACAAAGCGGTGGAGACCCTCCCGACGGCTAGTGGTCCGATAGAAGAACGGGGATGGAGGGACATAAGATAAATAATGGAGATTTTGAGCGCATTCTCGCGTGGAAAAATAGATAACCGTCAAACTTGCAACCTGACGCCGATGGTCCAGGTTTTGCAGTTTCTGATAAAAGCTGATGTTCATCGGATATAAATAAAATCAAATTACTTATGATTTGTCGAAATAGCTTTACAATGCATTGCCCTTCCTCCTCCTACTTTAAGTTCCTCGATTTTTATCTATTTTCTGCGATTTTATAACAAGTAAGAGAGGTAGAGCATAGCGTTTATTCGCTCAAAGAGCAGCTCGACTGGGGAAGTACCTCCAACTTACAAAATACCATAGCCAAATAACTTTATGTTGTGTAAAGTTGTGTTCCTGCGCGTGAGTAAGGTCGCCAGAGCTCATTGGGGAGGGGGGAAAGGTCGGTAACGCGTGAGCGATGCTTCGTGTGTTGCAAGCGTTCATATGGCTACGGTAACCGCTTACCATCAGGCGGGCCGTATGCTTGTTTACCAACTAAGTCGTAAAAAAAAAAAAAAAAGTAACACGTTGTCTTAATTAACGCTTTAATATCACGCAGTCACGCTGCAGCAGTTCTTTTAGGCATCACAAGCACACATAGCTTATAAACTAGCGCCATGTTGGCGTTTTGACATGAGAGTATCTCCTTGTCTCGCTTGTCATGCGTCTCTATTTTGCTTAGGAATAGATATAACCTGTCAAAAGGGCCATCGTACCGTGTCGATAGTTTAGCTCTATCACATAATAAATCATTGTATAAGTACTCTATTTAAATTTGTTCCGTTTTTGTGACTCCAAAATTAATATATATATCTATTATTTTTCATTTCTTCGCGTCCCCTCATTTACACCGCGCAGCGTGTAAAGAAAATCTTCGAATTTGCCCTGAAATCTTTTCTCTTAAAATAAGGCTTGGATCTATGGATAAAGACATGGTGGAAGGAGTGAGACAACAACAAAGAAACTGCCATCGTCGACCGTGGATACTCCCATACATTAGATGCAAGCAATTTCGCTTTCTACTCAGTGTTATTCAGTGTTAAGTTCAAGGTGCTTTGTATACTAAAAAGAATCGTTGCGTGCTCAGTACTTTCCATTTATTTGCCGTGAAAAATCAATATGGCCGTTTTGGAATATTTAAATGAATGAAAGTTTATACTAGAGTCAAATAAGTTTTTTTTTTAAAAGAGGCTAATGTTAAAACATATTTGAACAGAACACGAAACGGTTTTTCTTGGCTGAATCTCCATTCGTCGAATATTTTTTTTGATGTAAAAATGAGATTGTGTTTGGCCATAGACACGAAGAATTTGAAACGACTGCCGAAAGTTTTTTTTTTATGTAATAGCGTATTTTAAGCGTTTGTTCTTCTCCAGGATAATGCCTATTCACTCTGGCCATGAATATTATCTAGGTAAAAGGTTTCGAGAAACACAGACCCCGGAGGAGAGTTCCACTCCTTTGCTGTTCGCAAAGGGAACGAAGAAGCGAAGCGTTGTGTCAGGATAAACGGGATGACAACTTATGGGTGGAATTTCTCCCGGAGCGTATTGTGGTTCGATAGAGAAATGGGGATGGAGGAATTAAATTGAACATATTTGTTTTATTAGAGAAGTCTATTCACCCTATTACTTGAAGTCTTCTTTTTTTAGAGGCGTTCCTGAGAACTCACGATCATGTGATCAAAACGGATGAAGTTTTGATCACAGGGGTGTGAAGAGATTTCTGCAGGGTCGGCAACGCGCGCGTGATACCCCTGGTGTTGCAAGCGGCCATAGGCTACGGTAACCGCTTACCATCAGGCGGGCCGTATGCTTGTTTGCCACCTAAGTGGTATAAAAAAAAAAAAAAAAAAAAGAAGTGTAAAGCTCGTTTATGTAATGTCTGCATACCTGACAGTCAAGTGAAGAGAGAAAGGGTCCCGAGAGAGGAAACGATTACGAAACGTGTTTTAAAAATACCTATATTATTTTGTCCATCACTGGTCTTGTTATGTGGTATTACATGACTGTTATTAATTTATAATTCGCTGTTTAAATTCACAAACAATATAATAAAAATATTTTTAGTATTAAAAAATATTGTTATGTAATGTATGTAGTGAAGAGTCTATGCTATTGTTTTTATCATGAAATATAATTATCGTTTGAAATTTCACAAAAAATAATAATTTTGTGAGTAAAGTCGCTTGTTCTTTTAAGTGTCCATTCATTCTTTGCTAATTACGAGCTCATTGTCTTTATTTCACAGTCGTGTCAGGGATTTTGATATTATTTCATAATTTTTGATATCAAGGTATTGTTTGAATTAATTACAAAAATAAAGCATTGTTAGTTAGTGCTTAATTTAATAAGTCCCTTCGTACTTTTGCCATGTGATTCTGATGAAATCGGTTTTTTACCCAATGATTTACATTATTTTATATTCTGTGGTTAAATGATAATAATATTACATAATATGTATATTCTCTAGATAAAAAAATTATGCGAAATTTTTCGACGATTACATCGAAAAGGAAAATAATATTAACTGTAATTTTTCTCCATCTGGAAGTCAGAAAAAAATCTAAATTAAATAAAAACAACGTAAAATTAGGTAAAACGACCCCTGTATCAGAGCGAAAAAAACTCAGTCAAGCCGTTTTTGAGTTTTAGCCATTTAGTGAGACTAGCGAACAGCAATTGATTTATTATAGGTACCTACCACTAGAAAACAAGTGGGAGCTACTAATACAGCCATGAATAACAGACACTATTATAATTGGAAGATAACATCGAAACGGTAGTTATGGTAGTTTATGACTAATATCTGAATATGAAAATTTTACTTTCATTCAATGACTTTGTTGGTATGTACCAAAGAATAAATATTAAAATTTTATAGATAGGTAGGTAGACGTTACAGTCAGTGAGATTGAAGAAGTATTTTTTTTAAATACTATTCAGTCTTTTAAAATCTCTACGAAAATCTCGTTATAATAGGGCCTTCCTAATAGGTCACTTTTGACAGAAAAAATTACGAAAAGTCATGTGTCAAAAAGTGACAAACATAGTGCAGCAAGGAGACACCACCTTGTCAAATATGACTGGTACTTAGGCATGGCCATAGTGTAATTAGAATTCTTTAATTTTTAATAATGGGATTTGTTGTGCTAAATCTAATTCCCGTGTCGGTAAAAAAATCCGTTAAAAACCGCCAATCTATAGAAAAAAACTACCTCCTACCAATGTAGGGCATTAATTACTCTACTCGACCAAAATGGCTGCAACCAACCTATAAACTGCACAGAACGGATACCCAGTTACCCAGTACCTACCTAGTAGTAAGTAAGTATATTTATAAATTCAAACTTGTACTGACCCTAGGTCCTGTGATGGCGCTGACAGCATGCGCCAACAAAAATAACCAACAAACGCTGCCCCTCATGCTGCACTCTCAACAATTAGAGCGGCCGAGTACCATCACACACAACACAAAGTCAGGTCCTCAACCACCTTCCGCACTTATCACCAAATCCGAAACACAGACACGACACTCGAATTTCAAATTCAAAAATATGACAAAAGTTGGCGCGAAAATTCATAGACAATGACAGCAACTTTTTAATTTCGCGCGGTGGACGCTGCACGCGATGACAGTCTCTTCGGCAATAGCGCGGGCAGCGAGATGCGTTGCGTTTTACCACCCCTACTCTGCACTCCCTACTCGAAGTTTCGAAAGGACTCTTTAAAACAGATGTGAATCGTTTTAAAGATACTCAACTGGTAATTGTGGGATGTTAATTGAATATTGCACAAAATATACAAATAAGGAATGTTTTGTTTTAGGTCAATGGGTATTGCGGAAAAGAAAGTTGAAATAGTTCTATTGAAGATAAAATTGCCACACGCAATATGCCTTCTTGTCACATTAATTTTGCAAAGCAGTCAATCAGCACACATTGATCTGCTTGATCACATTGATCAAGCAGATCAATGTGATCATGTGAGCCACAGACTATGTAAGCAACTTATATGTGAATGTAAGATAACATTTTGTTTGCATATTTTTCGGGAAGACTGAAGAAAATAATTATGGATGGACTGAAAGACTATAAAGACAGAGGGACTGCATTTCAACTGCAGTACGATTGCAAGTAAACTGCAAAAGAAGATTGCAGTGGTTGTGCAGTTGGCGTGCAGTTCTAACGCCAACTTCATTTATTCTGTGCTGAAAGGTAATATTTGTTAGAAAAGTGTATGAAGAATGAAATAACAGAAGTTAAGTAGGTAACTGTACCTACTCAAGTTGGATAAAGATGTTTACTGGAATTACCATAATAGTGCGTACCATAAACGAAGAAAATTACAAAGAGATTGTTTCGTTGCATCAGCTTCCGTGAAACGAACCCTTTTGTAAGTCAACGGCATTCATTCCGTTTCTTGAAATCTTATGGTAAAATCATTAATCAAGCGAAATATCTTCGTAGTTTTGAAACGCCAGTAATGTACCATGAACACAATGGGCAGAAAACCTGGTGGTTGTGCCATATCTAGTGAAAAGAATAATGGTGCATGTCTCACAATGTCTAATTGGTGTATAACAATCGTTTTACACCATTTAAGACCATTAGAATGAGTTTTGCAAGACGACGGTGTTATCTGAGTTCATCGATGCAGCGCTGCAGCTGATACAAGCGCTCTATGTGCTCTATTATTGTTTTTTTTTATTCCATATTTTGCAGGCTTTGGAATCATCTGCAGACACATTTTCAACGATTCGAAACTATCGATAAGATTTAAAATTAGAACAAATCTCCAGGAATATGTTCCGTTCACGGCCACACTTGTTGAAAGAAAAAAATACTCCTAAAAGCGTTCTGATAGCGCTACGTGTTTCTACTGTCTGCTTAGACGACTAATTATTGTTTCAGAACTAAAGAGAACTTTAGTTGACTCAAAAAAAATGGGACATAACCTTTGCTTATGATAGCTTCTCTATACGTAGTATAGCTCAATGTTCAAAAACTAATATTTAAGGTTGGACAGTTCGATTGTGCGAGTATTGTGCATTCCGGCATAACTTGATTAATCGGGTTGCGTAGAAGTAATTCTGCGGTTACTGTAGAACCTGAAGAAGTTATTTCAATTTGTGATATTTTAATGTTTATAAATTGGTCGTTGGTATAGTAAGGGACACGAGTCGTGAGCACAGATTGACACCTGCGCGGTAGCTAATTTTCGGTCTGTTTGGCAGAATGAAGCAGGGGGGAGCGCCGAGCTGCACACGATTGGTTCGTCAGTCGATGCTCGTCGTCTATTGGATTCTTGCGTGTCATTTGGCTACTGTGATTTGGCCAAAAGTATACATGCGCGAGCTTGCCCCCACTACTGCCTATCTGTGCGTGCTCACCATTCGTGCCTCATACTGCACTAATTATTTGTTTTGAAACGATTCACTAATTTGTTTCATTCTTAGACGTCAGCATCGAATGGCATCCACTGAGAGAATTATCATCAAGGACTTTCTTGTATTTTCAAAACGCTTAAATTGATTATTGTCAAAGTAAGTGGGTCGGTATCACAAAATACACAAAAAGTGTGTAAAATGACGAAAATCAACATTTGTTTGTCAATTATCAACGGAATTGACACTGTTTCGCCGTGGGGATTAATCGATTTAACGCTGAATTATATGTACTTTAACAAACTTAACCAGAGTTTCAATACAAGCCGAAAATAGCTTTATTATCATGACTATAGAGTTTATTTGGACTGACCATAAATGTTTGTTTAAAAGCAATATTTCAGCGGATTTGCAGCTAAATATTAATGATTGTGAAATTGTTATTAATAAGAGTTGATTGGACACGTTTGCTTTGTAACAGTGACCTTGCACTCGCGTCTCAATCTATATTTAGGCACGAATTATTATTAGCACATAATGTCTGAAAAATATTGAAATTTTTTAATGCAAACTGTCTACTTGAATTTGCTTACTTTAAATAATTATCATGAACAAAATATATATTACTTTTATTCATATAATAGTACATTATGATACATGTGTGCAAAGTTGGTCTCTCGGCTGACGGCTCCCTTATCAATACCGCCTCGCGTGTAATGATCAATGCACACGCGTGTCATACGACTTTTTCAACACACTTGCGAGGAAAAAACTGACTTGTATTTCTTGGACTAGGTTTTTTGATAATAATCAACCAAACAAAGAGAAGGTAAACAAAAATGGCGCGCTGTTTTTTTTTTGAAGAATGCTTCGCCTACACACATATCAATTGTATTGAGGTACAAACTTAACATAATCGGGATTATACTTATCATAGAACTGTGCGGTAATGTAAAGTAAAAAGCACTAGTGCGTTATAAGTACTACTAACTACGAGATACTAAAAACGGTGCAATAATTGTCAATTTACGAGCGAGTGTGTTGAAAATTATATTACTAAATTAAATGGTCTTATAAATTTAATTGAATTAGGAATAACATTCAAACCATACACAATAAATAAAATAAATTGAGTGCGAACTTGACGCAATTCAATTTTAGACGTAAGTATATATATTTATTTCAGAAACACTTTCAGTTAATTCTAACAAAGGAAATACGACGGTTGTGTCACTATTTATTGAGAAAATATAGGTACCTTTTAGTAAATAAAAACCTATTTCAAATTATTTTCCAGAACAAGACTCTACAAGCATAGATATTTTCAAGACACATTACATTTTTCTTAATTTATTCTACGTGGTAAACAAGCATACGGCCCGCGTGATGGTAAGCGGGTACCGTAGCAATATGGTCGCTGGCACACACGAGGCATCACTCGCGTTACCGACATTGCCCCTCCTCCCCAATGAGCTCTGGCGACCTTACTCACGCGCAGGAACACTTTACACAACATAAAGTTATTTGGCTGCGGTATTCTGTAAGGTGGAGGTACTTCCCCAGTCGAGCTGCTCTTTGAGCGAATAAACGCTATGCTCTGCCTCTCTCAAAGCGCTCAAAAGTTGCGTGCAATAGCCATGAAAAAGTTCTATATTGTTACAATAATTTATATCTATAGAAAAGAAGAAATACTCTACTCGGACGAAGTCGCGGGCAAAAGTTAGTTCATCATACTTTTTTTTTGTTTTTTATAGACAAAACTAAGTATAAACATTGAATTTAAGAATAGTCATCATTAACTTGAAAAATTAAAATTATCAGTTGAAGCTAAATATAAAATAGTTACTCAGGTTATGTTATACGTTTGTGAAACTGTGACAATACCATATAATAATAATAATTGGATGCGATAAAATCGTTCCCACCCATCGGAATGTCAACCTACTTATTCTGAAAAAGGAAATTATCTCAAAACGGATTAAACTCTTCATTGATCCTAAAAGGTCAGTGTTTCGTCAAGACGTGATACAGTAAAGATATTATGGTCAGATGTCAGATACCGACACGATTATGTAAAGGTTCGTGATAATTCGGACGAGTCATGCGCCCGCGCAGCGCACGGATGTGACATAGATCTTAAACGGAACTTATATCTGTGCTTATATTGTGTTTAGGATCCGAACTTTTAAGTCTTATCTAGTCGTTCTTATTCCTAAATGAAAATAATATTGTGTCTCCCTCTTCCACCTTTTGAGACAGTAACCTCAGTTTCAGGCGTCCTCTACTCCATTGTTCCAACTGTACTCACGTATTGACCCTACCAAGAGGGGGAGCAAGGAGACTCATAGCACAGGGAAACCTAGTTTGAGCTCCTGTCTCCCACAGTTAAATGTACAAACCTGGTTATAATTTAAAAAAAATGTTCTTTTGTTTATATGTGGGAGAGAATAAATGATTTATTATTATTGAATATTGTTATCCATACTATAATAAAACCGGCCAAGTGCGAGTCAGACTCGCGCACCGAGGGTTCCGTACAAACCTGTAGGTATATAAGTAAATGGTAGTATAGACCTGAGTATTTGATATTAATTTCAATTTATGACCTATTAAAAAAAAAATACTTACTAGATCTCGTTCAAACCAATTTTCAGTGGAAGTTTGCACCGTAATGAACATCATATATTTTTTATAGATTTATCATTCTCTTATTTTAGAAGTTACAGGGGGGGGGACACACATTTTACCACTTTGGAAGTATCTCTCGCGCAAACTATTCAGTTTAGAAAAAAATGATATTAGAAACCTCAATATCATTTTTGAAGACCTATCCATAGACACCCCACACTGATGGGTTCTGAAAACGCAGGATTCAATTCAATAAAGACCTTATTTTGTAAAACTCATAAAGGTAGAGAATTTCCTTACTTATCATCACGACCAGGACCTCACGCGAGAGATGGTCTTAGTTAAATGACTGCCACACCCAATTTACACTATTAACATAAGATAAGATTTAAAGTGCCAATGTTAATGTTACATGAAAATGTAATTTAACTTATAAAGTGCATCCTTGATGACTATCATCTATAAAAAGCATCAAGAGTCTTTCTTCAAGTCAAATTACACATAATTATTTAATGAAGAACCATCGATTAAAGTCGGGAGCAGCCCAATTGTTTCAGTTTAAATTGATATACCTACTAAAAACGAGGAAGTAACTGTTAATTTAAAGATACTATCCGTAACAGTACCAGGAAGTAATAATTCATCGCCGAGAAAGAAAATAATCAGACCTACCTATGATATTCAAAATGTTCTAAAAGCTACTTTAAATTACTATTCCCAATACCTCTGTAACCACGTTGTAAGGTGTTGTTTGTAGACGCTGATCTGTTTAAGTTTTTTATTCAGGCACTAGCTTTCCAACCCGCGGGCGATCCCCTTTTGTACCCTCTTAGGGGTTGAATATGGGATATCAGAATTTAAATTAATTGGTTTAGGCTGTTCGTTGTCTGTCACAAAAGATTTTAATGAAATAGTTTTCTGCTGCCAATATTACACTTATGTATTTATATTTTTACACACACATTAAAGAGTAATTGTTGAGTTTAATGCAAGCCCTTCTCAGCAAAAGCAGTCTGGAACAGGTAATAGAGTCTAGTGAAAGCCTTGCCATGTAAGTGCGTATCATCAATTCTGCTGACCCGGCATCTAAACCTAGATCTCGACTTACATCACCAGCCATCCGTGTCTTTTATCTATTGATTGTTTTATTCATCCGAACATACAATATGACATAACTACTATATTGTCTCGGTAATTGCATGTAATTTTCTTGTTACATTTGTAAAATTATTTCGATATTAAGTTTTGCATCATTAAGTTATTTAATTCTTCATAAAACGTAACGAGTTTGTCTAATATGGACTTCGTTATTGTACAATTATTCTAATTCATGGTTTTACCTCGACCGGCGCGGTCCGTGCTATCAGAGATCCAAATGGCGATAGAATCTGTATGAGCTCGTGATTTCAAGGATCGTGAGACCGCACCCCTTCGAAACGTATGAGCATTATGCTATTTATATTATGTTCACTTTCTCCCTAAAAACAAATAATTTCAGTTTATAAACAATACACTACAATCTCAACGAGTACAAGTAATTCTCTACATTCCTGAGACCAGTCGTGACATTCAAGAGTTATCATTGACCATCGCTCATCACTTTCTACTGTGACCTTGAGATGAGAGAAAGTGACAGCTAACCGGCTAAATATAGTTACCTCACATATCTTCACTAGCTGTAATAAGAAATGAGCATCTGTTACGGGCAGCGTTATAGGTGGTAAGGCAATTTGACGTGACGCAATCTAATGATGGGTAAATTGATGTGTTGGCCAAGATTTATGTGCAGGTTGGCGGTTTATAAGTAATGCATGTTTAAATGGCCCATAACGTTGAGATACAGGTTGTACACTTGGTTCTCTTGAGTTGAAAGGGATTGTTAGTTGATGAAGCAGTTTAGATAGTTGGATTTTTAAGAAGGGAATTCTAGTTTGTGTTGTATAGTTGATATGATCAACGAATAATACTTAGGTGTTCATAATCATTTCCCAGAGATGTCCTCTACTAAAGACTTTCTCCAGATCATCGTAGGTATCTTGTATGTGGTCTCCTTCTGTAAAATTTGAGAGCCTCTATCTTTTAACGACTTTTCCAGCGATGAAACGAAATTCATCACAGAAATAGTTTCCGCCTGTGTTTAAATTTTATTAATACAAGCAGCTTACATGTAACTTATAATTATTAATCGATTATACCAATTATCAAATAAGATTCATTTATAATCTTTAAAAAGCTCATATTCATAATGTCAATTGGCTAATAACTGAACCAATGCAATTTGTCAGGCACAATGCATTTTTTTTCAATGGATTAATCGTTTCATAAATTGCAATTGGTTTCAGTAATATTCATGACGAAAATGGTAAGTCTATAAATATTTTGAAATGTCATTTTCAATAGCTAGGTGTTGTACAAGTTTCTATGAAACGAGTGCCGAGTTTATGTGGAAAATTAATTTGTTACGGGATAAACATCATCATCAGCCTATAATATCCCACTGCTGAGCACGGGCCTCCTTTCACGAATGAGGGTGAAAGGCACTGGGGGCCTACCACAAGCTCTTAAAACAAGGTTAAAATAACCTTATTTGTCTTTTGTCCCTCTTTGACATCCGGCGTCAAAACAAGACAAAACACAAATAAGGTTATTTTAACCTTGTTTTAAGAGCTTGTGGTAGGCCCCCTGGGCGATACTCCACCCCGCGTGCCCACTGCGGATCGGTGGAGGTAGGCTAGTGATCAACCTACTGTTGGAATTTTTCAACCCGCCTAGGAGGCATACAACTAGCTTAACGACTATCACAATTAAGTGATAACCGGGACCAACGGCTTTACGTGCCTTCCATAGCACGGCAACGCTCGAGGTGGTCACCCATCCAGGTACCAACCACGACAGAGGTAGCTTAACTTTGCCAATCGATATGTGCCACAAGAGCGCTTCAATTATCTTTATTATTAAAAAAATTAGACATTTTTTATTATACCTCTTTGCTACAAATCACCAAAGTAGCATCTCAATTAGATGGAGCCAGGGCCGTATCCAGTACCCCTGTTCGGGGGGTGACGAATAGCCAAGGGGTCTAGAAAAGATGCATATCGACAATAAAATTGTCGTTACTAAACAATCAGTCTTTGTATGGGATTGACATTTCAAATCGAATTATCAAGTGATTCCTAACAATTTCTCACGTCAATCCCATACAAAGGTTGATCGTTCACTAACGATGACGATTGTCGACATCCATCTTGTATAGGTGGGCACACGGAGGACAGGAAGAAGGGTGGGCAGGACTCGGCAAGACCCATTAGACATTTTCTGAAATTGGATTGTTGAACATAAAAACACAAGGTTAAAATAACCTTATTTGTCTTTTGTCCCTCTTTGACATCCGGCGTCAAAACAAGACAAAACACAAATAAGGTTATTTTAACCTTGTTTTAAGAGCTTGTGGTAGGCCCCCTGGGCGATACTCCACCCCGCGTGCCCACTGCGGATCGGTGGAGGTAGGCTAGTGATCAACCTACTGTTGGAATTTTTCAACCCGCCTAGGAGGCATACAACTAGCTTAACGACTATCACAATTAAGTGATAACCGGGACCAACGGCTTTACGTGCCTTCCATAGCACGGCAACGCTCGAGGTGGTCACCCATCCAGGTACCAACCACGACAGAGGTAGCTTAACTTTGCCAATCGATATGTGCCACAAGAGCGCTTCAATTATCTTTATTATTAAAAAAATTAGACATTTTTTATTATACCTCTTTGCTACAAATCACCAAAGTAGCATCTCAATTAGATGGAGCCAGGGCCGTATCCAGTACCCCTGTTCGGGGGGTGACGAATAGCCAAGGGGTCTAGAAAAGATGCATATCGACAATAAAATTGTCGTTACTAAACAATCAGTCTTTGTATGGGATTGACATTTCAAATCGAATTATCAAGTGATTCCTAACAATTTCTCACGTCAATCCCATACAAAGGTTGATCGTTCACTAACGATGACGATTGTCGACATCCATCTTGTATAGGTGGGCACACGGAGGACAGGAAGAAGGGTGGGCAGGACTCGGCAAGACCCATTAGACATTTTCTGAAATTGGATTGTTGAACATAAAAACACGTTTTCATTACTTTTTTTATATTTAAATTCAATGTCACCTGAGTAAGGTAGTTGCATATGAGTAACACACAATATGATGTGCTTTGTTCCCTAAAGCCCGAAATTATAAAATAATCTATTCTAATATCCTTTATTTTGATATTTTGTCACTATTTATATGAAATGTATCAAATATCAATCCACAATCTCAATCACGGATAGATCGAATATTAATTTCTGGTTTAAAAACATTTTTATCTAAATATTATACGAAAAATCTGATTTGAAAATCGGGGGTGATTGAACACTCATATCACCCCCCTGCCTACAGACCTGATAGAAAGCAAACTTTACCAACACAGAAATAGATATGTAGATTACAGCAATTTTGTTAAAAAAAAAAAGCAGGCAAAGCAGGCAGCAAAAATTAACATAAAATCCGAACAGAATCTTTTCAGTGATCATCGAAATTACCTTGCTATATTTTGCTCAACAATACCTTTACAGAATATTAGCTAATACAGTGGCTACTGAGTAACGCAATAATCTAAGTATCTCTAGGTACACTTTTTTCATTTTCCTAAAGACAAGGTCGTGACTATCATCAGTAAAAGTTAACCACTTTTTTAACGATATTTTCGAGTCAAAGACCTTCAACTGACAAAAAGAAAAAAGGAAGACATGTATGTTACAAACACTTAACCGCTTTGAACAACTCTAATTATGTCTGATGTAACAACATGCTTCAGGAATCTAGTAGATGTTGGCTCCACACATATTTTTTGACGAACTGCTTTTTTTAGACTGAATAATTAAAGAAAATTACCTAGTATGACGTCACTGTGTTTTAAAAGACTTGAAAACTCATAACAATTTATTTATTTTTAATTATTATTTTTTGTTTATGTAATTTCATTACTTATTTCTTAATTGTATTATTGTGTTCCTTTTTATGTACCTATTTGTTTTCTGTGCGTTGTGTTTTGGTAGAAATAAAATAATTTTCTTTCTTTCTTTCTTTCTTTAAAATGGAGTTAGGAAATTTTTGGCGGACAACAAAAGCAAGTATTTTTGACATATTTATAAGAGCTGTGATTAACTATAATCTCACCACGTTAGATAAGTGATTATGTGGCCGAAGGTGGTGGAGCTTGGAAGACAACTGACTCTCATGTTCAGCTGCTGATAGTGCACTACGTATTTTTTTGACAGGTTGTCAACAAGTCAATGGTAGTTAGTCTGGGTCCAAATACCATGTCAATGTGGTTTCTCACGATGTTATCCTTCACCGAAATCTCAGGAATTCGAATCTACGACATTCATCATGGAATCAGAAGTCCCAATAGACGAGGAAAGCTTAATAGTACTCATTAATACAGTTATGGAAGCTTATGGATCTCCTATCACTGCACCCTTGCTATCCAGGCTTTACCATGGCTTGCTACAAGATATTATTTTGGAGAATGTGTGTAGCAATTGTTCAACATGATTCCACCATCCTTCTTGTTGCAACGAACCACAATACGCCGAGTTTTTTTTAGTATTGGGTATGTCAATGTGCCCGTAACTTGATGACATACCGTCACCGAAAAAACGGACGGTATGCCATCCTCTTTCATGGTGAGGTCAGCCAGGGAGTGGAACTTGCTTCTAACGGCAGTAGTTTCTGACTCCTAGAATATAGGGACTTAAGTTAGAGAGTTCTTCTGGGTAAGTTGCTCCGTAAACGTCTTGTAGCAAAACACAAATATAAACAACCAGACACGTTTGGTCTAGGATTCTTTTGACCCACGACTGTTTACGAAATCCAAAAGAGATAACAAAACTTAATAGATTATTATTTCATAGTGTAGGTATAGGGAGGGACGTCAATCTAAACTTAAAATTAATTAGCAAATATTTTAACATTTGAACCTATAATATTGGGTTATACCGGAAAAAACAAATATATAATAAAAAATAACAATTGATTTCTATTGTTTTCCTCGCCCGCCCGGATCGCCAAACAGTCAAAGGAACATGATGATATTTAGATTACACTTCACTATTTCGATAAGAAGCTGCCAATCAATAGACCGCCGATAACTTAGACCTATAAAAATGCTTGGAAACGTAAATCGATTTATGTTTCGCGAGGTTTTCGTTTTCTCGCGAAGTCTATATAGCTCATCAGCTCACTGAGTAAATATTAGAGCCAAATAACATAATCATTTTGGCACAGCTCCCGTTTTGCTCGCACTTTTTCATCATAATTGATTGAGGCCTCCGGAGATCAGCGGGTGGGGAGCTTTTGCTGCCAACGCATCAGCTTGGCTATCCAAAGAGGAAACGCTGCCAGCCTGCTGGGAACCTTGCTGTAAATCGGAAGCAGCGGCAGACTTGATGAAATTTTCTATATATAGATCGTAATTTGTTAATTTTGTTGTAAATAAATTTTCTGATCACTTTGGTTGGAGCCATTCAGAAAGGATATTGAGAGAGTAGAGAGAACAATCCTACTTTACAAAGCCTACAAATAATAATATTATACTAAAGTTAATGTGAATGGGAGAAACGAACACAGTCCGTTTTCAAGAATCTATTATTTAGAACGGGTGTAACCATAACGCGAGACTAGTATATAGTCATATAGAAATATCTTCCACTAGTTATTGACCAACCATGGTAACAGAAAACACGACTTTCGAAACCGTTCTCGTCACTAATTTCTCGAATAAAACTAATTCTTATATATTTAGAAAGCTTATATTATTTAAGTATATAAGCTAATCTGCATAATATGTAATATAGCAGAGGATCCATTGATATCTATTTGGTATTCATTCATTTAAAATTGATTCTTGAAGAGAGATTGTTATGACATTAGGAAATGTTTCGTATTTGTGTTTTTTTTTGAAGACTTCATTAAAGGCGTATTTTAATTAAATCGTAGCTAACTAATGATTTTTATGCGTCCAATTCATGCTACTAATATTACAAATGTGATAGTTTATTTGTATGTTTACTCCTCAATTACCTACGCTCTATAGCCTCATGGGATTTGAATAAAATTAGGCATACACAGGGCGCCCCGAAATGCCGATCTATTCGCTTACACTACTCAATGTTTTTTTTTTAAGGTAAGATAGTAAGAATTATACCTTTAACATTCTAAATTAAAATATTCACAGCAGAATAATGTTTTTTGTTATAAACTTTTTTACCTTCCAACGGGGCCCCAAATTCTTGTAGGCCAGAGCCCCGGCATGACTTAAGACGGCCCTGGGCACACAGATACCTCTGAATAAAACCTAACTTGTTATCCTGACAACATATTAGATTTCTCAGAAACACGTAAAATCGCAGCAGAATCAACTATAAATAAAACATGATGCAACCGCAGTTAATCTCGAACGAAACGTCCACACCAATTCCCACGACCCTAGCCAAGATACGAAGCTCAATAAAATATCTCTACGCATCTGAAAGTTTAGCTACCGATTGAATCGAGTTAGCAAATTCTAAAAGTGATAGTCCACGTAACTGCGTTCGCATTTACACGACAAACTGACAATTAGCAATTCTGTCGCAAGCTCGACGTTCTCGGTGTGCGTTTGCATTAAAATGGCTGCTTGGGTAGAACTGATTTGCATTTGAAGTACGTGATATGCTCTATCAAAAGTGGGAAGTACCATCGTTGAAATTAGTATGTGCCGTTGAGATCGAGATCGGTATGGGCAGTACCTATAGGTATAATAATACAGTTTAGCTAGGATATACCTTGATATCGGATGCTCTCTGGAGGGGACCCCACCCGCGTAGGTAATATTCACTGTAAAGTAGTCTTCTTCTTTTGTTTTTTAACAACAATATTAATATTATGATACATGTGTGCAAAGTTAGTAATAACAGACGAGGCAGTATTAGGCGCGTGCGTGAGCCGCAGCCGAACGCAATAAGGGAGCCGAGAGTGTAATGTTCAATGCACACGCGTGTCATACGACCTTTTTTATCACACTTGTGAGGAAAAAAAGCTATGCTCTGTCAAACTGTTTTACCCGTTTAAATTAAGAATTCTTCGTCTCCACACATATCAATTGCATTGAGGTACAAACTTAACATCATCAGGATTAGCTCCGCGGTAATGTAAAGTAAAAAGCACTAGTGCGCAATAAGCCTCTACTAAAACTGTGCAATAAATGTCATTTTACGAGCAAGTGTATAGAAAAGTTTATAATTTACTCCCACTCTACGGTTGTTCCAAAAGATTTTGTATTGTGGAAGTCGAACCACCCCTATTCCCTGGGATTTTGTAGTTTTCTAGTACGATTTTTTTATGTTTTTTAATTAAGACTTTTTGAAAGTGAATAGTTGTAATAAATGAGTTTTCTTTTTCTAAATTAGGTGAATAGAGAAACTTTATACAATAGATGGATTCGTAGCGTTTAAGAAATATTGAAGTCCTGAATGTACCCTACAAGTACCATAAAGAGTGCGCTACCTTTGGAGTTCCGGTTCCGCTTGACACTATCATAAAATTTTGAACTGTCTACAGTTACAGTACCTATATTTAGAACACTACTCGTATAACGTAATACAGCAGTTCTCTGTGAAAAGCCAACACAGTAAGTTATGTGAAAAAGAGCACGACAAGTTGGATAACAAGTAGATATCATCGCATCGCCATTGTATGTCCCTATCGCATTGATCGGTGCTCGAGGAAGTGGTTGCTTCTTTACTATCATGTTTCGCAATAGAATTCTTTGATGGAATTCTTGTTTTGACAAATATAACTAGCTGTCCCCCGCGGTTTCACCTGCGTCCCGGGATAAAAGCCTATGTCCTTCTCCATACTATAGGGTATCTGCATGCCGAATTTCATGATGATCCGTTGAGTAGTTGAGGCGTGATGGCGTACAAAAAAAACAAACTCACTTTCGCATTTTAATGTGTTTTTTAATAATTAAATTTAATTAGTTAGGATAATTAGGATGGATGAAGTAACTAATGGTTATCATTTATATGTAGGTATATAAAGACGCAGGATACGCTGGCCACAAATTATTGGGAACAGTTTATTGAAATGAATAGGAACATTGAGCTATTATTACTACGTATAGAGAAGACGCCACACATCACAACTATGTTCCGTTCAAGTGAGGCCATCCGGCCACACTTGTTGTTGTAGAACGATGAACGAAACTCGTAAGCGCCGTGAAAATCACACTGAAAAAAAGGTTCTACAAAACTAGTTATGTATGTTGAAGTTTTGTTATCGGGAAACTAACTTTAGTTACATTTAATCTTATATCTCTTAGATTTAATCAAATAATTTAGTAATGAACCAAAACTAGTTTTGTTACTGGTAATTTATAGTTCGCAAGTCACTCTGTTTAGGTTATTGGTAGTAAAATTTTGTGTTACTGTTAAATATATATTTTTTTCAGTGCACGGTGAATGCGAGAAAAAATACTACTAAAAGCGTGCTGATAGCGCTTAGACGACTAATTTTTGTTTCAGCGCTAAAGAGAACTTTAGTTGCACAGATTACAGAATAATTCAGATGGAGCGCGCGGAAGACGAAAGTGAAGCCAAAAAAGCAAATATAAATTGAAAATCTGTTACCTGGTATTCGTTTTCCAGTTTATATTTGCATTGTTTAACCACAGTTTATTAATAAAGAAGTGTTTTTGTTACATAAAGTTTGTTAAACAAAGCAAATACACATTCAAAAGCGAATACCAGGTACGTGTTTTTCAATTTGTATTTGCTTTTTTGGCCTCACTCCCGTGTTCCGCGCGCTCCATCTGCCTTATTCTGTAATCTGTGTTTAGTTGACTCTGTCTTGAAAATTGGACATGACCTTTGCTTATGATAGCTTCTCTATACGTATTAATAGCTCAATGAATAGAAACGATATTTTTTCTATATTCTGTGTTTTCGTCTATCTTTCGATCATTTTGGGAATTATGTTTTATACAAAGAAAAATACCAACTTTGCACTTGGAAGAACTTTAATCATGATGATTCAATTAGAACAAATATACTTTAACCATAAATACATATAATATACATAGTATAAGATGAATATTCATACGTAAAAGGTATGACAACCACTTTCTAAATCTAAATTCATTACAATCACAAACACTGTTTGATCCACTAATATACATAATGATAATATATGTATTTTACTAATCTTATACAGAAAAATGTCATCATCCTGTTTTGAATTAAAAAAAAAACCCATTAAGATTCGTACCAAGAGATGATGCTATACGAAAATTTTATCGTAGAGGTAAGTTACTATAATAAAGCGTAAATAAATGACGAAAGAAAACACCACTTTCGCGAATAAAATTGTAATAGTACATTATGATACATGTGTGCAAAGTTGGTTATTACATAACACTCGAGGCGGTAAAGTCCGCCGAGAGTGTAATAATCAATGCACACGCGTGTCACGAAATTTTTCAACACACTTTCGAGGGAAAAAACAGACGTATTTTTTTAAGTAGATTTTTTGATAATAATCAACCACACATTGAGAAAGTTAACAACTATGGCGTGCAAGGTTTTTTTTTGGCAGCGGTGAGCTGTCAAACTGTTTAGTTTTACCCGTTTAAATTAAGAATGCTTGGTCTACACACATATCACTTACTCTTACTTACACTACTTAGTGAGGTACAAACTTATGATAATCGGGATTATACCTATCATAAAACTGTGCGGTAATGTAAAGTAAAAAGCACTAGTGCGTTATAAGCTGCATTAAGATACAAAAAATGGTGCAATAAATGTCACTTTACGAGCGAGTGTGTTGAAAAATAAATTATTTCTATGAGTATTCCGCGACGGGCGGTTTGCCCATTCCTGTAGGGAGAGAATACTGTAAACGATTGTGGCGTAAACTAAAGTCAATAATGTACACTCAGGCTTCTGAACGAGAATCCTAAATACTTTACACTGGGGAATTAGAAAACAACAAAAATACTATTCTAGATGATGACATTTTCTCCAACCCTATACATTTCACAAAACATACACTTAAAATTCAATTCACAGTTTTGGCTTGGCCTAATCACATACCTATATTAACATGGCTTCGCTACAAATATTTACACATACTTAGACCATTTCCTAGGAGTAACAAATTCTATTACTATACTATAGAGATCTAGATTTGATAGCGAAATATCCTTATAATTATGCTATTTTTTCTTTATTACGGCCTTGATTACAAATCTCTTCGATGTATCGTCCTTCACGCTTTACAAACAATTTTCAGTTCTCGGTCACTACATTAAATGCCCTTTTCCTGTGTAAATGGATTTGCTAAATTATAAATACACTAAAGGCCGAGATCCGCAAAAGCGGAGAGATTTTCAAATTTAAAATAACTTCAAGATATCCTATTATTTGATGTAAGTATATCTCTCTCCTCGATTTTGTTGGATGGCAGCCTTAAGCCGTACGATACTACAGATTTTCAAGTATCCATACCAGTACTGCATTCTTAAAAAACCCACTATACTCTTCCACGATAAACTTTATAGTTACCCATTACATGTGACTAAGATCCTACTTTCACAAACTTAAATTACGTTCCTCAACGATATCACGTCATAACAAAAAATACTAAAACGGCACTAACATATAATGGAGCAAAATATACAATAAACATTAAAAACTACTATATTACAAAGACCTCTGTATTGTCAAATACATACACATACTTTTCTAGAGTATGAACAAAAGCAAACAACAATACAAATTTAACTTTAAAGCTTAGAATGTTACAGAAACCTGACAACATTCATCACATTTAAATACTTTACCATAAGAACATTTAAGACTAGATACCCGATTCAACTATAAATCTATTGTAGGTAACTGATAACGCATAGAGTTTTATGTAAAAGGCTTTTTATTAAAGCTTTTAGCTGATATTTAAACATTTGCGTACGTTGATATTTAAAATGACAGGCCTGTACGCTCGAGTGTCAAATCGCGTATGAGTTTACAAAAATATTGTATGAATGAAATTAGATGGGTATTCCGCGAGAGGATAGTTGTACCATTCCTATGGAAAAATTTAGTAAAAGCGAACGTTTTAACCGTTTCCTAACGTCAATTCTTTACCCATGGTACTGACTTCAGATTATTTTCGAAGTAAAACACTGTATTACTCTGTGAAGTTTTTTATTCTTATATTTATGGCACAGAAACTGAAAAACAGGCAACTGCTTCACATCGCGTTTCGCTTTGGAGCTAATTCTACGGTCAGTGTATTAATACGTCATCGACATAACGTCTACGATATAAAATAATGTTTGTCACAATATAAATAGAGATCGAATTCATAATAATTTCTTAATTTGGATTATTCGCCAGTGTAGTTTGAGTTGCTAGAAATTTGCAAACTATTTCGGTTGGTACCTGGTTTCCTCGATCTTTTACAAATAGCCTGTACCCTTACTATGAGTTTGCACTGGTAACGTAATGGGAAGCTCCTCGCTAGCCACACTACGGTGAACATTTTGTAAGACGAGCACCGCCTCTATATGAATAGTTTTGGATATTTCATACAAAATGTTTCTCCGTAGTCTTTAGACTCTACTTCGTAAACTTCTAATATGCACAGATGACGGACAGACAAAACAAGATCAAAAACTGTTAATAAACGGGGTTTATAAAACATTTGTCGTATATTATCATGTTACTGATAATGTTGTAGGCGTTGTAGCGACCACCTACATAACGAAGTTCACGCGCCGATGGATAGATGGCGTCACAAGACCCTACATCGCACTGACGAAGTTTGAGCCACGATCTGCATATTATACAACTGTCCAACATGTACAGTTTACAGTTGGATCGCGTTCCTGATACACGATGACCCAGCCTGGGAAGATCCATCTAAATAGAGGTGTCATCCACTTTGCACCTCCATAGTGTAAACCCTCTAAAATAAAAGTATAGTAAGTATATTGTCATGACCTTTTGTAGAGCTACATGAGAAGAGTTCATATTCGCAAATCAAATGTTTGCATCATCATTATGAGCCAAGCGGAAGCGATTGCTTGATTGTTCTTCTTTATAGAACAGAACCTAGATGCGTGTCTATGAAATGTTCTCGCTTGTCGTGTCTTATCTAGAACACGATATGCTTCAATATGGAAAGGTGCATGTTATAATTTATTTCAAGTCATAATGCAAAATTAAAGATTTAATCTTTTCAATACATTGTTCAACTTTTCTCTAGATTTGCGTTTCATTTCTTCATATCGAATTACTAGAGATGCCACGGTTATTCGCCATTATTCGGCATTGTTAGTGAATAATAGTATTTTATTTGAAAATAGCAAATAATTCGGGTAGAAAATTTAGAAGAAATCAATATATAGTTTAATAGCATTGTTAGTAGCATTGAATATAAAATAAAAATTAATAAAGATGACTTTGACAGGAATATTTGCCGAAGGATAATAATTATTGAAAGCCGAATAATCATAATTAGTCGATTATTCGCAATAACCCGTATTTGCGCGCGGCACGTCTCTAATATTCACGAAAATCAAATAGTTAACAAGAATTTTAATTACACGCTTTTACAATTATTACTTCTCACATTAAATCTATTATTATATAACTGTCTCATGATATACGATTATCGATACCAACAATACATATTTTATATGACTTTTTTAATGTTGTTATGACTCAATTTACTTATAAATTGTCTAATATAGAGTCATTCTGATATGAATCAACGTATACTCTCTTGTACTATGTTTCAGTCTTTAATAGACTTTCGATGAAAAGAGAAAATAAATAAAGTGCCTTATATGTCGTGAATAAAGAGCATTTTCTTTTGGCACACTTAGCAATATGAGAACACCACGGAAAAGAGAATTTCTCTGTGGAGAACACTATCACTAAAAATATGTATGACTTATGTGACGTCATCGAATTCTCATTTTGAATGACGTCATCGAAGCATGCCGTATTGTGGCCGATAGATTGATGAGGGTGATTTCGTTTCGCGCGTCGGCGTTAAAATAATGATATCATTATTTTCACCAATCACCATTTAACATTAGAAATCTCGCCTCACGTTGGCCAATACGATGACCCACATAATAATAGAAAATAAAAATTTATGAAGCTTCTAAACCGACAACTAAGATCAGATTAGCAAACTTGATACAAAAATATTTCACATTGCATCTATAAATGGCAAACAAATAACATCAAAAAAGCAATGTTCCTATTAACGTTTTTCGTTGTTACATAACGTTACTTAACAAGACATTCAGAGTTGTTGCTGAATGCAACAATACCTTCCAGTGATATGACTCATACGATAATTATTTATAAGATAAGAGTACATTCGATAAATTTAGGTCAATCTGAGGCATCGAAAGTGGTCCGAAACGTTTCAAAACTGGCCGCTAAAGAGGCATTGCGTAAGAGTGCAATGCAGTGCATTTACCTAGTAGCGCATATAAGATTTATAACTCGTTATAATCTTAATCAATGTTGAGATCACAAAATGAAGATATGGAAGTTTTTGACAGCTTTACAATAGAACCATCAATCAGTAACTAAAGAAAATGTATTTTATATATAGAATATTTTGCAACGAAAACTGTGTTCTAAAAAGACTGCATCTTTTTTAGTATGCTGGTCACTTAGACTAATTATTTTTACGTAATATTTTTTCTCTGTGGCGACTTTAGAAGGTATTATGTATTTTTAAGTTGTTACATTACTAGAAATAAAGACAAAACAGAGAACGCATAATTTTGCTATGTCTATAAGTAAACGTATTTGCAGAGAATTCTAAGGGCTTTATTTCGTAATAGCTGCAACAACTTAACTCGAACCCTTAATTAGCATAACTGGGTGCTTAGAATATTGCGTACTTTGGAACGTTTACAAATAATTCTCACACCATCTAGAGATAAACAACAAAAACTAAGTTACCTTACATTTTTATACAAGATAAATGAAACAACTCTACACAATAATAGTCATCTACTACCACAATTTTAAACCCAATCAATTGGAAGTTGGAAGATAGCTCACGTTGACTTAAATTAGACGGATCCTTTAACATCTCCGTATGTGGCTGGTTGGGTGAAAAACCGTGGCGTCAAAACGTGGTACCTACGCCAGCCCCCCAGATCCGAGCCTGAGTCAGGTGTCACGTGGTCACGCGCGGCCCAGCATGGCGGCCACATCCCCCGCCGACTGCGAGTGCAGCAGAGCCCTGGAGGGCCGCGGGGGCGCCAGCCGCGGGAGGGCCATCATCCCGGCGGGGGACGTGCCCAGAGCACATCCTGTCACGAACTCGTGCCTCACTGCCTCCGTCGGTGTGAGCCGCCGCTTTGGATCCCATCTGGTAGAGACAATTTAAACGATGAAGGATATTTTTTTTTACCGCAATCTCACCATGGTAAGTGATGATGTGGCCGAAGGTGGGAAGCACACAAATTCTAGAAGGAACTGCCTCTCGAGTTCAACTGCCGGGACACACCTATTAGGTACTTGGCGACAGATTTTCAACTTTAGGATGGTAGCCAGCCAGGTAAGTACTACAAAGTATCGTACCTCCGTGATACGGTTTCCTCACGAAAGCTAAAGCTCATTATAGGATTCGTATCCGGGCCCTTCGTCTCGGCATCCGACGTAACTACCACTAAGCTATCATCGCCTTAAATGGCCTCGTGTTTGGCCAGTATCCCACTAGACTATTCTGTAAATGAGGTCGAAGGTAAGAATACAAAGCCGAAGAGGTTATTAGAAACTGCCTCATAAGAGCAGCCGAAACAGACGTAGATGCAAGGCGATATCTTATATTCTATCTTTCAGGGTTTATAAAATGACGAAGGTCAGATCGTCGTGGGCTCTTGGGCTATTACACTGTCCATTAATTGTAGGTACTTTATTTGCGACATTCTGTTCCCATTAGCTGCTTATTTATTTGAAAAGAGTTTTATGATTTTGTCAGGCAGTATGTTTTCTATAATATCCTACACTTTCTTCTAAAAGTGGCATAACACCATTGCTTTTCACCCGCGTTCTACTATATGAACCACTGAGAGGTTTAGGAAAATCTTTTCAAATTTCATGGTCCAGTAGTTTAACCTGAGTTGATCTCTCATTACAATCAGTCAAACCGTCATTGTAAAGTTAATTACATATGACATGAAAGATATCAATCACCTTTACTTTTTAATCACTTATAAAATTGGCTTTGATAAAATAAATCGCATTTCGACGCGTGTACACTATTCGCTGCTTTGTCAAAAGTTTAAAGAAGCCATTGATCACAAGAGTTTGAGATAACTGTTATAATTGCCACTCAAGATTTATACGCCTCGTGTGATAATTATCATTATCAACGATAATATCAACGTCTTCGATACAATTTCATACGCAGTAGGCATGTGTGTCCATTTAACTGCATTATATCATGCGAACGTACCAATGCAGCTGCGGTTTATAATCTTGCGCAGTTAGGTATGTCGTAGACTTTAAAACATTTTGAAACAGTCTAGATTCGTAAGCAGAGCAAAACTGTGGGAGTGGTCGCGTTTATTGTAGCTTAGAATTTAGCAGATTAGGACATTCCGTGGAACGGTTCCTGTATGAAGAAAAAGCCTTCTAGATATAGAAAGGAAGAGAATTAAATTATCTTGAGGTCTAAAAAAGCTATTGGGCTAAAAGAGATTAATTTCTCAAATTTACAGGAGATCCTATGCAAACTCATCAAGTCACAATCTGTTAACGAATTGATTTATAAAACTAATAAACTGATTCAACAAAACATATTGGAATTACCTAACATCTGCTATGAATTTGGGATGTTTTTAATTCTTCCAGGCTTTGTGTGCTTTTTATTACCAAACCGGTAGTATAGTCAAATGTAACGTTCATAAGTCCCTTATCAGGGCCTAAACCGGATAAAATGCCTTTTTGATTTAAATTTGTAGAACAAGACTTCTCGAGATAACCCCAACATTTTCACCCAGTCCAAGCCACGTCTAAACCTTTCTAAGTATGTCCAATGCGGTGCACTGACCAATAAGTTAATGCCTGTATCGGGCTCAAGGCGACACAAACTATCACTTTTGCTCCCTAACGGGTTCTAGAACGTGTATTATGGGACCTTATGGTTATTAATTATTTATTATCGCTACTTATGTTAAATTTTTTCTTATCCTATGTTGTCCTACTTAAGAGTATAGACCTTGTGAATTATTATATGTACCTAGTCTACTATTCATTATTATCATCAGCCTATAATGTTCCACTGCTGAACACAAGCCTCCTTTCACAAATCAGGGTGAAAGGGAATGGGCAGATACTCAACCACGCGTGCCCACTGCGGATCGGTGGAGGTAGGCCAGTGGGCAACCTACTGTTGGAGTTTTCAAGCCGCCTAGAGGCCTCCAACAAGCTTAAAGACTATCACAATTAAGTGATAACCGGGACCAACGGCTTTACGTGCCTTCCGAAGCACGGAAACGCTCCATTTGAAATACCACTATATAGGCATACCCATCTAGTTACCGATCACGACGATGGTAGCTTAACTTGCCGATCGATTAAGAACGGCTTATCATGCTACACCACGAGCGCTTCGGTCTACTATTGGTTGCTTATAAATCTATTCTTCTCTGGATACCTATATTGTAAAGCCGAAGAATTTCAAAATCATTTACTCAAATAGATCTTCGCAGGCACATTATGAATAGTCATAACTCTAATACTCTAATACCGGTTCGGAAGGTTGCATTTGCTGAGAAAGAGCCGGCAATAAACACCGCAAATACTCTTTTCAAAAAAACATCCCTCCTTCCTGGTCAGTCGGGTAACAAGCTTAGATTCATTACATAACATTAAACATTTTGATCTCACTGACAAAAATTGCAATTTCTACCAGTCGGATTTTGATGATTTTGGGTTATATATTGGTTATTGAGTAAGAAATATAAGCGGCGCACAACTAGTACTCATTCTTCAAAAACATATTTTATTTTCATGAAAAGTTTGAATAATCTTCACAATTTCAAAATATAACGCGAAACAACATAACGAACCCAATGTAAATTTATTGTTCATACTACTACATATCTACTACTATACTAATCCGTCCAGACAATATTTCATCATAGAACGATAAAAATCATCAGAAACATTATTACCTACAAATATTTCTTCTAGAGTAATTAAATTAATTAATTCTCTTTTTACTGTTAAGGAATTTGTATGCAGAATACCAAGCCGATTGCCCCACTTCCCATTATCTTAAATGCCAAACTTAAACTACAGTAAGTAATGCAGTTTTTCTCTTGTCACAGCACAGCCAGTCATCAGCAATTTGACACTTGAGTGCCATATCTCGCCGTGCTTTACCACTGTGAGTTTCAATATCATCATTAGTATAATTACCATGGAAAAATATACTTCTCCTTTGTTAATTTATTCCTTTCACCTTCATTTGTGAAAGGAGGCCCATGCTCAGCAGTGAGACATTACGGCCTGGTGATGATGATGATGAAGTTTCAATCACACATTTTTGAATAATACTTACGTAGTCAATTTGCTAAATGTCTTTCTTTAGGCACACAAGTCCTAAAAGGAACTGGCTCTCAAGTGCAGCTGTCGGAACACATTGATAGGCGATTGGCGGCCGATTTTCAACTTGAGGGTGGTAGCCAGCCATTTGGGTACTACAAAGTACCCGATCACCGTGCTATGGTTTCCTCACAATGTTTTCCTTCACCGAAAGCTCAAGCTCGTTGTTGGATTTGAACCCAGGACCTTCGTCTCGGTATACCACTAAGCTATCATCGCCTTAATTTCTTAGCGTAGTATGAAAATACAATTATTTTAGACGCAAATTGATACTAATGCCGCTATTAATACTTTTCTAATGCTGTAATTAGATTTAAAAAAATAAACAATTTGTAAACATTTTTATTACTTCTATTATGTATAACAGACTCTTGTAAAGCAGTTAACCTCAATCCATAGATTATTATTAACTATTAACAGCGCCATCTTTATGTTATAACATTGACACAATGACATTTTTGTTTGCACAATTTGTTGGGCTATAATGTTTTTTTGTTTGTAAGAAAAATCGAATTATAATAACGTTAATTAATATACAAAAAAATCTGAATAAAATCAACTTGATATCAAGAAACTACTAAACGATTTTTTTAAATTTATTTTCACGCTAATATGCAATCACTTTTCAAACTGAGCTACCATCTTGATGGCTGGTAAAAATATATGATCTCCAATAGACAAGTCACTAAAATTGATCAACTTTTGTGACTACAGGTAGAAACAGAGCCGGATTACCATGTCAGGGCCCCTTTTCTAGCTTCCTAAAATATATTTTTTTACCAAAAAAAATTGCGCTATGCATGGTCCCTAATCGATGCGAGGCCCCTATAGGCAATTGCCTACACTGCCTTATGGATAGAGGCAAAGGACAATTTCAACTATTGACCATTAATATAACCCGGCGCTGCCGGCGGCAAAGTCGCTGTTGAGATAAATGAACACGACAACCCATCGATCTTTTCAATAAATATACCTCCTTCAAGGATGATGAGATTTTAAATCTTTTCGCTTGCAAGCAGTTATCAAATCAAGCCAAAAAAAAGCCAAACAGTCATATTGTCCAAAAGATATTTAAAAAATGTAACCTTGCTGAGTTTCTTGCCGGATCCTTCTCAGTTTAAAGCCGAGTTCCACCTCCACCTTACAGAATACAGCAGTTAAATAACTTCGTTGTGTTCCTGCGCGTGAGTAGGATCGCCAAAGCTTATTAGGGAAGGGCGTATGGTCCGTAGCGCGTGAGTGATGCCTCGTGTGTTGCAAGCGTCCATATGGCTATAATAACTGCGGCGGTATGCTTGTTTACCGACATCGTACCTAATATAAAAAATTAAAACCATCAATCGTGTCCTAGCGCCGCTTCCTATCGTCGCATACTGCCAGCACTGCCAGCGCCCGCGCGGTCTGTTTGGCGCTATAGTACCTATAGCGCTTCCTATTTGACCGGGCCTTGCTTTAACGTCACATACCGTCAACCGTGCTAATCAAACTTTCCCGGTATATGTAGATATTATCCGACACTCTTGTAACCCGCGTGGAATGCGAAACTAATCCGTTATCTCATCAAGCCACAAATAGGCATGCACTACGACGCGCGCGCATCATTACATTACATAAATGCGGTTTCAATTAACTAAACACAGTTTGTAGATACGACGTCGTTATTAACCGACTTCAAAAAAAGAAGGAGGTTCTCAATTCGGTTGTATTTTTTTTTATGTTTGTTACCTATACACATTCATAACTACGTAATTTATTAAACGATTTGGAAAATTATAAAAAAAAAAATGTCTGGAAGGGTACACCTCCCGTTTGGTCCCATTGTCATCAGATCAGGATTTGATTACTTCTTAGTGTACTTTGAAGTCGATTTAAGTTTTTTGTAAAACAGTCCAATTATTTAGGTGTTGTGAAAGGAGGCCTGTGGTCAGCTGTGAGACATTATAGGCTGATGATGATTATAATAATGATGATATGAAATAAAATATGGCCAATGTTAACTATGGGTTCTTTCGAAAAAATTGTGTTTATTTCATGAAATTAACTACCCTTCATAGACTTCTTTTCACCAAAATCTAGTTCTGATTAAAACCTAAAAAAGTGTGAAATGATCAAAATACATTTTTAACGGCATTCTAATAAAAGGTTGGTGATCTGATCGACCCTATAAAAATGATAGTGGTTTTCCCAATGGAGTACAGAATGGGGTTCTTCAAAAAGGGCGTGAAGAGATTTCTTCAGGGTCGGCAGCGCGCGAGTGATACCCCTGGTGTTGCAAGCGTCCATAGGCTACAGTAACTGCTTACCATCAGGCGGGCCGTATGCTTGTTTGCCACCTTAGTGGTATACAAAAAAAAAAAAAAAAAGGATGCCAACAAAATAAACTTTTGAAAAAAATACACATAGCACATCTGCAGAAATTACGTATTCTTTTATACGGCATGTTGTGAGTTGTTGTCGCTGCATTGCATCACCTTTTGTAACCTTTCACTGGATGCCGCAGCGTAGCGTCGCTGCGTACGCGCAACGCGGCAGCGGGGATGACTCGACAATTATATCCAGCGGTTTGTCATTCGGAAAACAATCGATGCTTTTTATGCAATTTCGCTATTAATGAGGATTTTCTTTACATGGATGTTATGATGATTTGTTCGTATACAGATAAAGGAGAGAAAATACCCAATGGACTTGCCAAAATGCGGATACACAAACTGGATACTATAAAACGAGGTGTCAAATTACAGTAACCATACCACAGTATTATTACGGTGATGGTGATACTGGAAGAATCAAGTTATATGAGACAATAATAATCTTTGGACAATCTAATCAACACTTGGATGTGATGTTTTAAGCATTTGAATTCGAAGGTATTTTTAAAGACATACGTTACTAAACCGTGTTTGTCTGTACCTCATACTTTCACCCTTTACCTACATTTGGCGTTGATCGTGAAACTTGTTCCAGTCACGACTCGGTTGATCGCCCGCGTAAAGGGGAGAGGCCAAATATGGACTGTACATGGAGAGGTTCAATAAACTCCGATGTAGGTATTTTGGGCCTATTAGATAAGAAACTAAAATGGGATTGAATGATTATTTTGGCAGCTGAAGTTAAATAACCTTTTGTCAGAAATACTATTTATTTTTTAAATGAATAAATCTGATGCTGAATGACCTCGACGGAACAGAATGAGGGAGTAATCAGCCCATAAGTATGTTGTACGACAATAACCCTTGAGTTATCTATAAACATCCTGAGACATTCTTCGACATGATGACATCAAACTAAGGCGTCAGCTGAAAATCAGCACTGCTGACATAGTCAGTAGCACCATGCTGAGCTGACGATCCTCTTTGACGGCACAGACTTACTGGTTTGTTTTAAATATTTTTGTATGTAAATTCTTTAATGTGTTTCGTCAAATAAATGTATTTTCTTCTTTCTTTCTAAGCAGAGCTTGTACTTTGGAAATCAGACAACTGTTAGCAATTACACCCTGACTCAGTACAAACAGACAATTTCGTGCACAGAATTATTTTGTCTGGGTGGGAATCCGTCCCCCTTTGCCCCAACAACGCACAAAAACGGACCACACGTATCATCCATAGACGGATGACCATCTCTACCATTACGTATCAAATCCGCTTTGAATATTCCAACGGTTTCACATAATACCTCAACACGTTTGATAGCAACAAGTAGCCCTACCTGTGTACTTTCACCTGACTCTCACTGTCGCAAAGGTCATAAGTGTCTGAGAGATGAGACAGCGCAGCGAGTGTCGTGACATTGCCACAGGGGATGCCAGGCGACAATTACTATAATTTTGTTGTGATGTACGTGTTTGTGATAATCGTAAACGGTATTATGAGAGAGCCATACATGCTAATTGGTACTGCAAGGCATATGTACTGTTCTATTAAAGGTGCGTTCGAATTGGGGTATGGTAGCAAAAATAACAGTCAAAAATGCCAAAAACGATCACAACTGGCGTTCGATTTGGAAAGTTGTGGGCGAAATTGGCGTTTTGAACTGTTTTCGTTCACCGTTCGTTTTGCTTGGAAACAGTTAAAAACGACATCGTGAACTGCAAATTTTGACCCACCTCCGAGGCAGGGTCGTTTGTGATCATATTTTGACATCTTTGAATCTGACAGATAAGTTTCGGAAAATTCATACGGGAAGCGAAAATTCTAATTTTTATTGTAAAATTTTATAGAAATACTAACAGGCAAGAGAATAATTTGTTAGATTAACTTTGTTTAATGACTAACTGAAGGAAAAGGTAGGTTGAGACAAGTGACAAGCAGGCGATAAGCATGGAAATGTCATTTTTGTATCTAATCGTTCGATTAGGGAAATATCGTTTGTGGCAAAAGTTGCAAAATTGTTGAAATTTTCCAATTCGAACGCTTAAACAAAAATGCCCATTTTGAAACTGTTAAAAACGACATCACTCCAATTCGAACGCACTATAAGGCATAATAGACCTGCAGTGTATCTGAAGAGGTTATTTTGAGCGTGGTGATCTGGTTATGGATAGTGTTTTCCATCTACAACTTAAAAATAGTCATGTCTTATTTAAAAACACGATCTAAACGATTAAGACTATCATTCATTGATGCTACAACAATGGATGAGTCACCTCCGGCTTCCTATTCCGCGTCTCGCACTTGACAGAATGGCAACAAAAAGGTGTGAACTTGAGGAGAAAGTCATGGTTTTATTGCTACGTTCACGGTAAATTTATTTAACAATGTCTTTTGTTATTTTGCACGCAATTCGCTTCCAACTTCACCTCGAATACATATGCAATAGAAACTAAATTTGGGAAATATTATGATGATCCAACTGCAGATATATCTTTGTAAAACAATGGTGTAAACAGAAATGTATTTGCAGCTGAAAATGCTAATGCTAGAAGCAAAATAGGAAGTGTTTTGTGTTTACGGATGGTAAAACTATTTGGTAGAAATCAAGATGAAACGAGTACAGGGGCATTGCGAGTTATTGGGGCATATGTAAGTATCTATTATAACGGCATTAATGATGTATTTAATATAAACAAGACTGTAAATATAATTTTAAGCGTACTAAAACATTGTCCCAGCATTACAAGAAGGAAACTAAAAAAGGGATTTAGGTAATAATATAGTCTGTGATGCCTTTCCTCATGTTTACTTATTGATGTTTTTTTCACAGTCTGAACAACTGCCCTTTAATCACAGTATATAGTTCAATTAATAAATAGAATGCCGAATATTTGGCTATAAGCAGTGCATTCCACTTCCTGCGCAAGGCGTCGCCGTATAGGTGATTTCTAATTTTATATAACAACTCGTTATTATCTGTTTGTTTGTAGAAAGTATAGAAAAGACTTGTTTCTTTTGGATGCGGCCGATTCAAGTTTGTACGAGTTGAGATAATATTTCTTATTTGTAACGTTATGCTTCTGAAATTATAATTTGCAGTGTATTTACGTAATTAGAGTCTGAGGTATCAAAACAATTTTCTCCTGAAATAATTTAGATAATTTTATAATAAAATCATCAAAAATATGCACGCGTAAGATGTGTAAATTAAGGGATGTTGAGAGAGCCAAGTTGTCTCGTGGGATGCTTTTCACTTATTGCGAAACCATTACAATCAGGTAATGCAAATTGCAAGCTTATTTTGTTTTTTTTTTTTCACGGTGTTAGGGTACTCTGCAGCACGCCTGGCTGGCTATCAATTAGAAAAAGTCACCAAACATCTATGTATGAGTGAATTCCGGTAGTTGTACTTGAGAGCCACTTTGGCTTTGTAAAGTTCGCGAACAAATTGGCAATCCTCCTGCTACACCAAACAATTAACCCAAACGAGCGCTTCATTTATATGAAATCTTTTCCCCACCACGGACAATGCGCTCTGATTGGCTAAGACAAGGACACACGAAACATTTAGATGCAGTGATTGGTCCTTACTGTTCAAAATCACCGACTAGATTCTTCCTCGATGCCCTGGTATTACTTCCATAGGCGGCAGTAGTCACTTTCTATCAGACGTCATTGGATTCAAAGATGCTGATATTAAAGCGCCACATGGCTAATTACGCATGTATGTCAGTACTCAATGGCCCGTCCGGGTATAGTTCACACGGTTAGATAACCTGTTCATCATTGCCTTCCCATCACGCGTAACATCTAATAACCGTACAACACATATCATTGTTGTAAAGAGGTAGATTGTTTTGTACGAGCATGCGCTGCGAATTCTTCGGAGCTTTAGTTAAAAGCGTCTGAGTACGAATGTTATGAAATTGTGATCGTAGCTATTGCTCTTCTATCTTCAAAAAATCACTTGCCCCTATATTAATAAGATTAAAACATTCATCTGCTTCTACTTGCCTTACTTCCACAGCAAAATTAATGGCTTCACACAATCATCATTTTATGCCTAATTTTATTGAGAAAGGCTGCATCATAATTCTTCTGATGATGCAACAATATGAGATAATTTGATCCGAATCGAATACAGAGTTCACACGCATGTATGTTACGTCAAAAAATATTTTATTAGTTGCTGACCCTAGGAAAATTAACATAGATTATCATAATATAAGGCCGCAGTTAAATGTTTTTAAGTCTATTAGTTTCCTGCCATTTATAGTTATATAGCCAATCGGGCTTTGGCGGAAATCAAAAAAATAAATTAACTAAAGCTGTTCCTTAGACGTTTGAGTTCTATACCAGTTTTGCGAGCAAATATTGTGCAATCAAAATTACATGCAGCTTAAAAAAACTGTTGCGTAGATCTTGAGACGCGTTTAACAAAATCACTCATTCATGTGTAATTTCATGTAATCTCTATGGATAACTGTGTAGTTTCCGCATTAAAAATTTATTGTTGACGTAAAACCTTACTAAACAATTAAAACTGACTAACTAGTGTTATTTTATGATTACTACCGTGTTTATGTCTGTGGCAACCACGTGGAAGAGTATGTTGGTATTTATGTAACAGGGCCTTATCATGTGTGCAATTTATGGTTGTAAAACGTAACTTTTGACGACGACTTTAATAGATTCCAACATGCATCATTATCATTATTATTTTTATAGCCTTTTAGCCTGCGAAATTAGTTCTTTTGGCTTTCTTCTAACTTATTGCCTCGAGATTTTGCACTTTAACTTCGCCACGGTAAATTAGGGACGATCATTGCACTACGAGTACCTTTATGTTATTTATTTCATAATTTAGTATTACATATTTCATTCATTCTAAAACGACCAGAACCTAAAAGTATGTGAATGGCAGATGGTTCATCTGATGATATCCACAAGCACCTATAGAGTAATACTTGCCATAATGTAGCCGAACTTTACAAAACCTAGCTCTTAAGTTCACCTGTTCTTTTTGGACCATTCAGATTCAGCTGAAGCTTAAAATAAAAAGTGTAGTTATATGATAGTAATGTGTTGTGTGAAGCGCTCACTCGGTTGACCACTAGCCTACCTCCACCGGTCCGCAGTGGGCACGCGTGGTGGAGTATCTGCCCATTCCCTTTCACCCTGATTTATGTGCAGGAGGCCAGTGCTCAGCAGTGGGACATTAAAGGCTGATGATGATGATGATGAATGTGTTGTGTATGTACTTACTCTAGACACCTGTGCAGGAAGTGCAGGAAGGCGGGGTCGTCGGCGCGCACGGCGGCGGCGAGCGTGCGCGACCCGGCGCGGCGCTTGCGACCCTTCGAGTTGGTCACGCTGCGCGGGGAGCCCTTCGAGTCTGCGGAGGCAAGGGGGCATTCAGACACAGAAAGAGCTATTGAGACCCAAGCACATAAAGGCTAAAACTAATATACAAAGTCATTGAAGGGTTTGGTCTGAAATACTTCGTATCAAACTACAGTATCCCTAGACATCATTCACCAGAGGAATGTCACTTCATGTGTAACCAAACAGTAATAACAAGCTCGTCTGATGTATATAACTTGTTTTTTTTTTTGGTTCAACCATTTTGGTAAACCTTCCAAATTAAATATCAATCGTCTGTCTATTTGGGTAAACGAAACGATAGATATGCAATTTTGCTATTTAATTATCATGTAGCCTTTGATAAGAAGCCCAATGATCAACTCACCAAAGAACAATCGCTTCCTTGTCGCGTGCAGTAGCAGGTCTGGTGGCGGCGGCCCGAGAAGCTCCATGATGCACGCGAGCTGCTCCGCCTCGTTCTCTCCTGGGAATAGCGGGTAGCCCGTGTGGAGTTCCGCTAGGATGCAACCTGGGACCGCAAATATTTATAATTTATGAATTGGAACTGTTATGTTTGTGAGATGTTGTGTTGTGTGTTAATTTTGAATTAATTCCGATCATTTATTAATTTCTATGGAACAAAATTGTGAAATCTTTTTAAAAAGCTACCTATTGCATGTTTATAACTAATACAAAACAGATGTAGATATGAAATAAAATGATAAAAATGTAAATCATTGTGTAAGATTAGGCGTTATGTTTATCTGATAAATATTAATGAAATGCAAAATGAGTGTTATTAATATTTAAATTAATAAAATTATGACGACTCTTTTTTATAAATTCAATTATATTATTATGCTTCTTGTAAGTGGTTAGTCATAAGTTCGAAAATGTAAGAAGATGTAATCTATCTATGTATCTCAGTAAATCTTCGGATAATCTTTAGTAGGCAGCTAACTAAAGTAATACATCAAGTAATTCCGACTTCTCGATCAATAAAAATCCAAGTCTTCATAAAAGATTATAAACATCGACAACGTCTCAATAAAACGTTACAACTTACAAGTCACATTAATCATGTACAACCTGTTGCGTAAATACAAGATTCTTTTTACGTGTTTCGATAGGTATTTGCCGTACGAACGTTAGGTCACCTTTCTCCTGGCTTTCTACGAACTCACTACTTACATAACATATAGCATCGGGTTGACGTTATCAGGTTTAATATAATCGCAACTCTCAGCATTGATTGTCCGTCTCTTACCATTAATATGAATGAAAGAGAGATGTCGTGCGTGACGTGAGAAAAGTATAGTACAATCGTAATCGATGATCATTCATAAGTTGTAAAGATTTTGTAATTTTCGTGTCACGGTTTGACCGTGGGCAGAGATAAATGAAGCGTGTGCCGAATTTGTAAAAGATTGTGAGAATATTGTTTCACAGCTTTCGCACTCTTATTTGAATGAAGTGTTTGTAATACTGTGATGGCTATTATGACGTTTTAACCTAGATAATCCTAGTGTTGAAAATAATTACTAGCAGGTTTAGTTTGTGTAAATCTTCAGAGTAATGCGAACAACGTTTTTGTGAATTTAACGTGGAATTTACTCAGAATTGATTATATACTGGGTTTCTGAAGTCTTAAAGTTTGCATCACAGCTATAGGTATATACGCCAAGCTTTAGTTCACCGTCCACCGTGTTAAATGGTTAAAAAAAAAATGTTACAATTGTAGAAATTCAATTCGTTTCAGAAATTAAATTCAAGTCATGGTAATTCCTACCATCAGCAATGAGAATGAGACCCTCATCAATCGTTTTCCTGCTCCTTAAAAGATAATGTAAAAAGCTATGTACTCACCCATACTCCACATGTCGATGGGCGCGCCGTACTGCAGGCCGAGTATCACCTCGGGGCTCCGGTAGAAGCGCGACTGTATGTACGTGTACACCCGCGCGTGCGTGTAGCACGAACTGCCGAAGTCTATCACCTTGATCGAGGAGCTGCCTCGAGCTTTCAGGAGGATGTTCTCCTGAAATATGCAAAGGCATATGTAAGCTTTTGTTATTCTTACATTTAATAACATAATTTTCTCCAAATTCTTATTTATGAGCTGTCTTAATCATTAAAGACAATTTATTAGAAGGAAGCAAGCAGACGTAGGTGTCTAGTTGCCGTTGTCTATGGGCCTTTCAACCATAGGAATTACTAATGTGTCAGCTGACTTTGAAGAGCAACCTACTGTTTCTTCTAGACTTGTTTATAATTACAATCAATGTGATGTAGCAAAAGGCGATAGTACAAATCAATTAGATGACAACTGTCTGTCTAGTGCATTACACGATAACTTTTGAATTGGCGGTTAGACTCCTAACCACTCAAGAGAGGTTCCTTACCACCGAGGTTGGATTTACTTTATCAAAGCATAAGCTATTTAATAAAATTAAAACTTACAGGTTTCAGGTCGCAGTGAATGATATTCTCCCCTTCAAGTAGCCTGAGACACCTTAGCAGTGAACTGGCGAACCTCCTGATGAGGCTCAGACTGAAGCCCTGGTAATTGTTCTTCTTGATCAACTCGTACAGATTAATACTGAAATATTTTAAAGAATTGAGTAACTTTCTATGAAACATCATATGGTTGTGGAATAAACTCTCGTAGTGGGTTTCTCAAGTGAAGGGGTAACGTAGGGTTTCCCAAGATCATGGGGTTCTTCTAGAAAGGAGTGAAGACTGAAGAGTCGTGAGAATGTCGGCAAACAAGCTTACGGCCCACCTGGTGGTAAGCGGTTACCGTAGCCATATGGTCGCATGCAACACCTGGACACCCCAGGTAGTCCCTCATGCGTTACCGAATCTTCCCCAATCTCTGATTAAGTTATTTGACTGCAGTATTGTGCATTTAATATTATTATAACATCACGGCACATAATAAAAAATACAACTATACCGTAATCACGGGTAAAAGAAGCATATTGTCATATTCTCACCTCATAAGCTCAAAACTGATGCACAAATGGTTCCTAAAGTAGAAGTAATCGAGCATGTGTATCACATTGTGCCCTTGGTCCTTATCCTTTAGCCTGAGGTGATCAAGGACCCTGACTTCCACCAGGGCCTGGTGGTGGAACCGCTTCTTGTTCCTGATGATCTTGATGGCGACCTGGTCACCGGTGCGATGGTCTAGCGCTCTGATCACTTGGCCAAAGGAACCCTTGCCGATGACTTCAAGGATCTCGTACCTGTAGGCTATATGGTCGTGGATTTGCTGGAAACAAGAATTTTGGGAACATTCACCGGCTAAACGTGGCTGTACTATTGATCCTATCTATATAACGTAATTATTCGATATGGGTGGAGACTACATCAGGTATAGACTCACTAGTTGCAGCTCAAAATAATTAACTCAAAAATTCATACCAACATTTTGCTTCAAGATTAATCATAAAACCAACATTTCACCGCTCAATGAGGGTCATATTTTCATGTCTCTTGCTAAGATCACTAAACAATTTCTCTTTCCCGATCTGTGCGCCTCTCGTACCAAAGAGACTCCTTTTCTACAAGACTCTTTTTCCGTTACACGTTTTTTTTTTTTTTTTTTTTATATGCTGGGACATATTTTTATATGTTTTATAGTATTCTCAATGATATGTGGTCATGAAAGCAAGTGGTATGACCTAGTCCAATGGTGATGTTCGTAGGTGCATCCTACAAGCATCTACCGGTGACTTTGAGAGCCAATTGGCTTCTACCATTTGTAAAAGTCGTCAGCACATGCATTGGCATGAACCACGTTATTACAGTCTGCTGACGTACCTTATTATAACTGCCGTTTTCGTCGTCGAACCCGCAGTTGTTCGGTAAGTTGGCCCTCGCTTGCACCTTGTTGGACTCCAAGCCCAGGAACCACACCTCCGGATACTTCCTTATTTCGTTCCTCTCCCATTCTGATAATCTCTCTCCGTATAGTTTCAGGGCTTCTGGAAAAATTGATAATGATACATTTAGATATGTTGACTTCGCACTGTTCTCATTAAGTGGATCTGGCTACGGGTAATTCTTTATTTATGTATTACTAGCTGCCCGGCGCGACTTCGTTCGCGTGGTGCTACCCTACCCTATGGTGCTACCCTACCCTACCCTACCCTACCCTACCCTACCCTACCCTACCCTACCCTATCTCAACCATCACATTAGATTCACAAATCTGCAAGCTTTAATCGAAGCACGTCCAGAATAAAATGACAGAAATTAATGACATAACAACATGCTTGTACTGTCAACACTGAAAAAAATTAAATTTGACAGCAGAATCCCCATTAGCAAAATGCGCCATTCATTCAATTCATTTGTTACAAAAAAAAATTGATAAATGAAGAACCGCTCGACCGATTTTGTGCAAACTTCACATAAACCATCTACTAAATAGTCCGAACAAAGCCTAAACATTTGGTTTGGATAGGTGAGCCCGTTCTTGAGTTATACAATTACAACGAAAAGTGGCATTGATTTTTATATATATAGATTTAATATCTTTTCCCAGACTCAGGACAAGTAGTCATGCACACAAATGTTTGTCGTGGGTAGGACCCACCCCGAAAGACGACGTGTGGTATGATGGTATCCTTCTTACCACGCCAATGGCCCGTCATCTTGAGTTTAATCATATTTTTTTTAGAATTTCACTTCTTTAAAACAAATTGAGCATTATAATTTCAAACTGTTGAGATCTGATCAAAAGTGAGAACTTAATCAAAAGGTTCAACAAAAAAGAAAAAAAAAATTTTGAAACAATTACTCGTATAGCTACGGAACCGAACGCAATCTCGAGAAATATATAAAGGAGTTATAAAATTATGAATAATAATACGAAGATTATCTACACAAATACACTACGGATATGTTTGTCTACATGAGATATATTTTGATATCCCAAGCAACAGGATAAACATACGAAATAATTATGTTTCAACGAGCAAATCTCCGGGCTATGGCTTAACTGGGAATATCCTCAGGCTTTTTCCTGTGAAGCTCCGTCTCAGCTTCCATTTCACGCCGATGACGTCACGGTGAGCGATGACGTAGCCGACACGTGCCGGAAAATGTTCGAATCTATTCTCTACCCTTTGTGCCGCAAAGTATTGGGTAAATATTTGAAACAAAACAGTTTTGTCCTATTATTGTTACAAGTGAAAACGTTTTGTTGTCCAAGCAATTTCAGAGTTTCGTTTCGTTTTGGTTGTTTTGCAATAAAATGCTATTTGGAGGAGAAATGGTGACACTGAATACTGTGATCGAAGGACGTGGCTTCCAATCTTATTAGGAAATAACGGCTCTAGGGTAGAGCGACATGAGCGTTCGCTGTAGGCGCCCCAGGTAGCCAAGGGCGCTAAAAGGCCAAATGCAAAAAACAATTTCGAGTAAATTATAAATATCGAACAATTTTATTAATCCAAAGAAGCGCAATGACATTCATTTTGTTTGAAATACATTCCGCCAAGGATCTGTGTGCTTACCACCTTCGGCCACATCATCACATCATATACACAATAAAAAAAAAAGCTTCTTTAGATGATAGGACGGATTCGCCCCTGACCTTTAGTAAAATACCCACTTTCAACGAGTTACCGACAATATCATTTTGCCCCAGAGTAATTAATATTCATTTGGGAGAGCAAAGTGTAGGCAAATTTAATGGGTACCACAATTTAACGACCTTGCAATTTACATGCCAGGTTTACGAGCTGTAACTTAAGTTTCTGGTTAATTCAGCGTGTTTAAAACTGCTGTTTTCGTGACAATTTTTGTAGATTAAAAAAGTTAATAGGAAAATTAATGAATGTCTAAACTGCATAGCAGAGAGACGGTGATCTCTGAACATGTATTGAGGTGTTACGTCAATGACAGCGCCTTTGATACGTAATTTTTTTGCAATCTTGAGACTTACCCTCTTACTCATAAAACGTTATTTAACTAATATATTGTTTAAAGGGTCACGTAAATAACGTCACTCTATTGTCATTGTCAAATAATGTGACATTATTTACGTGACCATTTAAACAGTATATTAGTTAAATAGCGCTTTATGAGTAAGGGGGCTAGTCAATAGATTTATGTATGTGAAAACGTTAAAGAAGGTATAAAATGTCCATTATTTATTGATATTATTTATTTTAAGAGAGGTAGAGCGTAGCATTTATTCGTTCAAAGAGCAGCTCGGCTGGAGAAGTACCTCCACCCTACAGAATACCGCAGCCAAATAACTTTATGTTGTGTAAATTTGTGTTCCTGCGCGTGAGTAAGGTCACCAGAGCGATGCTTCGTGTTTTGCAAGCGTCCATATGGGCTGCGGTAACCGTTTACCATCAGGCGGGCCTTACGCTTATTTACCGACCTAGTCGTATAAAAAAAAAGTATTAAATTTAATATCCATAACATAAACATTATCCATCCATTGCTATACATATCATAGGTGCGCAAATCACACAATGGCATCCCACATAAACAAAACACAAGAAAAAACAACATGGAGTCCACCTTGATTACAACCTACAAGTCTAGGTATTTTTAGTTATAGTTCTTATAGTAATTATAACATAGTATCCAGTTGTTCATATAAGAATTTATCCATATAATGGTTAATAAGGTTTTATTATTTGTTCGATTATTTTAATTTTAAAAGAAAAAACAATCGTTGATCTCTTCCTACTGATTTTCGTGACGCACACTCACGAGGCGCCGGCAGAATATCAGCGTTGGGGGGTACCTCAACATTAGGCTGAGTCGGCCGCCTTTTCTTTCGGAACACACAGATTCGATATTTATTTATACTTTATTTTACTGTTCTATTTTTGTATTTACTATTCATTTGTGTTTTTGGAAAAATAAAATAATTTTCTTTCTTTCTTTCAGTTGCAAAAATTTCGGTCTAGCTATACCTACGAGCCGGTAACTGTCATGAAACGATCACACGCGTGTCACGTCACGTCGCGTCACCCTCTATCCGTTTTCATGTCCTCGCGCCCCTGTCACGATATGTTGCTAAACAAATTAATTTTCGTTCAGACCCTGAGCACCCTTTCAGGCATAGTTAGCATGAATATGGTATATAATACATTAATTAAACGGGATGTAACTATGAGAAAGATTAATTGTATTTGCGAGGCAGTTTCATGTCATTAGAATTATGAAAGTTAAACTTACTTACTTTTGATTTATTTGACTACCTTTATTCTCAGAGAGGTAGAGCATAGCGTTTATTCGCTCAAAGAGCAGCTCGACTGGGGAAGTACCTCCACCTTACAGAATACCGCAGCCAAATAACTTTATGTTGTGTAAAGTTGTGTTCCTGCGCGTGTGTAAGGTCGCCAGAGCTCATTGGGGAGGGGGGAAAGGTCGGTAACGCGTGAGCGATGCTTCTTGTGTTGCAAGCGTCCATATGGCTACGGTAACCGCTTACCATCAGGCGGGCCGTATGCTTGTTTAACGACTTAGTTGAATAAAAAAAAAAAAACTTCTACAAAATTTATTGGAATATGCTCCTGAACCTGTAAATTTTCTGTTCCAAAAATCGTGTTTTAGACAAATGGTTGAACGCGGAACTAATAAGTTAATGCCTTTCCTTTTTTGGGAGATTTTAGATGATATCGAGACTAAATAGTCTGTGCACTTATTTAACACAATTACATAACAAGGCAGATGGAGCTTAACGTTATCGTTAAATAAAAAAAGCAAATAAAAATTCAGGATCGAATACCAGGTACGTGTTTTTAAATTTGTATTTGCTTTTTTGGCCTCTCTCCCGTGTTCCGCGCACTCTATCTGCCTTTTTTTTCTGTAATCTGAGAGTCTGTGTATCAAAGTCAAAAGGACACAAGCTACTAAAGTAGCCACCGTCAGAAATCAGCCTTCAACTGAGAATAAAATCAAAGTCTTACTGAAAATATTCATATAGCAATGTTTCCTTTCTACGTTACTTAATTTAAATATCCTGAACTTGTTGAATAGCAATGTTACAAAAACTCAATATAAAGATTCTTGATGCTTTTTACTTGGAAATAAACACAAGAACTGAAGAAAAGCGAAGTTTTGAAGGATTCCGAGAAAATAGTATACTTTGAGAATTTATTTGCTCTTCGGCGAAGAGTGCTAAGACCAGATTGTGGAATTTGTCGTTATACAAAATAATTATGAATAATGAAAGTAATATTTAAGTAGATAAAAGAAATCCATGTTTACAATTAGCCCTTGAATTTTACTAATAAAACCCGTAAATTCTAATCAAGAAAAAGAATCACTACTCAATATGTAACCTACACATAAAAAGGTTTATTTGAAACTGTCGCAACTCAATCCAATATTGAATACATCCCTCGTGCTATTGAAAATGTAGTCGCAATGTGCCAAATCACTGGTGCCCATTGAAATCGACTGCCGGATAACAATTCAGTCGAAACGGACCGTTCCGATCGCGTAGCGGACAAAGATGTAGCTCGACTATTGTGCGACTGAAATATTCTGAAAATGAATGCGTGAATATACGACTTATAAGCATCATTGTTAACAGGGAACAGTAACGAGCCTGGGCCAGTAGACAAGATGGTTATCGACAATCGTCATCGTTAGTAAACGATCAACCTTTGTATGGAATTGACATAAGATATTGTTAAAAGTCACGTGATATTTCGATTTGAAATGTCAATCCCATACAAAGGTTGATCGTTTACTAACGATGACGATTGTCGATAACCATCTTGTCAAGGGGGGCTGGTATGTTTGTATTGCTTCCTTGATTTTTCAAAGGACTACTCTTGTTTCCTCGAAATATGTTTATTTGGGGTGATTTGTAGAACCAAGTCATTATTACAAGTTAAGTTTAGCATGCGAGACTTCATAGTAGACAGGTTTTGCGACAGAATTTATCTGAACATCATTATGTTTTTCTGTGTCAGTGTCAGCACGCAGCTCTGACCTTCAGCTGAAGTCAGCGAGACAAGCGATGGTCATCGAAGCAAGCTCATTATATTGTCCGATTAGTAAATCTATCATAATTTATTTTTTGCTATCGCCCAGCACCTACCTATTCGGGTGTATACCTGCAGGTGCACTTGAAAGTAGGAATGGCTTTTGGCTCCTAGTTAGCACCTTTTTACACAAAGAAAGTCAGTAACCAAGCATATGGCGCGCCTGATGTTCAGCGTTACTGCTTTTCCGTGGTTACTGTAGTCAAATGGCTTACAACGAGGCGTCACTCACGCGTTGCCGACCCTTCCCTCCACTCTAATGAGCTCTGGCGACCTTACTCACGCGCATGATGACGACATAAAGTTATTTGGCTGCGGTATTCTTTAAGGTCTCCTACTGCCCCAGTTGAGCTGCTCTCTGAGTGAATAAACGCTATGCTCTACCTCTCTTAACACCTTCAGAAACATAATCAAAATAAAACAATTGGCGAATTGATCAATACATCACCTACCTACGTATTTCGATATAAAAAGGAATCTTTCAAATGGTTGTTATCACTTGACGATTTACTAATCAAAGTTTGACCCGGCTCCATAATCCCACTATTACCAACTTGTAAAACTTCTAACAATCTCGCGAAAATTTGACGTAATTTTATTGATGCTTCAATCGGAATAAGTTCTGTCTTTCTTGAGAAGGTCATGAGCAAATAACCCACTTATGGGAAGTAATATCCGAACTTTACCGCTAAGCTTCTTCCAATAAGTCCTACATAAGTTTTTTAGTCAAGTTTGCAAAAGTAGAATGCGATTTCTTTTTATGTTTTTCCCAAAGTACAATCTTGGCTCTATGTTAACTAAATTGACAATCTTCCAACTTGATTGATGTAAAGAAATCTATGTTTTCTGGCCCCTAATGTTTGACAGGCGTTACGATAATGTATTTATAGTCCTTAAAAAGCCATAATTATCATGTAAGTTTGATACGTTTTTACTGTTTTAGTACTGAACCAATTCTTACGAAAATTTTCTGAAGTGGACCATGGAGATAAAAATAATTTTAACAAAGTGAGGGGGATCTAATTACATATTCCTAAATTTTTTTACCCAGTAATGAACTAGTATCACTAATTAGTCATAACTCTGTTAGTAATGTGTCATTCGTAAGTCATCATTGTAGATGAACTTTGAAGATATTTAACTATTATACTGTTTAAAGGGGAATAAAGTCACTCTATTGTCATTGTCAAATAATGTGACATTATTTACGTGACCCTTTACACAGTATATTAGTTAAATAGCGCTTTATAAGTAAGGGGGTAAATATACTATAACGGTGTCCATATATCTCGGGCGTTGTTTTTTTCTTAGTCCAATTAAGTGCGGCACGCCCTATTGACCTACATCCGAGGACCGGGGACGGAAGGCCTCTCGAGATAAATGGTGGCCACGGCTGAGGCCTCGCTAGCTCTACCTATGTATTATTTACAAGCCTTCTGTAAAGTTACAGTCGCGTTGCTGAGGAAGCTTCTCAAATATTGATACTTTTTAGAGAGCTTCAGAATTAACCAAGTAGAAGCATACAATTTTGAATCAAGATAACATTCTCTACTTTATCGGCGCAATTTTAGATGTATCTATTCATACTTTTCAACTCAGCGTTTTATTTAGACGTAAGACCCTCAATATACCATTACTATAATATAGGTACGATGCCTCCAATAGAAAAACTGCCAATGATACGATTTCCACGAAAATAGCTGCGATATATAACAATATTTCTACAACATTAACTCTTTATAAGGCCAACCATGTTATGACCATAGAGCTAGAATATTATAGAGCGACTGTAGGAGAGTACGGTCTGTGAGCACGGGTACGGTCTAAATGCCTTTTAAACGATGTGCGCGTACTTAGTTTCAACGACTAAAATTCTTATAATGAATGCCATTTTTTTGTTTTTTTATCGATTGTTTTGCTAAGGACAAATAACAAGGAATCCAGATATATAACTGGGAATTTCCACCTTTTTTCTGAATGTAAATCAACTATACTAACGCTTCGCGCATAGTAACGTTTTTATCCGACTGACCCGGAAGGAGGGTTATTAACGATATCATTCTATAATATTCGATCTCTTAGTTTTTTATTCGTAGTTATGACTATTACCATGGAATGGACGAATACTTTTAACTGTATGCTAAATATTACTCCCGGAACATCTGCTAGGGTTTTCACAAACACGAAACACTTGCTTCTGAAATTATTCATTCATACATTAGCCAACCCAGTTTATTGAATTATGTTTTCAAGTAACGAAATTAAATTTGCTAGTGAAAACCACTTCATCTACCACCTCAAAGTTTAGGCTCACCACAAACTTAATTTGTTTTATAAATCCCTCGAGAACCTAATGGCTAATGGAATCACACGGTGACTGAACAGTGATTGAATGGCCGCCAGATATGGCTACTTACATTTTTAAAGAGTCCAATTTGAAAATATGACATTTTCGTAACTAAATACGAAACAATGACTCGTTAGATTTCCCTCGAGTGCGCGTATCGTCCAGGGCTGCCATTCTTGAAACATTATTGGAAATAAATATTTTATTTACAATGGGTCTGTCTGTAGATTGACTTGCGACTTGCTGTTTACAGTAGCTGGATGCAAGAGTCACAACTCACAAGACCATTTTTAATCTAATTTATGGAGGAGTTTTATAGATTTGTTTACGTTAATAGATATTGAGACCAATGTTGGTAAGCACACAAATCCTAGATTGGCAATAGCTCTCATATCCAGGTGCCCCAACACATGAGTTCTCAGCCACACATGAATTTGTTTGAGGGTCCCAAATTACCCCAATTACAGGTTGGTCCGTGCTATAATTTTCTCACAATATTCCCTGAAAGCCCAAGGGTTTCTCTATCTACGAGTATCATCGCATAAAATCTGTCATTCGATTTTTTGCGTACATCTTTAGATTCTTACCCCAAAATATTTAAAAAATCCTTCCACTTAAGCTATGTACAACCCTAATACGATCAATGCCGCGTTGTTTTACATAACAATACCCTCATGACATACAACGCAAAAATAAATAACTCCAAATAGTATCAAAGTCAGCATGCATAGTTGAAACGAAATCCGTATAGCTTTGCGGGATTATTATCTGCTAGTGGGGTGATGTAGAGCGATTCCAGGGATTTATGACATGTAATTAAAATACCGATTGCAGAGCCTCGCTAACATAATGATGTACCCATAGAGATAGAATGTTAATAGAGAGAGCGATTGTACTTGTGTCGTGAGCACGAGTATTATGTACAACGTTGCCTTGAAACGAACTGCGCGTTCAGTTTGGACGACTGAGCATAATATAACGAATGCCAATTTCTCGTTTATTATCGATACTTTTACCGAGAACAAATGTCAAGAAAGCTAAGGAACTTTATATCGTAATTTTTCCGACAAAATAGAGTACGATATATATATATCTATGAATGCATCTATGTACAAACTGGTCACGCTTAACACAAGGTAATTTTCTTACTCTATAGATGTAAGTACCCTAGGTATCTAAAATAAGTTAAGGAGAGGAAAAGAACTCTTTGCATATTTCTGAAAAAAGAAGCATTTCTTAAACTTGCCAATTCTAAACATAGAAAGCAAACGACAAAATTCAGGCTGCCGAGCATGAATTGTCGATAAATATTAAAATATCGACAAACTAGGTTTTTGATCAATTTCAAATGTCATTCTCATAGAGTTATGTCAGATTTGTCGACAAAAATCGGTTAATTTATTTATCGACACATCCATGCTAGTTGGGATGATTCATCTCATCTTCACACGTGTTATAATAATAAAAGAGGATATTGAGAATCGCCTAGGCGCAATAACACTGCTAGGTTTTCCGAAAAAACGCAAAGTTGGCAGCACTAATAAAACGTCTGTAACATAATACCAAGTGGCTGATACCGAAGGATTTACTGATAAAACGGCTGGTAATAACAGAGGCAGCGTGGGCCCAACCTCGGCCATTAATACCACTATGAATACAATATAGATAGGCCCAGCGTTATTTTGGGATCACGGTACTGCCGAAGTAAATTGATTGTAAATAAACGGTGCACGGTCAAATGTAATCCTGGATGAAATAAAATACCGATAAAGAATACTGGGCAAAGTGGTGAGCTATTTAAAACGAGTCGTTCAATATTAGTTTTTCTTTTTTTTTAACTGCGTAGGGCATTTATTGAAGCGCTCGTGGTGTAGCATGATTAGCCGTTCTTAATCGATCGGCAAAGTTAAGCTACGTCTGTCATGGTCGGTACCTGAATGGGTGACCGCCTAGTGGTATTTCAAATCGAGCGTTTCTGTGCTTCGGAAGGCACGTAAAGCCGTTGGTCCCGGTTATCACTTAATTGTGATAGTCGTTAAGCTAGTTGGATGCCTCCTAGGCGGCTTGAAAAATTCCAACAGTAGGTTGACCTAACTACCTACCTCCACCAATCCGCAGTGGGCACGCATGGTGGAGTATCGCCCATTCCCTTTCACCCACATTTGTGAAAGGAGGCCTGTGCTCAGCAGTGGGACATTATAGGCTGATGACGAGGGCATTATTCATTCATTCATTCATATTCACCAAAAAATTATGAGATATTGTTATTTAAAAAAAACACAAGGGGTTTAGAACCGCTTAGTCTTAGCAGAGACTCGATATATATACAACGGAGAGTGTTCTGAAGAATTGTTAGACTCGATGCCCATCGACCTACCTTCAACCATCGCAACTCTCGCCATCGTCAGGGAGTCCATCCGCACACATGGGAAAACCAAACTGGCTTTGTATTGTGCGGTTTCCAAGGGACTTCCTAACACGGATATTCAGGCGGTGGAATGAGTTGCCCGTCCTGGTTTTTCCCAAGAGAGAACAACTTGGAGTTCTTAAAAAGATGTGACGAGATTTTTGCAGGTTCAGCAATGCGCGAGTGATAACCCTTTCTTTTTTTTTTTCGTGGGGAAATCCTCATAGGATACCCGACCGCCCTGGGAGGGAGTGGCCAGGTTATGCTGGACTTTTACCGGCTAAAACCCCACGGTGGTCGCCACCTGCGCTATAGAGAGGGGGGCGGGCTCTCGTGTTGAACGCGTACCTGCTCACCCCTCCAAGCGCGGCGCTTAGATAGCTCGTCCCGGGGGAAGTCTGACACCTCCCCCCAGCACCCTCGCTGTGCTATCGCACGATGAGTCGTGACCACATCGACTCATCGTCCTCCTTGGGGTCGCTTCTGGGCAATCAGAGTGATAACCCTGGTGTTGCAAGCGTCAAAGGCTACGGTGACTGCGTATCATCAGGTGGGCCGTATGATTGTTTGCTACCTAAGTAGTATAAAAAGCTTTCTTTTTAGCACGCAAGGAACTCGTATCGATTTTTTTATGACAGTAATTTTCTAGTCTACGATATAGGTATCTATCAATACATCTATGTATATGCAAACTCGCTTCCCACGAGATAATGTTGCACTATATGATGTTCTTACTCTTAGCTACCGAACCGTTTTTAACAAATGAGGTGTCTTTAGGTCCCTCTTGATCCAAAGACTGGCTTAACGTATATGATGTTACCCGAATTTTAATGTGATTGCTGGATTAAGAATATAGAAGGCACTAGCGCCATCTAGAATTGAAGGGAACAATAGTGAATTCTCAAACATTTTTTTTTAACTTTTCTTACAAAATGTCAACCTTGCTCGATCATAATGTATGAAAAATAAAAAAATATCATAATCGAGATTTCAGTGTTGGTCCCGTAGACCATAGACCAACACAGGTATCGAAAATATGCCATCTCGAAATCTCCACATGTTATACCGTCAAGTAAAGATAGCTCTGCGGTAGTGAGGTCAGTCGTGGCAAAGGTTGTGGGTTCATATCTTACAATCCTGGGACATCCTGGGCCATTCCTCATCTGTCATCTGATCCTAAACTAAGCAGAGCTTATACTATCGAATCGAAACCTCATATACTAAATATACTACTTTTTGTTTGTAAATACATAGATAATTACACCCAGACTCAGGACATGCAGACGTGTTCATGCACACAAATGCATGTCCTGTGTGCGAATCGAACCCACAACCTGCGGCGCGATAACTGTGCCACGTCAACAATGAGTTTGTACTTTAGGTAAAGGAAAACATCGTGAGGAAACCATGGCATCGTAGGGTAAACCTGACTGGCTACCACCCTCATGTTGGAAATATGTGCTCCTGTGTGTTTCGACTGTTTCTCTTGAGAGTCAATTCTCTCTTATAGTTTTCCACTCTCAGCTAAGTCATCACTTTCCTCAGTACGATTATTTTATTGCGTTTGACACAATTCTATCTATATATATAAAAATTCAAAGACCTGAATGTCTTACTGATATATCAATTATATCAACGCACAGCCTAAACCACTGGTCCTAGAAACATGAAATTTATATAGGGTATATTCTTTCTGAAGAGTAAGTATCCACTAAGAAAGGGTTTTTCGAAATTCCATCCCTAAGGGGGTAAAATAGGGGATGAAAGTTTGTATGAAAGTCCATCAGTTTCGAAGATGGATCTTCAAATTTTGTGTTTAGGCTGAAGATTGAGCTTGAAGCGGGATTAAGTTGTTTTGTTTTGTTTTATTGTTGTAGAAAAATATGTCAGTTGTTTCCTGTACGACACGCGGGCGAAGCCGCGAGCAGAAGTTGGTCTACATAGACATATAAATAATTTTTTCTTGGTCTGAAATAGTCTACAATAAAAGAAAATAACGTGATTATTTTAGTATTCCATATGCAAATATTACCCGCACGTCCGCAGAGATTGATTGATATCCAATACTTTTTCGGAATAGAGGGTTTTTTGTTTCATCTACCCTTTTATTCGCGAATGGAGATGAAAGTGTATTTCAGTTGATGAAAATAGCGGTAACGCGAGTTACTTTTTGATGTATCCTTAATCAAAGCTTTCTATATATGATTTTCTACGATATTTTTATACTATTGGTGGTGTGACTACAATTTCAAGATTTAAGTGCTGATGTGGTAAGCACACAAAGTCTACAAAAGAGATTATGGTCAGTTTTAATTATGTAACTTTGTTGCAATAACATTCAGGTTGAAACAACCTCTCATTTAAGGTGAACGCACACTTATCCGAGCCGAACGCGCCGAACGCAAACGAAAGAAATGAATTTTAGAATTCTGTATAATGTAATCTTATGAAAGCTCGCACACTTGCCCGCGTCGAATCGTCCGAATCTGGAAGAACCCCAGAAATCTTAGACGGATTCGGATGACGTCATCAGATTCGCCGCGGCTTATGCGGTCGACTCGACCGATGCGCTCGCATCGCATCGCATAAATATTGTGCGACAGGCATAAAGGAAATAGAAATGATTTCTTCGGCGCGGTCGATTCTTTCGACGCGGTCGATTCTTTCGGTGCGGATATGTGTGCGAGCCCTCCTTGACTTCGATTCGTTCGCCGCGTTCGGCTCTGATAAGTGTGCGTCCACCTTTAGGGTCAGTTCACACTTTTTAACTGCGATAGGAACTTTATTCAGGAGAATTCGAATACGCCTCGCGGCGAGGCGCCTCGAGGCGCAGCGATGCTTCGCCGTAAGACACGGTGTGCATGAGCCCGCTAAGTCCGTGCTGCTAGCAATTTTCACTAGGCGTCACGAATCACGATGCATTGTGTAAACTGACTTTTAATCGGTATAGAAATATTCCAAAATCATTTCCAATAAAGATGTGTTTGCATTTGCATTTACCTGTTTCTATTCGAAGAGCACACACCGGTCGGTTTTTGTCGACAAATTTTGGTAGTAGCCAGCCAATTGGTTACACAAAAAAGTACCGTGCTACTGCGCTATTTCAGTATGGTTTTCTTCATCTAAAGCACAAACTCGTTGTAGGTTTCGAACTCACGCTAACAACGTCCTTACTGATCTATAATGCCTTGATATTATTCATGTAATAAGTTTCTTGCTTGCTTTGCTCTCAGTTGAAGTTTCTCTCAGCCCGTGGTAGCATTGTTTTACATTCTAATAGAATAAACTTTTATCAAAGTTACGCATGTTCACTGACGTAGGTAGGTACCTAGTTAATACATAACTTCAAGCTGTAGAACACAGCAATTTAAATGTCCTCTATAAACCAGATTATAATGTAGCGAACCACTACATAATGAAGTTCACACGCTGAGAGATAGATGGCGTTGCGCCACATTATTCTGCATCGCGCATACAAGCCCACTACACCCTGCATCGCACTTGCGAAGATTTCTCGGCGATCTGCATATATACAACTGTCCGACATGTATAGTTGGACCGCGGTCCCCAGGCACGATGACCCAGCCTGGCGGAAGATCTTCCCTTTTAAATGGAGGTGTCATCCACCTTGCACCTCCATAATAATATCATTCAGGTCAAATACTACGCAATATAGATTTTAGATTACTCGCCGAATGCTAGCTAAGTGTATGTAGCATAGGGCTAACAGACATACACTTCGCATGAAAATCGGTTAAGGACAAAAGTGTCATAGTACACGACGATACACACAATGTGTGTGCCTTCTCATACATTTATCATCATCATCAGCCTATAATGTCCCACTGCTGAGCACAGGCCGCCTGCACACAAATCAGGGTGAAGGGGAATGGGCAGATAATCAAAATATACATACTGTTCTCAGAGCAATGTAAGCTTCAATATAATTTTGTTTGAAATACGATAAATGGAATCCTCTAAAGTCCCAACAACTTGTACAGAGTTGGTACGAATTTAAGAACAGCCGATATGGATACGCAAGAGTAAACTTTCAATGTACCTATTTACTTGGCATATCTTTACCAAATTCAAACAGAATATTCAAAGGAATTTTGGAGGGCGAAAAGGTTTTCTTATTGAAATTGTAGCTAAGACATCAAACAATTCTGGGTCTGATGAGAGATTTTATAATTGTTTGGTTTTTGAAAAAATGTAGCCGCCTTTATTCTTTCCTTTTTTTTAATCTTAGGAGTACACCAGAAGAAACCTTCTTTCTTTGACCTTGTCAGATAACAGAAACGATAGAAGCAAATTCTTCTCCTTTCTTATGGCACTATAAATGAGGATGCAAAAAGTTGTGTCCATATTTTTGGTGTGTCAACAAGGTAAAGATGAAATTGTCTCCGCGTGTCTTGTGTGTGTAAATACCGAAATAAAATTGTAAATTAAAGTAAATACGTTGGCTTAACTGCTCAGTACGAAACACTTCATTATTTTAACTGCTTAGTAGTATTGCATTAACTATAAATCAAATCATGTCAGGATCGCACAGACTGTATTCCACTCGAGCAAGAGCCTATAATTATATTCGTACGTTTAATAAACCCCAAAACAGTTTGTGAGCTAAGCTGGGAAAACGTTTGGGGAAATAATTGACGAGCTGAACGGCCACGCAAAGGTAATGAAGGCAATTTTACTGAAGCGGGAAACGTTACGACTGCAGGCTACAGAAAATGGGATATACGAACGGAAAACTGTTTGCAGACGTGTCGAATAAGATGCCTCATAAAAGTTTATAGTTTTATCGGCTCATTTGTACTTATTGCAATGTTAAATAGCTAGTTAATTTATGGAAGAATGATTAATTAAATTGTATCTGTTTATGAGAACTAGCTGCGCCCCGCGGTCCCTTATTCCCTTAGAATTTCCGAAAATCCTTTTCTAGTAGATATCTACACGTTATAAAAAGTACCTATGTACACAGTTTCATGTTTCTAAGCTAACTCCAGCGGTGAAAGATAGGTCGGTTAATCAGGACCAAAAACTAAATTAATATAGATCATAATGGAAAGGCGGAGGGAAAGAGGCCGAGGGGTTGAAGTCCGATGTGTTGGTCTGACCAAATACGCTCTACATTGGACAGCAGTGTGTGTGCTGCTAGCCACACAGCAGAAGATCGATCCAGAGGGCGAACAGTAGTCCGCGAGAAGATAACCTACAAAGGTCACGTCCCTCAGCAATGAGGCATACGATGCAAGGCAGAGGAAAGGGGGCGTCCATAAATTACGTGAGGTGTTTTTTTTTAAATTTTCTGTCCCTCCCTCCCCCCCCCCCTGGTGAGATGTCGTGAGACTTTATTCAACCCCCTCCCCCATCCGCCAATCTCACGTAAGATTTTTCAAAATGTAGGTTTCTTACGTAAACGCGTTGGATTGTTATTGTAAAAAGAAAAAAAAAATACTTCGTGCTTTTATTTACGACTAGTTAAGATCAATATTGCTGAGAGTTTAATTATAAGTGTAATAAAAATTTAACAATAGAATACTTACTTAAATCGTAACTTTTTTTGTTTCAATCTGAAAAAAAATTGCGTGATATTTGCCGAGACCCCCCCTCTCTCCAACGTAAGATTAGATGAGATTTGACTCGACCCCCTCCCCCCCTTAAACATCTCACGTAATTTATGGACGCCCCCAAGATCAATGAAGAAAAACCAAAGACGTAAAAAATGATTTCCAAAATGGCAAAATCAATATACTTTTGAATTAAAAGTGGTTCTAAAATATGTAATCAGTAGGTAGTAGGTAAGTAATGTTACCATTACAAGGCAATGTAACGATTTCGTACAATAGCAACTAAACTAGGCCTTACACAAAATCTATCCTAAATTCTGTCTGCGTGGTCTGCTCACAATCCTAGCATACTCCATTGACCCTGATAGGCTAGGTATAGCCGTCTGGTTCTGCAAATAACGCAGGTGGCAAGCGGACATGTGAAGCCTCATTGTCAAGGCGAAACGCAAATGAGATTATATCGGCATATGATGCGTATGATTTATATGTTTTACATAATATCGACACCTGCATGGAATAACATTGCAACCCTGACTGACGTAAAATGTAATTCAATTAATTTTGTGAGGTTTTTTGAATGCCGCGACTTTTACATAAATAGTGTTGTACTTATATTTAATGTCTGGAAGAAACCAACATCTCAAGAATATCTTTGACGTAAGTATGATGATAATTAGGAAGCACTGCAAGTGCCAGTACCTATACCTTTTTTTTTCGTGGGCAATTCCTCATAGTACCCCTGACCGCCTCGGTGGTAGCGGCTAGGTGATGCCGGACTTGTACCGGCTAAAACCCCACGGTGGTCGTCATCTGCGCTGTAGAGAGGGGGGCGGGCTCTCGCGTTGAACACGTAACTGCTCACCCCTCCACGCGCGGCGCAAAGATAGCTCGTGTCGGGGGAAGTGTGATACCTCCCGCCAGCACCCTTGCTGTGCTGTCGCACGATGACACGTCGTGACCACATCGACCCAACGTCCTCCTTGGGGTCGCTTCTGGGCGCACAGAGCCCTGATTGCCCTCGACCCCAAGGGCCCCGTTTAATCGCCTTTTACGATAGATAGGGGTATACCTTAGCTGTTATTCTAAGCCCCAGCTACAGGGCAGCCAGGACCAATACCTAACCGATCAGTAGAATAATAAATTCATTCTTTATTACAAAATACAAGGACAAGATGCCCGACAGTACGGAGCTGTAAAGTATTTTGCAGTCCCAAACAGACGTAAATAAGATTGTCACTAGTAAGTGTTAATTATGCAAAATGCAACTACAAAACTCAACACTTATTTTACACATCCAGATCATAAATTGTTAATTTTATGGGGGGGGTAGCAACAGCGCTGAAATTGTGAGATTTAATGGGATGTCGTTCTAAATTGGGACCTATTAGAAAATAATTAGACCGTGTAAAGTAGGTTGCATTCGTCGCAAATGCCAGAGGTATATTCCGTCTTGCTTGAGTACCAAGTTATAAATAAATATGTGTTAAAGAAGTTATAATTAAAAAAAAACACGCTTTAAAAGCCCTGCACTAAAAAGTGTTAAATAATAATAAAATTGACCCTCTGTCTATCCCGGAACTAAATGTAAGCAATTTTTGTAATTAATTCTATATGTATTTAAAACGGCCAAGCCACTTATTTTGACTACGGTGTGTAGAGTTTGTGAAGTTAGGGCTTGTTATAAGCTTGGCTCTACATGAGATCTGATAACTTTTTGACAGTGCGAGCCATATAGTCTCGTCTGGGCAACATTTTACATGAAAATGTTTTTGGTGGGATATCGTTTACTAATTACCAGTCACCTATATAGTTTCCGAACTTGAACGAACTTATATTAAATTGGATCGTTCATAATCGATTTTTATAAAAAAAACAGCCCGTCAACATCGTTTACAACTAATCGAGTCTATGTAGACTCAATCATCATCATTATCATCAGCCTATAATTTCACACTGCTGAGCACAGGCCTCCTTTCACAAATCAGGGTGAAAGGGAATGGGCAGATACTCCACCACGCGTGCTCACTGCGGATCGGTGGAGGTAGGCTAGTCGTCAACCTACTGTTGGAGTTTTCAAGCCGCCTAGAAGGCACCCAACTAGTTTAAGGACTATCACAATTAAGTGATAACCGGGACCAACGGCTTTACGTGCCTTCCGAAGCACGGAAACGCTCGATTTTAAATACCCCTATGCGGTCACCGATCCAGGTACCACGACGGTGGTAGCTTAACTTGCGATCGATTAAGAACGGCTTATCATGCTACACCACGAGCGCTACATAATACCTGTAGGTAAATGGCAAAATTGCTGGGGTCAATCGAATCGAAAGCGATTGACCTGATCGAATTTGCATCTTGCATTATCAGTATGTACCTAAGAGTATGTATGTATTGGGGTGAGTTGCCTGATTTGATATTGAAGTTTCTATATAACTACATTATAATTAATACATTTGACCTTACATCAAAAAATGCTAGTGTCAATGACACGCCACATCACTGAAAGAGAAAAGAGATATGGAAAAAGGCTCTCGAGTTTAAAGGTTCGACTTAGTTCACTCCTCCTCCTTAGGTCCTTAGGTAGGAGTCGCTCCGCTAGGGGTTCGTTGTAGAATGAGGCCTTTAAGTAACAGCACTAGATTTTTTCGAGTTTAGTCAGTTCACGAGAACATAGCTGAGGATACGTACTTACATGACATCCTCAAACGTCGCGTTCTAGTCTTAGATTAGCAGCCTTACCTGCAGGTGTGAGTGGCCTGGCGCGAGGAGACACAGGCTGCTGGGCGTTGTGGTTGTCATCACGCGGGGGGCTGGCCACCGCACCCTCGGAGTTATTGTTCCCTGGAGGCCCGGGGCCTTCACCGGCGCCCGCCTCGATTTGCAACTGCAAAGTATTTGATGTTATTTGTGGAATTTATAATAATGTCTTCATCGTTACTGTTTACTTTACGTACCTACAAAGGAGGCTTGTAAAGTCGTCACAATCCAAAATGCCAGTTTTGACAATGCATATTATAGTGTGACAAGAAGGACACCCACTTGTCAAGGACCTATTTGAATGTGACGGTTTATTAATATTTACGGTTACGGTACGGTATTGACGGGCCAGCTGGCGCGGTTGGTTAAGACTCCACTCCACCTATCGCGCCGCAGGTCGTGGGTTCGATTCCCACACAGGACATGCATTTGTGTGCATCTGTATATCCTGAATCTGGGTGTAATTATGTATATTAAGTATGTATTTACAAACAAAAAGTAGTATATGTATTATATCAGTTATGTGGTTTCCATAGTACAAGCTCTGCTTAGTTTGGGATCAGATGACCGTGTGTGAGGAATGTCTCCGGATTTCCCAGGATATATACGCCTTGTAGTGCTGAAAATTATGGTCAGATTGTGCACTTAGCATGCAGTGTGACCTTATGAGTAAGTAGGTTGAAGCGCGGGGTCACTCAAGGGAAGCTAGATGTCGCCAAGTTGATCTAACTTATGGTGTAATTCTGATAATCTATTTACATGGGACCCAACCAAGAGCATTATTGATTTAGGTTTATAACCACTGCATTTTCATAAATTGTTATGTAGATAGGATATATGTATAATACTCGTAGCTTTCCCAACCAATAAATCCAGTCTAAAAAGTCAGGCAATGCGGTAATTATCATTAAAAAAAGCACGACGAAGACGAAAAGTAGGTACATTTAAATCGGATTACGCCATGGGCCTTGCTTCCGGAGTCGCACGCTACACCAAACACGCGATATCTTTTGTTTTGTACAAACATAACTTTAAAATTATGGATAGTAACTGAAACATTTATGGTGACTTTATTTAGTTCACCTTTATTCAGTCAGCAATACGTCACGAGCTAAAAATAAGTCTCCTATTTATGGAATGAAATATTGGTGGGCTGTCATGGGAAATGTTTAAAAATAACTTCAGTGTCAATTTAAAATACGATAAATAAAGAAACTTGTCGCCAAAAATAGTGAATATCGGATTTCCAGCGAAAACGGAAACCTTGATTCTAATTTTATCGGATAATAAATTGAGAGTGTGAGAGTAACCTGAACATAGAGCAATTTTATTTTATTTTATGTTAAACTTGAAGGCTTTTATGTTGAAACCTAAGCTAGATGTCGCCAAATTGGTCTAACTTGTGGTATAATTCTGATAATCTATTTACATGGGACCCAACCAAAAGCTTTATATAAGCTAGCTATAACATCACACATATAGTCTATGTACAGACAATACAGGATGAAGATGCTGAGGTGGTCTGGAGGTGTGACGAGACTGGACAGGGTACGAAACGAGCATATCCGCGGTAGTTTCAAAATCGCCCCATATATCAGAGAAACTAACCGAGAGCCGTCTCAGATGGTATGGTCACGTGATGCGAAGAGACGAGGATCATGTGGTAAATAAAGCACTGCAATTACCTGAACATAGGAGAGGTAGAGGACGACCCCCGGCTACGTGGTGGACTAGCATGACGAAACTCCTATTGGAAGAAGAATTGCCCGACCCGAAAGGCCAGGTTGCCAGGACAGGTTGTCCTGGCGCCAGAAGATTAGGAGAGCCGACCCCACCTAAAGTGGGATAGAGCAAGGAAGGAGAAGAAGAAGAGACAATACAGATTGTCTGAAGTTACAAAACTTCGTGTAAATTAAACTTCATAGATCTTTCTCAATATTTTCTACAAACTTCAGTAGTGAAATCCACACATACGTGACATAAACGGTAAACCCCCTACATCGACCAGGGGGCCAAGTCTGCTAAAATATGATACTGATTTACTTTTGTAATTCCATAATCTTTGAGCCGATGTGCGCAGTCTACTAATTCATAATGGTCTCATAATGAACGAAAAGAATTTTAGTACAAACACGGTCAAAACTATAAGATCATTGCGGCACGATTGTAGTTTCAGTGGAAAATCATCGGAAAGCTATTATGGCGCCATTATGAAGCTATTGTGTTAGTAGACTACCAAAACTGTAAAATGTGTAAATTTTGACACCAATGACAGTTCATTGGCACACAATTGTAATAGCAGACCGTAGCAGAATTGTAGGGCACCAAGTATGCTTCAATTGTTTTTTTTTATAGATACGACACCAGCCAAAATGGTTCTATACAGTACCGGCTCAGTTACTACGGATCCCTAAAAGGTATTCAAAACAGTACATTGCATTCAATGATTGCGTGTTACCCGTTCTTTTCATTGACACAACATAAGCGGCTTTTAGTCAGTATCTAATTTATTGTGAAACGCATTTCGTGTATCAGGTAACAAAAAATGTAGTTTACAGGAACATCACATTTGAAAACAGCTACGTTATTAATGGAGTTGCGCACGCGACAGCATTTTGACGTGGATTTTTGAGGTAATGAAGCCTGACTGACGTTTGATCTCTAAAAAAGGATTAACCCTTTGATCGATCGACTGGAAATACCGAAACACATAGGTTCAAAGGATAAAAAATCGGAGGGAATCTGTGATTGAATGTCAAATGAAGCATGACAACCATAGCGAAAAAATAAACACCACATCCCGTCATGTGGACAATCAAGTCAACCAAATATTAGGGATAGATTTTTTAATAAACTTTTTAACCGACTTCAAAAAAAGGAGGAGGTTGTCATATCAGTTGTTTTTTTTATGTTTGTTACCTCATTACTCCGTCATTTATTAACCGATTTGGAAAATTCTTTTTTTTCTGGAAGGTTACACTTCCCGTTTGGTCCCATTGTCATCAGATCAGGATTTGATTACTTCGTAGTGTACTTTGAAGTCGGTTTAAGTTTTTTCTAAAACAGTCCAATTTTTTTTATACCTCTCAGGTGGCAAACAAGCATACGACCCGCTTGATGGTAAGCAGTTACCGTAGCCTATGGACGCTTGCAACACCAGGGGTATCACTCGCGCGTTGCCGACCCTGAAGAAATCTCTTCACACCCTTTTTGAAGAACCCCATGCTGTTTTTTTTTACAATGACGTCATCAAACTCACTAATTACAGCCGACGTTTTAATGTTATTTAAGGTTATAAAACAATAACACGAATGGCCCCATTCCTTGGCGTCGTAAATTCCGATTAGGAGGCTGTCTTCACAGAGTACTCACACAGAGAGCTAGACCATCTAACGGAAGACTAGCATCCATTTAACATCATATCGGGCTGAGTTTATTCCAGAAAAAGATACTTAGTATTAATATAATTATTGGTCAACGTCACAGACGTAAAATAAGTTCAGACGGAACACGGCCGGTGATAAACGTGAATCCAAAAACTCGCTCTATCACATATACACCACTCAGTCACAATATGCATAAAAACTCTGCTCAGGCCCAACATTTCATATCACACATGCGCATTTATGCAAAGACAAGTGGCTAGTTAGCTAAAGGCGATCCGTCTGAAACTTCTTTTACGTCCTTTCACATTATCGTGTACGCCTCAATAAACCGACTCAATTCCCAAATAAATCTAATGCCAATATATAGTTTGTAATACATATTTATCGTGCAAATGGACGTTTCAAAGATATGAGGCTTCAAGGGAAAATGCGAGAGGCCATTAATCTTCGCTGGAAAGGTCTCTGGCCCGCAGGCTCTCACGCGAAAATGATAGATTCAGTAATGTAAATAAACTTTCAAATTAAAATTCTATACTCCAAAAGTGAAAGAGCGTTAGTAATAAAATTAAACTTGGAATCGTTTCTAAAAATATTTAATGGTATGCAGAAGAAAGAAATTATACAACACTCCAGCTCCACTCCGCGTTTCACCCACGATCTTTACCATTCCTTTGTCAGCTATTTAATATATCAAGGCTACCTACTTCGTTAAGCTAAGACCCATAAAGTACGACACAAATACCTTTAATACGGCTTAAGCTAAAAATTCCCAAATAATCTTAATACTAGACAAAACGTTCTCTATAAATTGATCACCCTCAAGTCTAAAACAGCTCAAATATCCCGGCGTCGTTTCAGGTATTCCCAAATTTTGTTGGAAGGGCACCTCCAACCCTTTTAAATCATTGAACAAAGGCTTTCCTTTGCGCCCTTTAGTTAGAGGCTACTGACGTCACGGTTGGCGTCACGCATCCTCGAGAACAGTAAAGACCGGATGAAGAAAAGGGATATATATCTTTGAATACTTCACTAAAGATAAGATAAAGATAATGATAAAGTGTTCATGGTTCAAACATACTTCTGCTAGACAAAGCTATACATATAGTAAAGAATTGTTAGTATTTATTACCTAGTACTATTCTTTATTCTGTGCTATTCTACATTACATGGAATATAATATAGCCAGCTAGATACACAGAGGGATATAATACTCTGTGGTAAAATAGCATTCACACCCTCCTTCCAATTTATCGTCATCCGTAACGTAACAGCCCCCCTAGGCAAGAGCCACTACCAGCGCGTGACTGTTAGCGGAAAGTTCAGTATATGGAAGCTAAGGATATGTCACGTATTTGCTGCATACAAAACCTACACAAAATCCCGAATTTAGCCTTGTTTTTACTGTTTATAGGCCTGTATTTTTTTTATACCACTTAGTTGGCAAACAAGCATACGGCCCGCCTGATGGAAAGCGGTTACCGTAGCCTATGGACGCCCGCAACAGCAGGGGTATCACGCGCGCGTTGCCGACCCTGCAGAAATCTCTTCACACCCCTTTTGAACCCCATGCTGTACTCCATTGGGAAAACCACGGCGGGGAGCTCATTCCACAGTCTGAGCGTCTGCGGAAGGAAGCTCCTCTGAGCCCGCAGAGTACGAAACAATTCTGGTTTCAAAGTGTGAGGATAGACTCCCCGTCGATGGCGAGAGTTGTCATGGTGGAAGGTAGCCGTGGGCATCAGCTTAAACATTTCTACAGAGCACTTTCCGTTGTACAAGCGGTAGAACACACATAAGGAGGCAAAGTCTCTCCTCAGACTGAGGGGCTCTAAACCGCTTGTGAGCTCGGGATCGTTGACAATTCTAATGACTTATTTGACCGCAATCCACCATGGTAAGTGATGATGTGACTTGTGACCGAAGGTGGTAAGCACACAAAGCCTAGAAGTAATTGGCTCTCAAGTGCAGCTGTCGAAGCACATCGATAGGTGCTTGACGACAGATTTTAACTTGAGGGTGTTAGCCAGCCAGGTGGGTACTACAAAGTACCCTACCACCGCTCTGCTATGGTTTCCTAACGATGTGTTCCCAAGCTCAGTGTAGGTTTCGAACCCGGGACATTTGACTCGGCATCCGACGTCACTCTGCAGTTACGACAAGATTGCCGTGCCGCGCGCCGCCCGTCACTCAGTCACACACACACACACGAAACGTATGCGGACAAGCCGGTGCTCTGATGGTAGTAGTTAGGTAATTGAATCGGTTTGCTTGTATGTGTCGGGAGTGCCAGCCAAGTAACTACAGAACACGTGTTAAACGTCAGTAAACCTATAAGCCAATTATATCTGGACGTTAAAAGAGACTTAGTTATGGCCTCATTATTTCATTGTTAATAACAAATCTTTATGGTGTTGCTAGAACGGTTAAGTGGACTGTATTTAGCGGGGATCCAAAGTATAAGGCAGGGCTGGCTGGCACTTCCTAGGTATTCCTCATATGCAGTAAGGAGAAAAGATAGGAGAGAGCGTGAAAGGACTTATTGCTAATCGTTATCAACTTTCTATTGGGACTGTGTTACAACTGAAATCTCGTATTCGCGAGTTTCTTAACTCCTTCGGGGTTAAAAGAAATAGTGCCCTTTACTGTCGGACCTTTTCATACAGGTACAATCTATTTAGTTATCACAGAAATATCACGGTAGCAGAATCAACACTGCTGGCTGCCAAACTCGTCATACTTGTGAACAGGTGCTGCTTGTGGGGGCTGGTCTGCTTAAGTTTGCTATTTATTTGATTATTAAATATTTATTCAGTCTACTTTCCAATTTTGCCGCCGCGCCGGGGCACGCAATTGTTGCCAGTGCGATTAGAATGTAAATATTATGTAATGAATCTAAGCTTGTTTTGATAACAGTAATTGCTGAGTTTATTGCCGGCTCTTCTCAGCAAATGCAACCTTCCGAACCGGTATTAGAGTATTAGAGTCAGACTTTTCATAAGTGCCTGCGAAGTTCTATTTGAATAAATGATTTTGAATTTTGAACACAACATACAAATAAATGCAACCTTTGTATTACAAGGATTATTTTCCAGTAATTTCAATTTCATACATTTTCCTGATATTTAATGTTATGTACTAAAACATAAAACAACTAACTACATGAGTAACGATACGGTTAATAATAAAGTCGGGAAAGGATATAAACATGCCTTTTGAAAGAAGCCAATTCAAATATACCTTGAAAAAATAATTTGGTCGACATTATGTAACAAAACAAAATACATACGCCTTGTCCTTTATTCTATCCATTGACACTTACTTCAATAAAAACATGAAAAGTTGTAAGTATTCGTCAAAGAAGTTTGTCTGGTATTTTTATTGGATAATTTATATTTTCGCGTATTTACTTATAAAGTTCACAAATAGCAATCATAACTTGAAGGCAAAAGTATAAATTATATTTTAAACAAAACCAGACAACGTTTGAAATATTTCATTAAGTCTGCCCTTTAAAGTTGAGGACACATCGAATTATTCAAATGCGTAAGTCAAAAAAACCGTAAGCTTTTAATCAAATATAAAGTTAAATATAAAGTCAAATATAAAGTAAAGTCAAATATAAAAGTAAGAATATATCTTTAATGATACCTCTTTTGAGAGATGAAATCTTTGAGCCTCATTATAATGAATAGGCTTTGTGAGGTCGGCAACATATCGGCAATCACCCTGGTATAGTAAGGGGCATGAGTCGTGAGCACAAATTGACACCTGCGCAGTAGTTAAGTCTCTGTCTGTTTGGCGGAATGAAGCAGGGGGGAGCGCCGAGCTGCACACGATTGGTTCGTCAGTAGATGCTCGTCGTCTATTGGATTCTTGCGTGTCATTTGGCTACTGTGATTTTGCCAAAAGTGTAGATGCGCGAGCTTGCCCCCACTACTGCCTAACTGTGCTCACCATTCGTGCCTCATACTGTATGCTAATGTCCATGGGAGCGGAAAAACCACATACTATAAGGTCAGCCTGCTGATGTAAAATAGATGTAAAATAACCTAGGGACCTTGAATAGGTTTTTCTCTAAAAACATCAATTATTGGTATTATGATTAACTAAAATACACTCTCAAGCAAAAAGCATCTTTAATGTTGTTTGTGTTTGTACGGCTGTAGAGATGTTTGTAACGCATCAACGAATAAATTCGGTTGAAAGGCATATAGTATACTTTTTATCCGGGTCGCGGCTGAAACCGTGGCGGGAAACTATTATAAATTACTTAGATATAACCCAAACATATATTGGATAGCATTTTGTACCAAACAAAGAAGCGTGGGCGCGTGGCCTTTCCACTTCATAGTAAGGTTTCCCGATCGGGGTTATTTAGGCCTCATAGGCCTGTACTATAGAAAAAGATCAAGTCGTGCTAATCGAAAATAAACCTTATATCATTGGTGCAGGTTCCAAATTCAATTGTTTTAATCTCGACTCAAAACTTGAACATTGATTGACGTTCTAGAATGGACTTTAGAACTGCTCTGGTTTCCGACTCGGATAACGAATCGAATTATGAAGGGCTCTTATTTTACATTTTCTGACTTCGATTGGTAATGAATGAGACAGTCAATCGGTACTCGATCTAAGTAAGGTGCAGCGCAGACGTCGGACTTTTTGTGTGAAGGAGTCCGTAACTGTATAGGTTCTATTTTCACAGACTAAAAAGATCGACGCGGTGCGCTCTGGCGTCGCGCTGCACCTTAATGAGGACTAGTAGACGTAGCATCAGCATAATGAAATAAAATCGATCCTACCATTCCGAATGGCAACCGAGTGTAAGTTTACAATGAGCTTAAGCTTTCGGTGAAGGAAAACATCGTGAGGAATTCATGGTGGTTTGTAGTTCCCACCCACCTGGCTAGCTACACCACGCTCATGTTCAAAATATGTCGCCAAGCCATAACTTGAAAGCCAGTTCCTTCTAGACTTTGTGTGCATACCACCTTCGGCCACATCATCACTTACCATGGTGAGATCAAAAAAAGAGGAAAAAAAGTTTTAATAATGTGAAATGCAGATTCAGAATTTCTGAAGAAATTTTCTGGTGGACAGTGATAGAAACTAGTCAATAATAAACAAATTAGTGGCTATAACAATCATTAAAAGATAAATAATGTTTGTATAAGATCAATTTATTATGCTTTAAAGTCAGACAACTCCCGTTTATAATTTTATGTAGACCAAATGTTAAACAAGAGTGAGACCAAAATATAAAATGCAGCTACGAAATAGGAAAAAATAGTAAACCAAATGCTAAAAGTAATCTAAAAGCGCTATATAAGCAATAAAGATAACCTTAAAACAAAAACGCGTCCACACAAATAGTTACAAAAAACACAAAGGTTTCTCTCATAATAAAATGAATCATAATGCTGGTTTCATACTGTAGCGTCGGAATGGCATATGGGGAGTGTGGGTGGCCTTAATAAGGGCATGTTAGGGTTATACGGTGGAATAATTCTCGCTTTACGCCAATTGAGGGCAACAGTGCATTATTCCGTATTACCCGACTTTGGAATAAGTAAATGGAAATGTTTATTGTCTATTGCCTACGTTTTTATTGTGTAAAAACTTTAAAGCACAACTCTTCGATGGTAGATTGGGTCCGAGGATCAACGATGTCTAATGAAATTATCTTATCTTTGACGGGCCAGTTGGCGCAGTTGGTTAAGACTCTGGTAAAGATTCTAGCTATTGCGCTGCAGGTCGTGGGTTCGATTCCCGCACAGGACATGTATTTGTGTGCATGAACATGTCTGCATGTCCTGAGTCTGGGTGTAATTATGTATATTAAGTATGTATTTACAAACAAAAAGTAGTATATGTATTATATCAGTTATCTGGTTTCCATATTACAAGCTCTGCTTAGTTTGGGATCAGATGACCGTGTGTGAGGAATGTCCCAGGATATTTATTTGTCCCAGGATATTTTATTAGTCGCACTTCAGAGCCAGTTTCTTCTGGGACGTTCCGTCAAATCATCTCTTATAATGTTGAAATTGTAGCCTACTTATCCAAATTATGTATGCTTTTTTTTGTCGGTTTAAATAATAACCAAAGGCTTCACTGCAGTACAAACACGAGTTACAAGCGTGGTGCGTCGAGCAAATAGGTGGTCCGAGTTAGTTCATCACGTCTCGACGGACGGGGGCCACTAACTACAAATAACGTTATGAATAAAAACGTACATCATACGGAAAACAAAATATATATATTCGTAGCAATATTTACTTTGGTTGGCAGTCTACAGGCACATCTACTCGTCTACAGAGGCGCTACGATGCGATTTAGACATCTCGTAGCAACTCGTAGCACGATCTACGAAAGCAATGAATGTCTGCTTAGTGTTACTACGAAACTGTGCCAGTACATTTTTGACTTTGCACAGGGACAGTCAGTTATAAATAAAATTCTTGCCTTTTCTACTTTATTCTTCTTGGATAAACATACTTTACCACAAAAACTAAGGCTTCAACATCAAGTTAGTATACCACACAAAGTCTGAAGCAATTAGTTCGTTAATTATACAGGAAGCCTCATAAACAAAGGATAATTAACGTGAAATACGTGCAGTGAACGCTATTTTGTAGGCGACATATTTTGAATATTAAGGAAAATCTAATTTGCTGTGTGTGTTTACAGTGTCTGCTTGAGAGAAGAAACAGGCGGTTTAGACAAGAGGAATGTCGACAATTGTCTTCGTATGTAGAATAGCTACATTTGTATGAGAGTATTAACGCTCGATCATGTTTTTTTTTTCGAGATTTCAGTGTTAGTTCCATAGTAAAAGTTGTTCAGAATGCCTAATCCAACGTAGGTTTCGAAAATATGCCATCTCGAAATCTCCACCTGGTATAAGGATATATTTAAAGAGGTCATCGTGAGTTTCTTGTAGTTAAAACTAGGTATTTATATCAAAAGCTATCTTAATGTGTCGTCACCCATACTCCAGGTAAATGTAGAGACAGGAAGGGCCCATGGGTGGCAGTCCAGGTCTGAGAGGCGGCACATGCCCCCTTGGTAAACCTATGACAGAATATTAGCTGACTCTAAGAAAAGCAAAAATCGAGCAGCTGCAATGCATGTCACGATTTATGCACGTGACGTTCCTACTCAGGGTAGTCTACTCAAAAGCACACGTTTACATGCAAGGCCGGCCAAAGCTCTTTTATGTTTCTATCGTATTAGGCAGATATCAATGCATATTTTAGGAAAATACCAAAATTAATCTTGTTTGTTGTAGCATACACATATGTTTAAGAGCCACAAACAGTTTTGAATTCCAAAATGACTCTATCTTTAGTTAGGATAAATGATGATGATGATGATGATGATGATTTAGTTAGGATAGATGGTTCTCAATTCTTCTTAGCGTAACGATTCTCCGAAATTCTATAGATGGCTGGCTATCCCCCGGCGGATTGGTCGGCGTTTCCGTCAGGAATAAATAATAGTCCGTGTCCAAACTTTTTGGGCAACCCTTCCGATTTTTCTTTCCGGTAAAACCTTATTCGGACTATAATGAACATTTAAAAAAAATATCCAAGTCGGTCCAGTCGGTCTCAAGTCTCAGGACTCCCAAGTGCTTAATGGTGGTTAAAAGCCGCGGGCGAGAGATAGTCCTATCCTATTCTACTAATATTAGATTTGTGAATAGAAGGAAGAAAATAGAAGATTTGTGAAGATGTGTGTAGTTTTTGCTTGAAAGAATAACAAACATTCTTTCAAGCAAAAACTACTGAATGGATTCCGACCAAATTTGGCACACAGATAAAATATGTTCTGGGTTAGCACATAGGATACTTTTTATCCCGGGAAACAATATACCCCTCGGGAACGCGGGTGAAACCACGGGGCGGAAGCTAGTGTTATATAAACCATCTTCGAGCTTCGGTAGGATAAAATATTGCTTTTTAAATTAACTACTTATCGATAGTTAAATAACCTCCAGCTACATTAAATGTGCTGACGTCCCGATCCAGATTATTATCAATTTTATCCGGATTTCTGGGCTATTGATCACGCAGTTCGTCACCACAGTAATTATCTACTATCTATACTATTTTTGTAGTAGTTCTTTGGGATTGTTAGTTTGTTTACCCGTTGTTTTGCCCGGCCTAAAGGGCGACCACCGCGGGGCGGTCAGGTGTCCCATGAGAATTGCTCCATGACAAAAAAGGAAGGGATGTGTCATGACAAATTAAAGGTGATTATGGGAATATACCGTGAAGCGCTCGTGGTGTAGCATGATAAGACGTTCTTAATCGATCGTCAAGTTAAGCTACCACTGTCGTGGTCGGTACCTGGATGGGTGACCGCCTAGTGGTATTTCAAATCGAGCGTTTCCGTGCTTCGGAAGGCACGTAAAGCCGTTGGTCCCGGTTATTACTTAATTGTGATAGTCGTTAAGCTAGTTGGCGGCCTTCTAGGCGGCTTGAAAACTCGAACAGTAGGTTGACCACTAGCCTACCTCCACCGATCCGCAGTGGGCACGCGTGGTGGAGTATCTGCTCATTCCCTTTCACCCTGATTTGTGAAAGGGGGCCTGTGCTCAGCAGTGGAACATTATAGGCTGATGATGATGGTGATGTGAATATACCAGATAATGGCTTACCCTCATATAATGATAAGAAGGCTAATTTCAAGATACTGACAACGTGATTATTTAGATTTGTTTTCAATTTTAATGAAAAACTATCAAATTATACCGTGCTAATTCACGTCTAAAAACACATCGAAATAATAAATGCTAATGATAAGGATCGCTATATCCGTGAAACATGAGCATAAGGGGTAAATTGCAATGCAGCTACCATTTACCATACACGTCATTACCTATAACATAACAGTAATAAGTAGAACTGTTAATAAAACCTACATCTTTGTATATAATGGTAGTTATGGTGCACATAACAGCAGACGCATTGTCAAAGAGTCGACATTTAGAATCAACGACAAAAAATGCACCCACGAGCATAAATGTCATCCCTTCCCCTCCGACTTAATCAAAGATACATAAATGAAACAATTTCAATAGAACCCTCCATTATCCACATTTATACGTCATAATATTGCAGCTACGTATAAAAATCACTTACTGTAGGCCTTTGCGGAGGTACACTATCTACGCCCATAGTTGCACAGCACAATTACATGTTATTTGTCATATTTTGTGTCACTGGCTTTATAATTAATACTTTTGTGTGTGAATCAGCCGCAGTGAAGCGGCGTCGCGTTTGCATCCATTCTTCGGTCGGTGGACACTGAAAGTTAATAGTGAGGAGGCGGTATCGAGTGTTTCAGCACTCGGTATTTCGCAAAGTTTGAATGACATATCGCATGGTTGATTCTTTTGGAATGATTCGTTTTTCTTTAGGAATCTATTTTTCTGTTAAACCTTTGTACAGTGCTGATAAGTTAGGTCTCCGACACGATATAGTTCAAACCATGGTGCATGGGGCACTATGGTTCGAACACAACACCAACGTTTCAACGAAAGCTTGATAAATGAGACATATAATGACTTCGAAATGAAAATAAGAATCAAATAAATATAACCAAATAATTTCATTTTTTTCAGGATTATTAAATAATTTTCTGAGCAAAGCTTCTTATATTAGGTTCTAACATTTGTTAAACAAAAAAAAAGTACTTACTAAGTGCAAAGAAAAATCGAAGACTAAACCGATTTTATTTCTGAAAAAAAAAACCTCGATATGCAAGAAGCCACTTCACTAAACTCTTGATGCTGCGCGCGCCGTCCTACCCCAAAGCTAACCTCATACCTTCATCTCAGAATACCAAAACGAAACCGACTCTTTGTCATCGCGTTTAGGTATAACTTCGCATATCCCTCATCGTCCTTCGGCTTGCGGCTAGGGTACAAGTGATGAACGATGATTGGCAAGCTGAGGTGCGGTGATGGGATCAAATTTCAGGTGCGTATGTGATAAAAGCACTTTGATAGACGTGTGGGTGGTTTTTAAACCATTATAATGACAAAGATATTTTTTCAACGAAAGAATGTTACATGTCAATATCTATATTTTTTTGTCGGGCGAATCTATGTGATCTATTGAATACTAGTTGAGCCCCTCGGTTTCACACCCTATGTGTTAATCCAGAATATATTCTATCAGCGTGCCAAATTTCATTAAAATCAATTCAGTATTTTTTGACAAACATCCAAGCAATATGGTCAATTTTATTCTCCGATACATGCATTAGAAGGAATATGTCTATCGAAATTCGAAACTTATTTTTAGGTGCTTATTAAGACCTAAAATACTTAGATGACCATCATCGAGTCGTCATTTGTGTATCAAATCCACTGTTTTACCATAGACCAAGGCAAAGATTATGCAAGTTACCTTTCAGGGGCTTCAACATATTATAAAGTAATGTTTAGTATATGAACTAACATGAAATCGTAAAATAAATTGTTATTCCATATTTAGTTGAGTAATTGAATAGTTTTGTGCTTATGGCTACAGTCGCCATTTAATCAAAGAAGAAGAAGAAGAAGAATAGTTTGAAGTTCAATATTTGTAACTTTCCCTTCAGTTTTTCGTGATGACGCAATGTGTTCGATATGTATTAAAATGTTACGACATCACACATTATTACGGAGTCTCTTGTGTTTTGTTTAATTCGTTTGTGTAATGCTGTAATTTGTGTAAGTCTTAGGCTGCTTTTCCACCAGAGATGTGCTATGCTACGTTGCTACGGATGAGTTTGATATCCACCAATCATATTCATTGGTGCACATAGCTTAGCACTGGTGGAAACGGATTCAACTAAGATATGTTTTTATATCGAAGGATGCGTGCTATGGATGCGTGCTATGGATGTGTGCTATGGATGCGTGCTATGGATGCGTGCTATGGATGCGTGCTATGGATGCGTGCTATGGATGCGTGCTATGGATGTTCGCGAGTGGTGTAGCTATGTGCAGATCAGAGCTACAGTAGCCTCGCGTTTGTCGCTGAAAGTAGACAGCCATCGTGGAAGCAAAAAGTTATACATCGCATAGCTCGAGCTGCACATCTTACTCGCACCGCTACATTGCTTAGTATCAGTGGAAACGGTCACATAGTTTCACAGCTTAGCTATTACATTCTCGCAGCATAGCTGCATAGCACATCTCTGGTGGAAAAGCAGCCTTATTTCTGTAATGCTGTGTGTACGTCGGAATAAATGTCTCTTTCTTAGTTTTCTTTCAAGGGTCTAATTTGAGTTCGTGTTTTTTATGTTTAAATTTTTTACATCACACAAAAAAAATACTCCTATGGGCCGCATGAGACGTGGGAATATGGCAATGCATTATTGTAGGTATGTAATCATTATTTTAGCTTTTAAAACCATACATTTGATCTTAACCAATGAATAAGGGAATTTATACATTAGCTGTGTAACTGTCACTCAAAAGTAAGTCCTACATACTGCATTTTTTTCATTTATTCCCAATGTTATTCTCTCCCACCTTGCACCGTTCCCCAGAGACTCGCGAAGTGGGGTCACAGCATTTACTGCTACTCTAGCACTATTAGCTCACTTCACCATACGTTTCTACTTGATATATACCTTTTTTTTTTTTTTTTCTTGGCGCAATCCTCGTAGGATACCCTACTGCCCCGGGGGTAGTGGCAGGGTTATTTTTACCGGCTAAAACCCCACGGTGGTCGCCATCTGCGTTTTAGAGAGAGGGGCGGGCTCTCGTGTTGAACGCGTACCTGCTCACCACTCCAAGCGCGGCGCTTTGATAGCTCATCCCGGGGGAAGTCTGACATCCCCCAGCACCCTCGCTGTGCTATCGCACGATTAGTCGTGATGCACGATTAGTCGTGACCACATCGACTCATCGTCTTCCTTGGGGTCGTTTCTGGGCGCACAGAGCCCCCTTTCTGATTGCCCACGACCCCAAAGGCCCTGTTTAGTCGCCTTTTACGACAGGCTGGGGAACACCGTAGCTGTTATTCTAAGCCCGAGCTACAGGGCAACTTGATATATATCTACCCTTAGTTCAAATTTCACAGCCATCCGTGTAACACGTTTGATAGACACATGTCTGGTCAATCACATACATTTTATAATTAGTGTAGAATTCACACGTAAAGATGTCGCTACAGACATCGTATGGACGGATTGAAAATTAATTCTTAGTTAAAACGCTATTAAATCACTTTTAATTGAGATTTATTGCAAAGGAATACAATTTGATAATAATAATTTAATTTAATTATTTTTTGAAACTCGTATTTTCTATATTTGCAATTTATTTAATTTTATTTAAATCTTTCGAATCAACTCGACCTTACATAGATGGCCTTACCGTCGATTATTTTTATTTCTTTTTATCGTCTAGGACCGAAACAATCAAATAATAATAAAATAAATCTAATATTAACCTGTTTCTAATAAGCAGAGACTTCAACGGTAAATAAATATAGTCTAAATATTTTGAAATCTACAACGATTATTTTTAAAAGTACAATGGGCAGTTTCGTACCAATTGTATTTCATTTGTTTTTATGGGCTTAAGTCTGTATCTAGGAAAACGTATAGTGGTTTCATTTATTCAACAAAATATCAAATAAGAACAATTATTAAGTCTTTTGTGGTCAAAAGGATTAAAGCCATTCGTAAATCACCGACCCTGCTCACAAAATTTATGGAGAATCGGATGAGTAATTTGACCTGTAGTGGAGAACAGCCGGTTATCTGGACATACATACGAAAGCATTTTTGTCCAAGCTGAAACGGAGACTCTTCGCTTGCTCGGTATTAAAGTGATTTTTAAAACATATAGAAGATTAAGAAATTGCTATCTTGACCTATTTTTAATCGTTCCCTAATCAGGGCCGGCAATAGCCTATATAGCGCCGGGTCAGGCCTCTGTCACTTGCCTATATCTACCGCGATAAGCATCTACAGCTCGCTTCGAGCTGGGCTCGACTAAACTGTCGGGGCCACCACGCGCTTGCGAGCACACTGTACGCAATTGTGTCGGAGCCAAAATCAGAATGCGTGATTATTTGTTTTCTTGTGCGATGTTAACCTAGGAAATATATTTATTTATCAATTATCACTGCACTTTGTTATAATGGAGAACCGTAACACTAATAATTTGAGTTTAACGGCTGTCGCAATAAACAGATTTTATTTAAGTTGTTGGTTTTTAAATTACTGCAAGATTCTGAAGTGTAAGACAGTAAGTACATATATTTTGTTAATTTTACACGGTGTTTTTATCAGTATCCTAATTAATTAGGTGTAGTTGATATAGGTAGGTAACCCTGACGGTCGTAAGGTCATTTCGGTAAATTATAAATACAAAGGAATACAATGGAATACTAACAGTTATATAATCACCAGAGTGATCGGAAATTCTGCAGTTTCAAGCAAGGTCTTTTGGAAATTTCGCCCAATTAAAAAAAAACAACTTTCGCTCAAACAAATGCATATGTAATGAAATTTGACGCAAACGGCGCGAGCGGGGCCACAGGCGGGGGCAGGGGGCATGCGCGATGTTCGTCATTTCGCATTCACTACGAACCGTCACAACCAACTTCATACGCATGCAAGGCTTCATTATCTCAAATATCTCATACTGTTGTGCTATATAAACCAACAATAGTTATATCTCATTATGGATAGTTTTTCATAGGTTAGAAAGAGATACACTCGCTGGCAACGAAGCCCGCATATCATTCATTGCTATGCGGACGACAGTACAGGGGACGCTCATTATACGGGCCGTGCAAATCGTTCGGAGGTGGAGGAAAGCCGCGAACGGCTGGTGTCTGAAATCGAGAGTACACTAGCTTGTGTCTCCGATTGGGTTCGACTAAACCTAGTCCATTTCAACCCCACGAAGACTCAAGCCTGCGCGTTCACCGCTAAGAAAATCCCATGGTCTGTGGCTCCACAATTCCAGAACACTTCCTTGAACATCAGTCAAAGCATTGGGATTCTTGTCGTCGACATTTCTAGCGACGTTTTGTTCCGAAGTCACTTGGAAGACAAGATTAAGCTGGCATCCAAAAAGCTTGGAGTGCTCAACAGAGCGAGGCAGTACTTCACATCGGGGCAAAGGCTGCATCTTTATAAGTCGCAAGTCCGGCCTCATATGGAGTATTGTTGCCATATGTGGACGGGCACCTGGATACCAGCTTGGGCCTTTAGACTCGGTTCAGCGACGTGCCGCTAGAATTGTCGACGATCCCGAGCTTACGAACGGTTACGAGCCTCTCAGTTTGAGGAGAGACTTTGCCTTATGTGTGTTCTACCGCTTGTACAACGGGGAGTGTTCCAAGGAATTGTTCGACTTGATGACTGTTAGATAGTGGTTTCTTAGGTGGCTGTTTCAAGTCTTTCCAGAGCTTGTAGTACTGCGACCAGACTAGATGTATGTAGTGGTTTCTTAATAAATAGATGTTTCCATTAATTTTCCACAGAAAATATTTGTTTCCCAGAAATAGATCTTTATAAGCGACACGATGGAGTAATAATACAATTTTTTTTTTTCAAATCAACGAGTACCAAGTATACAGTTCTATTTTTTATTAAAATCGGCCTTGTATATTATAGGGCATAGCGACAAATGCTAAAAGGAGCCCCCTTTTAGCATTTGTCGCTATGCCCTATACTTTAGGATTTAGCCAACCAGGCAAAAAATGGTAAAATGTTAAAGGATATAATTAGGTAAGCATTATTTAAACTTTTTAACTTTCACGCCTTTTAAATTAAAAACTTCAAACAATAAAAAAATGTTTATACCATAGTATTGGAAATGTTAGGAAAAAATAAAAAGTGCCCATCGTCCTTTTAAATACTGTTCCATAAAAAGTGACATCTGTTGTCATTTACTGACAAAACTAACATTGCTGTAGTGACATACGTGGCAAGACTAGCAAATAGTACCTTTGACTCACCACCGGCGCTGTACTTGCGCGAGTTACGGTGGTAACTTTTGAAGTATGGGCGCTGACCCTCTGTTGTACGTAGTATTTATCTACTCTGAGATAGACACTACAAAATGAAATAATATGAAATGCTGCTGATGTAAGGAAGGTAGAAAGGCAAGGGTATAGAGGGAAGTGAGTGTGCAGAATGTGTGGACCGAATTCCACCAAAACCAGTAATGAACACGTGTTTTAGGTAAGAAACCTAAAGCACGTGTTCTTTAATTGTTTTTACCTAAATTCAATGTCACTTAGGGGCGTCCATTAATTACGTGAGGTGAGGCGTTTAGGCGGGGGGTGCGAATCTTACCCAATCTCATTTGGGGTACAGAAAAATGTGTCAAATTTTCACCGGCGTGAAGTTAGCGGCCAAAAGTTAGCAGCCAATATAATCCGACCAAATCAAGAAGAATCCAAAAAATTGCTTTATTTACCTTATTAACAATAGGAAATTGTTCAAAATATAAGGAAATGATAAAAATATTTGAAAAAAAGCCTCACAGGCGTGAAAATATCAAAAAAAGACATGAATTCAGAATTAACAAAATACCAAAGTATTTAATAAATTAATCGGTTACAAGGGTTCAAATCAAAGAAAATTTTACAAATTACAAAAGACCATACAAAACCTTTGTATAAAACTGAGTTTGAATAATCTCATGAAAGTTTCAGAGCCATAAATCGAACAAAAACAAACGTAATGCCATAATCATACGTTTTCGTTTCTTAAGAATGAGTATAAGATATAAAAAAGTCATGGTGTCACTCTAGAAATGAATTTATTTTAAAGATATATTAGTATACTAAGTAAATAATAGCATTCTATGTACTTACCGAGGGGTTACATAGGTTTGTTAGCCATCGGCGAAAACAATATCGACAAAAATACCTACTTGATTTTGGTGGTAGATTTAACTCTCAAGACTTGCCCGTGTCACTCCAAATATGTAATTAATTTATAGGTACATAAGTCTTCTAAGTAAATAATATCATTCTATGTACTTGCCGAGGGAACATGACAGGTTTGTAAGGCAGCAAAACAAATTTTATCAACAAAAATCTTTCCTTTGATTTTGATTGTAGATTAACCTCTCAAGACTTGCTCGTGTCACTCCAGACTTGTATTTAAACTATAGGTACATGAGTCTTCTAAGTAAATAATATCATTCTATGTACTTGCCGAGGGGATACGATAGGTTTGTGAGTCAGCAATGTAAATTTTATCGATAAAAATCTTTCATTTGATTTTGATGGTAGATTAACCTCTCAAGTCTAGCCGGTGTCACTCCAGATATAGATTTAAAACATAGGTACATAAGTCTACTAAGTAAATAATATCATTCTATGGACTTGCCGAGGGGATATGATAGGTTTATGAGTCAGCGGCGAAAATAATAAAGACAAAAATCTTTCATTTGACTTTGATGTAAGATTAACCTCTCAAGATTTGCTCGTGTCACTCCAGATATGAATTTAAAATATAGGTACATAAGTCTACTAAGTAAATAATATCATTCTATGTACTTGCCGAGGGGATATGATAGGTTTGTGAGTCAGCAGCGTCAATTTTATCGAAATAATATTTCCTTTGATTTTGATAGTAGATTAACTGCTGAAGACTTGCCCGTGTCACTCCAGATATGGATTTAAAATATAGGTACATAAGTCTACTAAGTAAATAATATCATTCTATGTACTTGCCGAGGGGATATGATAGGTTTATGAGTCAGCGGCGAAAAATATAAAGACAAAAATCTTTCAATTGAATTTGATGAAAGATAAACCTCTCAAGTCTTGCCGGTGTCACTCCAAATATGTATTTAAATTATAGGTACATAAGTCTTCTAAGTAAATAATACCATTCTATGTACTTGCCGAGGGGATATGATAGGTTTGTGAGTCAGCAGCGTCAATTTTATCGAAAAAAATCTTTCGTTTGATTTTGATGGTAGATTAACTGCTCAAGACTTGCCCGTGTCACTCCAAATATAGATTTAAAATATAGGTACATAAGTCTACTAAGTAAATAATATCATTATATGTACTTGCCGAGGGGATATGATAGGTTTGTGATTCAGCAGCGTCAATTTTATCGAAAAAAATCTTTCTTTTGATTTTGATGGTAGATTAACTGATCATGCCATGCCCGTGTCACTCCAGATATGGATTTAAAATGTAGGTATATAGGTCTTCTAAGTAAATAATATCGTTCTATGTACTTGCCGAGGGAATATGATAGGTTTATGATTCAGCGGCGAAAATAATAAACAAAAAATGTCTCTAATTTGTTTTCGATGGTAGAACAACCTCTCAAGATTTGCCCCTGTCACTCCAAATATGGATTTAAATTATAGGTACATAAGTCTTCTAAGTAAATAATATCATTCTATATACTTGCCGAGGGGATATGATAGGTTTGTGAGTCAGCAGCGTCAATTTTATCGAAAAAAATCTTTCCTTTTATTTTGATGGTAGATTAACTGCTCATGCCATGCCCGTGTCACTCCAGATATAGATTTAAAATGTAGGTATATAGGTCTTCTAAGTAAATAATATAATTCTATGTACTTGCCGAGGGGATTTGATAGGTTTGTGAGTCAGCAGCGTCAATTTTATCGAAAAAAATCTTTCCTTTGATTTTGATGGTAGATTAACTGCTCAATACTTGCCCGTGTCACTCCAGATATAGATTTAAAACATAGGTACATAAGTTTACTAAGTAAATAATATCATTCTATGGACTTGCCGAGGGGATATGATAGGTTTATGAGTCAGCGGCGAAAATAATAGAGACAAAAATCTTTCATTTGACATTGATGTAAGATTAACCTCTCAAGATTTGCTCGTGTCACTCCAGATATGAATTTAAAATATAGGTACATAAGTCTACTAAGTAAATAATATCATTCTATGTACTTGCCGAGGGGATATGATAGGTTTGTGAGTCAGCAGCGTCAATTTTATCGAAAAAAATCTTTCCTTTTGATTTTGATGGTAGATTAACTGCTCATGCCATGCCCGTGTCACTCCAGATATGGATTTAAAATGTAGGTATATAGGTCTTCTAAGTAAATAATATCGTTCTATGTACTTGCCGAGGGGAAATGATAGGTTTATGATTCAGCGGCGAAAATAATAAACAAAAAATGTCTCTACTTTATTTTCGATGGTAGAACAACCTCTCAAGATTTGCCCCTGTCACTCCAAATATGGATTTAAATTATAGGTACATAAGTCTTCTAAGTAAATAATATCATTCTATATACTTGCCGAGGGGATATGATAGGTTTGTGAGTCAGCAGCGTCAATTTTATCGAAAAAAATCTTTCCTTTTATTTTGATGGTAGATTAACTGCTCATGACATGCCCGTGTCACTCCAGATATGGATTTAAAATGTAGGTATATAGGTCTTCTAAGTAAATAATATAATTCTATGTACTTGCCGAGGGGATATGATAGGTTTGTGAGTCAGCAGCGTCAATTTTATCGAAAAAAATCTTTCTTTTGATTTTGATGGTAGATTAACTGCTCAAGACTTGCCCGTGTCACTCCAGATATAGATTTAAAACATAGGTACATAAGTTTACTAAGTAAATAATATCATTCTATGGACTTGCCGAGGGGATATGATAGGTTTATGAGTCAGCGGCGAAAATAATAAAGACAAAAATCTTTCATTTGACATTGATGTAAGATTAACCTCTCAAGATTTGCTCGTGTCACTCCAGATATGAATTTAAAATATAGGTACATAAGTCTACTAAGTAAATAATATCATTCTATGTACTTGCCGAGGGGATATGATAGGTTTGTGAGTCAGCAGCGTCAATTTTATCGAAATAAATCTTTCTTTTGATTTTGATGGTAGATTAACTGCTCATGCCATGCCCGTGTCACTCCAGATATGGATTTAAAATGTAGGTATATAGGTCTTCTAAGTAAATAATATCGTTCTATGTACTTGCCGAGGGGATATGATAGGTTTATGATTCAGCGGCGAAAATAATAAACAAAAAATGTCTCTACTTTGTTTTCGGTGGTAGAACAACCTCTCAAGATTTGCCCCTGTCACTCCAGATATGGATTTAAAATGTAGGTATATAGGTCTTCTAAGTAAATAATATAATTCTATGTACTTGCCGAGGGGATATGATAGGTTTGTGAGTCAGCAGCGTCAATTTTATCGAAAAAAATCTTTCTTTTGATTTTGATGGTAGATTAACTGCTCAAGACTTGCCCGTGTCACTCCAGATATAGATTTAAAACATAGGTACATAAGTTTACTAAGCAAATAATATCATTCTATGGACTTGCCGAGGGGATATGATAGGTTTATGAGTCAGCGGCGAAAATAATAGAGACAAAAATCTTTCATTTGACATTGATGTAAGATTAACCTCTCAAGATTTGCTCGTGTTACTCCAGATATGAATTTAAAATATAGGTACATAAGTCTACTAAGTAAATAATATCATTATATGTACTTGCCGAGGGGATATGATAGGTTTGTGAGTCAGCAGCGTCAATTTTATCGAAAAAAATCTTTCTTTTGATTTTGATGGTAGATTAACTGCTCAAGACTTGCCCGTGTCACTCCAGATATAGATTTAAAACATAGGTACATAAGTTTACTAAGTAAATAATATCATTCTATGGACTTGCCGAGGGGATATGATAGGTTTATGATTCAGCGGCGAAAATAATAAACAAAAAATGTCTCTACTTTGTTTTCGGTGGTAGAACAACCTCTCAAGATTTGCCCCTGTCACTCCAAATATGGATTTAAATTATAGGTACATAAGTCTTCTAAGTAAATAATATCATTCTATATACTTGCCGAGGGGATATGATAGGTTTGTGAGTCAGCAGCGTCAATTTTATCGAAAAAAATCTTTCCTTTTATTTTGATGGTAGATTAACTGCTCATGACATGCCCGTGTCACTCCAGATATGGATTTAAAATGTAGGTATATAGGTCTTCTAAGTAAATAATATAATTCTATGTACTTGCCGTGGGGATTTGATAGGTTTGTGAGTCAGCAGCGTCAATTTTATCGAAAAAAATCTTTCCTTTGATTTTGATGGTAGATTAACTGCTCAAGACTTGCCCGTGTCACTCCAGATATAGATTTAAAACATAGGTACATAAGTTTACTAAGTAAATAATATCATTCTATGGACTTGCCGAGGGGATATGATAGGTTTATGAGTCAGCGGCGAAAATAATAGAGACAAAAATCTTTCATTTGACATTGATGTAAGATTAACCTCTCAAGATTTGCTCGTGTCACTCCAGATATGAATTTAAAATATAGGTACATAAGTCTACTAAGTAAATAATATCATTCTATGTACTTGCCGAGGGGATATGATAGGTTTGTGAGTCAGCAGCGTCAATTTTATCGAAAAAAATCTTTCTTTTGACTTTGATGTAAGATTAACTGCTCATGCCATGCCCGTGTCACTCCAGATATGGATTTAAAATGTAGGTATATAGGTCTTCTAAGTAAATAATATCATTCTATGTACTTGCCGAGGGGATATGATAGGTTTATGATTCAGCGGCGAAAATAATAAACAAAAAATGTCTCTACTTTGTTTTCGGTGGTAGAACAACCTCTCAAGATTTGCCCCTGTCACTCCAGATATGGATTTAAAATGTAGGTATATACGTCTTCTAAGTAAATAATATAATTCTATGTACTTGCCGAGGGGATATGATAGGTTTGTGAGTCAGCAGCGTCAATTTTATCGAAAAAAATCTTTCTTTTGATTTTGATGGTAGATTAACTGCTCAAGACTTGCCCGTGTCACTCCAGATATAGATTTAAAACATAGGTACATAAGTTTACTAAGTAAATAATATCATTCTATGGACTTGCCGAGGGGATATGATAGGTTTATGAGTCAGCGGCGAAAATAATAGAGACAAAAATCTTTCATTTGACATTGATGTAAGATTAACCTCTCAAGATTTGCTCGTGTCACTCCAGATATGAATTTAAAATATAGGTACATAAGTCTACTAAGTAAATAATATCATTCTATGTACTTGCCGAGGGGATATGATAGGTTTGTGAGTCAGCAATGTAAATTTTATGGAAAAAAATCTTTCTTTTGATTTTGATGGTAGATTAACTGCTCAAGACTTGCCCGTGTCACTCCAGATATAGATTTAAAACATAGGTACATAAGTTTACTAAGTAAATAATATCATTCTATGGACTTGCCGAGGGGATATGATAGGTTTATGATTCAGCGGCGAAAATAATAAACAAAAAATGTCTCTACTTTGTTTTCGGTGGTAGAACAACCTCTCAAGATTTGCCCCTGTCACTCCAAATATGGATTTAAATTATAGGTACATAAGTCTTCTAAGTAAATAATATCATTCTATATACTTGCCGAGGGGATATGATAGGTTTGTGAGTCAGCAGCGTCAATTTTATCGAAAAAAATCTTTCCTTTTATTTTGATGGTAGATTAACTGCTCATGCCATGCCCGTGTCACTCCAGATATGGATTTAAAATGTAGGTATATAGGTCTTCTAAGTAAATAATATAATTCTATGTACTTGCCGAGGGGATTTGATAGGTTTGTGAGTCAGCAGCGTCAATTTTATCGAAAAAAATCTTTCTTTTGATTTTGATGGTAGATTAACTGCTCAAGACTTGCCCGTGTCACTCCAGATATAGATTTAAAACATAGGTACATAAGTTTACTAAGTAAATAATATCATTCTATGGACTTGCCGAGGGGATATGATAGGTTTATGAGTCAGCGGCGAAAATAATAGAGACAAAAATCTTTCATTTGACATTGATGTAAGATTAACTTCTCAAGATTTGCTCGTGTCACTCCAGATATGAATTTAAAATATAGGTACATAAGTCTACTAAGTAAATAATATCATTCTATGTACTTGCCGAGGGGATATGATAGGTTTGTGAGTCAACAGCGTCAATTTTATCGAAAAAAATCTTTCCTTTTGATTTTGATGGTAGATTAACTGCTCATGCCATGCCCGTGTCACTCCAGATATGGATTTAAAATGTAGGTATATAGGTCTTCTAAGTAAATAATATCGTTCTATGTACTTGCCGAGGGGAAATGATAGGTTTATGATTCAGCGGCGAAAATAATAAACAAAAAATGTCTCTACTTTGTTTTCGATGGTAGAACAACCTCTCAAGATTTGCCCCTGTCACTCCAAATATGGATTTAAATTATAGGTACATAAGTCTTCTAAGTAAATAATATCATTCTATATACTTGCCGAGGGGATATGATAGGTTTGTTAGTCAGCAGCGTCAATTTTATCGAAAAAAATCTTTCCTTTTATTTGATGGTAGATTAACTGCTCATGACATGCCCGTGTCACTCCAGATATGGATTTAAAATGTAGGTATATAGGTCTTCTAAGTAAATAATATAATTCTATGTACTTGCCGAGGGGATATGATAGGTTTGTGAGTCAGCAGCGTCAATTTTATCGAAAAAAATCTTTCTTTTGATTTTGATGGTAGATTAACTGCTCAAGACTTGCCCGTGTCACTCCAGATATAGATTTAAAACATAGGTACATAAGTTTACTAAGTAAATAATATCATTCTATGGACTTGCCGAGGGGATATGATAGGTTTATGAGTCAGCGGCGAAAATAATAGAGACAAAAATCTTTCATTTGACATTGATGTAAGATTAACCTCTCAAGATTTGCTCGTGTCACTCCAGATATGAATTTAAAATATAGGTACATAAGTCTTCTAAGTAAATAATATCATTCTATGTACTTGCCGAGGGGATATGATAGGTTTGTGAGTCAGCAGCGTCAATTTTATCGAAAAAAATCTTTCTTTTGATTTTGATGGTAGATTAACTGCTCAAGACTTGCCCGTGTCACTCCAGATATAGATTTAAAACATAGGTACATAAGTTTACTAAGTAAATAATATCATTCTATGGACTTGCCGAGGGGATATGATAGGTTTATGATTCAGCGGCGAAAATAATAAACAAAAAATTTCTCTACTTTGTTTTCGGTGGTAGAACAACCTCTCAAGATTTGCCCCTGTCACTCCAAATATGGATTTAAATTATAGGTACATAAGTCTTCTAAGTAAATAATATCATTCTATATACTTGCCGAGGGGATATGATAGGTTTGTGAGTCAGCAGCGTCAATTTTATCGAAAAAAATCTTTCCTTTTATTTTGATGGTAGATTAACTGCTCATGCCATGCCCGTGTCACTCCAGATATGGATTTAAAATGTAGGTATATAGGTCTTCTAAGTAAATAATATAATTCTATGTACTTGCCGAGGGGATTTGATAGGTTTGTGAGTCAGCAGCGTCAATTTTATCGAAAAAAATCTTTCCTTTGATTTTGATGGTAGATTAACTGCTCAAGACTTGCCCGTGTCACTCCAGATATAGATTTAAAACATAGGTACATAAGTTTACTAAGTACATAATATCATTCTATGGACTTGCCGAGGGGATATGATAGGTTTATGAGTCAGCGGCGAAAATAATAGAGACAAAAATCTTTCATTTGATATTGATGTAAGATTAACCTCTCAAGATTTGCTCGTGTCACTCCAGATATGAATTTAAAATATAGGTACATGAGTCTACTAAGTAAATAATATCATTCTATGTACTTGCCGAGGGGATATGATAGGTTTGTGAGTCAGCAGCGTCAATTTTATCAAAAAAATCTTTCCTTTTGATTTTGATGGTAGATTAACTGCTCATGCCATGCCCGTTTCACTCCAGATATGGATTTAAAATGTAGGTATATAGGTCTTCTAAGTAAATAATATCGTTCTATGTACTTGCCGAGGGGATATGATAGGTTTATGATTCAGCGGCGAAAATAATAAACAAAAAATGTATCTACTTTGTTTTCGATGGTAGAACAACCTCTCAAGATTTGCCTCATTCACTCCAAATATGAATTTAAATTATAGGTACATACGTCTTCTAAGTACATAATATCATTTTATGTACTTGCCAAGGGGATATGACAGGTTTGTGAGTCAGCAGCGTCAATTTTATCGAAAAAAATCTTTCCTTTTATTTTGATGGTAGATTAACTGCTCATGCCTTGCCCGTGTCACTCCAGATATGGGTTTAAAATATAGGTACATAAGTCTACTAAGTAAATAATATCATTCTATGTACTTGCCGAGGGGAAATGACAGGTTTGTGAGACATCAAAACAATTTTTATCCAAAAAAATCTTTCCCTTGATTTTGATGGTAGATTAACCTCTCAAGTCTTACCGGGGTCACTCCAAATATAGATTTAAATTATAGGTACATAAGTCTTCTATGTAAATAATATCATTCTATATACTTGCCGAGGGGATATGATACGTTGGTGAGTCAGCAGCGCAAATTTTATCAAAAATTGTCTCTACTTTGTTGGTGATGGTAGAACAACCTCTCAAGATTTGCCCCTGTCACTCTAAATATGAATTTAAATTATGGGTACATACGTCATCTAAGTAAATTATATCATTTTATGTACTTGCCAAGGGGATATGACAGGTTTGTGAGTCAGCAGCGTCAATTTTATCGAAAAAAATCTTTCGTTTGATTTTGATGGTAGATTAACTGCTCAAGACTTGCCCGTGTCACTCCAAATATAGATTTAAAATATAGGTACATAAGTCTACTAAGTAAATAATATCATTATATGTACTTGCCGAGGGGATATGATAGGTTTGTGATTCAGCAGCGTCAATTTTATCGAAAAATATCTTTCTTTTGATTTTGATGGTAGATTACCTGCTCATGCCATGCCCGTGTCACTCCAGATATGGATTTAAAATGTAGGTATATAGGTCTTCTAAGTAAATAATATCGTTCTATGTACTTGCCGAGGGGATATGATAGGTTTATGATTCAGCGGCGAAAATAATAAACAAAAAATGTCTCTACTTTGTTTTCGGTGGTAGAACAACCTCTCAAGATTTGCCCCTGTCACTCCTAATATGGATTTAAATTATAGGTACATAAGTCTACTAAGTAAATAATATCATTCTATGTACTTGCCGAGGGGATATGATAGGTTTATGAGTCAGCGGCGAAAAATATAAAGACAAAAATCTTTCAATTGAATTTGATGAAAGATTAACCTCTCAAGTCTTGCCGGTGTCACTCCAAATATGTATTTAAAACATAGGTACATGAGTCTACTAAGTAAATAATATCATTCTATGGACTTGCCGAGGGGATATGATAGGTTTATGAGTCAGCGGCGAAAATAATAAAGACAAAAATCTTTCATTTGACTTTGATGTAAGATTAACCTCTCAAGATTTGCTCGTGTCACTCCAGATATGAATTTAAAATATAGGTACATAAGTCTACTAAGTAAATAATATCATTCTATGTACTTGCCGAGGGGATATGATAGGTTTGTGAGTCAGCAGCGTCAATTTTATCGAAAAAAATATTTCCTTTGATTTTGATAGTAGATTAACTGCTGAAGACTTGCCCGTGTCACTCCAGATATGGATTTAAAATATAGGTACATAAGTCTACTAAGTAAATAATATCATTCTATATACTTGCCGAGGGGATATGATACGTTGGTGAGTCAGCAGCGCAAATTTTATCAAAAATTGTCTCTACTTTGTTTTCGATGGTAGAACAACCTCTCAAGATTTGCCTCATTCACTCCAAATATGAATTTAAATTATAGGTACATACGTCTTCTAAGTACATAATATCATTTTATGTACTTGCCAAGGGGATATGACAGGTTTGTGAGTCAGCAGCATCAATTTTATCGAAAAAAATCTTTCCTTTTATTTTGATGGTAGATTAACTGCTCATGCCTTGCCCGTGTCACTCCAGATATGGGTTTAAAATATAGGTACATAAGTCTACTAAGTAAATAATATCATTCTATGGACTTGCCGAGGGGATATGATAGGTTTATGATTCAGCGGCGAAATCAAAGGAAAGATTTTTTTCGATAAAATTGAAGCTGCTGACTCACAAACCTATCATATCCCCTCGGCAAGTACATATAATGGTATTATTTACTTAGAAGACTTATGAAATTATAATTTAAATACATACTTGGAGTGACACCGGCAAGACTTGAGAGGTTAATCTTTCATCAAATTCAATTGAAAGATTTTTGTCTTTATATTTTCGCCGCTGACTCATAAACCTATCATATCCCCTCGGCAAGTCCATAGAATGATATTATTTACTTAGTAAACTTATGTACCTATGTTTTAAATCTATATCTGGAGTGACACGGGCAAGTCTTGAGCAGTTAATCTACCATCAAAATCAAATGAAAGATTTTTTTCGATAAAATTTACATTGCTGACTCACAAACCTATCGTATCCCCTCGGCAAGTACATAGAATGATATTATTTACTTAGAAGACTCATGTACCTATAGTTTAAATACAAGTCTGGAGTGACACGAGCAAGTCTTGAGAGGTTAATCTACAATCAAAATCAAAGGAAAGATTTTTTTCGATAAAATTGACGCTGCTGACTCACAAACCTGTCATATCCCCTTGGCAAGTACATAAAATGATATAATTTACTTAGATGACGTATGTACCCATAATTTAAATTCATATTTAGAGTGACAGGGGCAAATCTTGAGAGGTTGTTCTACCATCACCAACAAAGTAGAGACAATTTTTGATAAAATTTGCGCTGCTGACTCACCAACGTATCATATCCCCTCGGCAAGTATATAGAATGATATTATTTACTTAGAAGACTTATGTACCTATAATTTAAATTTATATTTGGAGTGACCCCGGTAAGACTTGAGAGGTTAATCTACCATCAAAATCAAGGGAAAGATTTTTTTGGATAAAAGTTGTTTTGATGTCTCACAAACCTGTCATATCCCCTCGGCAAGTACATAGAATGATATTATTTACTTAGAAGACTTATGTACCTATATTTTAAACCCATATCTGGAGTGACACGGGCAAGGCATGAGCAGTTAATCTACCATCAAAATAAAAGGAAAGATTTTTTTCGATAAAATTGACGCTGCTGACTCACAAACCTGTCATATCCCCTTGGCAAGTACATAAAATGATATTATGTACTTAGAAGACGTATGTACCTATAATTTAAATTCATATTTGGAGTGAATGAGGCAAATCTTGAGAGGTTGTTCTACCATCGAAAACAAAGTAGAGACATTTTTTGTTTATTATTTTCGCCGCTGAATCATAAACCTATCATATCCCCTCGGCAAGTACATAGAACGATATTATTTACTTAGAAGACCTATATACCTACATTTTAAATCCATATCTGGAGTGAAACGGGCATGGCATGAGCAGTTAATCTACCATCAAAATCAAAAGGAAAGATTTTTTCGATAAAATTGACGCTGCTGACTCACAAACCTATCATATCCCCTCGGCAAGTACATAGAATGATATTATTTACTTAGTAGACTTATGTACCTATATTTTAAATTCATATCTGGAGTGACACGAGCAAATCTTGAGAGGTTAATCTTACATCAATGTCAAATGAAAGATTTTTGTCTCTATTATTTTCGCCGCTGACTCATAAACCTATCATATCCCCTCGGCAAGTCCATAGAATGATATTATGTACTTAGTAAACTTATGTACCTATGTTTTAAATCTATATCTGGAGTGACACGGGCAAGTCTTGAGCAGTTAATCTACCATCAAAATCAAAGGAAAGATTTTTTTCGATAAAATTGACGCTGCTGACTCACAAACCTATCAAATCCCCTCGGCAAGTACATAGAATTATATTATTTACTTAGAAGACCTATATACCTACATTTTAAATCCATATCTGGAGTGACACGGGCATGGCATGAGCAGTTAATCTACCATCAAAATAAAAGGAAAGATTTTTTTCGATAAAATTGACGCTGCTGACTCACAAACCTATCATATCCCCTCGGCAAGTATATAGAATGATATTATTTACTTAGAAGACTTATGTACCTATTATTTAAATCCATATTTGGAGTGACAGGGGCAAATCTTGAGAGGTTGTTCTACCACCGAAAACAAAGTAGAGACATTTTTTGTTTATTATTTTCGCCGCTGAATCATAAACCTATCATATCCCCTCGGCAAGTCCATAGAATGATATTATTTACTTAGTAAACTTATGTACCTATGTTTTAAATCTATATCTGGAGTGACACGGGCAAGTCTTGAGCAGTGAATCTACCATCAAAATCAAAAGAAAGATTTTTTTCGATAAAATTGACGCTGCTGACTCACAAACCTATCATATCCCCTCGGCAAGTACATAGAATGATATTATTTACTTAGTAGACTTATGTACCTATATTTTAAATTCATATCTGGAGTGACACGAGCAAATCTTGAGAGGTTAATCTTACATCAATGTCAAATGAAAGATTTTTGTCTCTATTATTTTCGCCGCTGACTCATAAACCTATCATATCCCCTCGGCAAGTCCATAGAATGATATTATTTACTTAGTAAACTTATGTACCTATGTTTTAAATCTATATCTGGAGTGACACGGGCAAGTCTTGAGCAGTTAATCTACCATCAAAATCAAAAGAAAGATTTTTTTCGATAAAATTGACGCTGCTGACTCACAAACCTATCAAATCCCCTCGGCAAGTACATAGAATTATATTATTTACTTAGAAGACCTATATACCTACATTTTAAATCCATATCTGGAGTGACACGGGCATGGCATGAGCAGTTAATCTACCATCAAATAAAAGGAAAGATTTTTTTCGATAAAATTGACGCTGCTGACTCACAAACCTATCATATCCCCTCGGCAAGTATATAGAATGATATTATTTACTTAGAAGACTTATGTAGCTATAATTTAAATCCATATTTGGAGTGACAGGGGCAAATCTTGAGAGGTTGTTCTACCATCGAAAACAAAGTAGAGACATTTTTTGTTTATTATTTTCGCCGCTGAATCATAAACCTATCATTTCCCCTCGGCAAGTACATAGAACGATATTATTTACTTAGAAGACCTATATACCTACATTTTAAATCCATATCTGGAGTGACACGGGCATGGCATGAGCAGTTAATCTACCATCAAAATCAAAAGGAAAGATTTTTTTCGATAAAATTGACGCTGCTGACTCACAAACCTATCATATCCCCTCGACAAGTACATAGAATGATATTATTTACTTAGTAGACTTATGTACCTATATTTTAAATTCATATCTGGAGTGACACGAGCAAATCTTGAGAGGTTAATCTTACATCAATGTCAAATGAAAGATTTTTGTCTCTATTATTTTCGCCGCTGACTCATAAACCTATCATATCCCCTCGGCAAGTCCATAGAATGATATTATTTACTTAGTAAACTTATGTACCTATGTTTTAAATCTATATCTGGAGTGACACGGGCAAGTCTTGAGCAGTTAATCTACCATCAAAATCAAAAGAAAGATTTTTTTCGATAAAATTGACGCTGCTGACTCACAAACCTATCAAATCCCCTCGGCAAGTACATAGAATTATATTATTTACTTAGAAGACCTATATACCTACATTTTAAATCCATATCTGGAGTGACACGGGCATGGCATGAGCAGTTAATCTACCATCAAAATAAAAGGAAAGATTTTTTTCGATAAAATTGACGCTGCTGACTCACAAACCTATCATATCCCCTCGGCAAGTATATAGAATGATATTATTTACTTAGAAGACTTATGTACCTATAATTTAAATCCATATTTGGAGTGACAGGGGCAAATCTTGAGAGGTTGTTCTACCACCGAAAACAAAGTAGAGACATTTTTTGTTTATTATTTTCGCCGCTGAATCATAAACCTATCATATCCCCTCGGCAAGTCCATAGAATGATATTATTTACTTAGTAAACTTATGTACCTATGTTTTAAATCTATATCTGGAGTGACACGGGCAAGTCTTGAGCAGTTAATCTACCATCAAAATCAAAAGAAAGATTTTTTTCGATAAAATTGACGCTGCTGACTCACAAACCTATCATATCCCCTCGGCAAGTACATAGAATGATATTATTTACTTAGTAGACTTATGTACCTATATTTTAAATTCATATCTGGAGTGACACGAGCAAATCTTGAGAGGTTAATCTTACATCAATGTCAAATGAAAGATTTTTGTCTCTATTATTTTCGCCGCTGACTCATAAACCTATCATATCCCCTCGGCAAGTCCATAGAATGATATTATTTACTTAGTAAACTTATGTACCTATGTTTTAAATCTATATCTGGAGTGACACGGGCAAGTCTTGAGCAGTTAATCTACCATCAAAATCAAAAATAAGATTTTTTTCGATAAAATTGACGCTGCTGACTCACAAACCTATCATATCCCCTCGGCAAGTACATAGAATTATATTATTTACTTAGAAGACCTATATACCTACATTTTAAATCCATATCTGGAGTGACAGGGGCAAATCTTGAGAGGTTGTTCTACCACCGAAAACAAAGTAGAGACATTTTTTGTTTATTATTTTCGCCGCTGAATCATAAACCTATCATATCCCCTCGGCAAGTACATAGAATGATATTATTTACTTAGAAGACCTATATACCTACATTTTAAATCCATATCTGGAGTGACACGGGCATGGCATGAGCAGTTAATCTTACATCAAAGTCAAAAGAAAGATTTTTTTCGATAAAATTGACGCTGCTGACTCACAAACCTATCATATCCCCTCGGCAAGTACATAGAATGATATTATTTACTTAGTAGACTTATGTACCTATATTTTAAATTCATATCTGGAGTGACACGAGCAAATCTTGAGAGGTTAATCTTACATCAATGTCAAATGAAAGATTTTTGTCTCTATTATTTTCGCCGCTGACTCATAAACCTATCATATCCCCTCGGCAAGTCCATAGAATGATATTATTTACTTAGTAAACTTATGTACCTATGTTTTAAATCTATATCTGGAGTGACACGGGCAAGTCTTGAGCAGTTAATCTACCATCAAAATCAAAAGAAAGATTTTTTTCGATAAAATTGACGCTGCTGACTCACAAACCTATCATATCCCCTCGGCAAGTACATAGAATTATATTATTTACTTAGAAGACCTATATACCTACATTTTAAATCCATATCTGGAGTGACACGGGCATGTCATGAGCAGTTAATCTACCATCAAAATAAAAAGAAAGATTTTTTTCGATAAAATTGACGCTGCTGACTCACAAACCTATCATATCCCCTCGGCAAGTATATAGAATGATATTATTTACTTAGAAGACTTATGTACCTATAATTTAAATCCATATTTGGAGTGACAGGGGCAAATCTTGAGAGGTTGTTCTACCATCGAAAACAAAGTAGAGACATTTTTTGTTTATTATTTTCGCCGCTGAATCATAAACCTATCATTTCCCCTCGGCAAGTACATAGAACGATATTATTTACTTAGAAGACCTATATACCTACATTTTAAATCCATATCTGGAGTGACACGGGCATGGCATGAGCAGTTAATCTACCATCAAAATCAAAAGGAAAGATTTTTTTCGATAAAATTGACGCTGCTGACTCACAAACCTATCATATCCCCTCGCCAAGTACATAGAATGATATTATTTACTTAGTAGACTTATGTACCTATATTTTAAATTCATATCTGGAGTGACACGAGCAAATCTTGAGAGGTTAATCTTACATCAATGTCAAATGAAAGATTTTTGTCTCTATTATTTTCGCCGCTGACTCATAAACCTATCATATCCCCTCGGCAAGTCCATAGAAGGATATTATTTACTTAGTAAACTTATGTACCTATGTTTTAAATCTATATCTGGAGTGACACGGGCAAGTCTTGAGCAGTTAATCTACCATCAAAATCAAAGGAAAGATTTTTTTCGATAAAATTGACGCTGCTGACTCACAAACCTATCAAATCCCCTCGGCAAGTACATAGAATTATATTATTTACTTAGAAGACCTATATACCTACATTTTAAATCTATATCTGGAGTGACACGGGCATGGCATGAGCAGTTAATCTACCATCAAAATAAAAGGAAAGATTTTTTTCGATAAAATTGACGCTGCTGACTCACAAACCTATCATATCCCCTCGGCAAGTATATAGAATGATATTATTTACTTAGAAGACTTATGTACCTATAATTTAAATCCATATTTGGAGTGACAGGGGCAAATCTTGAGAGGTTGTTCTACCATCGAAAACAAATTAGAGACATTTTTTGTTTATTATTTTCGCCGCTGAATCATAAACCTGTCATATCCCCTCGGCAAGTACATAGAACGATATTATTTACTTAGAAGACCTATATACCTACATTTTAAATCCATATCTGGAGTGACACGGGCATGGCATGATCAGTTAATCTACCATCAAAATCAAAAGAAAGATTTTTTTCGATAAAATTGACGCTGCTGAATCACAAACCTATCATATCCCCTCGGCAAGTACATATAATGATATTATTTACTTAGTAGACTTATGTACCTATATTTTAAATCTATATTTGGAGTGACACGGGCAAGTCTTGAGCAGTTAATCTACCATCAAAATCAAACGAAAGATTTTTTTCGATAAAATTGACGCTGCTGACTCACAAACCTATCATATCCCCTCGGCAAGTACATAGAATGGTATTATTTACTTAGAAGACTTATGTACCTATAATTTAAATACATATTTGGAGTGACACCGGCAAGACTTGAGAGGTTTATCTTTCATCAAATTCAATTGAAAGATTTTTGTCTTTATATTTTTCGCCGCTGACTCATAAACCTATCATGTTCCCTCGGCAAGTACATAGAATGATATTATTTACTTAGAAGACTTATGTACCTATAAATTAATTACATATTTGGAGTGACACGGGCAAGTCTTGAGAGTTAAATCTACCACCAAAATCAAGTAGGTATTTTTGTCGATATTGTTTTCGCCGATGGCTAACAAACCTATGTAACCCCTCGGTAAGTACATAGAATGCTATTATTTACTTAGTATACTAATATATCTTTAAAATAAATTCATTTCTAGAGTGACACCATGACTTTTTTATATCTTATACTCATTCTTAAGAAACGAAAACGTATGATTATGGCATTACGTTTGTTTTTGTTCGATTTATGGCTCTGAAACTTTCATGAGATTATTCAAACTCAGTTTTATACAAAGGTTTTGTATGGTCTTTTGTAATTTGTAAAATTTTCTTTGATTTGAACCCTTGTAACCGATTAATTTATTAAATACTTTGGTATTTTGTTAATTCTGAATTCATGTCTTTTTTTGATATTTTCACGCCTGTGAGGCTTTTTTTCAAATATTTTTATCATTTCCTTATATTTTGAACAATTTCCTATTGTTAATAAGGTAAATAAAGCAATTTTTTGGATTCTTCTTGATTTGGTCGGATTATATTGGCTGCTAACTTTTGGCCGCTAACTTCACGCCGGTAAATTTTCGTAGTTCCTATTTAAGTATTTATTTTTCAATTTTCTTACTCTGATTCTAGACTAAGTTCTTAGTATTCTAAATAAAAATAATTAATCAAATAAAAAATAAATACAACGCAATCAAGCAGATTAACGTATTTAGAGCAGTCATTCCCAAACTATGGGTCACGAGCGAATATTGAGTGAGCCCTAAAAAATAGGATCAAATCCTTCAAATAATAATAGTTATGCAACTTTTTCCTTCGTGTTAGGTGAGTCGCGGTGATCCAATCAACTTTAGGAACCACCGATTTAGAGTATTACACTATAAATAAGCATTTTCAAAAAACTCACGTGAGATTTTTGGGGAGGAAGGAATCGAGCCAAATCACATGAAGTTTTAAGTTTGAAATTTATAATAATAGCTTTTTATTTCATTAAATAAAATAAAATAAAAAATAAAAATCTCACAAAGGGGGGAAGGGGGACGAAAGACCGTGAAAATCGCCTCATGTAACCTTAGGTGCATATTATATGGGTTCAACACAATATGAATGGTTTGGTACCTAAATGAAGTCATAATATCTATTATAAGAACATTTCGGGGGGTGATTGAACACCCCCCTGCCTACGGGCCTGCAGTTAGTTTGTCAATTGCTTTGAACCCACAACCTACACGTTTGACGACACAACCACTATACTAACTAGCGACGCCGCTTTCTTTCATAAAAATTTCGCTTATCTTCTTGAAATGATAATATGATAATAATTATATTCAAGATTTCGGAAAGGAATGATGAAAATATCAAGGTAACCCCAAGGGATAAGTTCCGTCTCTCGGTAAAGGTAAAAGGTAAGGAATCTAGGGACTGCCTATTATTGGAATATTTTTCATGCTTATGGCATTAGGCAAAGAAAACCAACGGTTTATTCCGAAGTCTAGTGGCTAAAGGTACAGCGCGATTACTATATGAAGATACTTTATTACGTGTCTATATTTATTCATGGAAGTTTTTGTAGGCACTGAAATGATTTAAAACCTTTTTTAACCGACTTCAAAAAAGAAGGAGGCTCTCAATTGGGTTGTATGTTTTTTTTTTTTTTTTTTTTTCTTTTTTTATGTTTGTTACCTCATATATCCGTCATTTATGAACCGATTTGGAAAATTCTTTTTTTGTCTGGAAGGGTACACTTCCCGTTTGGTCCCATTGTTATCAGATCAGGATTTGATTGCTTCTTAGTGTACTTTGAAGTCGGTTTAAGTTTTTTGTAAAACAATCCAATTATTACATAAACTAACAGTAAGAAGGTATCCAAAAAACGCAAAGTAAGTTCTTCAACTTTATATTGTTTTTTTTATATTACATTTTATTGTAAACAAGCATACTGCCCGCCTGATGGTAAGCGGTTACCGTAGCCGTATGGACGCTTGCAACACACAAATCATCGCTCACGCGTTCGTTACCAACCATCCCCCCTCCCCTATTAGCTCTGGCGACCTTACTCACGCGCAGGAACACAACTTTACACAACATAAAGTTATTTGGCTGCGGTATTCTGTAAGGTGGAGGTACTTCCCCAGTCGAGCTGCTCTTTGAGCGAATAAACGCTACGCTCTACCTGTCTTAAAAATTAAGCTCTTCTAAATATATTGGTCAAGAAAGTTAAACGTAGGGTCAGCTATCCTTAATGCTCCATTTTCTGAGCTGGACCCAGCGATGCTCCTCCAGATACTCAGGCTAAGATACTGGGCGAATAACAACTTTGTGCTGAGTCGGGGATTTTGTTCATAGTTAATTTATTATTGCTCGTATTAAATATTAATATAATAATAATATTATTTAATTAATATTTTCTTGTGTGCTCTTTGTGTGTGAGAATAAAATTCCTTAAAAAGTAAAAAGAGTAGTCTCTCTGGTCCCCTTACCACTACACTCTGGTTACCTTACCCGACCAAAATCCTTGCCTATTTTAAACTTATTGCAACTGCTTTATAAACTAGCTACTAGGTATATTAGAACAAAAATAATGTTCGATCCACAGATATAACTCTAAATAGATAACGCAAGTATCCGTATGATAACCAACTGTGCCATCTTTTTTCTAGCTACCATAATGTCACAAAGCGCTTTAGTTACGGTCGCTGGAATTAGAGCTACGTATAACGTGAAAATAAATATTTGTCAGCTAAACACATCCCTCGCTACACATCTCTGGTGCAGCCTTATTTGCGAGTTCCCAAAAGAGCATCAAAAGAAGAGCATTGCTCTCTCTTTTGGCACAGCTTTTGGCACGCGAAGTACATACACTCGCGTCATCTATTTTTATTTATATCTGTGGTTAGATCCCTTTTATAAAGTGTAAATAAAATACTCACATCATACAAAATCATGTCGAGAGTCGTTTTTTCAGTCACCTGTTGCACTGTACTGCTTAACTTTACCTCATAAACACTATTGGACTTATTGAGTACTATAAAGTTCTTCAGTAATGTAAAGTTTAACTTACAAATAATGAGTTCAAGTTATTAAAAAATACATAAAATACCATCGATGAGAAATGTGCGAGTGACAGTTTTTTGTCTTATAAATTTTAACGAGTCAGACTACAATATGCCAGACTGTTTCATAAAGTAAAATTAAAAAAACACAAACACTATGCCAGTTCAAAATTTAATTTTGGATCTCATTAAATCGTTGAAAGAATTTCAGTACTTTACTTTGCTGATTGTAAAACAAATACGGTGGTTTATTTACTTTTTATTTAACCGGCTCCTGCGTGAGCACAAGTGTACCCAGACGAAGCGCGGTCGAGACTAAGGGAGCTGACCGCCCGCCCTGATGGCTAGGGCGGGGCAGTGAACACGGGCGCAGATTTTAATCCATTTAGTATTTTCAATCCAATAGCGTCCTCTGTCTATCATTTATTCTTATATTCCCAAAGAAAAGTCATTAAATAAATTGCTTATATTTTTTTTTATTGTGTATTAGTTTTATTTATTCGAAATATGAACTTGAAATAAACAACAGTTCCCACATCTGTTGTTTATTTCAAGTTATTTGAACAAAGGATACACGTGATTACAAACATTTCAAGGTCGTGTTCTGTAGGGTTGCAAAATGAACGTAGACCTAGAGAATTTAAGGTTCAAATTTCTTTATTCAGAATGAAAGCTGGTGAACCCTCTGGGTACGGTCTTTCTATACAGCTTTAAATTCTTTTCGCAGTCGGTTAAGATTCACCTTACACGCCGCGGGTCGTGGGTTCGATTCCAACACAGGACATGCATTTGTGTGCATGAACATGTATGTATGTCCTGAGTCTGGATGTAATTATGTATATTAAGTATGTATTTACAAACTAATAGTAGTATATATATTATATCAGTTATCTGGTTTCCATAGTACAAGCTTTGCTTAGTTTGGGATCAGATGACCGTGTGTGAGGAAAGTCCATGGATATTTATTTATTATTTATTTAGTAATAGGGTCCCGTTTGGCGCCCTCCGGGTATGGAACCCTAAAGAAGCAAGTCGCTGTTACGGTGGTTACCGTACAAAGCATGCTATAACTCATCACTAAATGATTTCTAGCCTTACATAAAGACCGCCACCCAAGGGGTTCACCAGCTCTTTGACCAATATGAGGGATAGAAATCTGCGTATAAGCTCAGAGTATATAAATACTACGTACAAGTATAAGTATCGAAAACGTGACGAGTAAAAGGTAGACCTTACGGCCAGCAACGTGCGTCTGAATATATAAAAGGAAAAGGGACTGACGTAGGTCGTCTCTACATACAGTTCTTAGAAATCAAGACAAATTGAGACAGCACCTAGCGTGCACGCGCTAGCCAGGACTAGGGTTGCCATCCGTCCGGGTTTACCCGGATTTGTCCTAGTTTAGAGGACGTCCGTAGAGCGTCCGGACGGGGTTTGATTTTTAGTAGGGCTTAAAAGTTTTCAAGTCAGTGGTATTTCTAATCGAGTGTTTCCGTGCTTCGGAAGGCACGTAAAGCCGTTGGTCCCGGTTATCACTTAATTGTGATAGTCGTTAAGCTAGTTGGAGGCCTTCTAGGCCGCTTGAAAACTCCAACGGTAGGTTGACCACTAGCCTACTTCCACCGATCCGCAGTGGGCACGCGTGGTGGAGTATCTGCCCATTCCCTTACACCCTGATTTGTGGAAGGAGGCCTGTGCTCAGCAGTGGGACATTATAGGCTGATGATGTTTATGTTCCTGCTAGTGAGTAAGGTCTTCACAGCTCACTGGTCGCTTACCATCAGGTGGGATGTATGCTAGATTACCGACCTCATATAAAAAAAAAAACTCTAGTACTAATATTATAATGTTAAAGTGTGTTTGTTGGTTTGTGCATCTTTCACGCAGCAACCGATCGACGTGATTTTTGCATATAAAAAGTTATAGACTGAATATAAATCATCATCATCATATGCTTGCCCTGTTCCCAGTCATTGGCCTGAATAAAAGTAAATGCCTAAAAATTATCACCTACCGTCACACCAAGGCGCCTGCGCTCGCTTATTTACTACCTACACTACCGTTCCGCGTCTGTCAGACTGCCTGATTTTTCACCTAAATATGAAGAAACTAGCTGTCCCGCGGTTTCACCCGCATTCCCGACAGATCGTATGTTTTCCCGGGATAAAAAGTATCCTATGTGTTAATGCAGAACATATTCTATCTGTATGCCAAATTTCATCCAAATCTGTTCAGTAGATTTTGCGTGATAGAGTAACAAACATCCATACATATAAACTTTCGCGTTGTAATATTGGATAGTAAGGAAGTAAGGATTCTCAAGAATATACCGTGTTAGTCGGAAATACACCTAATATCATTGGTGCAGGTTCCTAATTCAATTGTTTTAATCTCTACTACTCAAAACTTGGACCTAAAAGAGTATTGTAAAAAAATCGCGCAAGTGCGAGTCGCACATGAACCACATGGAGGGTTCCGTAATGACTTTTGTTGTATGGTATGTAAATTAAGGGGGGACCTTTAATTTTAATTGTATTTAATCTATTATTTGTTGTTATAGCGGCAATAGAAATACACATTCTGTGAAAATGTCAACCTATTTCGGTTCATGAGATACAGCCCGCTGACAGGAAGACGGAGCGGAGGACGGACCCTTTAGGTACGGAACACATAAAAGACATACTGAACTACTAGAGAACAAAGCAATCGAGAAACATTGATTTTTGAAATAAGCTTACTTAATGTCCTGTTAGAAACTTTTAAAGCTCATACTCGTAGTTGAGCTTCAGTTTTTGAATCATTATTTAAATTTCAAGTGCGTATTTACTAACCTCGAGCGAGGACTCGTGCGAGGGAAGCCCACTACACGCGACCGGGCAAATCCAATTAGATTTCAAACGTGCACGAATATAACAAATGGATTATTCATATGCGCAGTTTCTGCTTTTCCGTGATTGTAGAGTAGCATTAAAAGCACGACGGCCAGGCGTGTTCAATGTAATAGATAAGTCATGAAAGGATGTAACATTATTCTGTACTAGAGGTATGTACCATGTACCATGTCTGTACCATGAGTTTTCTACACTAATGCAATCTACAGTCGTTAGCGACTACGGAGACACATTTTGTATGAAATGCTTTCAAAAGTGTCCACTAGAGGCGGTGCTCACTATACAAAATATTCACCGCTTTCACCAGTCGCTGGCGTGTGTAGGTTACGTTTGTGTAGAAAACTCGCGGTAGAGGTACTGTATATAGGTATAAAAGCAAACAGATCAACGCATAGCTCAAACCGTTGAACGAATTGGGCTGTTTGGCATACAGATAGTTATAATGACGTAGGCAATTGGCTAGTAAGGTACTTTCCTAAAAAAAATATTTAGTCCGTCACTTAGATTATCAAAAAATATTGGACACGTAATTATTTATAGACGTCACGCAGAACTTTAACGGGCTAATCATCATTTTTGGTTTCATTGACGAAAAAAATAACACGAGTCCAATATTTTCTGATAATCTAATTGATGGACTTGTATATTTTTTACCCAGAAAAGTACCTAATTGAGGCATGCGCCAAGAACGGATTTTCAAAATTTAACACCTAAAGGAGCGTAACGGGGTTTCAAAATTTGTATTGGAGAAATCATTCAAGATAGATGTACCAATTTGAAAATTCGCAGTATTACTATTATCTGCAGGTAAGTATTTAGGTACATTATACAGGGTTACTGGTAATATGTCACGATCCCGTTTGGGGGTTGTAGGAGGGTTAATCCCATGATATGACAGGTAAATATGAATCAGTCTCGAGATATTAACAATTTTGTGTATTTACAAAAAAAGAGAGATCCACCCACGAAACACGGCGTCGGCGCCCCTAGCAGGAGGAGTGATATGGGTGTTCGTCCCGAAATTTTCCTTCATCATCATCATATCAGCCCATGGATGTCCACTGCTGAACATAGGCCTCCCCCATTGATTTCCACTTCGAACGGTTCTGGGCCGCTTGCATCCAGCGGCGACTCTGACTAGGTCGTCGTTCCACCTGGTGGGAGGTCGTCCCGCTCGGCGCGCACCAGTACGTGGTCGCCACTCGAGAACCTTTCTTCCCCATCGGTTATCGGCTCTTCGAGCGATGTGGCCTGCCCATTGCCACTTCAGCTTACTAACTCTACGAGCTATGTCCGTCGTTTTTGTTCTCCTACGAATGTCCTCATTTCGGGCCCTGTCACGTAGAGAAATTCCGAGCATAGCTCGTTCCATAGATCGCTGGCTGGCTTTGAAATTTTCCTTACTAATATTATAAAGGCTGGAGCTCAGCCACCATGGGCTTTCGTGCTCTCTAAGTGCTGGTCGAATATCACGACACTCAGCTATTAATGACATTATCCGCAGGGCTCTTGTTGTCGCTAACGTGCCTTCCGTACTGGAACCAGGCGGTATTGCGCGGGGCGATGGCAAGAGACCGGATGGTATGTCTTTGATCCCTTGGAGTGTCGGCAAGTCGCTGGTGTGGGATGCCACATGTGTCGATACACTCGCGCCTTCTCACTTACGTCTTGTAAAGTTGCAGGGCCAGCTGCGGCCAGTACAGAAAATTCAAATTTCTAAAAATATGCATCGATTGTACCCAATTATATTTTTATGCCTTTTGCGGTTAAGACCTTGAGACCGTGGGGGTCCGAAGCTCGCCGTTTTGCTCGCACCTTGTCATCAAAATTGATCGAGACCTCGGGAGACCAGCGGGCGGGGAGCTTTTTCCGCCAACGCGTCAGCTTGGCTATCCAAAGAGGAAACGCCGCCTGCCTTCTGGGAACCTTGCCAACATAAGGATACGCTAGATCCTAGCGTAACCAAATGTCAAACTCATACATTTTGTAGCGTTTCTATTCGCGCAAACGCAACGAAATGTAGGTACTTTGTCTAGGGGTACATCGGAAGCAACGGCAGGCTTGAGGAAATTTTCTATTTATAGATAGAATTTTTTTTTATACCACTTAGGTGTCAAACAAGCATACGGCCCGCCTGATGGTAAGCGGTTACCGTAGCCTATGGACGCTTGCAACACCAGGGGTATCACGTACATATTTGTTGTAAATAAAAATCACTTAAGTATTCAAATAGATCCTCGCAGGCACTATGAAAAGTCTGCCTACAACTGTAATACCGGTTTAAAAGTTTCATTTACTGAGAAGAGCCGGCAATAAAAGTACTGTTTCCAAAACAGGCTTTGATTCATTACATTATATTTACATTCTAATCGCACTAACAACAATTGCGGGCCCCAGTGGGGCGGCAAAACTAAAACGTAAAATGAATTGATAAATAAAAATTCTGTGTTGAGTTTTGTCTGCTTTACGTTGACACTGGCAGAAATATCACAATGAGAAGATTGCCAGGCAGAAAAAAAAACTAAAAATTTTGACATTTTTGGCAGCTGTCACTCCACTCAACTGTCAAACCAACCAGTAAACAAAAATTCGTTGATTGTTTATTTTCTAACCGAATTGAACGTGAATAAATCAATAAATACACATTTAATATCGTGTGCCCTCTAATTCTATCTTTAGATGACACTTGGACGTAAATATCAACAATCTTCCGGGTAAATGGTTCTGCCCTTGTACATTGTGGCACTGCTAAGCGATGCATGTAAAATAAGGGTCTGGGTAACTAAATATACAGTAGGATTGATTTTTCCCTATTTATAGGAATGCAGGGGAGGCTCGTAAGGTGTATGCTAGCCAGTCGAAGGTCGGGACTCTATCTGGTTGCTCGTCTTCTGTAAGTTCTGCCCAACTAATTTTAATGTATTCATAATGTCTACATGCTGTGATTCATTGTCTCTAACACTTTCCTTAATTGTATTGCATGCTTAGAATTGCTTATTAAGTAGTTGTTGGTGTTTCTAACATGGATTTGGTATCTGTTTAATGCAAATTGCTCTTACTGTTATTTTGTAGCTTTTATCAAGTTTCTACGGTTATAATATTGTTTGAATGTTGATGAAGAGACTAACTTAATAAATGAAGTTGATAAAAGTTGGTAAATAATAAAATAAAAGTATAAAATGCCATCAGTTATTTCATGTTGGAATTTGGGACATGAAAGAGAAACGTGGAAAAAGTGTGCTATACTCCACATTGGACTATAAGTCTCCATTCACATGTACCACAACCACACCATGTGAGCACAAATTTGTATGGAAATTAATAATAGAATTCACACGGACCACATTTTGCCGCCACTATCAACCGCGTGTGTAATACCGACCACACTGCAGCGATTTTGCAACCACCAGCAACACTGAACAAGGCAGTACAAATGTTCAAACTTTTTATAGCTACCACAACGCATCCACATAAAGCCATAGGGACACTATACACATGTAACCACAGCTTCACTTTAAATTGTCACAATGCTGCGGTATGTGAGAATAGATGTTACCGTTCCATATAGAATTTATAGTTTTATAGTAGTTACTAGCCATTACCCATTATATCACCCATATCAGCCTACAGATATCAGATATCTTTGGAGCCATCCATACATTACATGAGGCATTTAGGAGGAGATGGGTTTGAGCCAAATCTCACTCCATCTCTCAAGGGGGGGTCTCGGCAAATATTGCGTAATTTATTTATTTATTGTAGGAAGACCAACAGCTGTATAGAACATAAAAAAATATGAATAGTTATTAGGAAGCCAATAACAGGTCTTCACGGATATAAGCCAGTATAATATCTATATCTGTGACCATTCACGTAACACACATTATAGAAATATTAATAACATATTAATTATTGTAATTCTTTTTTTCCTTTTTTAACTGTGTAAAATTGTGAGAAAACAGTATAATTTTCGAATTTTAGTATGTAGTTTCTATTTAATTTGATTGATTTTCTCACTGTGATTGTAGACAATGTATTTTTTTTTAAAATAAATCTATTCAATCAAGTACAGACTAACGTGTTTACACTTAAAATCTTATGTGATATTATAGGTGTGGGGGAGGGTAGAGACAAATCTCAAGACATCTCATCAAGGGGCTCTGCTAAGAGGGGGTTCGAAAAATCGCCTCACGTTATTAATGTTAGCACCTTTTTGTCCGTTAATAACCAACAACGTTTTCAGATCTCCCTTTGCGACATGATCGAGCCCCCGGACTACGAGGAGGTGTGCTCGCGGCTGGTGGGCGAGCGCGACCCGCTGGCCTACCCCGCCGCGGACGTCGACCTGTGCACCGTGCCACGCCGCATCAGGACGCTGCATCATGTGCTGCCTGATGATGACTTGTGAGTACACCTATTACTAAGTCCTCCAAAGGTTGCCTGTGATAAGGAATCTTCTATCATGTGATTATTATTATTATGTATGTCTTGCATTTTTAGATGAAGATTATTGAGGATGAATCTAATCATGGTAACACGTAGATTCGGTTGGATTTTTTCTAGGTTATAAAACTGGTACAGTTGAAGAGAAAGATATGTATACACATATCATTATAAAAATAAGTAATCATAAAAAGCTCCATTAATTTGTAGTTGTACTTATCCAAATGCTCACAAATATGTAAACAATATAGAAAACATAAATATGTACCCGACTCGAGCATAAAATTGTTGCCAAAAATATGTATACAACCATCTGAGCAATGATGACACTGAATATGACACAAACATTCATTGATATATTCGCTGCACACATAAATATTTACGTTCTGTGATGAGTTTAGACAGGTCATGAAAACAAACAAAAACAACTGATTTAAAACCTCCTTTTTTGAAGTCGGTTAAAAAACTATAGAATTGATTTCTCTTCCCGCCAGAACCAAAGCGCCAATGTTTGTGCGCGACTGCCTCCGCTGTTACACTTCAGACTACACAGTAGTGGAGTACAAGTACCGACAGTACTCCGCCTCGGCGAGCGGTCGCGAGAGACTTGGCGAACGACTTGATAAGTTACACGCGGCGCCCATACATCAGTATGAAGTCGATGCTGAGCCTCATGCTGTGTCCACTGAGGAGTTGGCTTCACAACAGGTAGGTGTAAGTCAAGTAATTAGCCTAGATGATGAGTAAAAAAAACTCATTAAAAATGTAGAAATATCTACACGGTGCTACTGCAATACCTTATAAAATTCAAGTTATATTCCAAATTATATAGATTAAAGAGCTTGTATTTCTCTTTTCAGTTAATTGTTGTTTTACGCAGTCGGGTTTTTGTTTCTTTTAATAATTTAATTTATTCCGATTATGTTTTTTTTTTGCGATGTATTAACCATACCTTATTTACTGAAAATAAAGTTAGCTAAACAAGCTATTTACACCGTTGGTAAACTTGGTAATTACAACAAAATGAATTAAAATACTTTCTCCAATGGCCACCGTTGTCACAATATCCTTTTTCTGGTGTTGCCATTCCTCGATATTAAAATCCACCCTGTCAAAATAAACTGTTTTACAATTTCAGAATAAATAATACTAATAACTAATTATAATTGATCAATATCAAATGGTTTGAAATTAAATAATATTAAAATAATATAATGTTAATGCTAACAGATGTAACTACAATATTACGGTTTTCGGATTTCTTCCTTTTCTTGTTACATGGCATTGCTTCTTGCCAAATTACATGATGCTAGGTCAATGGGAAGTACCCCTATAGGTTTTGATTCCCTTGCGAGCGCTCCACTGCTCCAAGGGATTACAGACCTGAGTATTCGATATTAGTTTCAGGTTGATACCTCAACGCGTTCCTGAGAAAAAAGGTCTTGACAGACGGACGGACGGTGATCCTATAAGAGTTGTTATTTTCTTTTTAGGCACGAACCCTAAAAAGACATTAGATATCGATGTTTTCAGACATTTATGAAAGCTACAATTGTACTCCACCGACTAAATATCTGTTTTTTAAAGTGCCTTTATACAAATCTGTCTGCAGTTCGAATCCCAACCATCAAGCGGTCGACAATCAGTAGCATCAATATCATCGTCATCATCGTGCAATGAGACCCTCACTCCACGAGGTTCATGGGCCAGCTTGGACTTGAGGAGCTCATCTTCAGATCCTCTTATCCCAGACCTATTTGAAAGGAAACCTGCTGAGCAGGTGGATGCTATAAATGAGGCTAGGAGGTATGTAGCGTGGACTGTTTTTTTGCCATAATATCTTTGTTTTAAGCAAACGGCCCACTTGGTGGTAAGCGGTTACCATAGTTCTATGGATGCTTGCATGACCCGGGGTATCACCCATGCGTTACCGACCCTTCCACCGAGATAACTCTCTCTATGCTCTACCTCGCTTAAAAACCTACTTTCCAATGTACTCTACTTTCAAATCACCAAGTACAGTCGAAGACATTAATATGTATACACTTCGTGAAATTCAAAATTAATTGTGTCTCACTGCATACATTCAAATGTTGATATGTTACATAAATCATAGCCCATGTTAAAAAATTCTGCTTGCAAAATCTTTCATTATTTCAATCAAAAGTTTAAGAGAAAACCGTTGAATTTCACTAAGTGTAAGCGGTGCATTGTCTGTTATTTAGTCATTGCTAAGTTGATATTAAAATCTCCGACCTGAAGAAGCACAATAAATACATGCAGATGTGCCTTTCGTTTTCTTTATGTACCCCAAGTGTAAAGAATTTGACTTTAGTAAACGCTCAGGCGCAAGCCACACTTTTGTTACAGCAATTTCAACCATAGCATTATTTAAATACTATACAAATAACGCGCGACGGCAGAGGACGAAAGACAAAGTTGCTACCTTTTATACTTTTGAAACGTACTTAACGGGCAATAAGGTTGAAATTGCTTTGACGAGGGGCGTTCGTGTCTGCGTCCCGGCTTCCAACGTTCCTCTATAGGAAACAACATTTAAAATGGAACCCTATATCCGTACCCAAAGGTTAGAGAACCGTCAAGCAGACCTGCTGGGTCTGTACACGCCGTACCTGGACGAGGAGGAGGCCGTGGAGCGGCGGCTGGCGGCCGACATGCCGGCCGAACTGCTGGGGCACAGGATACTCGTCGTGTGTCACCAGCTGAAGTGAGTATCACTGATCATACCTGAGCAATTCAGGTGGTTTGGGTACTACGGTAGCTACTGATCCCAAGAAATTACCACCTTTGGCCACATCGTCAATTACTTAAGTATTACCCAACTGATATGGCTTACCGATGTACCTGCGCAGAAGAAACATTTTGTCAACAAACACGCGTCATACTTGTGAACAGGTGCTGCTTGTGGGGGCTGGTCTGCTTAAGTTTGCTATTTATTTACTTATTAAATATTTTTTCAGTCTACTTTGTAATTTTGCTGCCGCGCCGGGGCACGCAATTGTTTTCAGTGCGATTAGAATGTAAATATTATGTAATTAATCTAAGCCTGTTTTGAAAAGAGTAATTGCTGAGTTTATTGCCGGCTCTTCTCAGCAAATGCAACCTTCCGAACCGGTATTAGAGTATTAGAGTCAGACTTTTCATAAGTGCCTGCGAAGGTCTATTTGAATAAATGATTTTGAATTTTGAAAGCGCGGGAAAAGCTATTGGAGTGTAATAGTGCGGAGGGGCGGGACTTTTGAGTGAGACGGTACTAACAGCTGCACTGTATTATGAACCTTATAGTAGTGATCTAAGGTTGATTGTAAGTTTTAAGCATTTTTTCGTTAATCTTCGAGCCATATTTTCTTTTCTGTGCGAACGAAGATTCACGAAGCGCCCTATCAGTTGGGTACTACTGTACCTACTTCAAAGTTAGAAATGCGTATCCAGCTTAAAATATATTGCAAGGTGCGCTTAGTAACTTAGCCACAAAATAAATGACAGTTTTTTTTAGTAAAGGTTGATTGTTAAAAGCTTTTATTTAACTTGCAATGTATGTATGTAACTATATTTGTTCAGGTGGAATCTTGCAAGTCGAATTTCACCCACTTCCAGTGGTCGGATTGACTTGATAATTGGTATACATTAGTATATTGGATGACAATACAAGTACAGTCGCCAAAGAAAGCTTGTATTAAAAATGTTTTTAACCGACTTCAAAAAAAGGAGGAGGTTCTCAATTCGGTTGTATGTTTTTTTAACCGACTTCAAAAAAAGGAGGAGGTTCTCAATTCGGTTGTATGTTTTTTTTTTATGTTTGTTACCTCATAACTCCGTCATTTATTAACCAATTTGGACAAATTTATCACTTCCCGTTAAGTCCCATTGTCATCAGATCACGATTTGATTACCTCTTAGTGTACTTTGAAGTCGGTTTAAGAGGTTTTGTAAAACAGTCCAATTATTTTTAAAAATAACCTATTTCAAACCCTTTTGACGTACTAGTAAAGGTACATCGGTAACACAAAATAAGCGGTTCCTTTTTCCTCAGGTTAGAACTAGACGTGGAACCGCTGTTTGCATCAATGGCATTATACGATGCAAAGGAAAAAAAGAAGCTCTCGGAAAACTTCTACTTCAACCTCAACTCTGAATGCACGAGACAGATGCTCTCCGCCCACATTCCTCACGCTGATTTATCCACGTTAAGTAGGAGTGCTGTCTTCGACGTGGTCAACCCTTCAGCGGATATATTCCTCGTGGTACGAGTTGAGAAGGTGCTCCAAGGCGATGTCAATGAATGTGTGGACCCTTATATTAAGGACGATAAGGTTGGTTTTACTTAGTTCTTCAATTTTTTGTTATCAAGGACTAGATCCTAACTAATATTATAAATGCGAAAGTGCGTTTGTCTGTTTGTTTGTTACGCCTTTACGCCTCACCTACTCAACGGATCGTCATGAAATTTGGCATGCAGATAGCCTATGGTGTGGAGAAGGACATAGGCTGCTTTTTATCCCGGGAATGCAGGTGAAACCGCGGGGGACAGCTAGTATATATTATAAATGCGAAAGTGCGTTTGTCTGTTTGTTTGTTACGCCTTTACGCCTCACCTACTCAACGGATCGTCATGAAATTTGGCATGCAGATAGCCTATGGTATGGAGAAGGACATAGGCTACTTTTTATCCTGGGAATACGGGTGAAACCGTGGGGGACAACTAGTCCTTCATAAAACAGCATGAAAATATTTTTAGAACATGAGTAGTATTCATTTGACGCCTTTAGAGATATCAAAAAATCTTTTTGCCCTCTATCAAAGTTTTATCTAGATGCAATATATCGCGTGAGATCTAACTTCTATTAAGCCCTGTACCCCTAGACAAAGTACATTTCGTTGCGTTTGCGCGAATAGAAACGCTACAAAATGTCAACGCTTCGCTAGAGCGTATTCTTATGTCAATCTCATACATTTGGTAGCGTTTCTATTCGCACAAACGCAACGAAATGTACTTTGTCTAGGGGCACAGATCATACCTGAAGGATGTAAAGTTTCCTCGGGATAAAAAGTACCCTATATTCTATTGCAGAATATCTTTTATCTGTATGTATGCGCCAAACATCATTCAAATCCATTTAGGACTGCGTCTGTCCATTCGCGTCAGGAAACGTAGAACGTCCCAAAATTATACAGAAAAGCCTTACTTTGATAGGAGATTTTTCCATTTTTTTTTTTTTTCAATTTTAGAATCGTGAGAAAGTCCGCGCAAGCGCACAAGCAGCTTGCACTCGATTGGGCAAGTACCGGATGCCACTCGCTTGGAGCGCCGTATCATTAGTGAATATCCTCAGCGGATCCAACAGCCTCGAACGAGACCAGGCAGATAAGGACAGCCTGTCCGCTTGCCCCAATACTAATAGCTTAGGTAAGTCTTTGTTGTAAATTTGACTTAATGACTGTCCGCTTAAATACTCAATGGTCATCAGAAACGCAGGATGCGACAACATACAACATGCAGGGTGGATATTTCGAGATGGCATATTTTCGATACCTATGTTGGATTAGTCATGCTGAACAACTTTTACTATGGGACCAACACAGAATTCTCAAAAACGTACTGTGTATTAAAAAAATATAGCACCCAATCATTTAGACCGGGAGATACTGACACAAATTTTCTGGTCATTTGTTCCTTCATATTATTTGTACCAGGCAAATTTTTGCATAGCTAATCATCGTCGAGTATAACTACTCATCATGAAAATCACCATGCCATACTTTTCCGACGATTCCAAATGGCCGCCATACGACCGCAAAGGTGCGATAAACGCCCACGCGATTGGACCGACGGTACCAGTGCTATGACCATCATTTTCCTTTTCGTCATTAAAAAAGTACATGTCTCCTCGGCTAAAATGAATGAAAAGCTGTTTTTTTTTTGCTATTATACTTATGTATAATGTCGTATTGTCGTATCCACCCCGTATAAAAGAAAGACGTGTTAGTTACACTTTTTATAACTCAAGAACGGCAGAACTGATTTGGCTGAAAATTGGTGGGGAGGTAGCTTAGAACTAAGGTAAGGGAAAACCACGCGGATGAAGTCGCGCCGGGCCAGCTAGTAAAGAATAATATTTTTTTTTAAATTATATAAATGTCCAAAAAATTTTTTTTTTTATGTTTATTACCTATACATTGGGTACATTATGTGGGCTGTGTGAAGCGCTCGTGGTGTAGCATGATGAGACGTTCTTAATCGATCGGCAAGTTATGCTACCACCGTCGTGGTTGATACCTGGATGGGTGACCGTCTAGTGGTATTTCAAATCGAGCGTTTCTGTGCTTCGGAAGGCACGTAAAGCCGTTGGTCCCGGTTATCACTTAATTGTGATAGTCGTTAAGCTAGTTGGATGCCTTCTAGGCGGCTTGAAAACTCCAACAGTAGGTTGACCACTAGCCTACCTCCACCTCGCCGCAGTGGGCACGCGTGGTGGAGTATCTGCCCATTCCCTTTCAACTTGATTTGTGTGCAGGAGGCCTGTGCTCAGCAGTGGGACATTATAGGCTGATGATGATGATAATGTGGGCTACGTTTTAAGACAAATAAAAAGTGACAGTGTATATTTTGCCATGCACAGACCGTAAGGCGTCGTCCAGCAGCCTGGAGCAGCTGCGGCGGCGCGCGGGCGAGGTGGGCGGCTCGCTCACACGCAAGGGCTCCATAGAGAGACGCGCGCTCGCCGGCACGCACCACCAGCACCACCACGCGCACCCGCACCCGCACCCGCCCGACGAGCTGGCCTTGCATCTCGACACCTTCAAGCCGATTGTCATCACCGTCACCAGCTTCTTTAAACAGGTCAGATACCATACTTATAACAGGTAACTAGTACATAAGGGGAAGCTTGAAAGTAGCGCCAGTCACTGAAAAGTTGAGAACCGTTTATGAGGAGAAATGAAAGCCACGTCACTAAAAAAGTTATGAATATAAAAGCGCGAGTCCGACTCGCACTTGAATATTTTTAACCGACTTCAAAAAAAGGAGGAGGTTTTTTTTATGTTTATTACTTCTTAACTCTGTCATTTATTAACCGATTTGGAAAATAATTTTCAGATCAGTTGAAGTCGGTTTAAGTTTTTTGTAAAACAGTCCAATTATTAACCTGTTAGCTCGCGAATTTATCAGATGACAACTCCCTGGGCTCGCCGGGGTTCGCGGAATTACGTCAAATTAGCAAATTTGCGAAATGGCGCGCCGCCCCCGCGGTCATATAATCATAAATATCTACGTATTTACAGTATTAATCAAGAAACAGTAACTTATAGCGTCATTCTGAATACATTTTCTTATTGGAATCTTATTGGAATTAGAATGAAGTATTACAAGATTCCAATAAGAAACCTGGAAAAATGACAACTGTAAAAAAACGGCACTTCATAAACATTTCGAGTTTGCACTTCAAGACGAATAACTCTGTCCACATATTACACACCTTTATATCAACACGAATAAACGTTCTATCTAATTAATACATTTGTTTTACTTGTCTCAAATAAGCATCAAAGAGAAATACGATGCTAATGTAAACAATCGCGAGCATAACGTAAACAAACCAATTTTTTTTTGTGTGCGTCTATTGTTCTCTAATTTTATGACTTTAGGGTCGGTGTTGCTGTTTTGTTCGTAAGATAATGTGTCAAACTCGACGAATGTTACAAGATTTAAATAATAATCGGTGATAAAAATAAAAAACGAGGTAGATTAGTGTGTCGATATCTAAATATAGACCTCCATTTTCAGGTCATCGTACACACACTTCGTAAATGAATTTCTAACCATTTTTGATTGTAACACCTTTTATGAGTCCCTAACTTTTATCTCTTAATGTTATAGGCATAAGGTTCAAAAAAATATTTGTTGATAAAAGCCGTTGCATTACGTGAATTTGAATCTCGCGCCGCGACTCAAAACAAAATGAAGTGTGATTAGTGATATTTAACGGATTGCCTGTAAAAGGTGGGTGATTTGTGTAGCTTATTAGTTTATCTAACCATTTTAATAATGATTTATATAAATCCTGATGTGTGAAATAAAATTTTCTTGATTATAAACACGTGAGTACTTGCGTGTTTAGATTCAAAGAATTCTAATAACACACATCAGTAATTATATAAATTATTACTAAAACCATGTCTGGTCAATCACATACATTTTATAATTAGTGTAGAATTCACACGTAAAGATGTCGCTACAGACATCGTATGGACGGATTGAAAATTAATTCTTAGTCAAAACGCTATTAAATCACTTTTTATTGAGATTTATTGCAAAGGAATACAATTTGATAATAATAATTTAATTTAATTATTTTTTTAAACTCGTATTTTCAATATTTGCAATTTATTTAATTTTATTTAAATCTTTCGACCTTACATAGATGGCCTTACCGTCGATTATTTTTATTTCTTTTTATCGTCTAGGACCGAAACAATCAAATAATAATAAAATAAATCTAATATTAACCTGTTTCTAATAAGCAGAGACTTCAACGGTAAATAAATATAGTCTAAATATTTTGAAATCTACAACGACTATTTTTAAAAGTACAATGGGCAGTTTCGTACCAATTGTATTTCATTTGTTTTTATGGGCTTAAGTCTGTATCTAGCTAGTGCAGGAAAACGTATAGTGGTTTCATTTATTCAACAAAATATCAAATAAGAACAATTATTAAGTGTTTTATGGTCAAAAGGATTAAAGCCATTCGTAAATCACCGACCCTGCTCACAAAATATATGGAGAATCGGATGAGTAATTTGACCTGTAGTGGAGAACAGCCGGTTATCTGGACATACATACGAAAGCATTTTTGTCCAAGCTGAAACGGAGACTCTTCGCTTGCTCGGTATTAAAGTGATTTTTAAAACATATAGAAGATTAAGAAATTGCTATCTTGACCTATTTTTTATCGTTCCCTAATCAGGGCCGGCAATAGCCTATATAGCGCCGGGTCAGGCCTCTGTCACTTGCCTATATCTACCGCAATAAGCATCTACAGCTCGCTTCGAGCTGGGCTCGACTAAACTGTCGGGGCCGCCACGCGCTTGCGAGCACACTGTACGCAATTGTGTCGGAGCCAAAATCAGAATGCGTGATTATTTGTTTTCTTGTGCGATGTTAACCTAGGAAATATATTTATTTATCAATTATCACTGCAACAAATAATTTGAGTTTAACGGCTGTGGCAATAAACAGATTTTATTTAAGTTGTTGGTTTTTAAATTATTGCAAGATTCTGAAGTGTAAGACAGTAAGTACATATATTTTGTTAATTTTACACGGTGTTTTTATCAGTATCCTAATTAATTAGGTGTAGTTGATATAGGTAGGTAACCCTGACGGTCGTAAGGTCATTTCGGTAAATTATAAATACAAAGGCGCGTTTGCGTTTTAATGTGCGTGGCGTTAAGGTGTAATTTAGAATTAACTTAGTGCTCTGCAAATATTGTAGGCTATTAAAACGGCGGCAATCCCTCAAGATCAAAAGTGTGCAATTTCTGTACGTTAGTTCTATTATTTATTGTGCCCGGGTGCAAGCAATACCCTGGCCCCTTAAGTAGGCGCACGAACAAAATGGAATACTAACAGTTATATAATCACCAGAGTGATCGGAAATTCTGCAGTTTCAAGCAAGGTCTTTTGGAAATTTCGCAGGGTTCCCAATTAAAAAAAAACAACTTTCGCTCAAACAAATGCATATGTAATGAAATTAGACGCAAACGGCGTGAGCGGGGCCACAGGCGGGGCGCATGTGCGATGTTCGTCATTTCGCATTCACTACGAACCGTCACAACCAACTTCATACGCATGCAAGGCTTCATTATCTCAAATATCTCATACTGTTGTGCTATATAAACAAACAATAGTTATATCTCATTATGGATAGTTTTTCATAGGTTAGAAAGAGATACACTCGCTGGCAACGAAGCCCGGTTGCAAGCCCACGCGTGCGAGCGAGACGCCTTGACTGACCGTGCGAGGTGGTGCGAGGCGGGTCGTATACAGATATAGATATACCGTACCTACCTAGTTTTAAACCGAATGGTGTGTATATAAGGCGCCTCGAGGGTTGATGACATCGAAAAGCAATAATAGCGAAGAGCGCGAACTTTTAAATAGTTCGGAAGTTTATATTCTTGTTCGAGAATTATTTTAGTAGGGCAAGCCCGGCTTTTGGGCTTGTATGGACGTACCGCCACTGCCCGAGGCGCCTTATATACACACACACCATTCGGTTTAAAACTACGACTGATACACTACTGACGAATTTATCTACATTCACTGTTAAAAACTACAGTAACATATCTCTCGGCATGCCCTATTCTGAAACCCTAGGCACGCCACTGCATCGAGAGTCAAGGTGAGGCATTGGCAGTGAGCCTAGATGTAGCGAAGGCGTTCGATCGGGTCTGGCACAGGGGTCTTCTAAGGAAGTTACCATCATACGGGCTTCTCGAGGGATTATGCAAATGGGTTGCCAGCTTTCTGTCCAGCAGAAGCATAAGAGCCGTCGTCGACGGTAGCTACTCTAATAGCATGGACATGAATGCCGGCAAGGCTCTGTGCTGTCCCCAACACTGTTCCTTCTGCATAGCAATGAATGCCGTCAATAGACAGCATATCATTCATTGCTATGCGGACGACAGTACAGGGGACGCTCATTATACGGGCCGTGCAAATCGTTCCGAGGTGGAGGAAAGCCGCGAACGGCTGGTGTCTGAAATCGAGAGTACACTAGCTTGTGTCTCCGATTGGGTTCGACTAAACCTAGTCCATTTCAACCCCACCAAGACTCAAGCCTGCGCGTTCACCGCTAAGAAAATCCCATGGTCTGTGGCTCCACAATTCCAGAACACTTCCTTGAACATCAGTCAAAGCATTGGGATTCTTGGCGTCGACATTTCTAGCGACGTTTTGTTCCGAAGTCACTTGGAAGATAAGATTAAGCTGGCATCCAAAAAGCTTGGAGTGCTCAACAGAGCGAGGCAGTACTTAACATCGGGGCAAAGGCTGCATCTTTATAAGTCGCAAGTCCGGCCTCATATGGAGTATTGTTGCCATATGTGGGCGGGGGCACCTGGGTACCAGCTTGGGCCTTTAGACTCGGTTCAGCGACGTGCCGCTAGAATTGTCGACGATCCCGAGCTCACGAACGGTTACGAGCCTCTCAGTTTGAGGAGAGACTTTGCCTTATGTGTGTTCTACCGCTTGTACAACGGGGAGTGTTCCAAGGAATTGTTCGACTTGATGACCACGGCAACCTTCCACCATCGCAACTTTCGCCATCGACGGGGAGTCCATCCTCACACATTGAAACTTATCCTTATATATATCCTTGAGCCGTTCTATGTATTAAAAACAATGGGCGTCAATTCAAACATTTGATTAAAGTTTAATAAATATAACAAAAATAAAATAGTGGTTTCTTAGGTGGCTGTTTCAAGTCTTTCCAGAGCTTGTAGTACTGCGACCAGACTAGATGGATATAGTGGTTTCTTAATAAATAGATTTTTCCATTAATTTTCCACAGAAATTATTTGTTTCCCAGAAATAGATCTTTATAAGCGACACTATGAGATGGAGTAATAATACAGTTTTTTTTTTTCAAATCAACTAGTACCAAGTATACAGTTTTATTTTTTATTAAAATCGGCCTTGGGGCTCCTTTCAGCATTTGTCGCTATGCCCTATACTTTAGGATTTAGCCAACCAGGCAAAAAATGGTAAAATGTTAAAGGATATAATTAGGTAAGCATTATTTAAACTTTTTAACTTTCACGCCTTTTAAATTAAAAACTTCAAACAATAAAAAAATGTTTATAACATAGAATTGGAAATGTTAGGAAAAAATAAAAAGTGCCCATCGTCCTTTAAAATACTGTTCTATAAAAAGTGACATCTGTTGTCATTTACTGACAAAACTAACATTGCTGTAATGACATACGTGGCAAGACTAGCAAATAGTACCTTTGACTCACCACCGGCGCTGTACTTGCGCGAGTTACGGTGGCAACTTTTGAAGTATGGGCGCTGACCCTCTGTTGTACGTAGTATTTATCTACTCTGAGCTAAAACGGTTAGATAAGCTAATATTCTATACAAATCACTCAACTTTTATAGGAAATACGTTAGTTTATCACACTTACACTTTAATTTTAGGCTAGCCTCGGAGCGAGAAAACGCATTCAGCCGTTTTCCACAAAAAATTGACGAAATTCCATTTTTTTTGTACTGGTAGTAACATAATGCGCCCTACAAACGGTTGCGCAATTTAATCCTCTTTATTCACATACCAAACACGTGAGCACTTGAGTACAATACCCAACGCTACGATGTTTACAAAAAAAAGCAATTAAGTGAAATTCGAGCCGCCATTAGCGAGGTCCGTACGGACCTTGGGCGAGTTAACTGCGGTCGAACTGTCAAGGTCCGTACGGACCTTGCGCGACATGACAGGTTAACATGTTAATTTGTGCCAACATTTTCTAGGAGACCGACAAACTCCGTGATGAAGACTTATACAAGTTCTTAGCTGAGATCAAACGGCCCAGCTCAGCTCCGAAGAAGCTTAAGTGCATTCCTGGCACATTGAAGATCGAGGTGTCTCCCTGCCCGGACGAGATCAAGAATGGACTCACTCCAGAGCTCGCCAAGTTGAATCCTTACGGAGGTTGGTGACGTTGGGGACAGATAGATAAATATACTGGGGCACACAGCATTTTATTTTCAAAAAGTACATCAACAGCACTATAAAACAATTACAAAGTAATAATAGATCAAGAATTAATGATGTGTTTTTCTGATTTCTGATGTGTGCGATAATTATAGCTATCCTACCCGAAACTATATAGAACCAGCTGTCCCCCGCGGTTTCACCCGCGTTCCCGGGATAAAAAGTAGCCTATGTCCTTCTCCATACCATAGGCTATCTGCATGCCAAATTTCATGATAATCCGTTAAGTAGTTGAGGTGTGAAGGCGTAACAAACAAACAAAAAACTCACTTTCGCATTTATAATATTAAGTCAGGATTAATGGATGGTATTCAGTGGTTCAAAAATGACGAATGGGAAGAAAATCTGTTTAAATCGTCATTCCTCGAAAACACGTGGTAACCACGAAAACACGGGGTTTTAAGAGAGGTAGAGCATAGCGTTTATTTAAGAGAGGTAGAGCATAGCGTTTATTTAAGAGAGGTAGAGCATAGCGTTTATTTAAGAGAGGTAGAGCATAGCGTTTATTCGCTCAAAGAGCAGCTCGACTGGGGAAGTACCTCCACCTTACAGAATACCGCAGCCAAATAACTTTATGTTGTGTAAAGTTGTGTTCCTACGCGTGAGTAGGGTCGCCAGAGCTCATAGGGGAGGGGGGAAAGGTCGGTAACGCGTGAGCGATGCTTCATGTGTTGCAAGCGTCCATATGGCTACGGTAACCGCTTATCATCAGGTGGGCCGTATGCTTGTTTACCATTGCTTGTGTATAAAAAAAAAAAAAAAAAAAACACTTATAAAAGGCCAGGTTTGTATCCGGCAGACGAGAACGTCCGGCCGTGCAAGGAGATCCTGCCGTTCCCGCTGCACGCGGCGGCCGCGCCGCACTACCACTACCGGAACCTGCTGTACGTCTCCATCAGAGACGTCAACCTCGCCGCATACACCTCGCGCACTGGATCCGCCAGGAATATTACTGTAAGTTACAACTATACTGGGTGGAGATTTCGAGATGGCATATTTTCGAAACCTATTTTGGATTAGTCCTGCTGAACAACATTTACAATGGGACCAACACTGAATTCTCAAAAAAAAATGTTTTATTTTCATACATTATGATCGAGCAAGGTTTTGTAAGAAAAGTCTGGGTGTAATTATGTATACTAAGTATGTATTTACAAACAAAAACTACTATATGTATTATACCAGTTGTCTGGTTTCCATAGTACAAGCTCTGCTTAGTTTGGGATCAGATGACCGTGTGTGAGGAATGTCCCAGGATATTTATTTATTAACCGATTCAGAAAATTATTTTTTGTCTGGAAGGGTACACTTCCCGTTTGGTCCCATTGTCATCAGATCAGGATTTGATTACTAATTAGCAAATAAAGCAGTTCAATTATTGCATGAATGGTGTATAACTTGGCCAGGTGAGGGTTCAACTGATGTCGGGCGAGGAGCAGTCGTCGGCGCTGCCGGCTATCTTCGGCCGCAGCTCGTGTCCTGAGTTCACTACTGAGGCGTACACCACCGTGCTCTATCATAACAAGTATGTGCCTTTATTAGGGTTCCGTATGTCACAGCCACTTATTTCCGAAACTATAAGAACTATACTGTTGAAACTTGGTAAGTAGATGTATTCTGTGAACAGCATTAAGATTTTCACACAAAAATAGAAAAAAAAACAAAACATTTTGGGGGTTCCCCATACTTAGAACTGAAACTCAAAAACAATTTTTTCATCAAACCCATATGTGTGGGCTCTATGGATAGGTCTTCAAAAATGATATTGAGGTTTCTAATTTTTTTTTTTTCTAAACTGAATTGTTTGCGCGAGAGACACTTCCAAAGTGGTAAAATGTGTGTTACCCCCCCCTGTAACTTCTAAAATAAGAGAATGATAAAACTAAATAAAATATATGATGTACATTACCATGCAAACTTCCTTTCTTCCTTTTTTTACTATCGTCCATTAGAATTGACTGTCTGAAAACATACTGTATCGTGATATTGCATATGTGTGAGTAATGTGAAGGTGCCAGCTTTCGGTAACCGAACTATAGAGGGCTTACCCTCTATTCCAAATACAAAATCCTGGATTTGGTTTAATAGAAAATTGTGTTTGATGATACAAATGAATCTTATAATAAAGCGTTTAGGTTCAATTTTCTAAGACATGGGTGTGACAATTAATATCTCGCTTGGATCACCTTCATAAGTCCTAGGGCTCCTAATTGGCTATGACTTCTCCCCCACATCAGAAACCCGTCCCTATACGACGAGATCAAGATCAAACTGCCAGCGGAGTTGGGAGACCAGCACCACTTGTTCTTCACGTTCCTTCACGTCTCCTGCCAGAGGAAGCCCGTCGCTCCCGACCAGGAGAAGAACGTAGAAACGCCTGTTGGCTACTCTGTAAGTTCATCCTTATGTGCATTGAGATAGGGTTGAAAAAGTTTTATTAAAAAAAACGATGTCAGTATCGGAGATTGCGCAAGTAGTTCTAAGCAAATCAGTGTTGGAGTTCCTCAAGGTTCAATAGTAAGTCCATTGTTATTTTTGATATACGTCAATAATATAAGCCAACTCTCACTGCACAGCCAGGTAACATTATAAGCTGTTAACTGTGTTTTCTACTATAGACATTCGATTTTTTTCATGAATATACTTCATAATTGGTGTCAACGAAATCTACTTACTAAAAATACTAGTTTTAATTTAATTTTTTGGTGCTTGCGTCGTTCAAGAGTGTAAGGAGAGCTCAAAATGCTCCTAGATTTGTGAGACCTACGTCCATACAACTCCGGTATCTTGCTTTCAAACCTGTACGCAATACTTAGACTTCACAAATAACCATTGATCCCCAGTGGCTGCCACTGTGCCGCAACGGCAAGCTGACTTGCGGCGAGTTCTCTCTGCCAGCGATGCAGGAGGAGCCTCCGCCCAACTACTCGTACATCTCCCCGGATGTACAGCTACCCGGCACGCGCTGGATCGACAACCACCGCGCCGTGATCACGCTCACCGTCGACCCTGTCACTACCGTGCACCCGCTCGTGAGTACACTACACGTACATCTGCACTGTCACTACCGTGCACCCGCTCGTGAGTACACTACCCGTACATCTGCCCTGTCACTACCGTGCACCCGCTCGTGAGTACACTACCCGTACATCTGCCCTGTCACTAGCTTGCACCCGCTCGTGAGTACACTACCGTGCACCCTCTGGTAAGTACACTACCCGTACATCTGCCCTGTCACTACCGAGCACCCGCTCGTGAGTACACTACCCGTACATCTGCCCTGTCACTACCGTTCACCCTCTGGTGAGTACACTACCCGTACATCTGCCCTGTCACTACCGTGCACCCGCTAGTGAGTACACTACCCGTACATCTGCCCTGTCACTACCGTGCACCCGCTAGTGAGTACACTACCCGTACATCTGCCCTGTCACTACCGTGCACCCGCTCGTGAGTACACTACCCGTACATCTGCCCTGTCACTACCGTTCACCCTCTGGTGAGTACACTACCCGTACATCTGCCCTGTCACTACCGTGCACCCGCTAGTGAGTACACTACCCGTACATCTGCCCTGTCACTACCGTGCACCCGCTAGTGAGTACACTACCCGTACATCTGCCCTGTCACTACCGAGCACCCGCTCGTGAGTACACTACCCGTACATCTGCCCTGTCACTACCGTTTACCCTCTGGTGAGTACACTACCCGTACATCTGCCCTGTCACTACCGTGCACCCGCTAGTGAGTACACTACCCGTACATCTGCCCTGTCACTACCGTGCACCCGCTCGTGAGTACACCGTGCAGCTGCAGCTACAACCTGGAAATATTCGACCCGTCTCAGCTATTATTTGATCTTTTACCATCTGAAACCTCATTATTTAATTAAACTGTTACATTTCAGGATGGTTACATAGAACGGTTCGCGATGGCGTGTGAAGCGGTGCAAGAAGGGAACATTCCACCTAGGATCGGCTTGGCCAACATGGAGGCTGAATTGCGAGCAAGGTAATTTATATGTTTCACATCGAAATCTTCCATATTTGGGACCTGTACAAAAAGCAGGGGATAATTATAGGGCCTTATTTCTTATGGTTGTTTGTATGGATGTTATACAATCTGGAGGTCTTCAAGGCCAGAGTAAATAGGTATCTGAGTGAAGATGCCATCTGAGTATCATCTTGCTTGTCCGGGAGCGAGTCCGAGGCCTAGCAGTTTGTGAAGGTCGCCTCGAATCCTATGGGTGTGTCTGGAAACACCCTAACATGAACTTTAGGTACCGGAAAAAGACAGCATCGTGAGAAAACCATATCAAGGATACTTTGTAGTACTTACCAGACTGGCTACTACGCTACTACTTTCAAGTTGAAAATGTAGTCGAAGAGACCAGCGCGAGAATAGAACTTGAACCGTTGTGTTCCTGTAGTTGCACTTTTGTATCAATTCTCTTCTAAGGATTTGTGATTACCAGTTTTGGCCACATCATCATCAGCTCATAATGCCACTCCGTAGGCTACTGGTCAACCTACTGTTGTCGGCTTTATGTACCTTCCGAACGGAAAACACTCAAGTTGAAATACCACTAGACGGATACAGTCCACACCTGTGGTTGCTTAAGTTTCCGATCGATTATGAACGGCTAATTAAGCTACACAATAATCACATGAAGAGATCGTCAACCCATTGTAAACAATTGAAAAGAAGACCCAACTGTCCATATACAGTATAACGGAGTTGCCGACGGCTAACGTGGAGGTCCTGGCCCGCTACCTTCCGGGTGTGGTGGACAAGCTGCTGCAGCTGCTGGTGGCGCCGCCCTCGCTTCCTCTGCAGGGTCAGGGGCCCCAGCAGGGGCACCCGCAGGGGCAGGGGCCGGCGCTTAACATCGCGCAGGATGTCTTCACCTGTCTCGCGCATATCTTCACTGACGTCGCTGTAAGTTCGTTTAATTTACGCACTCTCGCACATATTTTTAATGATCAACCTACCAAAATATTCTCGAAATAAAGAAGTTTGCATTACTGTGTAACAATTAATTTTCCTAAATAAATGTATGGGAAAAGTTTTATCGATTTATGAAATTGCTAGTACCCTTTCTATAAATTGGCCTCAAAGAGCCTTTTGATCCTTGTCGGAGATAGGATCGTTTAAGTTAATGAAAATATTTTTCGAAAATCGCCGCTTTATGCTCAAAATTTAAGCGACGAACCCTTCTTGTCTCAACTAATATGGCGCGCCGTGAATCTTCGTTCGCACAGAAAAGAAAGTATGGCCCGAAGATTAACGAAAGAATGCTTAAAACTTACAATCAACCTTAGATCACTACTATAAGGTTCATAATACACTGCAGCTGTTAGTTCTTTCTCACTCGCAAGTCACGCCCCTCCGCACACATGGCGGCAGCTGCCGACCAATAGCATTTCCCGCGCTTTGAAAATGTATCTTCTGATCGGTAAGCCATATTAGATGGGTACTACTGTACACAGACTTAAATAACATACACACACTGTCCAATACGTTAATTTAATTGAAAAATGTAAATCTGCCCTTAGCTGTCTTAGGTATCTCTCACCAGCAACATAATGTGGGTTACAGAACATGAACGAGGGTTCGACCTGCGACCAGCACGGACGCAGTAGTCTCATCAGCACGTACATACAGTACCAGTGCACCGTGCCCAGACCCTCGCTCACTGACCGTGATATTGGACTACCGCTGCCGCCTGCTGGTATGAACTTATATCATATTTGTTTCAGGTTTGACCTGGTAGACCAAGAGTGACCATGGCAACTTTGGCTTACTAAAAAAAAAAAAACCGGCCAAGTGCGAGTCAGACTCGCGCACCGAGGGTTCCGTACAAACCTGTAGGTATTATATGTAAATGCTAGTATAGACCTGACTATTTGATATGAATTTCAATTTATGACGTATAAAAAAAAAACTACTTACTAGATCTAGTTCAAAAAAATTTTCGGTGGAAGTTTGCATCGTAATGTACATCATATATTTTTTTTTGTTTTATCATTCTCTTATTTTAGAAGTTACAGGGGGGGGACACACATTTTACGACTTTGGAAGTGTCTCTCGCGCAAACTATTCAGTTTAGAAAAAAATGATATTAGAAACCTCAATATCATTTTTGAAGACCTATCCATAGACACACACTTATGGGTTTAAAAAAAAATGAGTTTCAGTTCTATGTATGGGGACCCCCAAAATTTATAGTTATTTTTCTATTTTTGTGTGAAAATCTTAATGAGGTTCACAGAATACATCTACTCACCAAGTTTCAACATTGTAGTTCTTATACTTTCGGAAAAAGTGGCTGTGACATACGGACGGACAGACAGACAGACAGACAGACAGACATGACGAATCTATAAGGGTTCTGTTTTTTGCCATTCGGCTACGGAACCCTAAAAATGTAAGCCCATATGAACTTAAACTTGAGCTTTTTCCGCCAACGCATCAGCTTGGCTATCCAAAGAGAAAACGCTGCCAGCCTTCTGGGAACCCTGCCGTTAATCGGAAGCAGCGGCAGACTTGAGGAAATTTTCTATGTATAGATTGTAATTTGTACATATTTGTTGTAAATAAAGATCTGTCTCATATTAAAATCAATGTTGCTCGACCGAAATGCATGAAGAACAATGTTTTTTCCAGATAATTTTAGGTTGAAAGTTGTTCATGAAGAATATTTTGCGGAGTTTCCTATCGGTTCTTCAAATGGCGTTGAGTTCAATGATTTCATGATTAAAATTGTTTCGTTGTACAGTGATGACGGACGGGTCGTGTAAGATCCTGCACGAGGAGTTGGCGCTGCAGTGGGTGGTGGCCAGCGGAGCCACCAGGGACCTCGCCATGCACAACTCTTGGTAAGTAGAGTGCATCTCGACTTTTCAAGGGACTCCACTGAAAATCAGTGCTGATGGTAAGTATTTGCCACAGCATATGCCGAGTTGGAGTCCTTTTTGGGATCACACCACAAATATTAATTACATTATACGGGTGAATACAAAATCGCAAAAAAAAATTACAGCTTTTCATACATTTTTGCCGAGGAGACATGTACCTTTTGTATGAAAAGCAGCATATTTTTTTTGCGATTTCGAAGTTGGTCCCATAGTAAAAGTTGATCGTATACATGAGTACTTTACGTGGTTAAATTTAATGTCGTATTATCGTATCCACCCCTTATTTCAATGTTTGTGATGTGGGTGTGCCAAATAAAGCTTTGTCTATTAAGTACCTTTAGTACTCCTGGGTATAGCTAATGTGGAAGGAACTATGTGGCACTACCAGCACAGCACCAATTCGTGGAGCTCTCACCACATTAAGGTAATGTTATTTGGCTGAGAACTTCTGTAAGGTGGTACAATGTACAATCTTCATTGCGTGAATACGACAACGCTGCATTTTGTGTGTAGCGACTACAGTATTACCCAACTGATAAGGCGCGTCGTGAATCTTCGTTCGCACAGAAAAGAAAGTATGGCCCGTAGATTAACGAAAGAATGATTAATAAACGTAAAATCAACCTTATTTCACTACTATAAGGTTCATAATACACTGCAGCTGTTAGTTCCGTCTCACTCGCAAGTCACGCCCCTCCGCACACATGGCGGCAGCTGCCGACCAATAGCATTTCCTGCGCTTTGAAAATGTATCTTCTGCACAGGTACATCGGTAAGCCATATCAGTTGGGTACTACTGTACCTGTAGCTGAGAAAATATAGGGAATCATGGCGCTTGTCATGGACAACACAAATGGTTTTAGGCGTCGTCCTAATTGGCGACGATCGTACGATCAAACGATGCGATTTCGTCTCGCGATCGCGCTGATGTTCCTGTGCTCGCGCGATGACTTGCGAGCTTCAATTAGGACACTCTAAAGCGTTTTGTGTATTTGATCTCGTCGTGCGACGAAATCGCATCGTTTGCTCGTACGATCATCGCCAATTAGGACGACGCCTTACAGGAAAGGGATTTTGTTCTCAACATTGAGGAGCTATGATTAGTGCTTAGATGTGATAGAGATAGCTCTTATTCGCAGCTCTACTGGGAAAGTACCTCCACCTTACAGAATATCGCAGTCAAATAACTTTGCTGCGTTCCTGCGCGTGAGTAAGGGCGCCAGAGCTCATTTGGGAGTTACAAGGTCGGCAGTTATAATTATGGCCTACCTCTCTCAAAATGAAGGTGTACATTTCAGGTCTCTATTCGAGCTGATGATAAAGTCGATGGTGGAGTACTTGTACTGGAGCGGGGCCCACGAGGCGCCTCGTAAGGCTCGCTTCCCGGACCACTTCACCGATGACGTCACCACACTCGTCAATAACGTCACCTCTGAGATCATATCCAGGTAACTAAATATTAAGCGGTAATCGCTAGCTGATTATCTGTCACCAAAAACCTCATCAAAGGTATTTCGGACCGGAGACGCCCAGGTGGTGGAATAAGAAGAGTATCAAGAAAATTTTTGCAGGATCGGCAGCGTGCAATTGTAACCGGCAAACTTCTTGGCACAAAATATGAACTGCACAGAAGGCAAATTTGAGGTCTCTGGTGGTGGATTGCGGGGTTCGGATGATTGCGCCAGTACTGTACTTATAATAATAATAATAATAAATAACCTGGGACATTCCTCACACACTTATAGCACGAAGGAAAAATATCGCTACACTTACAACACGGGACCCATACTTCATGATGTGTAGTAAACAAACACGCAACTGTACCAACCCTGCGCCAGGACTCAACTTATTGCCACTTACTTATGCCAAAAAACAACTTTATTTTGTCTCGTAAAGTGTGATATTGTGTACAGATACGGCAAGAACAGCCGGCTGACCCAGAGCCTGAACAACAGCCTGGCGTTCTTCCTGTTCGACCTGTTGAGTATCATGGACCGCGGGCACGTGTTCAACCTGATCCGAACCTACTACAAGCAGATGTGCGCCAAGATCGCATCCCTGCCTGATGCCGTGCCTCTCGTGCACTATAAGGTCGGTTTCTACCACAGATATATACATCTAAATAGATGACGCGAGTGTATATATTTGGCGTGTAAAAATCTGTGCAAATAGGCATAAGCCTGAGAGATGTGTAGCGAGGGATATGTCAAATAGGATAGCTTCATTTTCAAGTTAAAAATCGAATGCCAGTCTAACTAAATCAATATTGTGACATAATGGCAGGTATAAAAAAATAACGGCCAAGTGCGAGTCAGATTCGCGCACCGAGGGTTCCGTACAAACCTGTAGGTATATAAGTAAATGGTAGTATAGACCTGAGTATTTGATATGAATTACAATTTATGACGTATTAAAAAAAACTAGTTACTAGATCTCGTTTAAACCAATTTTCGTTGGTAGTTTGCATCGTAATGTACATCATATATTTTTTATAGATTTATCATTCTCTTATTTTAGAAGTTACAGGGGACACACACACATTTTACCACTTTGGAAGTGTCTCTCGCGCAATCTATTCAGTTTAGAAAAAAAATATTTTAGGAACCTCAATATCATTTTTGAAGACCTATCCATAGACACCCCACACGTATGGGTTTTATTAATAATTGGACTGTTTTACAAAAAACTTAAACCGACTTCAAAGTTCACTAAGAAGTAATCAAATCCAGATCTGATGACAATGGGACCAAACGGGAAGTGTACCCTTCCAGACAAAAAATGAATTTTCCAAATCGGTTAATAAATGACGGAGTTATGAGGTAACAAACATAAAAAATAATAATAAAAAAAAAAAAAAACATACAACCGAATTGAGAACCTCCTCCTTTTTTTGAAGTCGGTAAAAAAATATTTTTTGAGTTTTAGTTCTAAGTATGGGGAACCCCCAAAATTTATTGATTTTTTTTCTATTTCTGTGTGAAATCGGTGCAGTTTACAGAATACATCTACTTACCAAGTTTCAACATTATAGTTCTTATAGTTTCGGAAAAAAGTGGCTGTGACATACGGACGGACGGACAGACAGACAGACAGAGAGACATGACGAATCTATAAGGGTTCCGTTTTTTGCCATTTGACTACGGAACCCTAAAAACGTTACACGCTTGGTTTTCATACGGACGGAGGGACTCGCGATATCTATTTAGATTGATGTCTGTTGAGCTGAGGGCTTTTATGCATATGTGTGAGTGAGTTCTGTATATACTATTGTGTATAGACGGGCCAGTTGGCGCAGTTGGTTATGACGTAGCGCCGCAGGTCGTGGGTTCTATTCCCACACAGGACATGCTTGTATGTCCTGAGTCTGGGTGTAATTATGTATATTACGTATGTATTTACAAACAAAAAGTAGTATATGTATTATATCAGTTATCTGGTTTCCAAAGTACAAGCTCTGCTTAGTTTGGGATCAGATGACCGTGTGTTAAGAATGTCCCAGGATATTTATTTATTTATATGTAACACACTAGCTTCTGCCCGCGGCTTCGCCCGCGTGGCCTACAGGAAACAAATGACAACCAACCATGATCAATCCCCGCTTCGCACTCTTAACCCCTAAGAGGGTGAAACGGGGGTTGGAATTTCGAAAAACCCTTTCATATTTGATACGTACACTTCATAAAGAACACACCCTCCAAATTGCATGTCTCTAGGACCAGTGGTGTAGTCTGTGCGTTGATAAGTATGTTTAATTTTTATCGCGGGCCGTGTTCCCTCTGAGTTTCTTTTACGAGTGTGCAATAAATGTGTCCACAGCTGGCGTTCCTCCGCATAGTATGCTCCCACGAGCACTACGTGTCGCTCAACTTGCCGCTGGCGAGTGGTTCAAGCGGCGGCGGTGGTGGTGGTGGTGGTGGTGGTGGTGGCGGTGGCGGTGGGGGGGTGTCCCCCGCGCCGTCGTCGCACTCGGTGGGGTCGACGTCGAGCGCGGCGCCGCACCACCACCTGTCGCACGAGTTCCGCTCCAGGCACTACCTCGCCGGGTTGCTGCTCACCGAGCTCACTAACGCTCTGGAACTGCAGTAAGTACCGTGGGTCGATTCTCGTAACGAAACGTCAGCGGTGTCGTAGCGACATCAACTAAATATTATGTATAAAAAACATTCAAACATGTACAATGCCTCAACAATTTGTCTATGGGATCATTTTTCAATCGTTCTATTGACATTGTCATAGTAAAAAACACAGTTTAATCGTTGAAGTCGCTACGATATGGTTGAAGTTTTGTTACAAGAATCGAGCCTCTGCTTGACATACTCGGACTGGATCAAGTACTGGCGCCAGTACTGGTTCTCCGGCCCCCTCGTCCCGTCCGGTAGGGTCGACGTACAGGGGCTCTACCGCGTAATTTTGGTGGTAATCGTAACGAACACCATTAATGAATTTCATCCAATCAGGGCCCACGAATGGTCATCGTCGCGTCATACCGCGTGCGCGTCATTGGATGAAATAATTAATGGTGTTCGTTACGATTACCTCCAAAGATACGCAATAGCCCGGCTGGTCGGTTATCTAAAGCTGGCACGTTCAACACATTGACACGTTGCTCTTGTGTAGTGTCTGTGAATAAACGCGCGGGGTGACGTCGCACTGCATGTGAATCATGAAAAATCTGCCCGTCTCTCTCGTGCGCGGTCAAGCTTATGAGTATAAAGGAGACAGTTATTGTTTTGCTACTGCTTATAAATATCGTGTTTTTTTTTGCATTCGTCCTTTAGAATTGACTGACTGATTAGAAGCAATCCTAACTAATATTATAAATGCGAAAATGAGTTTGTTTTGTTACACCTTCTCACCTCAACTACTGAACGGATCATCATGAAATTTAGCATGCAGGTAGCCTATGGTATGGAGAAGAACATTGGCTAACGCGGGGGCACTTCGTGAAATTGCATAAGTACTGTGAACGTGCCAGCTTTCGTTAGCCGACCTGTATTATGATTTTTTATTGCGCTGTAATACTACTTACTTTAAAGCTGGATTTTGTGCTTGACCGCCCGTCGGTGCGTAGCTTTGATCCTGACGATACGTCGACCGACCGTCAGTTTGTAGCATTCAGTACTTTTGCCAGAGTTGATGAAACGCTCCATGATCCATCCTCACACATTGAAACCAGATTTGTTTCGAACTGTGCGAGCTAAAAGGAGTTTTCTTCCGAGGACGCTCGGACTGTGGAATGAGCTTCCCGCCGTGGTTTTCCCAATGGAGTACAGCATGGGGTTCTTCAAAAAGGGCGTGAAGAGATTTCTTCAGGGTCGGCAACGCGCGAGTGATACCCCTGGTGTTGCAAGCGTCCATAGGCTACGGTAACTGCCATCAGGCGGGCCGTATGCTTGTTTGCCAACTTAGTGGTATAAAAAAAAAAACATAACGCGCATCCGTATGATTCTAGGGATTTTTCACTAAAGCCGATTACTTGTACACAGAAGCCCAGTACTCCAATGTGCAGCAGTAAGCGCAGTGGTAGCGCTTCTAGCAGCTCACGATGCTGATCCGCGCCTCAATAATCCTGATGTAAAGTCCCGCGTCGCGGCGCTATATCTACCGCTACTTGGTATCGTCATGGACGCACATCCGCAGCTATATCGCGGCTTTACTACTACTAAAGGTAATTATGTTTTTATTAATTTTTTTATTATATGGAATTTTTGTCCATACGGATACGGGAACCAAGCGTTTGTGCCAAATTTCAGCTCAATTAGACTCTGGGAAGTGGGTCAAATATAACTTGCAAGAGTAGATTACAGACACCGGATGGTGAAACTAAATAAAAGATTGTACAGTAGTACCCAACTGATATGGCTTACCGATCAGAAGATACATTTTCAAAGCGCGGGTAATGCTATTGTATATGTGTGCGGAGGGGCGTCACTTGCGAGTAAGACGGAACTAACAGCTGCACTGTATTATGTAACCTTATAGTAGTGATCTAAGGTTGATTGTAAGTTTAAGCATTCTTTCGTTAATCTTCGGGACCATACTTTCATTTTTGTGCGAACGAAGATTCACGACGCGCCTTATCAGTTGGGTACTACTGTAATAAAGTGTCTATTCTGGGCGCCAATGAGCGAAACTACACAACACAATTATAGCAAAGAAACAAAGCAAAATAATGCTTAAGTAATATACTTTCAGAAATACTTCAACTCGATAGCGAAATGGGTCAATTTGGTCATCTGTACACGGCAACCTCGCCTGAAGGGGATTTCAAACAGGTGAGTCATCGTAACGTGTGAATGTATGAATATTAGGACTGGTTGGTGTAGCACCAGCATATGGACACAATCTATTCGCAATAACATAAATAACGCGGCGGGAGTCAGCGGGGGTGCAATCCCCGCCCAGGCGGGGCGGGTGGCAAGCGTTTTTCATTACGCCCAAGCGCTGACGAGTATCAAAGTAGACATCTTTCGTTACCGTTACTTTATTTTTTTGTGCTAAGACATATCATAATAAAAAATAGGTGTTTAATCAAACTCGTGTAGCTTCAATTTGTCAAAATTAACGGTCTGTTTTATTTTTCCTGTGTGTTCAGAACGGTCGTCCACCGTTCAACAGCGAGACGTCCCGCAACCTACTGATGTGCCTCGCGTGGGTGCTCAAGTGGACGGAGCGAGGAGTGCTGGCCGCGTGTGTGAGCGAGATGCCTGCACCCCGCCTGCACACGCTACTCGCCCTTATCGACCTCTGCTTCAAGTGTCAGGAGTATAAGGTAATAGTTGTCGTCAACAGCGACACGTGTCGCAACCTGCTCATGTGTCTCGCGTGGGTGCTCAAGTGGACGGAGCGAGGAGTGCTGGCCGCGTGTGTGAGCGAGATGCCTGCCCCCCGCCTGCACACGCTACTCGCCCTTATCGACCTCTGCTTCAAGTGTCAGGAGTATAAGGTAATAGTTGTCGTCATCAGCGACACGTGTCGCAACCTGCTCATGTGCCTCGCGTGGGTGCTCAAGTGGACGGAGCGAGGAGTGCTGGCCGCGTGTGTGAGCGAGATGCCTGCACCCCGCCTGCACACGCTACTCGCCCTTATCGACCTCTGCTTCAAGTGTCAGGAGTATAAGGTAATAGTTGTCGTCAACAGCGACACGTGTCGCAACCTGCTCATGTGTCTCGCGTGGGTGCTCAAGTGGACGGAGCGAGGAGTGCTGGCCGCGTGTGTGAGCGAGATGCCTGCCCCCCGCCTGCACACGCTACTCGCCCTTATCGACCTCTGCTTCAAGTGTCAGGAGTATAAGGTAATAGTTGTCGTCATCAGCGACACGTGTCGCAACCTGCTCATGTGCCTCGCGTGGGTGCTCAAGTGGACGGAGCGAGGAGTGCTGGCCGCGTGTGTGAGCGAGATGCCTGCCCCCCGCCTGCACACGCTACCCGCCCTTATCGACCTCTGCTTCAAGTGTCAGGAGTATAAGGTAATAGTTGTCGTCATCAGCGACACGTGTCGCAACCTGCTGATGTGCCTCGCGTGGGTGCTCAAGTGGACGGAGCGAGGAGTGCTGGCCGCGTGTGTGAGCGAGATGCCTGCCCCCCGCCTGCACACGCTACTCGCCCTTATCGACCTCTGCTTCAAGTGTCATAAGAATTGTGTTGTGTGACATCAGAAATGGACTGCGACCCAGTTGTAAACTGTAAGCCCAGTACAGGCACCGGGCTACAGCACTGATTTTCAGTCGCTGCCAAAGGTGACGTAAGCAAAATAAAATACAAAGGAAAAACAAAAAATATATATGTTACTCAAAAAAAAAACAACCGAATTGTGAACCTCCTCCTTTTTTTGAAGTCTGCTATAAAAATAGTAATAATAATTCTATTCAACATAACTTATAAACTACTGTGTACGGCTCGAATAAAAATTACCGGCAGAACCGTATTATTCCACCAAAAACCATTTTTGTTAGCGACACATTAATAAGTTAGAAGACAAAAATATAAGATTGTTTTTTTTTTTTATACCACTTATGTGGGAAACAAGCATACGGCCCGCCTGATGGTAAGCGGTTACCGTAGCCTATGGACGCTTGCAACACCAGGGGTATCACGCGCGCGTTGCCGACCCTGCAGAAATCTTCACACCCCTTTTGAAGAACCCCATGCTGTACTCCATTGGGAAAACCACACCAAATAATATACAATATTGTCTATGACAGCGTGTATCTCATACAATCTGTTTTCAGGGACGGAAAGAAATAATGAAGTGCGCCCAACAAAATGTCCGCAAGACGACAGACATCAAGGCGAAGTTAGAAGATGTAATTCTGGGGCAGGGTTCCGCACGTTCCGACTTCATAATGCGGCGCAAAGGTATGTTCCTTTAACTATTCGACGAGTTAGTGTGTTGGTCAAATAACATAAGGCCGAGGACATATGTATGTGTGCATGAACATTTTTAATGCGATGATGAGACGAGGGTCATGGGTTTGAACCCTACCCTTATAGTGAGGAAACCATAGCATGGTGGTAGGGTACTTTGTACCCATCTGGCTGGCTACCACCCTCAAGTTGAAAATCTGTCGCCAAGCACCTATGGGTGTGTTCCGACAGGTGCACTTGAGAGCCAGTTCCTTCTAGGCTTTGTGTGCTTACCACCTTCGGACACATTATATTATTTAAGCATGTTGCACCTTATTACAAAACATGGTTTAAAGGAAAACCAGGTTTTAAAATAGCCTCGTCCCTTTTTATTATATGACGTTAGAAAGTGACCAAATGACAGTAAAACCTGGCTTTACTTTAAACCATGTTTTGTAATAAGGGGGGTTGTGTTCTCATCTAGGTCGTAAACATTTTTTTTTTAAATCTTATCATTGTTTATAAGTATTTGTGTGTATCGTCCAGTTTTGTGAACCTAATAAAAACAAAAGAAAAACATCATCCCACAAAATTGTCTCTCTCTCTCTGTACTGAGTGTACCAATCATCATCATCAGCCTGTAATGACCCACTACTGAGCACAGGCCTCCTTTCAGAAATCAGGGTGAAAGGGAGCGGCAGATATTCCACCACGCGTGCCCACTGCGGATCGGTGGAGGTAGGCTAGTGGCCAACCTACTGTTGGAATTTTTCAAGCCGCCTAGGAGGCATCCAACTAGCTTAACGACTAAATAAAATAAACTAATAAAAATAAAAAAATAAACGAGCTTAATACCACTAGGCGGTCACCCATCCAGGTACCGACCACGACAGACGTAGCTTAACTTTACACCACGAGCGCCATTACCTCCTAGGCGGTTTGAAAAATTCCAACAGGATGACCACTAGCCTACTTCTATCAATCCGCAGTGGGCACGCGTGGTGGAGTATCTGCCCATTCTCATTCACCCTGATATGTCAAATTCAAATTCAAAATCATTTATTCAAATACACCTTCGCAGGCACTTATGAAAAGTCTGACTCTAATACCGGTTCGGAAGGTTGCATTTGCTGAGAAGAGCCGGCAATAAACTCAGCAACTACTCTTTTCAAATCAAGCTTAGATTCATTACATAATATTTACATTCTAATCGCACTGACAACAATTGCATGCCCCGGCGCATGTGAAAGGAGCCTGTGGTACATTATAGGGTGATGATGATGATGGACACGTTGGTATGTCCGTCAGGTGGTACGCCCAACGTGGGTGTGTGCAAGCGCGAGCGGTGGCGCAAGGAGTGGGTGCGCGGCGGGTGCGCGCGCGAGCCGGCGGGCGCGGCGCACGCGCACGCGCACCCCGCGCTCTCGGCCGCGCTCGCCGCTGAGGTCTCGCTCGTGCTGCTGCACGCGCTCGAGACCATTGTACAGGTCGGTCTACCTATCACTTTGTTAGGGTTCCGTTGCCAAATGGCAAAAAACGGAACCCTTATAGATTCGTCATGTCTGTCTGTCTGTCGGTCTGTTCGTCCGTATGTCACAGCCAATTTTTTCCGAAACTATAAGAACTATAAGGTTGAAACTTGGTAAGTACCTAGATACATTCTGTTAACCGCATTAAGATAGAAAAAAAACCATAAATTTTGGGGATTCCCCATACTTAGAACTGAAACTCATTTTATTTTTATAATACCCATAAGTCTGGGCTGTCTATGGATAGGTCTTCAAAAATGATATTGAGGTTTCTAATATCATTTTTTTCTAAACTGAATAGTTTGCGGGAGAGACCTTTCCAAAGTGGTAAAATGTGTCCCACCCCCCCTGTAACTTCTAAAATAAGAGAATGATAAAACTAAAAAAAAAAATATGATATACATTACTATACATACTTCCACCGAAAATTGGTTTGAACGAGATCTAGTAAGTAGTTTTTTTTTAATACATCATAAATTGATATTCATATCAAATACTCAGGTCTATACTACCATTTACTTATATACCTACAGGTTTGTACGGAACCCTCGGTGCGCGAGTCTGACTCGCACTTGGCCGGTTTTTTTTTTGTGGGCCACTTCAGCACACTAGGAACTACTCGAATATATTTTATAGTGAAAAGAAAACGAGCAGCAGCATCTGCACTTGTCCCGATCTACTACCACCAAATTAACCAAAGGCTACTCACGTTTGAATACCGAGGTTTACCAGCTTCACTCTGCGAGCTCTACAACCCACGTAGCCATATCCTACTTTTACTATGGGACCAACACTGAAATCTCAAAAAAATATTTTTACTTTTCATGCATTATGATCTAGTATGGTTGACTTTTGTAAGAAAAGTTAAAAAAATATTTTGAGAATTCTCTATTGGTCCAATAGTAAAAGTTGTTCAGAATGACTAACCCAACATAGGTTTAGAAAATATGCATCTCGAAATCTCCACCTGTTATATGAGCGAGTAAGTCAATGGCTAACTGAACTAAAAGAAACTTGCCACAAGCAGCACCAGGCCACTAGTAAGTCTTGTGTGGCAGCCACCGCTCTCGATAGATATGATAAGATGTTTTTTTTTATACAACTGAGGTGACAAATAAGCATACTGCTGATGGTAAGTAGATACCGTAGCCTATGGACGCTTGCAACACCAGGGGTATCACTCGCGCGTTGCCGACCCTGAAGAAACCTCTTCACACCCTTTTTGAAGAACCCCATGCTGTACTCCGATGGGAAAACCACGGCGGGGAGCTCATTCCACAGTAGGAGCGTCTGCAGAAGAAAACTCCTTTTAGCCCGCACAGTTCGAAACAATTCTGATTTCAATGTGTGTGGATGGATTCCCTTTCGATTGCGAGAGTTGCAATGGGGGAAGGTAGCCATGGGCATCAAGTCGAACAATTCCATAGAAAACTGTCCGTTGTACACGCGGTAGAACACACATAAGGAGGCAGAGTCTCTCCTCAGACCGAGGGTTCATCATTATTAACATTAATCAGTATTGTTGTATATGCAGTCATGTAGCAGTCTAGACTGCGGACAGAGCGTGTGCAGCGCTGCGCTACAAGTGCTGCTGCGGGCCCTGCAACGCAACCAGAGCGTCACAGTGCTGCAGCATATGTTCGCTACTGTACGAGCTCTCATACTGAAGGTAATGTACACACATTCAGATAGATAGTTTTATAAGTGTTTTATTTATGTTGCAAAATTACCCCCAATGTAGTTCAAACCTAGTTTACAGGATTCTTTAAAAGTAAAGGTATAATGTAGTTGTGCTGTGTACAGTTGGGCTGGTCGTGCTGCGGCGAGGAGTCCGGCACGTGTCGCGTGGTGCTGCGCCACTGCGCCGCCACACACGCGCTCTCTCTCTAATGTAGTTGTGTCGTGTACAGTTGGGCTGGTCGTGCTGCGGCGAGGAGTCAGGCACGTGTCGCGTGGTGCTGCGCCACTGCGCCGCCACACACGCGCTCTCTCTCTAATGTAGTTGTGTCGTGTACAGTTGGGCTGGTCGTGCTGCGGCGAGGAGTCAGGCACGTGTCGCGTGGTGCTGCGCCACTGCGCCGCCACACACGCGCTCTCTCTCTAATGTAGTTGTGTCGTGTACAGTTGGGCTGGTCGTGCTGCGGCGAGGAGTCAGGCACGTGTCGCGTGGTGCTGCGCCACTGCGCCGCCACACACGCGCTCTCTCTCTAATGTAGTTGTGTCGTGTACAGTTGGGCTGGTCGTGCTGCGGCGAGGAGTCAGGCACGTGTCGCGTGGTGCTGCGCCACTGCGCCGCCACACACGCCTTGTCGCGCGCCCACGCCTCCGCCACGCTATACAACCTCATGAGGCAGCACTATCAGCTCGGAAATGTATGTATCTGCATTTATATCACACCATTATCTTGTGATTTTTTTTGCAATGTATTATCTTACATACATTTTATAATACGAATTTCTTTTATTTCTCAACCATACAGAATTTCAGTCGGGTAAAGATGCAAGTAACGATGTCTCTATCGTCTCTGGTGGGCACTTCCACCACCTTCAGCGAGGAGTCGCTCCGGAGAGCCCTGAAGACTATCCTGGTATATGCGGAACATGACCATGATCTGCAGGACACCACGTTCCCAGAACAGGTATATTTTCAACAGCCAAGGGGGTACAAAGTACCACTGCAATAATAGCCGAGAGATATTCACTGCTGGCCATAAGTTGGCCGTAACTCGTTTCAGAAATATATGAGCCTTGTCTAGCCATGTTTCGCTCCTAACTGCTTTTTACATTCCAGGTGAAGGATCTAGTGTTCAACCTGCACATGATCCTATCGGACACGGTGAAGATGAAGGAGTTCCAGGAAGATCCCGAGATGCTGCTGGACCTGATGCACAGAATCGCGCGCGGCTACCAGCACAGCCCCGACCTGAGGCTCACCTGGCTCAACAACATGGCGCAGAAACATATGGAGGTGAGTCCAGGACCTCAAGGCATATAGGTAGCTATTCTTTATCGATAGTGTATAGTAATGATGTGACCTTGTTGCAGCGTTCGAACCACGCGGAGGCTGGCATGTGCCTGGTGCACGGGGCGGCTCTGGTGGCGGAGCAGACTGTAGCGGGCGGGCTGGGCGCCGCTCTACTGCACCGCGTCACGCACAACGCGCTCGACGAGAGCTGCGCCGACACGCTGCATCATCATCTCACGCACCACGAGCTGCAGGTGTGTGTGTGTGTGTGTGTGTGTGCCTGGTGCACGGGGCGGCTCTAGTGGCGGAGCAGACTGTAGCGGGCGGGCTGGGCGCCGCTCTACTGCACCGCGTCACGCACAACGCGCTCGACGAGAGCTGCGCCGACACGCTGCATCATCATCTCACGCACCACGAGCTGCAGGTGTGTGTGTGTGTGTGTGTGTGTGCCTGGTGCACGGGGCGGCTCTAGTGGCGGAGCAGACTGTAGCGGGCGGGCTGGGCGCCGCTCTACTGCACCGCGTCACGCACAACGCGCTCGACGAGAGCTGCGCCGACACGCTGCATCATCATCTCACGCACCACGAGCTGCAGGTGTGTGTGTGTGTGTGTGTGTGTGCCTGGTGCACGGGGCGGCTCTAGTGGCGGAGCAGACTGTAGCGGGCGGGCTGGGCGCCGCTCTACTGCACCGCGTCACGCACAACGCGCTCGACGAGAGCTGCGCCGACACGCTGCATCATCATCTCACGCACCACGAGCTGCAGGTGTGTGTGTGTGTGTGTGTGTGTGCCTGGTGCACGGGGCGGCTCTAGTGGCGGAGCAGACTGTAGCGGGCGGGCTGGGCGCCGCTCTACTGCACCGCGTCACGCACAACGCGCTCGACGAGAGCTGCGCCGACACGCTGCATCATCATCTCACGCACCACGAGCTGCAGGTGTGTGTGTGTGTGTGTGTGTGTGCCTGGTGCACGGGGCGGCTCTAGTGGCGGAGCAGACTGTAGCGGGCGGGCTGGGCGCCGCTCTACTGCACCGCGTCACGCACAACGCGCTCGACGAGAGCTGCGCCGACACGCTGCATCATCATCTCACGCACCACGAGCTGCAGGTGTGTGTGTGTGTGTGTGTGTGTGCCTGGTGCACGGGGCGGCTCTAGTGGCGGAGCAGACTGTAGCGGGCGGGCTGGGCGCCGCTCTACTGCACCGCGTCACGCACAACGCGCTCGACGAGAGCTGCGCCGACACGCTGCATCATCATCTCACGCACCACGAGCTGCAGGTGTGTGTGTGTGTGTGTGTGTGTGTGCCTGGGGCACTGGGCGGCTCTAGTGGCGGAGCAGAATGTAGTAGGCGGGCTGGGCGCTCAGCCACTCCCTCGCATTCTAAGATGACGTGGGCAGCCATTTCCTCCATGCCCATGCAGACTTGGCTCTTGGCCTACCGCATTGGAGTTCGACCCAGCTTTAGCCAGCTCATCAGCTGCATCGTTACCATGGGATCCGCTGTGGCCGGGAGATCCTTAATGTAGTTTTATGTGTATATAAGGCTGCATTCCGAATTAATGATATAATCGCTGTAATCGATTTGAGCGTGCTTAAACCCGTTCCATATTACCTTGAGCGCCATCACGATGTCCCGTGAAACGTCATAGATGACGTCATGACATGCGCCATCTTGCGCTCACACCGACCATGCCCTAAACTGATATCACCGTGAGCGCTGTCAAAAAGTGACGGTTAGTTATTGTGTTTTCGGAAAAAATCTAATAAGATTTTTGGTTTTCCATATGGCAAAGATACTTTTTATGATTTTATGAGAGAAATATAATAACAAATGCGGATATTCCTTTTTGCGAGTCAACTAATAAAAGATATAAGGAGTTCTAGCGCATTTTTTAATCAGATTTTAATTAAATTCTCAAATGTTCTGTTTTGAATACTGTGAGCGCGATAACGGGCGTTCCGAATTGTTTACAGTTCTCAGCTGTCATTATCGTGATATCTAACTCGGTACGCAAATTATTGCTGTGAGCACTGTGAGCGATATTATTTAATTCGGAATGTAGCCTAAGTGTTAATTTCGTAGTGCCCCTGCAGTAGACACGTATATAAGTCGGTGTTGTGCCCCAGGCGCTGCTGGAGCACGCGGCCAGCGAGCTGATGACGGCCGGCATGTACGAGACCGTCAACGAGGTCTACAAGGTGCTCGTGCCCATCGCCGAACAGAACCGCGACTACAAGAAACTAGCCAATATACACAGGTCATTATTTTATACTAGCACTAGCTTTAGCCCGCGACTTCGTCCGCGTAGATTATTTCTTTTTTCTAGACATGAATCATTGTAACAATATAGAGCTTTGTTCATGGCTATAGCCCGCCACTACGTGTGATATTTGACAAAAGTTCAGGAAGATTGAGAGCTTACATGCGAACATGCCACATAGAACTGAAACAGTCCTACCCGATTTGAAGAAGAAGATCTGAAAATCTACCGGCAGAAATATGCATACATACACTGTCCGATTAGCAGAAGAAGAAATATGTTTTTTTTGGGAGGTGTCGAGATCGGGATTATTTATCTAAAATTACGCCATGAGACCTATCCACAAATTCCTCAACCATTTCATGACAGCTGAGATATTTGCTCATGGCACACGGACAGACAGACGAATACACCTATATCCACAAGTTCCTCAATAATTTCCAGACAGCTGAGATGTTTCTGTCTGTCTGTCAGTCTGAGGAGAGAATTTGCCTCCTTATGTGTGTACCGCTTGTACAACGGACAGTTCTCTGAAGAATTGTTTGACTTGATGCCCACGGGCTACCTTCTACCATCACAACTCTCGCCATCGACGAGGAGTCCATACTCATATATTGGAACCGAAATGGTTTCTACTGTGCGGTTTCAAAGGAGTTTTCTAGCGCGTAAACTCAGGCTGTGGAATGAGCTCCCCGCCATGGCGCCAGGGTGTGAAGATATTTCTGTATGGTCGGCAACGCACGAGTGATACATACGGTGACCGCTTACCATCAGGCCGGCCGTATGCTTGTTTGACACCTTAGTATTAAATTTAAATAATAATAATAATTTAAAAATTACCCGTAGAAGACAGACAGACAGACGGATCGACACGGGCGGAGATCTATCCAAAAGTTCCTCAACCAGACAGCTGAGAATTTTTCTCGTGGCAGACAGACAGATAGATGGACGGCAGTAGGCTTCTTAATAACATGATACACGTGTACATTATTTTACTTGAACACAAAATTATGTGAATGAACAGCTTAAATACAAAATTTAATCCCCCTGTTCACTCATTAATGGATCAAATTCCAACAACACCGATATTCTTTGCGTTAGTTTCCAAATTTTAATTATATTCCAAGCTTATATAATAAATTTAGTATACTTCCATACACAACTTCATCCCTTTTTTACCCCTTCGGGGTCGGAATTATCGAAAACGCTGAGACACATATAAATTAATTTTCAATCATCAACCTAAACACAAAATTTGAAGATCCTAACTTCAAAACTGACGGACTTGCATACAAACTTTCATCCCCTATTTTACCCCCTTAGGGGTAGAATTTCCGAAAATCCTTCCTTAGTGGATGCCTACACTGTATAAGGTATCTTTGTGCAAAATTTCAAATCTCTAGGTCCAGCGATTTGGGCTATGCGTTGATATATTGCTTACAAACTTTCATCCCTTATTTTACCATGTTAGGGGCGGAATTTTTAAAAATCCTTCTTTTGTGGATGCCTACACTATATAATAATATATTTAGTGAAGTTTACTTTGAAATTGAAGGACTTGCATAAACCACTTCATCCCCCTTTTCATCCCTTCGGTGGTGGAATTATCACAAACGCTGAAATAACTAAACATTAATTTTCAATCGTCAGCCTAAACACAAAATTTTAAGATCCTAACTTCAAAACTGACGGACTTGCATACAAACTTTCATCCCTTATTTTACCCCCTTAGGGGTGGAATTTCCGAAAATCCTTCCATAGTGGATGCCTACACCATATAATAATACATTTCATGAAGTTTACTTTGAAATTGAAGGCCTTGCATACCCAACTTCATCCCCTTTTTCCTCCCTTCGGGGGTGGAATTATCACAAATGCTGAGATAACTATACATTAATTTTCAATCGTCAGCCTAAACACAAAATTTGAAGATCCTAACTTCAAAACTGACGGACTTGCATACAAACTGTCATCCCCTATTTTACCCTCTTAAGGGTGGAATTTCCAAAAATCCTTCCTTAGTGGATGCCTCCACTGTATAAGGTATCTGTGTGCAAAATTGAAGAAACTGAAGAAATATTAAAGTAAAACAACTAGCCCAAGTCAACGTAACACATTATTTTTATATTTCATTAGCTTTGCACATGGACACATTTTAAAACAACATCTTCTATCACACACACTCACACACCTACATACACTCACCCACACACCTTTTCACATCATCTACGCATCATTACATCCTCAAACACTCACACATATACACTCACACTCACAAATACACTACTCATTTAAAATCGCCTGCATTATTTTTGTAAATTTAAATATAATTTGTTTATTCGGTACAAGTATAATACAATGAAATTCGGAAGAGCGGGTCTCCCCTAACACAGGTTTTATAAACTTAAAAGGAGAGTCCCAACCCCTGTAATTTACAAACTTGTAATTTAATAAAGAAATTTTGAATTTTGAAAAATTTCAAATCTCTAGGTCCAGCGGTTTGGGCTGTGCGCTGATATATCAACAATCAGTTTATCATTTTATATATTAAGATTCCGCGCGGTTTCAAACGCGCCCCCTTTTTTACCCCCTTAGGTATGGATTTTCCAAAAACCTTTGGACAAAGCTATATGGACGCTTGCGACACACCCTCTGGCAACCTTACTCACGCGAAGGAGTACAACATAGATTTATATGGCTGCGGTGTTCTGTAAGGTGGAGGTACTTTGACAGTCGAGCTGGTCTTCGAGCGATCATCATCACATCGTTGACATACCGAAAATACGGACACGACGTTTTGCATCCTCATTTATAATGCTCGGCAAGGGAGTGGAACTTGCTTCCGGCGTCTGTGTTTCCTAACTTACAATCTAGGAACTTTCAAGGCAAGGTAAGGAAGTGAATAGGTTTCTTCTGGGTAAGATTGTTTCATTTTAAGCTTCGTCATCGTCCCTTATGGGCGGGTCAGTGGCCAAAAGAAAGCAAATTTAATTTTAAAAAAAAACTTCATCTTAATCTTATTCACTTGTGTATCAATCAATAAGAATGTCCATGTATCCAGCAAATTGAACGAGGCATTCACCCGCATAGAGCAACTTCACGGCAAGCGGGTGTTCGGGACGTACTTCCGCGTGTCCTTCTACGGCGCCCGCTTCGGAGACCTGGACAACGAGGAGTTCATATACAAGGAGCACGCGCTCACCAAGCTGCCCGAGATATTCAGCAGGCTCGAGGTACTCACATACCATCTTATTCAAATTCAAAATCATTTATTCAAATAGACCTTCGCAGGCACTTATGAAAAGTCTGACTCTAATACTCTAATACCGGTTCGGAAGGTTGCATTTGCTGAGAAGAGCCGGCAATAAACTCAGCAATTACTCTTTTCAAAACAGGCTTAGATTCATTACATAATATTTACATTTCAATTTCAATTGTTTTCAGTGCGCTAATCGCACTGAAAACAATTGCGTGTATTGATCTCTAGCTTAGCTCTGGCTTCTAAACAAAGCAATGCTGATATAGTTGTGACCATTATATTTTTAATGATACTTCAACTTAAGAAACAATGCAAGTTTCATCAAAATCAGTTCAGTAGTAGCCCGGATTATTGATATGAGCTTCAGGTGTGGGTCAAAGGGAATATATCTCAAAACCTTGGTCAAATTCTAGCGCGTGTAAGAAAAACTAAAAATTAGAAAATAAAAAAGCAATTTAAAAAATGACTTCAAAATACACTCAATATGATGAAATAACTAATCTGATACTGATTTGAAGTCAGCGAAAGAGCGCGACGTATTCGATTGAAATTTTCAAATCAGTTTTCTTACGTTTTTTGTGTATTTTTAAGTAGTTTTTATTAAATTGCTTATTTTTATTGCATGCAGTCGTTACCTTTCTTTTTAACCGACTTCAAAAAAAGGAGGAGGTTCTCAATTCGGTTGTAATTCTTTTTTTTATGTTTGTCAACTCATAACTCCGTCATTTATCAACTGATTTGGAAAATTATTTTTTTGTCTGGAAGGGTACACTTACCGTTTGGTCCCATTGTCATCAGGATCAGGATTTGATACTTTTTAGTGTACTTTGAAGTCGGTTTAAGTTTTTTTTTGTAAAACAGTCCAATTATTGAATATGCTATTGTGTTTTGTTATTGATCTAAATTAATAAATAAATAAATCTCCATCATATCCTATAGCCGCTTGCTGTTTGTCAGACAAACATTAATAATAATTTATTTTGATATCATCTTTTTGCTCAGAACTTCTACGGACAACGTTTCGGCGTGGACAACGTGGTGATAATAAAAGATTCGAACATCGTGGACGTGTCCACGCTGGAGCCGGACAAGGCGTACATACAGATCACGTACGTGGAGCCATACTTCGAGCCGCACGAGCTGCGGAAGAGGATCACACACTTTGAGAAGAATTACAATATCAGTGAGTTTGAATAACAAAAAACCCATATATTTTTACTGAAGATTTACATAGATCATATTTTAAATTATTCATAAATCAATATATTTCTTATCGAACACGGATCTTATTCCAACTTTTTTAAACAAATAACACCTTGAATTTCTATGGAACAATAAAACATAATTGGACTGTTTTACAAAAAACTTAAACCGACACTAAGAAGTAGTCAAATCCTGATCAGGGGCTCTACCGTGTAACTTGGGTGGTAATCGTAACGAACACCATTAATGAATTTCATCCAATCAGGGCCCACGAATGGTCATCGTCGCGTCATACCGTGTGCGCGTCATTGGATGAAATAATAAATGGGTTTCGTTACGATTTCTACCAAAGATACGCAATAGCTTGGCTGATGACAATGGGACCAAACGGGAAGTGTACCCTTCCAGACAAAAAAATAATTTTCCAAATTGGTTCATAAAAGACGGAGTTATGAGGTAACAAACAAACAAAAAAAAAAACCGAATTGAGAACCTCCTCCTTCTTTTGAAGTCGGTTAAAAATAAATTTTACATCAAGCATTGCTGAAGCGCTAAAGTCGATCATACAATATAATATTATAGCAGTTAGCTATAGACCCGTTTTTCCCTCTTCATAAAGCTCTTTCAAACTTTGTGCTCGTATAATGAGAGGTAATGTAATACACGAACTCCCCGCACACAACAGAGCGGTTCATGTACGCGACGCCGTTCACGGCGGGCGGGCGCGCGCACGGCGAGCTGGCGGACCAGTGCAAGCGCAAGACCATCCTCACCACCCAACACCACTTCCCCTACCTCAAGACGCGTATACAGGTACAATATACAATAAGTTACGGAAAAGGTACATCCAAAAAAATAAACGTCTTTGGTACTAGGCGCATAGGAAGAAGCAAAAATTTGGTTTGAATTTTTGAGTAATTTATTTTGATCTGAAACTTTTTATAGAGATTCCTGATGTAGTCTTCACCCCTTTTGGATATACTCTTTTCGTTACACCCAGTATATTGTCATTTTAAATGTGACAGCTCGACATTCATTCGTTATCATTACATTTTCGTGCTGCTGCAAAAGCTGGTGTTTATTGATATTGTTTTCGCATCTTTCTATTGATAAAAAATTTAAAATCAATGCTCAACAAAACTGGTTTCGTATCAAAATGTACATCATCTCGAATCCTGCTACTAATATTACGTAACGGATTAATCAGATGCTGCAGACAAAGGCCAACAAATAGATTTTATCTACACCGACATCAGTAAAGCATTTGATAGGGTGGATTAGTTTGTGTTTAAAACAACTTTACAAAATGGCAATCGATGGCAACATTATAGAAATGGTTTTCTTCTTATTTTAATTTATACATTCCAAAAAGTAACAGTTCGTGTTTATACATCTGAGAGGTTTACAGTTGCATCAGGTGTCTCACAGGGCTCCCACTTAGGTCCTATTTTATTCCTAGTTTTTATAAACGACTTGCCTTATGAAAATCGACATTTCCAGTTATGTTTCTGTGCTGTTTATGTATTGCGATTCTTTTTGCGAACTTACTGTTAACTGTTAATGTATTGGTTGACGTACTAAACAAATATTAATTTAATATTGCAGGTGGTAGCACGAACACAGATCATTTTGTCACCCATAGAGGTTGCTATTGAAGATATACAGAAAAAGGTATGTTACTATTCTAATCTGGTTTTGTTTGACTATGAAGCCGCTATTTACTCTTGCATTGAAGACAGATTGTCTATATAAAAAATATATGTTTCTGTGTGTTCGTCTTCTATGTATTAACAGTCAATTAAGTTGAAAACTTGTGAAATTCTTTGGCAAAAAGAAAAAAGAGGCGTCGTAAGTTACATACGAATCCGGTTAAAAGTGATTGTATAACAAACAACAAAATGATGTGAAAGTGAATGTCCAGATCGCGGAGCTGGCGGCGGCCACGTGCCAGGAGCCGGCGGACACCAAGATGCTGCAGATGGTGGTGCAGGGCTGCATCGGGACCACCGTCAACCAGGGCCCGCTCGAGCTGGCGCAGGTACCATACCACACCATACATATGTCTGTCTAAACATTTACACAGGAGCCGGCGGACACCAAGATGCTGCAGATGGTGGTGCAGGGCTGCATCGGGACCACCGTCAACCAGGGCCCGCTCGAGCTGGCGCAGGTACCATACCACACCATACATATGTCTGTCTAAACATTTACACAGGAGCCGGCGGACACCAAGATGCTGCAGATGGTGGTGCAGGGCTGCATCGGGACCACCGTCAACCAGGGCCCGCTCGAGCTGGCGCAGGTACCATACCACACCATACATATGTCTGTCTAAACATTTACACAGGAGCCGGCGGACACCAAGATGCTGCAGATGGTGGTGCAGGGCTGCATCGGGACCACCGTCAACCAGGGCCCGCTCGAGCTGGCGCAGGTACCATACCACACCATACATATGTCTGTCTAAACATTTACACAGGAGCCGGCGGACACCAAGATGCTGCAGATGGTGGTGCAGGGCTGCATCGGGACCACCGTCAACCAGGGCCCGCTCGAGCTGGCGCAGGTACCATACCACACCATACATATGTCTGTCTAAACATTTACACAGGAGCCGGCGGACACCAAGATGCTGCAGATGGTGGTGCAGGGCTGCATCGGGACCACCGTCAACCAGGGCCCGCTCGAGCTGGCGCAGGTACCATACCACACCATACATATGTCTGTCTAAACATTTACACAGGAGCCGGCGGACACCAAGATGCTGCAGATGGTGGTGCAGGGCTGCATCGGGACCACCGTCAACCAGGGCCCGCTCGAGCTGGCGCAGGTACCATACCACACCATACATATGTCTGTCTAAACATTTACACAGGAGCCGGCGGACACCAAGATGCTGCAGATGGTGGTGCAGGGCTGCATCGGGACCACCGTCAACCAGGGCCCGCTCGAGCTGGCGCAGGTACCATACCACACCATACATATGTCTGTCTAAACATTTACACAGGAGCCGGCGGACACCAAGATGCTGCAGATGGTGGTGCAGGGCTGCATCGGGACCACCGTCAACCAGGGCCCGCTCGAGCTGGCGCAGGTACCATACCACACCATACATATGTCTGTCTAAACATTTACACAGGAGCCGGCGGACACCAAGATGCTGCAGATGGTGGTGCAGGGCTGCATCGGGACCACCGTCAACCAGGGCCCGCTCGAGCTGGCGCAGGTACCATACCACACCATACATATGTCTGTCTAAACATTTACACAGGAGCCGGCGGACACCAAGATGCTGCAGATGGTGGTGCAGGGCTGCATCGGGACCACCGTCAACCAGGGCCCGCTCGAGCTGGCGCAGGTACCATACCACACCATACATATGTCTGTCTAAACATTTACACAGGAGCCGGCGGACACCAAGATGCTGCAGATGGTGGTGCAGGGCTGCATCGGGACCACCGTCAACCAGGGCCCGCTCGAGCTGGCGCAGGTACCATACCACACCATACATATGTCTGTCTAAACATTTACACAGGAGCCGGCGGACACCAAGATGCTGCAGATGGTGGTGCAGGGCTGCATCGGGACCACCGTCAACCAGGGCCCGCTCGAGCTGGCGCAGGTACCATACCACACCATACATATGTCTGTCTAAACATTTACACAGGAGCCGGCGGACACCAAGATGCTGCAGATGGTGGTGCAGGGCTGCATCGGGACCACCGTCAACCAGGGCCCGCTCGAGCTGGCGCAGGTACCATACCACACCATACATATGTCTGTCTAAACATTTACACAGGAGCCGGCGGACACCAAGATGCTGCAGATGGTGGTGCAGGGCTGCATCGGGACCACCGTCAACCAGGGCCCGCTCGAGCTGGCGCAGGTACCATACCACACCATACATATGTCTGTCTAAACATTTACACAGGAGCCGGCGGACACCAAGATGCTGCAGATGGTGGTGCAGGGCTGCATCGGGACCACCGTCAACCAGGGCCCGCTCGAGCTGGCGCAGGTACCATACCACACCATACATATGTCTGTCTAAACATTTACACAGGAGCCGGCGGACACCAAGATGCTGCAGATGGTGGTGCAGGGCTGCATCGGGACCACCGTCAACCAGGGCCCGCTCGAGCTGGCGCAGGTACCATACCACACCATACATATGTCTGTCTAAACATTTACACAGGAGCCGGCGGACACCAAGATGCTGCAGATGGTGGTGCAGGGCTGCATCGGGACCACCGTCAACCAGGGCCCGCTCGAGCTGGCGCAGGTACCATACCACACCATACATATGTCTGTCTAAACATTTACACAGGAGCCGGCGGACACCAAGATGCTGCAGATGGTGGTGCAGGGCTGCATCGGGACCACCGTCAACCAGGGCCCGCTCGAGCTGGCGCAGGTACCATACCACACCATACATATGTCTGTCTAAACATTTACACAGGAGCCGGCGGACACCAAGATGCTGCAGATGGTGGTGCAGGGCTGCATCGGGACCACCGTCAACCAGGGCCCGCTCGAGCTGGCGCAGGTACCATACCACACCATACATATGTCTGTCTAAACATTTACACAGGAGCCGGCGGACACCAAGATGCTGCAGATGGTGGTGCAGGGCTGCATCGGGACCACCGTCAACCAGGGCCCGCTCGAGCTGGCGCAGGTACCATACCACACCATACATATGTCTGTCTAAACATTTACACAGGAGCCGGCGGACACCAAGATGCTGCAGATGGTGGTGCAGGGCTGCATCGGGACCACCGTCAACCAGGGCCCGCTCGAGCTGGCGCAGGTACCATACCACACCATACATATGTCTGTCTAAACATTTACACAGGAGCCGGCGGACACCAAGATGCTGCAGATGGTGGTGCAGGGCTGCATCGGGACCACCGTCAACCAGGGCCCGCTCGAGCTGGCGCAGGTACCATACCACACCATACATATGTCTGTCTAAACATTTACACAGGAGCCGGCGGACACCAAGATGCTGCAGATGGTGGTGCAGGGCTGCATCGGGACCACCGTCAACCAGGGCCCGCTCGAGCTGGCGCAGGTACCATACCACACCATACATATGTCTGTCTAAACATTTACACAGGAGCCGGCGGACACCAAGATGCTGCAGATGGTGGTGCAGGGCTGCATCGGGACCACCGTCAACCAGGGCCCGCTCGAGCTGGCGCAGGTACCATACCACACCATACATATGTCTGTCTAAATATTTTTATTTTTGCAATAATTAAATTAAAATGACGACTCCTTCTGCAAGCTGGCTTTTTTAGCTTTGAAACAATATCAAATTCAGTGCAAAAAGCTAATATTAAAGTAGAGAAAATGTTTTGTCTGAAATTTCGAGCTTGGAAGAAATTCAATACCGGTAAGTTTATATAGTAAAACAAAATTTTATTATAAAAAAATCATTCCTGCCCAGTTGCTACCGCCAAGTTGCAGTTCCAAGGGCGTTGCTACCGCCGTATCAATGATACGGGGCCCCGAAAGTGTGTATTTTTTTTTACTAAAAATGTTACCTTCCATTTTGTTTCCGAACCGGTGGTAAATTCAACTGTATGTTACATACAGTTGAATTATGCACCATACAGTATGTACCAATTTAACGTTCATAATTGCCTTACCAGGACCTAAACTGAATAAATTACTTTGATTTTGTTTCGTCGCAGTCAGGTAAAAGAGCGTCCAACAAAATTTTATACAGGACCGGTCGAGGGCACGCTACGCCCGGTAAAAAATCCATCCTGTAAGTTTACGATTACGTATAAGTTATAAGTTTGTTTGATGTTTAGGTGTTCCTGGCGCCGGTAGCAGACGGCACTCAGCCACCGACGCGACTAACCAACAAACTAAGACTGGCGTTCAAAGATTTCTCCAAAAAGTAAGCTGTTATTATTGTTTCTAGTTATTTTTCATACCAATCCTGACTGATTACTCTCACAATTATCAAAGCTATATTTTATAAAAATATGTTTGTGTGTTCGTTCATCTTCTATGCATTTAAAACTTTTTACCTACTGTTACGTAGAAAATTCGACATACTTCGATTTTCTGTGCACTCACCTTACTAGTGGGCTCATCCCAATATGCCCTTGCACTACAATTACACTGATGGTCATTTTACAACGTATTTTATCATTTTTCACATTAAATTTAACAATAAACATTGTTTATGCATTCCTAACCTTGTTTGTTTTGATTCAGGTGACAGATCGATGAAATATGCGACTGTCACTCTGACGTTTTTTTAGTGACGTTCCATTGCACTGACCGACCTTGGCCTTGCGAATGTTGACGTAGTCGAGTGCAATTAGCTAGTTTCCCGGTCGATTCGTGTCAATGTGAATGAAGAATGCATCGAGTCTCGTCCTTGTGTCACCTCCTTAGTGCCGGACGATGACTCTTTGACTTTCCATTTTGGTCTTGTTGGAGACACACTCCCAAGTAACTTTTTACTTGTTTTTTGTGGATCTACGACCGGCGCGTGCTCCGATCTTTGGGACGTCGGGCACGCCACGTTGTTTTTTTTTTAACCTTTTCTGCATCGTGCTGTGTAGGCGTTGCCACCAGCACGGGCAAGCTGTCGACAGACCGGAGTCGACATTGTCCACCTTCCGGAGGCAGGGACATTTTCCTCCATAAGGAGGTGTTCCGTGGGGGCGTTGAACCGCCACACCTGTTCTGTGGGGGCGTTTGTAACGCGACGTGTTCCGTGGGGGCATAGAACCGCTACACCTACTCCGTGGGAGCCACGTGTGTTCCGCGGATCGATTGTGCGGTACCACTTTATACATTCCACTCGCGGACAATTATTTAAGGACTGGCAGCCTTTACTGCCAGTGGCGCTCAATATTATTATATTATTTTCAAACCAATTCAAATCTTACCCCGAAACCCACACACTGAGTCTAGCTGGCAAATTTATCAAATAACCTTGTTACTCCACTACAATTAGTTATTTCTGTTTCTTTTGTGTAATAAATAACTGTTTACCGGGTGGCCTAATTTTTTTTTATTAATACCCCGTAAAATTGTAACAGTGACGCCCGTACGTAGGGGCTCGAAAATTTTGGGGTAATTGGTGTGTCCTTAAGCTACACCAAATGATTTGAATTGGTTTATTTTTTCTTTTGTTTACATGCTTTATCATGTTCTCCTCTCTTGAGCTTGCTTGTTTTTCTTTGCGCGCTTGCTTTTTCCGCTCAAAGCTTTTTTAATTTAAATTATTATTAAATTTCTTTTATGATGCAGCTCAAGGGTGGAAATATATTATTTTAATGTATTTTTTGTTTGGGTGATTATATGAATTTTTTGTAAATCACCATAATGTGAAGCCAGCTCGACTTGCCCCTTAATATTTTGTTAATATTTTTTTATGGAGCGCCATATTAATTATAATCTCTTGACCCATACCGAATTAACTTACGAAGTCGAGATCCGCGATGTAGTACCAGAGACAACTTTATCGGGTGTTCGCGATCAGATACGGGATCTTTCAAAATTAATTCCGGCATCCCGAATTTTAAGAACTGCACGCACGCCCGAGTCTGAATTTTCTGCTATTCGCGTTAGTTTGGATGAGATCGCTACTCGCTTCGCCAAGGATAGGCGTATTTTCAAGAAACTGAACCGGCTTAGGGCATTGGCACACCATGCTTTTCATCGGTTGCGGCGTATCACCGGTTCTGGTTCGTTAGGTGATAGGAAGCTTGCGCTATATTTTGAGCTATGCGATTGGCTGGAGGAGATAGATGTGGTTTACGCCGATTTTTTGCGTTCTTTTGAACAGGTGCCTGAGCCATCATATGCGGACTGCATCGACGCGCTTAGCATCTCGCGTCATGTTTATGACGGCGTTTCTACGGTGCACTCGTTTCTTCAGCGTCTGGACCAGATTTGCGACATCCACCGAATTCCTGAGTCTGTGATTGAAGTGATTTATTTATTTAGTTTGATATAAATGCATCGATTTATTATGTCTGTCTAATTGTTATATTTTTTTATTTTGTGATATTTAGTCTAAGCTTGTCAATAGTCACAGTGATAACAAATTGTGTGTTTAGTGTTTCCCTTTAGTTATTTTTTATTTCTAAGGCAGACTTAAGTAAGTCATGCTCACTTTAAGGCCTTTGCTTGCGGCGGCGTCGTGTGACGGGTCGCTCACTTCCCTCCAATATGGCGAGGAGGGCGATGGCTGCCACACGCGTCATACTTGTGAACAGGTGCTGCTTGTGGGGGCTGGTCTGCTTAAGTTTGCTATTTATTTACTTATTAAATATTTTTTCAGTCTACTTTGTAATTTTGCCGCCGCGCCGGGGCACGCAATTGTTTTCAGTGCGATTAGAATGTAAATATTATGTAATTAATCTAAGCTTGTTTTGAAAAGAGTAATTGCTGAGTTTATTGCCGGCTCTTCTCAGCAAATGCAACCTTCCGAACCGGTATTAGAGTATTAGAGTCAGACTTTTCATAAGTGCCTGCGAAGGTCTATTTGAATAAATGATTTTTTGAATATTTTGTGCTGTATCAGGCAGCTCCCATATTGTTCTCCGGCGCCGCACTCATTTGGTTCCGCAGCGTCAGGAATGCCGTTTCGGATTGGTCATCCCTTAAGCAGCTGCTGGTGGATGATTTCACGCCCTACAGCTGCTATGATGATGATATGCTGCGGAGACTGTACTGCGTGAAGAGCTCACGGTCGACTTCCAACAGCACAGTGTCTGTTAACCCTGAGCCAACTCCAATTCTAGTGCCTATTTCTTCACCCGCGCCTGTACCATCTCCTGCGCCTGTGCCATCTGTACCTGAGCCTTTTCCATCGCCTATTCCTTGTCCTTTGTCTGTCCCAGTTCCCGAACCTCTCCTTTGTCCCGATTCACTTCCGGACCGCTGCGTCGAGTGTGTGGTTGAGTCGTCTGTTCTGGAGTCTGTAGCCGCGAAGCGGAGTCCTCCGAGACAGAAGAAGCACAAGACGAAGAGACGGTTCCGTATTTGTCGTCGGAAACCTCTTCCCAAGGTTCCTGTGGTCGAGGCTGTTCCTTTTGTTCCGACAATTTCGAGGGAAGAAGACAGAGCCAGACACGTCCTGGAGTTGCTCAAATTTGACAGACGTGTTCATGTCAAGTCAGATCGGGTTAGCTTGCGGTCATCAGGTTAGTTTTCGGGTCGGTTTCATTTTCTTTGGGCATGTCTATTGGTTTTCGATTGTTTTCTATCGCGATTTGGCTTCATTTTTTTTATATTTCCTATTGTAAGGAAACTTTTGGTTTTGACGTTGATAGGTTGGTGGTAGGTGGTGAGCACCGTAGGCCTTGCTGCATTGGCCCACAATCGCGTGTGTCAATGATGCTGAGGTGCTTGTCACCTTACCTTTTAGGTCGTTCGTGGGTTCGATCTTCTTTTTACTTTTGCCCATTTTTTTGGCAAGGGCATTGCGTTGCAATACCTTTTCTTGTGACCCCTTTTTTAGGTCGGTTGTTTTTATTGCGTCGCAATTTTTTGGCTAACGATATTTCGTATTTTTGTTGTTGCCACATCTTTTGTTTTTAGATCGCCTTGAATTGGGTGACGTGATTGTGCTGCAATTTCTATTATTTTCGCCCACCCATTATTTTGGTGGTGGTATTTTGTTTGTCCCCGGTGTTATTTTAGACCACCTTTTTTTTTTGTGGTCTTATTTTCTTGTTGTCCCAGGCAGTATTTTAGCCTGTACGATTTGTTTTTATATAGCCCGGTCCGCAGAGTTTGATATCGTTTGTAAGAATAGTCCTGGCTTGTTGGTATTATTTTGGAATGAGAATACTGGTTGTTAAGCCTTTGTCAACTCTGAGGTTGCTCGAGTTGTTTAGTTTTTTTTTTTACCCGGAAACGTTTTGTTTATCTTTTTATTTTAGATAACTACATTTTGGTGTCCTATTTGGCAAGCCCCGCCAAATGGTGTTTTTTAATTTGTTTTTATACTTTTTCTTAAATTCAGATTGCATGTATTGAGTTTAGTAATTTTTCTAAACCATTTGTTTTGAGTGATGGGAATTCGTGGTTGGTTTGTTTTTTTCTTCCAGTTTGGTTGCCGTTCATGGATATCAATTTAGTTTGGGGGTTCTCCGAACTAAACTTTAGGTGGTTTTGTACCCCACCTTTATTTCTGGTACTATTTTTTTTGGCATCCACTTCGTTCGATGGGCATTTTTATGATCAAACTGTTAGGAACCTTTGTGTGGAGTTGGAGTTTTGCGGTTCCCTGATCTTTAAGGTTTCAGATTGTAGTTCGGGTTTTTTCATGGAATGATCCCAAGGAGTGAGCTGGAGGGCCAGCTCGAATTTTTACTCTTACCTCGTAAAAATTCTGGTAAGGTGGGGGGTATTGTTACGTAGAAAATTCGACATACTTCGATTTTCTGTGCACTCACCTTACTAGTGGGCTCATCCCAATATGCCCTTGCACTACAATTACACTGATGGTCATTTTACAACGTATTTTATCATTTTTCACATTAAATTTAACAATAAACATTGTTTATGCATTCCTAACCTTGTTTGTTTTGATTCAGGTGACAGATCGATGAAATATGCGACTGTCACTCTGACGTTTTTTTAGTGACGTTCCATTGCACTGACCGACCTTGGCCTTGCGAATGTTGACGTAGTCGAGTGCAATTAGCTAGTTTCCCGGTCGATTCGTGTCAATGTGAATGAAGAATGCATCGAGTCTCGTCCTTGTGTCACCTCCTTAGTGCCGGACGATGACTCTTTGACTTTCCATTTTGGTCTTGTTGGAGACACACTCCCAAGTAACTTTTTACTTGTTTTTTGTGGATCTACGACCGGCGCGTGCTCCGATCTTTGGGACGTCGGGCACGCCACGTTGTTTTTTTTTTAACCTTTTCTGCATCGTGCTGTGTAGGCGTTGCCACCAGCACGGGCAAGCTGTCGACAGACCGGAGTCGACATTGTCCACCTTCCGGAGGCAGGGACATTTTCCTCCATAAGGAGGTGTTCCGTGGGGGCGTTGAACCGCAACACCTGTTCTGTGGGGGCGTTTGTAACGCGACGTGTTCCGTGGGGGCATAGAACCGCTACACCTACTCCGTGGGAGCCACGTGTGTTCCGCGGATCGATTGTGCGGTACCACTTTATACATTCCACTCGCGGACAATTATTTAAGGACTGGCAGCCTTTACTGCCAGTGGCGCTCAATATTATTATATTATTTTCAAACCAATTCAAATCTTACCCCGAAACCCACACACTGAGTCTAGCTGGCAAATTTATCAAATAACCTTGTTACTCCACTACAATTAGTTATTTCTGTTTCTTTTGTGTAATAAATAACTGTTTACCGGGTGGCCTCATTTTTTTTTATTAATACCCCGTAAAATTGTAACACTACTTTGTAGCATCTAAATAAACTTCTCAAAAGCTAAGTAAATTAAAGTTATTATTCAATTTTTTAAGTATATAAGAATGTATCTTGTTATCAGTTACTACTTACTAAAATCAAAATTATCCCAAAGGAGCGCAATGACGTTCATCGCCAATATCCCTCCACCGACAATGCGCTTTAATTGGCTTAGGCAAGCATACGGCCCGCCTGATCGTAAGCAGTTACCGTAGCCTATGGACGCTTGCAACACCAGAGGTATCACTCGCGCGTTGCCGACCCTGAAGAAATCTCTTCACACCCTTTTTGAAGAACCCCATGCTGTACTCCATTGGGTGCACCACGGCGGGGAGCTCATTCCACAGTCCGAGCGGACAATTCAAGTTCCATTGGCCAAGACAAGACCATACGATGCAGTGATCGGTCCTTACTATTCAAAATCACCGACTTTTTCCTCGATGGTTACTAATAATAGTGGTACGTGTGTGTACGTAGGTGTCACGACGCGCTGCGCAAGAACAAGAACCTGATAGGCAGCGACCAGCGCGAGTACCAGCGCGAGCTGGAGCGCAACTTCTCGCGCTTCACCGACCGCCTCGCGCCGCTCATACACGCCACGCCCGGACACGTCGCACACCTCAGGTACTACTACACATACAAAACCGGCCGAGGGCGAGTCACACTCGCGCACCGACGGTTCCGTACAAACCTGTAGGTATATAAGTAAATGTTAGTATAGACCTGAAAATGTGATATGAATTACAATTTATGACGTATTAAAATAAAACTATTTACTAGATCTCGTTCAAACAAATTTTCGGTGGATTGGACATTTTACCACTTTGGAAGAGACTCTCGCGAAAACTATTCAATTAAGAAAAAAAAATTATTAGAAACCTCAATATAATTTTTGAAGACCTATCCATAGACGTATGGGTTTGATGAAAAAGAAACTGAGTTTATGTTCTAAGTATGGGGAACCCCCAAAATTTGTTTTTTGTGTGAAAATCTTATTGCGGTTCACAGAATACATCTACTTACCAAATTTCAACAGTATAGTTCTTATAGTTTCGGAAAAAAGTGGCTGTGACATACGGACGGACAGACAGACATGACGAATCCATAAGGGTTCCGTTTTTTGCCATTTGACTACGGAACCCTAAAAAAGATAGCTTGATCTCTGCGACAATTATTCGATTCATATGAAAATTAACCTTATGGCTTTAGCTTAAGGTTTATCTGAATCATCATAAAATCAGCGACAGATTAAACAGATGAACCTTATTGTAAAGCTATAAGGTTAATTTTCATATGACTCTAAACAACTGTCGCAGAGATCAAGCTATATTTTACAAACCATAATACTAAACCCAGCCAGATTATTCCTACTTCCAACTTGAAATCAATTCCGACAGCTGCAAGAGACAGTTTCATATTCTGTGAGCTTACCAACTTCGGCGACATCATCTCTTACCGTTTTTTTTATTTTTACGTAGACATATTTATTATTTCTGATAAAGATTTAGCCCAGATTCAATAGTATTGTAATTTTTCAGCAATGGACTGAGCAAACCGGACTACAAATTTCAGGCGTAAGCATAACGCTGCGCTGTGACGAGCACAATCCATGACCATACTCCGAGACTACATACCACCTATCTTTTACCTCCGTTACTTATATTATTTTATAGATTGTAAGACTTGATCGCTGCCTCGAACTGTGACTTAGTAAATTAAGCAGGGAAGGGGATAAATTGTGTACATTCGCAACTTCATATCTGAATTGAACTCCACATATGTTTATGCTATAAATAGACATGTACATTTGAATCCTAGAGATATCTTGGCGAGTATTATTTATGCGACATGTTTTGTAAGAAATAAGCTATAGATTAGCAAAGAATCGGACTATAAATTATGTGCTTTTTAGTATAATCGACTATGAGTATTTAGAAGAAGCAATAATACCTAAAGTGACTATAGTTCGAACTGTACTTCGATTATAAGTTAGTTAAAAAAAAAAAATTTTGCTGGCTGTACTTGTATTGTCAAGTCAATCCTGTCAATCACTGGAAGTGGGTGAAATTCGACTTGCAAGATTTGACTAGAACATACATTGCAAGTTAATAAAAACCTTGTAAAATTGTATTACTATTTACCAAATATCAATCTTCCATTGACTGTGGTTTAATAGTTTTATTTCTGAATTACCAAATTAATTATGCTGTTTGGTACCTATCTAATTGTCACAATAAAAACCTTGTAAAATTGTATTACTATTTACCAAATATCAATCTTCCATTGACTGTGGTTTAATAGTTTTATTTCTGAATTACCAAATTAATTATGCTGTTTGGTACCTATCTAATTGTCACACTTGAGACGGAAGGAAGTATTTAGAATACCTTGAATATTATATGACTTACTAATTAGCAGTATTTTTGATGCAAATTGAAAATGTGTTATGTGTATTCACATAAATTGTAGTATGTGAATTATAAATGAGATTGTATTATGTAAGATATAAATTATTACCCATTAATATTTGTAAACAATAATGTAAGCAAATAAAACCAAACATTTTACGAAAAAGTCCGTTTATTTGTAATTATAATATAGACATTATATAAATCTAACATAAATCACTTTACACTGTTGACACCTGTTCGCTTATTTCATTTTTAACATTGTAAATGCTGTGTATGTCTTGTGAAAGGAGAAAAACATTGTTTCCTCCCTTATTCAATAATAAAACACTACCTGAGTCGGGTGATCATCATTTTGCCTAATTTGCCAGTTACCCCAACACTTTAGTTTCTCTATCTAGTCAGTTATTCGCCAGTTTTCGTTGATTGGACAGTTATCATTATATAAATTTTTCAAACATTATAATATAGAAAGGATGCGAATCTGTAGTAATTCACATTTCGTATTAGCAACCAAAATACAAGGATAACAGAATGATTAATTCGAATGTTGGTACCCAGTTAAACAGGTGTAATTTTCATATTATTAAGAGTAGAAATATCTAGAATTTTTACCTTTATTTGAGTTAAAGAAAGCTTTGGTGTTGGTCTACATTAGGCATGGAAATTATTGCTACTTTAAAGGAATTCTCATTTGATGATATTATTATTTTTTATAACGTGATTTCACTAGTGATATATGATTTGCAATGATTTTTCAATATGCACCTCTTGCTATCATTTCCCAGGATAACAAAACTAACAAACCAACCTTTTAAAGTTTAACACGTAAAGTCACAAATCACGAAACATAAACTGTATTTTTTAAACTATTTAACACAATACCTACGAACAACAAAATCATTGTCATAAATAAATAATCTTCGAGAATGATGGACGACAGGTAAAATGTCAAATTATATATAATTTCGTGGACAAAAATTATTTTTCGATCCTGCTACATAACATGCTAAAGAAGTTAACACTTTATGTCACTTGATTTAAGGTTTATTTTTGACATACTCATAAAAGCTAATCAAGGTTCTTCATATTCCTTATATTGGGCTGCCATACTCAACCAAATATTTTTTAATAGGACTTATTTCTGCCAGTGTCGACTTATATAACTTTTTATTCGTCTTAGAAACGAAGCCCACATAATGTATCCAATGAATAGGTACAATTTTTTTTATAACTTTTTTTTTTTTTCATTTGTATATGTAATTTAAAAAAAGAACATTTGATTTTTGAACATTGTCATGTACGTTAGCAGATGTGACAAACAGAATCATTGACTTTTTGGCGGGAACTTGCAGAGTGACGTAGCATTTTCATTTTTATTTTCATAAATTTGTGTATTTTGAGTTTTATTGTGTATTTTTGGTGGTATTTTACCTAATAAAGATCATCCATGTGCACCAGTGAAGTGAAATGAAATGAATTATGTGTATCGTGACTTTTCAAGTTGTCTCAAAATGTCCGTGTAGAGTTTTAGTACAATGACCACCATTGTAGTAAAACATGACTTTTATGGACGGTGACTGACTGAGGACTATAATGTGAAGTGATTTATTGTGACTGCAAACTATAATATAACTCGACACTGGCAGAAATGAGCCCTAATTTGGGCTTGGTTGCCAAAATTAAAAATAAGAAGAAGAAGAACAGAATCATTTTATTGATCACCTGCTACTTGTGATTTATGCCATGCCTAGTCTACATAGAGAGACTATTTTGGTTGTCAATAAACGAAAACTGACTACAGTGGTTTGTCTACACGTAATTTATCGATACATATTGCACCTTCACCACAAATTACACACAGTAAATTCACAAACTCATTACAAAATTAATTTAAAAGACTATTGAGAAGACTCGCCGGAAATAGCGGCCTAGATCTCTTAGTTCCACGCCCAAAAAAGGTTTTAGTATCATCAGCTATCAATTATTCGCTTTCACGCCTTATACCCAACCGATCACGATGAAATTTGGCAAGCAGATAGCCTATAGTATGGAGAAGGACATGGGCTTTTTATCCCGGGAATGCGGATGTAACCGCGGGGAACAGCTTGTTTATTATATTAAATTTTATTTGACTGACGAAATTGTATAAACTGACTAGATATAGATTATTAGATATACTAGGCAAACTGACGAATTAAGAAACTGGCAAATTAGGGAAACTGTCCAGCTATCACCCAACTCCACCAGCTAGTCCCTCCAAAAACCATATTATAAAAAGCCGCAGGCACCAATTGTAGATAATTTTGTGCATTTGCAAAATTTTTGACCATAGATGCATCCATCCCAGAAGTTGTTACAGAATAGGTAGGTAGTTTTTAACCCTGACTGGCGGTTGGGACGCGCGTACAATAACTACATACATTGAATATAGGGAGCTCATAACAAAAATGACCGTTTCAAATTACTGTTATTTTAATGTTTATATTTATTGCAAAAATAGACCCATTAGTGCGCCGCCGTTTAACAAATACATCATTTATAACAAGTGTAGATTTCGAGATGGCATATTTTCGAAACCTATGTTGGATTAGTCATGCTGAACAACTTTTACTATGAGACCAAAACTGCATTCTCAATTTTTTTTTCACTTTTCTTACAAAATATCAACCTTGTTCGATCATAATGTATGAAAGTAAAACAATTTTTTTGAGAATTCAGTGTTGGTCCCATAGTAAAAGTAGTACAGCATCACTAATCCAACAGTTTAAAAAAATATGCCATCTCGAAATCTCCACCCAGTATATTCAGATCTGTTTCTACCACTCTCACATGAGGTACTCAAACCGATAACTTGCCACAATGAAACAAGGGACCCAACGGTAGCCAACTAATGTATTAACACTGGAATACTAAAATATCTCAAGTTGCCAAGTACCCAGCGCTTATAATGTAATCACTTACACAAGTACTTATTGTTTATTGACCTTAAATAATTTAAATCACTCTGCCTCTGCTGGTGTGTGCCACGTTAGTCGTTCTTCGTAGAAGGCAATTACCTGGGAATACACCAAATTACTCATTTTATTATGATAACTAACAAATGGTTTCCTTTTTTGACTATGCAGTTCCCACTGTGAACCCATTACGGCTACTTCGGCACTCTTCAGTCTGACCTTGAAAAATTTTACCCAAAGATGCGCAATGACATACATTTTGTTTGAAATCTATCTCTATCCAATTCCCAACCACCGACAATGCGCTTTGATAGGCTAAGTCAAGGAAACACTAAATATGTAGTGAATGGTCCTTAGTGTTCAAAATCACTGACTATTCTGCTGTAAATGGATTTTTCCTCAGAGGTCCGGCCCTAATACATCCCATATGTATACAGTCAGAATACGGACTTGACCTCTCTTTCACCCATCAGTTTAACCCATATCTCATACCACTACTTCCCATCAACTGACCAAACTGAGGTTCAAACCTCCCTCAATGTGGTTTTGATTTGGCTAATTGTATGTGCTAACCCCTATCTTCCGATGCCAACAAACTAGCGGAGTCGCCAATCATTCTTGTCCAAATAACACATAGTCTTCAATGACTCCAAGATTGTCAGATAATGCACAAAAGTGAAAAATTGACATTGCTGTTTTAATGTCATATAATATCACTTAATATTTTAAAAGTTTAGTATAGTTGTTATATCTTGATGTATCAATGGCACAAACATGATGAAATTTGGCAAAACTGCAGCAGGGTGAAAGACATGGGCAAAGAATTAATGCTGGTAGAACCGCAGGCGACATCTAGTGTTAAATATAAATGTGAAGTGAACCTCACCTGTTGTGGACATTTGACATTGGCAACTTTAGCGGGCACTAGCTCTGCTTCATCTGAGTCTGCCCACTTTACTAGAAACATTAGATCTCCCGTTGCATCTGATGCACCTGTAATTAACAGATTACAAAATGAGATGATAAATTCATTTTTTTTTGTCATTGTGTACCACAACCATGTAGTGAAGAAATGCCTTTCCACAACTTCTAATAAGGGGAGGCGAAGACGAAGATCCACAAGCCACATAGCTAATGTAGCAGTAGAGTGAATAAACATTGTCCATTTTACAAGTCTCAAGCAAGAAAGAGAAGATGCCTACAAAAATTACACCAAATAATTTGGAATGCCAACCCCACAGGACAGTGCGAGGAATTAAGATTATTTTTTATGTTTCTTTTTTTTTATACAATTTAGTCGGTAAACAAGCATACGGACCACCTGATGGTAAGTGGTTACCGTAGCCATATGGACGCTTGCAACACAAAAAGCATCGCTCACGCGTTACCGACCTTTCCCCCCTCCCCTATAAGCTCTGGCGACCTTACGCGCAGGAACACAACTTTACACAACATAAAGTTATTTGGCTGCGGTATTCTGTAAGGTGGAGGTACTTCCCCAGTCGAGCTGCTTTTTGAACGAATAAACGCTATGCTCTACCTCTCTTGTTCTTTTATGTCTAGGCATGTCAATAAACTACAGATTTCACGAATTTACCTATAATTTTTTCAGCCTTGAGTCCTTTATCGAAGCCCGACTTAGCCTTGTCCTCCTTGCGTTCTCTCTTGCTTTCCTTATGTTCCTCGATCGAGGACACGCTGGTGGCACGTCCCTTTCTACCAGAGGAGGTCTCTTCGCTTGCCTCACGGACTCGCTTCTTGGAGCGGTCTTCAGGTTTCTTTGTCTTCTGAAATGTTACATTTTATACAATTAAAGAGTATCTCTGGAGACTGGTCAATAACAAGACAGTAAAATGTTCTGTTTATAGTTACTAACATGAAAAAAATATGCCATGACTCAGTCTATGTTACATAAAGTGAGAATTGCCACTGATTCTGAGCATGGTATGACGCACCTATTTAGGACTGGTCTCACATGATTATGTCTGTCTTACCTGCATTCCTGAGATGACTAATATCCCACCATGGCAAGTTTATGCAGCGTAAACTTGTTAGCAGAGCCAAGAAGGAACTGGCTCAAGTACAGCTAATGACACAGTGGTATGCTGGCAACAGATTTACCAGCCAGGTACTACCAAATTCCCTCTACAATTGTGCTTTGGTTCCCTCACGTGTTTCCCTTCACAGAAAGCTCAAGCACACTGAACGATTTTAACACGATATTCGTCATGGCATACGACACAGTACCACTGAGCTATCATCGGCTTACTTTCGCATTTAATTTATTTGTAGTATTAAACAAACAAACAACTAAATTAATGAAACTAATAGCAATAGATTAACTTAATCACTACCCAATATATTCTAAAATACTCATTACTGTGCATTTCAACAATTCAAATATAAATATTGGAAATTACAATAAATGAGACTGATTCATAGTGAGAGATCGACACAGAGTCTAATCCACAGGTCATAGAAACATGAAATTTGAAAGGTAGCTTCTTGTTATGGTGTACTTAGAAAGCATTATCTGGAAATTTCAAGAGTAGTTTCTTCTCACAGTGTGCTAAGCAAGGATTATGTGAAATACAACCCCTAAGAAGCTTGTTTATATCACGAGTTAAACCATTGAGCCAAATCCTAGTTATTCCATAAATGTGATAACAAAAGTTTGTCCTGTCCAATTTAGAAAACTCCTTTTGAGGATAGCACATGAAGCCTTTATGTCAAAGAGAAGCCAATCCAAGGTAAATGAATCCTACCTCTTTCTCCTTCCTATTTTCTTCAAAAGTCCTGATCAGCTCCTCACAGTCGAGGTTATCCATGGGCTCCCATGTGCTCTCCTCCTCCTTGTAACCTTTCCATTTTAACAAATACTGGATCTGCAAGCAGATTACTCTTGTTTATCTAGGATTTCTTTTGAAGGACTGGTACAGGAGAGCCATAGGGCAGGAGGAAGTATGGAAAATAATGTTTTTTTGGAAAGTAATAATAACATCCTGGTAAATGTCCCAGGATATTATTATTACTATCCAAAAATCAATAATGAAGGAAGGATGAAGTGAATGCTTCACACACTGATCTAATATATCCTTCTATTTTAAAAGAAATACTTTCAGACACCTGCACATCTTTTGTATTATGTTTTTTCACACAAAAACTGGATATGGATGAAATTTGGCACAAAGACAGATTATACTCTGGAATAAAATATAGGAACTTACAACAGAAAAACATATGATCCCTCGGGAATGCGGGTGAAACTGCAGGGGACAGCTAGTAATAGGCTTATGATAGAAATGGCTCATCTAAATTATGATGCTGGGATGATAAAGTATATGTCGTCTTTACCTGGCACTATACATACTTGGATATATTTAAACCCAGATTTGGAACAAACAGATCTTCGGCACAAATTTTTATCCCGGGATAGTCTTGTGTAGTTCGCGAACGAACTAGTTTAAAAGAGTGCTCCCACAAACGAACAACGTGAACTAGTTCCCAGATACCTCGCTCCTTATTTCGGTAAGATCAACTTGTTATAGCGAGAGTGTGGCACTGCCCAAGCTAGTCATGTTACTATGCACTTGCATTATACCTAGTTGATTACTTATTCATAATTTTATTCACTAAAATAAGGAATACAATGTACTTATTGCACCAATTACACTATTATTTACACCATATACAAGTTAGAATACATTATAAGTAATATGTGGTAATATTTCTATATTAAACTACATCATTTAAAAAATTATATATACATAGAGTACAAGGTATAACTTGAGAGAGGTAGAGCATAGCGTTTATTCGCTCAAAGAGCAGCTCGACTGGGGAAGTACCTCCACCTTACAGAATACCGCAGCCAAATAACTTTATGTTCTATAAAGTTGTGTTCCTGCGCGTGAGTAAGGTCGCCAGAGCTCATAAGGGTGGAGGGGGAAGGTCGGTAACGCGTGAGCGATGCTTCGTGTGTTGCAAGCGTCCATATGGCTACGGTAACCGCTTACCATCACGCGGGCCGTATGCTTGTTTGCCGACTTAGTCGTATAAAAAAAAAAAAAAAAAAAAAAAAAAATAACTAGAAAGTAATGTGTAAAAAAACTAAAGAAATTGTGTGGGAGCAGTAGCAAAGTGGGCGAACGATTTTCCTTTCTCTAGTTCGAGACTGGAGCTGACGAACTAAAAGAGCGACCTAGTTCGCCAAGCAGGAGCAAACTAAACTGAGTGCTCCCGGTCACAAACTATTCCGTGCAAGACTATCCTGGGAATCAAACCCACACCCTGTAGCATGGCAGTCAGGATAATGTAACCTTAATACCAATCAGCCTAACAATAAACTACTCAACCTGTGTCAATACTTCTCTGTAGAACAGGAACCAGGAATATAGCTGAACTAAGCAGTTGGTAAATAAGTATCATGTTATGATGAACACAATAATATAATGCCACATATCTAAATTCTAGATCATGAAGTTTGTTGACTTCTTTTTTCAGTTGAAATAAGTATATTATTGAAGATTCCTGACTTCAATACCTATATGACTCTACAGTCATTATTACCTACGTTATAATTGAATTTACACTTTATAGTCATGGAAAGATATAACAAATATAGGGAAGGCCAACAATGTGAGTACCTACTAATAACAATTAAAATGTAGACATGTAAGGTAGGTAGGTACGTAGCTAATAGGTTACAACCATTGAATTATTACACCAACATATCCGAATACAAATAATTCAATGTTATTGCTTAAAATCTTGTAATTACGGGTGAAATTACTTGAACAATAGGTGAACCATTAAAAAATTAAGTGTAAACAACTCTACAAACGCAAATAATGCCATGAAACGTTAGGAGTTAGTGCGGTAAACCAACCTTCCCCTTCACGGTGCGCTTATCCAGAACCTTCTCTACTACGTATTCTTCTTCGCTTGATCCATCACTGGTGTCTCCTTTTTTATCCTTTTTGCCCATTTTCGTGTATTCTCAGAAAACTTTAGATTTTAAGATTCTAGAGGTACACGGCACGAGTAGCGACGCTCACACAAAACCTTCAAAATGGCGGGCGGGTGGTCAATTGTCAAAATAAATAAATATGGCTGGCGAGCAGTGTTTCCACTTAGGATTTTGGTTTTGCCCTAAATTCTTTGCAAAATATCCCTAAAAATCCCTAATTATTTTTCAAAATACCCTAATTTAGGGCGCATGAATAAAAAACACATCTTTTGGCATAATTTAAGTATAAAAACAATAAAAAATTATATTCAAATTAGTTGAGAGTGTTTCGCGACCGCTAGAAAAATTACAAACGAAATAATCCATGAATCGTGTAAGTGTAACTAATTTATGATGTCCTTCACAACAAAGGTATAGTACTATCCAAAAGGTAAACTAACATTTGTCGGATTATAATACGAAACCAATTTGGGGAATGCCCCTAATAGGAGAGCCATAGAGCATAGAATAAATAGGGTTACCACATCAGGTAAGTTTTCCCTAAAATGCCCTAAATCCCTGTCGCAATAGAAACCGCCCTAAGTCATACATAAAAAAAAAAAATAATTAAAAGAAACAAAAAACCCGACTGCGTAAAACAATAATTAACTGAAAAGAGAAAAACAAGCTCTTTAATCTATAGAATTTTGAATATAACTTGAATGTTGTAAGGTCTTGCAGTCGGGGACAAACCAATAACCTAAGTAGGTATGTGTTTTTTTTTGTAATATTTGTTTATCCCCGACTGCAACAACTTATAACATTCAAGTTATATTCCAAATTCTATAGATTAAAGAGCTTGTTTTTCTCTTTTCAGTTAATTATTGTTTTACGCAGTCGGGTTTTTTGTTTCTTTTAATTATTTAATTTATTTCAGACTTTTTAGTTTTATATAGAATGAGTTATAAGTATTAGTAAGTAAATAAGAGGTACAGTAAAGTAACGCTAACAACCATCGCAACTCTGTGAGTTACGTACCGTAACCGCTCATAGTACCTATACCTACTGTCCTTGCATTCAACATGGTTTTTTGCAGTTTACGTCAAAATGGTAGCACAAAAGTATTACAATATATACATATGTGGAATGGGCTGTTCACAAGCTTTCATTTGATACCCATATTGTTATAATAACGAAATTTTTGTTTTTAATACCCCCCCTCTTTTCTTATCCGTAGACGCCATATAAAAATAATATACCCTATGACACTCCCACAGTTCAGACGAATCTAACAACACCCCATATGCTTAAATCCATCAAGCCGTTTAGGCTGCAGAGCGTGCCAAAGAAATAGACATACATACATACATACATACATACATACATACATACATATATATATACATACATACATACACTCGAAAAACATAACCCTCCTTCCGGGTCAGTCGGGTAATAAGTAGTTTCACCCTAAAAAAGGGCGAAATCCCTAAAAGTGGAAACACTGCTGGCGAGCTCGCAAGGCGGTAGATTGGCGGTAGAATATAATATTGTTTTAAATAATGTTACCACTTAAAATAATGTTAGCATCAAATAGCGAAATCCTAAGTCTATGGTTGGCATAGTTATGTGAGGAAAAGAACTGCAATAATTTCTTTCAAATTCTTCTTGGAAAATATTTTCTAAAATATACGTGAATCCTAAAATGCTGTAGTACCTAAAGTACTTAAAATTATAAACATTATTGTTTGTTTATTTGTAAGACGGACATGTCTGAAAATCATATATAATTTTTATGGCAATAATTTAATTACAGGTTAGCCAACTGAAAGACACAAAGGTAGAATCAGTCAAGTCGGTCTGTAGTTATGTTTTTTCCTTGTCTATCAAGGTCAGTCTAATTTATGTAATACGTTTGTAAAGACGAATCATATTAATAAATGTTGCTCCCAAAATGTAGTTTATAAATGTGATATCAATAATTATGGTATTTTCTTCTCTAAATAACAACCATGAGTTGATTGTTTTCTTCAATATTTTAAAAGAGTGAAAGTGACGACGATACTCAATCAGTGCGAACTTCACGCTTGTTTCATTCATTTTTTTCTCTAAATTCTTGGCTGTTCAATCAAAACACGACGATCGTGTCGCAAATCGCAGCGCAGCGCTGTTTCAGTTTACCCAGAGTACCTGTTGAGTCGAAATGTGTAATAATATAGATCTTTGTGTGACAAATCCAAACATGAAATTGAAAAATATAGCTTCAATGGTGTTATAAAACGTGTAGTGTGAACTGTTTACATAAGTGTTTATAAAAATCAGACTAAGAGATAACAAGTTCTTAATTTGTGTCCATTCTAGTGGTTTCAAATTAACTTTCGACGTCACGCGAGTCAGCCAACCAATCGTTTGGCGGCAAAGATTACAAATCTTACATACCTACTTCTGTGTTTTGTTTTTCCGAGACGATTATTTTAAATATTCATGAAATGTTGGATGGTTCTATGTGAGCGTGTGTTAAAAATATGCTACTAAAATGTACTGCCGACGGGAGGCCGATCAAAGTGAACGGGACGACAGTGAACCACGGGAGCGGTGCGAGAGGTAAGGTCCGGCATCGCTGTTTTCTTCATTTAATTAAATAATAACGTTTCCCTTGCCTTTAACTTCCTTCATACTGCGTAGGTGCATGACTCTTTTGCTTTTGAGGTCGATCTTCTTAACTGTCAACAACCATCCTTTCCCTCCTTGGCATTTTTATGTCCTTCCCAAATATATTTCTATATATATAAGTACATACAAAGTATTACATAGGAAACTACAAAAAAAACAATGTAAATAGGTTACCATTGTATGAAATTTCAATATCCAGAACTTATCCAGAAGATATTATTATAAAAACATTATTATTTTTGACCTTCATTCAATTATTATTATGTTATTGTTATGTTAGGTGTAGGCTTGCTTTATGACTATGCTAAGCAAAAAAGTTGAATAATAGGCAAATAGGTATCGCGTCATTCGCGCCGAGTCAAGTGGCGCAGGCGCATGTCAAAAAGTAAACAAATAGAAATAAGCTCTTCATTTTCCACCTTAGTACTGGGTTTCTCTATCCGCAAACTTTTGTTATTTTTTTTAATTAAGTACCTAGATCAAAATTATGTTTAGAAAATAAATCAACAGTAAGTTTGTCAGAAACCTAATATACAACAGACAATGTACGGACGGCTAAAGATCAAGCTATACATCGTCATTCTCGGCCTCATTGTCGGAAATCCTATACAATGCGAGATCAGCTTATACTGGAAATGAATAGCTGTACAATTCGAGATCAGCTTATACCTACTAGAAATGTGTATGTGTAGCCGTGTGTACAACAAAAGTACGTTAAAATTATTATTAGGTATTTCATAATCCAGCCCACCCCAAGTCATCTAGCAAACTTCTAATAAGAATGATGTCAAACTCTCTTCAAAAACTATCATGTCAGGATCCTTATAAAACTAATCAAACTTCTAAAAAACGTATAATCTTTAAAAGTACTACAAATATGTAATTAAATATAATTGTATGGATGATATGATATGAATTCGGTGAATTTAAGGTTTTGGTTGGATTTGGTAACATTCAGTTAAATAGGCTTCATTATGAGGTTCCAATTCCCGTATAAAACGTGTAACAAATTTGGATACTAAATCGTTGAACGGTTTGTTCAGAATCGCCTACAGAATCGATTTATGTAACTTTAATCTATATTAAAAGTTACATAAATCGATTCTAAAAACGATTCTGCACAAATCGTTTAATGGTTTAGCATCTTAATCTTACACGTTGTATAAGTATAGAATATCTTATTCAAGTAGGCCTTTATACGTGCCATAGCCATATCATTAGGTTTAAAGTTGCTTGGTCGATGATTGAGGGATAGACAATTCGTTGAGTAGAAACTTGAGAAAAAGCCCACTAAAGAAGTCTACCGAAATAGATAGGTAGATACACCTTTTCTTTTTCTGTTCTATTTTAAGGGACAATGCTTTACCAAGACCTTTTACTCTTTTCCTGTAGTTAGTTGAATTCAAAACATTATCCTTAGTATTCTAGAGCAGCTACTTAACTATTTACGACATTTTTACCAAGATTTAACAGTTTATCTAAAGCTTTTGCTTAGGCTTTATAACATTTTGCTTAACACTGCTTAACACACTAGTATCTTTGCATTGAATTTATGCACGAAATGTCGTATTCTAACCAAAATCAAGTGAGTATTATTTTGTATTATTTTGTAGCCTTTTATAGATTATTTAACTAATCCTTCCGTTTTCAGACATTACTCTCGCAAATAACGTTACTGCTGGAAACACATCTAGAAGTAAACTAGGATGAATTCAAAATATGACTTGAATGAACCAAACATTAAAATGATATACCTATTCATTAAAATGATAGTATTTCCATTATCTGCTACTTTTATTTCCATATCATTTGTCTTCATTATTTTACTACAAATTATCGAAGTATCGTTTATTTAAATTGACATTATTGTTACGTTGCTGTAACAGAAATATAAATTTTTTCATGGTGACACGTCACTTTAACAATTCTACACATAAGTGATACCCATTGATTAGGTAAATACGCTAAAGCGTGGCAAACATCTCGATTTGAATATAGCACAACCCACTAAATATCTAAGTAAATATCATCCAGGTTTAGATCGATTGATGCTAAGGACTTTGCTCTGATCCACATCAATGAATCAACAAACAGTTTAATTATATGGAAAGTAGACGTAATAACTTTAAAATAATCTATTTATTTATTTGAATGGTTTATATCGGTCAATATTATTACTGTAATTACCTACCAACATCAAAGGATCGTTTCGTTCCAGTAACGATTATCGGCAAAATCTGGGATCCAGATTTAAACTCTAATATTGTGACAAACAAACTGAATGAAAGCTTCCTTATCATCAAAGGTCTAGTTCTAGTTCTTTTGATAAAATAAATACCAGCAATTCTGTATCTATCGTAATATCTCTCAGTTTTAAATTTTATATCAATTTAAGGTTTTATCTGGCTTGAATTTTAATTTCCAGCCCAAACATTATTATATTATATTCTGATAATTATTTTTAAGCCAGAGGACTTTAATGTTTACTCATGTTGTTCGCATCCGAACGCCTTGTCTCTTGGCCTTCAGTTTGTTTCTACGCATAACGACTGTTTCGCAATCGTTATCTCTAACCACGTAATCTTGTTACATTATACCGTGGCAACCCAATTATTTTGACTATCTTTTTGACCCGTTTTATTTAGGCATATAAATATTTATTTGAGAGCTGCGAAATAGAGTACGAAGCCATTGAAATACATATCTAATATTTTTTCGCCTAATGCAGTACATACATAAACCTTTGTAAAATAGAAGTAAGGATGCGACATGTTTGTTTAACACAGTTGATGTCAATTTAAATAAGACGGTTGATAGTGGAGCGACCTGCGAGTTATCGGAGCGTTATCGTTGCGCCAACCATTATCGGGGGTCAGAGAAGCGGCACCCACGTACCCCGTTCTGTTTACACAGTTGATATGCGCACGCGACGGTCATATGACAGATGAACTGGTTTCCGCCGTCTTGTTCACCTGATGGATTTTGTTTGGTCATTGACATTAGTGTTCATCTATTTAATTGATTAAGTCATTTTTCAACAATATTGTAATTTTTTAGAATTAACTATATTGTTCATTCTTTGTTCATCATACATGTTACAGATTACCACGTTTATTCCATATAAGTGGCCTCCGTCTCATTCATCCGTTCACGAAACGCACGTCATGTCAAGATGACTTGACACGCCACTTGACTCAAGTGTTACTATTTGTATTTAGGAATTTGAACTACAAAGGTATTTAGTAATGTTGCATACATTTTTTGTGAATACGAGTCTAGTTTTTAAGGTTAGAATCAATGTAATCCTTCACCTCTTTCAAGAATATAACAAGCAAAATATAACTAAACAAGCAAGAACATATAGAATGCCAGACATTCCAAATGGTACAGTGATTGAAGCAAAGCTTATTTAAAATTAATTAATTACCTATAGACTGGTTTGTATGAACGTAAACGATAGTGATGCCCTCCTGAATACGATCCATAAGAAGCCAAGATGTTCATAGAAAGTATGTTTAATTAATTTGATATTTTACTTTTAAGCGTTACTTTACTGAGTAGGCAGTCAGTGCTAAGATTTTTTTGAAGCAATTTCCAATTAAACTTCAAGATTGCCGTATTACTTTATGAGCATAAAAGAGACAAATATAAGAGATACTTATCGTGATGTATCTAATTAAATGCATGAAAGGGAAGCCAAAGATAAGATAACCAATTTAGGTTCGACATGAATGGAGTGTCGTTGACCGGGAAAATGGGTCGCTGGATAATAAATATTAAAATGTTCCTTTAATTTGTATAACATTTACATTCACTGAAGAACATTTACTAATTTTAATAGCTTTTGCATTTTTATTATATTTGTAATTAATATACAAATATGTTATTAAAGCAAAAGGAATGATAAAATACCTGACTGAGAGAACGCTGCCTTGGGCCTTAGTCCTGAAATGGCGGAGGACAGAGGGAATCCGTCCATCTATCTGACGATATAAAACATTAAAGGGGCACAACAATTATGATGAAGAATAAATCTGTATGACAGATGTACGCCCATATCTGCATAAACGTGACAAAACATCTTGCCAGCTAAGCGATGTTCAGATAACTCGAGAAATCGAGAATCAGTTAACATGTCTACGATAATGGCTCACCTATGCGAGTTTATAGTTATCGACGCCAGTCCAGTTGGTAATAGCTGATAATTAGTCGGAACAAGGCTTATGCTGATATTAATCACCAGCGATCGTGTTTTATTATGATATTACAAACGTCTAAGGCATTTTGGGTAAACCGTAGATTACCATCCTAAATCTACATCATTCTAGCATGTTTCGTGGTGACAAAAAGATCATGTCCCATCCAAACAGTTGAACATTTGGTTGGGCGTCTTAGACATCGTCCTTGGACTATGGCTCTTGGATATGAGGAATATACCTTATCTCGACGACCTAATGAACCTAAACCACAGACGGAGACAGACGTTTTTACTATTAGTCGACGGTTCGAATCACGGAAGTTCGAATACTCCCGTATACCATTGAATTGGAATCAATATAATATATAAAGTTGTACATCTAATGTAATTGAAATTACATTAGATGTACAACTTTACTTTTAGCAATGATTTACCTTGCTTTTACTACTCATAAGAAAGAGCGTAAATTAAACTTAAGTCATGTTGTTTCTTCATTAAAATATACCTATATGAAAATCTAGCACTTATTCTTCATTGCATAACTCACCAGCTACGAAGAGATGAGTATGATGTAGCCAGTCTACAACAGATATGAAGCGTTCTAGAGGTCAAAATATTGTATTGCTAAGCTAAGTCACATGTATATAAACACAACAAGCAAGCAAGATATCTCACATAAATAAATAACATAATCAAGCTTGTAAAAAAACAGCTTAGCAGCAAACTGCTGTGCAATTAACTAAGTAGTCCACGATAATTATTTATCATTAGTAACTTCGGGTCCCTTGTCATTATGATGTATCATGTATCACTCGAACAAGATCTAATTTCGTTAATGATTTATTTTCAGCGACGGAATGCGGATGCCGCTGAAGTCTGGTGATGGATCTGTTGTACTGTTAGGCAGTTTGTGAACACTTATTGATTTCACGTCTCTAGCTAATTGGTTGTGTTGGCGTGTGGAAGAAAGAGACGGCTATCATTTCCGCGATCCGATGTGAAATGTGCGCGAGCGCGCTCTAATCAGCCTTGACCTTGTAGTGAATCAGCTATCGCACTCTTGAATAATTTGCGATATTGATACACATTCGTAAAAAAAATGTTAGGATAGTCTCTGTGGGTCTTCCTTCTATTGTTACGTTTAAGATTTGCTCTTTTATTGTGATTATGCTGATTCTATAGATACAACGTAGACTTCAACGCAGCTTAGGTTCTTACTGCGCTTTATTTTATGAAAGTGTTTAAGGTTATGACAGCTCAGTGTTACTGACTTTGAATGCCGAGACGAATCCTACAATGAGCTTGAGCTTTAGGTGAAGGAAAACATCGTGAGGAAATCCATAGCACCGTAGGGCTTTCTGTAGTCCCCACCTGGCCGGCTTCCACCCTCAAGTTGTGAATCAGTTGCCAAGCATCTATCGGTGTGTTCCGATCCGGCCGCACAATTTTGCGATTCAATTTTGATTATGCGTATGTTAACTGTTTCAGAAACATATTCCCTGAAACGAAATGGGTATTATTAGTCGTAATTAAATTGTACAGATAATGTATTGCAAACAGTGTCCTAAATAGCGTCATTATTAATTGGTTATGTATGATTCCATTAACGTTTTGCAATATAACTTTCTATTGTGACTTCCAAGTATCATATAGTTTGTTTGTAAACGTTTTGGGTGCCATCAATTGAATGATAGTTAATGATCAATTGTTTTTATTGTTTATGCTGACTTTTGTGTGTTTGAGTTTGAATGAGAATTTTGTTTGTATATTATATACTTGCAATTGGAATGTAATATAAAACTTCAGTGTTAAGTATACCTTTAATTATAAGGCTCCGCCTGGGCTTGCAGTTACTATGGGCGTCCCAATAGGATACATTCTTGTACCTGTTCTTTTTCTAATATAGGTACCTACATCATCGACTTAAGTACTCTTGTCTTAAAGGCATGAAAAAATATTGTTCTCTTATGATATTTCACTTCATTATAAAGTGAAAAATATGATTTTATTTATTTGTATATGAATAATGCTTTTTCAATAGTTGTTCATTGGAATATAGCAAATAGTGCTGAATGATAAAAATAAATCTACATGAAGATTCAGTCTACCTTGAAAGTAGGTCGCCAACATTATTAAAAAAAAACTGTTGTTGCTTAACTATAAAATATAGTTTTAGGTACTATCGATCGTTGAACTTCCAAAACATAAATTATGTATTTCGATACTATTGTTTTTGCTTAACTTTACGCGATAGACTATCAATCAATAGTAGACTGAATTTTTAGGGTACCTACTTATCTTACGCAATTCTGGAAGTTATCTATCAGTAGTATCAAAATTATCTCACTAATATTATAAATGCGAAAGTTTGGATGAAAACACTTGGGAGGCTCACAAATAGAATATGTTCTACATTAACACATAGGATATTTTTATCCCAATATCCTTCGGGAACGTGGGTGAAACTGCGGGGCGCATCTAGTTGTATCTAATTAGTCAAGTATACCTACATAATTTTTGTTAGTTTGAAAGACAAGTTACCTAATTTAGCGTTAATAAATTCCTCGAAAATAAACAGTTTAGTTACTACCTATTTTATAAATGATGTTCCTAATAATAAATAAATCAGGTTATCGCAAGATATAACTGTAATTTAACCTTATCCCGTAATTCATTTCGTGGAGTCTTCCACAGAGTACCTACTATAATACTCTGTGGTCCCGCCGCGCATGGCAACATCAAAGAGTATTCAATAACTACGTGGCAATACAACACGGTAGGTATTAAATAGGTCCGGCAACGTTCCGGCAACAACCTTTCCGCGTACGCGTAGGTACGTACGGTTTGGGTCAAAGGTTTTGGGTAGTACTGGGTAGGGTAGTACGGTATCTGTGCCTGCATTTTAGTACCAACTGAAGAAATAATTCGATACGTAGGTCTTCTTCTTCTGATATCCTTCGATGCCATTATAGTAATCTGTGGCCATACTACAATTATTTATCTCAATTTTAAATAATCTATTCAGATTGATTATTAATTTTTGGGTAAAGCCGGGTTAAATCGACTTAAATATCCTATCCAGAAGCTTCTTCTCTAAATTTAGCAAGCTACTTTGGTTTTAATATTACTTATTCCCACGGAAAAGATTATTTCTTTTCTCTGTGCTTATTCCAAATGAAATGGAACTTTCGTTGCTAGCACAGGTTGCTAGCATCTTTTCAGTATCAGTACCTACCTAGTCTTTCTTATTTTGCTATCGTTTAATACTTTTAAGTGGTTAATACTAGTTAATTCTGCGTAATTATGATTGCGCGACACACCTTTGCATTTTGTTCCAAAAATATTTAATTAGTGACAATTTACTTTTGCTTATACCGTCAAAGTCAAAGTGATATGATGTACAAAAAGAGTAATACATGCTGTTCTCACTCAATCACTGTACCTATTTGCCATGAGTAACGTGCAAGACGGTGCAAGTGGTACCTACTGATTCTAGGCATATAGTTGTATGTTGTTTACATATATGGGTATACGTTGTATGTATAATTATCAAAATCATATTATTACATTAATACAATAAAGCATAGAAATAATAAATTAAATTATTAAAAGAAACAAAAAACCCGACTGCGTAAAACAAAAATTAACTGAAAAGAGAAAAACAAGCTCATGTGTTTTTTTGTAGTATTTGTTTATAATTCTGAGTCATTCTGATTGTCATTGTGACGTTCAGAATGATTGGATTTAAATATTAGACATTATTTTGCAATTTTATTTATTTTTATTTGATTTAGCCCACAACTGTTAGGGGCTATTTTTTCGACGCGTGCACAGTTTCGACACTCAATCTGGATGTATCCTTAATCAAAGTAATGAAGATACAAAATTGTATTAAATTAATGAATAATTCATTTAAATTATTGTATTCATTGACTTTAAAATAACTGGGATAAGGACCAGGACAACCGCGCGACGAAATGGCACCAACAACGCGCTGGCCCTAAATAGTCAGTTTAGGGCCGACGCGACTCAGTCGTCTTTCCCCCGCGGTTTCACCCGCGTTCCCGGGATAAAAAGTAGCCTATGTCCTTCTCCATACCATAGGCTACCTGCATTCCAAATTTCATGATGATCGGTTGAGTAGTTGGGGCGTGAAGGCGTAACAAACAAACAAACAAACTCACTTTCGCATTTTCGAAATCATCAAAAAATCCTTCAGTCCGGTGTTTTTGTCCGGCCCAAACAAGTAAATACCTACTCCACGGAACTCTCGAAGTGCGAGTCCGACTCAGACTCGCACTTGGCCAGCTTTATTTTATATCATCTCATGCATGACACACCTCCAAATCAACCTCATAAGTATGATGTTCCACTTCGACAAATATTGGGTCGATAATAACTTTTAATTTCGTATGTGTACAATGGCGTCTTGCTGTATAAATAAAGCGATAAAGTGCTTATTTTTATCTCGAAGTTATTATCACGGGTTATTTTTAACATCTATTATCTGGGTATCATATAATATTTTGCCTCTTCAGTGGTTTTATTTGAATCTTGTGTTGCAATCGCAACGTGTTGAATTAATTTGGTTATTTTTGGAACGTTGGTTATTTTAACCGAGGTCATATATTAACTTCAAATAAAGTTGCTTTATGCTTTCTGCGAAAACGATGACCTGTAACTTTTTTTTTTTTTATACGACTAAGTCTGCAAACAAGCATACGGCCCGCCTGATGGCAAGCGGTTACCGTAGCCATATGGACGCTAGCAACACACGAAGCATCGCTCACGCGTTACCGACCTTTCCCCCCTCCCCTATGAGCTCTGGAGACCTTACTCACGCGCAGGAACACAACTTTACACAACATAAAGTTATTTGGCTGCGGTATTCTGTAAGGTGGAGCCTACTTCCCCAGTCGAGCTGCTCTTTGAACGAATAAACGCTATGCTCTACCTCTCTTAAAAGATAACTAACTAACTAACTATAAAGATTGACTGGTAATTAGTAAACGATATCACAGTTTACCCAAAAGAAACATTTTTTTTAAATTTAATTTGCACATGTGCCCATACTATTTAGTACCTAACAAGAATAAGAATACACCACCGACCAAGGGCGTCGCCAGCCGATGGCGCAGGGGGGGGCAAGTTGACTTTACCTACTACAATTCATACTTTTGAGAAAAGTAGGTATGAATTGTAGGTAAAGTCGACAGCACATGAAGCTTTAAAGATTGAAAAAAGAAAAATTGAACTTCAAGCAAATCAACTAAAAGTCTTAGGACTTTGGTTGCATTATATTTGGCAATTTTTTTAGAATCTCTAGGGGGGGGCAGCTGCCCCTCCATGCCCCCCCTTGGCGACGCCCTTGCCACCGACTTCGACACCGTTTATCCTAAGTTGTGTCATATTAGGTTGACCACCACCGGTTTCTTTAGAGTGTACAGCGCGAAGAGTGTGAAGAGATTTTTGAAGGGTCGGCAACGCGCTGTTGAAACCCCTCGTGTTGTGAGTTTCAATAGGCTACGTTAACCGCTTACCATCAGGCGGGTTGTAAGCTCATAACGATGCAGGTTAAATAAAAAAAACCGGCCAAGTGCGAGTCAGACTCACGCACCGAGGGTTCCGTACAAACCTGTAGGTATATAAGTAAATGGTGGTATAGACCTGAGTATTTGATATTAATTTCAATAAATGACGTATTAAAAAAAAACTACTTACTAGATCTCGTTCAAACCAATTTTCGGTGGAAGTTTGCACCGTAATGTACATCATATATTTTTTATAGATTTATCATTCTCTTATTTTAGAAGTTACAGGGGGGGGACACACATTTTACCACTTTGGAAGTGTCTCTCGCGCAAACTATTCACTTTAGAAAAAAATGATGTTAGAAACCTCAATATCATTTTTGAAGACCTATCCATAGACACCCCACACTTATGGGTTTGATGAAAAAAAAAAGTGTGTTTCAGTTCTAAGTATGGGGAACCCCCAAAATTTATTGTTTTTTTTTCTATTTTTGTGTGAAAATCTTAATGCGGTTCACAGAATACATCTACTTACCAAGTTTCAACATTGTAGTTCTTATAGTTTCGGAAATAAATGGCTGTGACATACGGACAGACAGACAGACAGACATGACGAATCTATAAGGGTTCCGTTTTTTGCCATTTGGCTACGGAACCCTAAAAAGTAAATTCAAGTGCGAAATGTAATACAAAATTTGGAAAGTTGGGAGGTACTGTTAAGTCGAGTTTGTCACAGCACTAGCTCGACTCTCGCATCAGCGTGTCCCGTCACTAAAGGATTATTAAGTAAGTAAGAGTTTTGACAGATCGAAACAATGGTTTCCCGCGGGTGTACAGACGTTTTACTATGTATCTTTAATATTACTTTTAGGGCTTGTTTTATGTATAAGCTCTAACAGTACCCTATAGTAGGTACTCCGAGTCAAGCTTGCTTAGTTTCTGGTCACAAGTAACCTAAAAATAGGTTAGTAATTTGAAAATAAATATTTTTGTTTTTGAATTTATACTCTAACTTCTAACGGGTTCGGTTCTCAGAGAGCAGGGTACTTGTCACCAAATCATGATGTGGGCAGCAGCAGTGCCAGGCAGGTTTCTAAGAATGCGGTTATTTTTAAATATTCCACACAGAAAGGCGTTACAAAACTCGTTTATTTATTTTTGGATAACCGAATATTTCTTATTTGGTCTGCTGTAATTAAATTAATGTACCTAAGTACCACTTTTTTTTAACTGTCTGTATTTATTTTTATCAGGCAATAACTGTGCAGGCATTTTAAAATAAGACAACAAAAGGTCGCCAAGCACCTATCGGTGTGATCCGTCAACTGCACTTGAGAGCCAGTTCCTTCTAGGCTTTGTGTGCTTACCACCTTCGGCCACATCATCACTTACCATGGTGAGATTTCGTTCAATCACAGACCTAAGTATATACAGAAAAAAAAGATAACTAAAGGAGACTGCTGCAGACTTGCCACAAACGTTTTTTTTTTTGTAAAGTGAGTAATATAAAATTGTTTCAATTTAAATAACTAGGTACCTATACGCATAAACGAACGCTACATAGCAACATAGACGTTGTCAAATCATCAGTAAACCAAATCGAGGTCAATAAATTTGTCATTGAATAAGTGCCGCCGTACGAAATTCGGACACAAGGGCTTTCGAGCGGCTTCGGAATATTAATGAGCATTTTAAGCACAATAAAATAAACTTGCACATGTTCAGCAGTAGACATTACGACGATCATGAGATAACCATACAAAATGTCCATCAACACGACGATTAAATGTTAAACTTGCGAGAAAATCGCTTTTGAATTTCAAAAAGTGTATACATATTTATGTCCTCGACTGTACATACCTAGTTTATCTGGCTAAGGTTTTATCTTATCTCAGTCTAGACCTTTTTCTAGATGTGTATTTACAATTTGTTGGATTATTTGTTTATCTTACAATCACCCTAGATTATCGACAGAGTCAAGAAACTAAATGAAGTATAGATACAAGGGCGTCGCCAGCCGATGGCGCAGGGGGGGGCAAGTTGACTTTACCTACTACAATTCATACTTTTGAGAAAAGTAGGTATGAATTGTAGGTAAAGTCGACAGCACATGAAGCTTTTCACTTGTACTAGGAGCCTTACATCTACAGCGATTGTAATAACAACAGTATCTTAGTACTATATACATACACGGAATATTAAGAGTGGAATTGGTGAATTCATTCGAGTTTCGACGTACGGGAATGATTGTTCAAGGCTTGAACTTCAAGCAAATCAACTAAAAGACTTAGGACTTTGGTTGCATTATATTTGGCAAATTTTTTAGAATCTCTAGGGGGGGCAGCTGCCCCTCCTTGCCCCCCCTTGGCGACGCCCTTGTATAGATATAGGTACATATATGCTTTCGTACACTGAAAACTCCTACTACACGTATATAAATGCTTTGTCTAGTACTAGATCGAGACTCTTTTCGTATATCGATCCATTTTCATATTCATAATACTTATGAAAGTTCGCACACTTGCCCGCGTCGAATCGTCCGAATCTGGATGAGATTTTATATACAGAATTCTAAAATTCGTTTCGTTCGATACATTTGGCTCGGATAATTGTGCGTTCACCTTTAATCGCATGGTTCTCATCCTCTTCATAAAACGTTCATACCATGACAAACGGTTACAATACCTAATTTACGAACTATAAATATAACAGGTGGAGATTTCGAGATGGCATATATATTGGGTTAGGTTAGTTTATTTGTCAAAAAAATTTTTTTTAGTTTTCTTACAAAATGTCAACCTTGCTCGATCATAATGTATGAAAAGTAAAAAAGCTTTACTGAGAATAGTGTTGGTCCCATAGTAAAAATTGTTCAGCATGACTAACCCAACATAGGTTTCGAAAATATGCCATCTCGAAATCTCCACCCAGTATAATCTGAAATAGGAAATGAGTGAGACGCGCTGGCTCAGTCGTGATTTTGTACTAGGTATGCCGTAACATAACACATTGCCGTTTATGATATCTTAATTAGAGTCGATTACGTCGCCTTTGTTTCGTGAGCGTGCGCTCGTGCTATGCTATCAGATGGTCTCGGATCTGCGACGGCTCTTTTATCTAATCATAATTTATCGTAGGCCTTGACGATCGCACCGTGCTATACATACTAGTATTTGTGAGATAGTACTGATAATGTTATTTTTTTTTGCCAAAAATCTAATGAACTGATATGTCTAGATGACATAGATGTCGCATTGGGAATTGATGAAGGACACGATCAGCTATGTTACTTGCGAATCGGGCCCCTAGTTATTAAGTACATCAGACCTACCATTTTGGCCTGCAATTTTTAACTTGTTTACTGCCAAAATAGCACTTTTAAAAAAACAATTCTCAATTTTCTAATCGTGGTTATTTCGCCCCCTAAATAGGAAGCTAAAGAAATATTGCTAAATTATGGAATTCATTTTTTGAATTCTGGGCAGATCCTGATCCGGATTTCCGTTTTAGCCCCCAAGAGTAGTTGTTCTCAGTTTTATAGCCATGTTCAGGTATAACCATTTTTTTATCTGATCAGTATATTTTTTCACCATTTCGTAGTCTTGCCGATGGTGGTGCACGCCAAGACTGTACTGGCACTGGCTATGTTATGTACCCCGATTCTCGCGTCTTCGACATTATCATCATCTCCGCTGTTGGTACGTTCCCTTGATATAACCCATTTTCGGGATCTCGCCCTATTACATTTCTCATAGATTATAAATCCATTGTTATATCGATAGATGCATTTGATTTTTAACTAGTTGGATAGTTTCAATACTCTAATGAAAAGAGTAATAACCTTTTAATTTTAAAATTATTATAGAATAGCATATAGAATAGATAATAAGATTGATATCTGTGTTGCTATTTGCATTAAGATAATATAGGTATCTATCGATTTACGATAAGTGATAAGATAAACATAATAATTTATTGATAGAAACTTGACAATAGGATCCTCAACCAATCTTATCAAGAGGGTGTCTCTACGTTTGTCACTTTTTGTCAAATGGGCTGTCAACAGATGGCTCTAGTTTTAACAGTAATACAAGGTTATTTCGTATCGTGATGTGAGATAATAACAGTCTTGCGTCTTCAAGATGCAGCCACTCGAAGTCCTTGCATGTTTTTGCTTAGAGATTTAGCAAATGGCTAGTCTGTTCATTGATTTTAGTTTACGGTCAAAGAATGATGTTATCTCGTTTTTTCTAAAAGGGACAGAGATAGTGGCATGTATTCATTGTCGAGATTAGACGTGACAGCTCATCGCACAATCTATCGGAGGCGCGTCTGACGATGAGATCACGTGGCATCCTTTAATGGCGGTTATACACTAAGAAAACGAAGGTCGGCAAGGTCGCGCTATTACCACAGAGGATTGAAGGGAACTACCCTAACTCACGTTTACTTAGTGTGTACCCGCCATAAATCTACAACTTTAAAAATTGTCCCAGCAAAACAACAAATTTAAGAAATATCAACTTAATTTCCAAGTTGACATTTTCTTATATCAATAAACACAGGAGAATGTAAATAAACATCACCTCTTTGCGTGCGCCTGCGCAGTATGCTAAGCCTATTTGATGTTTTGTTGAAGGTGTAACGACCTTTTGCATTCAAACGTCCGATACGAACCACTAGGTACCTAGTTCTGTTTTTATTTCAGATTTATTTACAAAAGTGTAACATTGAGAGTACCTACAGCTCATTATTCTGTGTCTTCAGAAGTTATTCTCGACTGTTTTTTTGAAATGATTGAATACATCTATGAATTAACCCTTGAAAATACCTGTAGCAGATTATGCTCCCCAATTTGCTGGTATTGACCGTTGACCATACCACACTTGGTAGGTACTTGTCAGGGCCTGATGCTTTTACTTGGTACTCTGGTACACCACAACACGACTCTTAGTTTCGGAAATTCGTGTCTCTTTTAAAAGGTAACAAACATACTCGATTCATATTTTTAAACAGAGGTAGAGTTAACGCGTGAGTGACGCCCCGTGTGTTGCAATGCGTCCACAGGGCTACAGTAACCGCTTACCATCAGGCGGGACGTACGCTCGATTAGCGACTTCGTCGTAAAAAATATTCTCAGTTGTTGGTGCATAGTCTAGCTGGCGTCGTTCTCAGGTCGATAAGATTTTATTCGTGCATACATAATATTAAACATTAGGTACCTGCGTCACCAATACTTGTTTCAGAATTATCAAATTATACAAGATCCAGCGAATATTTGATGCGATATGCAAATCAAATACGTGAATAATACTAAAATTAAATACTAAAGTGTATTGCCCTAATTCTGTTCCAAACGAGGTTATATGCAATTTTCTTACATGTTGTGCAATAACCAGGAGTCCATGCTCTGTGGGTGCATTAAACAGAACCGAGCTGTTTATGTGTCCTGTTACCTCATTTCTAATTTGCTATTATATATTTCATAAAAACACGAAACGAATCGTTGTTTTTTTAATAAAAAAAATTATAACTAGCTGTCCCCCACGGTTTTACCCGCGTTCCCGGGATAAAAAGTATGTACTTCTCCATACCCTACGATATCTGCATGCCAAATTTCATGATGATCCGTTGAGTGGTTGAGGCGTGAAGGAGTAACAAACAAATAAAGTCACTTTCGCATTTATAATATTATATAGTTATTAGGATTATTTTGAAGTATTTCTAAATAAAGTAATAGTTCAGTTTAAAATACTGTCATAAAGGAGTCAAATTCTAAGGCAGTCACGTTCGCTTATCCTTCCTGATAATTAACTGCCCCTTGTTAGTAAAGGCGCGTGTCCAAAAAGTAAATGCAATGTCGTCGGTGTCGCTGATAAAAGTGAGGATGCTCATGAGAGCACATGGCTCTTCAGGGGCCGATTATTGTGCTTTCGACATCAAAGACGCATAAGACATTTGGCGAAAAACTTTGCGGATATCTATTAAATTCAACATGAAATATTTCGTCGGAAGAATATGTCACCTTTCTTACATAAAAAAACATTACATCTTCACCGATCTTGGGTAGCCTTGAAACTTTCATTACCTTTATGGCTGGGGGCAATGTAATAAAGTCATCAAATATTTTGTTGCTATCAGCATTTTATTTTGCTCAAATAAAACATTGGACAGGTGCTTGTTACCCCGAAAATCCCATAGATCTGTCTAGAACACATTACTAGAGTAAGTACTATAATCTATTCTGTGCTCTGCCACAGGATAGAAGCGAGTAAACTATAATTACTTTACAATGTAACATTGAAATACAAACAAAATACAATAATCGAGAACATTAGGTAATTTACAACGGCTGGTGCGCGGGCGCAGCGCATCTGCGTAGCATTACTTGCATCACGTACACGTGGAGTTGGTTTCCATCAGTGATCTCGGATTGAAGGTTAACTGATGCGTAGAAAAAACTGGCTCCAGAGGTTACTGTCAGGTTTTGAGTCTGGTGAAACTTATAACTATAGGAATAGGGAAGCATCCTGCCTGGGTAAAAAAAAAATTTGTTCGCCAGTTAGATTATCAAAAAATATTGGACACGTATTTTTTGCTTTATCTAATCAATAAAGAAAGACGAACGATAAAGCGCGTCAATCTTCGGTAGTAGGGGCTCATGACGACACAATTGACCAAAGATAAAAAAATGATAATGTTTATGTCAGACGAAGTAGAATTTTTCAGGAAACTAGAGTAACGTCAAAACGCTTCTAGCGTGGAACTAATTTCAGTCAGCGTTTACTAACGAATTTTTTTTACACTGAGGGTACAGATGTAAATACTTGCGTAGCAAAGTATTTGGAAGCTATCAGTATTCTGTTGCATAACGAGAGGTCTGTTGGCGTGGAAGCTAAATACCCCGACTGCAATGCCGCGGTTTTCATCCACCACTGCCATGGGTCCGATTCCTACCTAGGATAAATCTGGGAGTTAATTCTGTATAAGTTACACACTACAGTTCAGGCCTTTATCGAATATTAATATCTTTATCGAACCACTAACCAGACCATTTTGAACGTGCTCCTTTAGTATTTTTCAATATCTAATTAAACTTTTTCTGATTTCAGGTAATGGACCTTTCTTTTGCTCTACTAATTATATTTTGTAAGTTATTAGAAATAAGTTGTTACTCATATTTTTATGATACTGAGGCAGGTATATGGAAATTAAATTATATCATTTTCCTAAACCACTGGGAGCTTAAGTTCGCCACATTTGAACCTTCATATAATTATATATATGAATTTTATTGTAGTATTTATCTTTTTTTTTTCTATAAATTGACTTGTGAAGTTGTGACTAAAGATAGTTGGAGATACAAAAGGTACTTTTGAATCATCATTAAAAATTAATAGCTGCGGCGTCCCACAGGGTAGTGTCCTAGGACCACTATTATTTTTATTATATATAAACGACCTACCAAAAATACTTAAACAAGACTGTATACTATTTGCCGATGATACTACATTAATAATTAAATCAAAAAATAAAAATGAATTAGAATCTATAACTAATGATGAAATTAATAATACAATTAAATGGCTTGATTATAATAACCTAAACGTTAATATTAATAAAACTAAATTAATTAAATTTCAACCATACAACTTTAAAAATAATAGCAATGAGACCTCTAAAATCAAATATAAAGATGAACATATACAACAGGCTGATTCTACTGTATTTTTGGGCATATCCATTGATAAAAACTTAAACTGGAAAGAACACATAAATAAAATTTGTACAAAATTGGATAGATTCGTGTTTGCGCTTCGGCGGTTAAGAATCCTAGTTTCAAGGGAAATTGCCCTGTCCACATATCATGGTTATGTCTCATCTGTAATTCGTTACGGACTTATTATATGGGGTAACTCTGTAGATATTAACAGAGTATTTAAAACTCAAAAGAAATGTATAAGGGCACTAATTGGATCGGAATACCTTGCATACTGTAAACCAATATTTAAAGAGTTAAAAATTTTACCGCTCCCATGTCTGTATATTTTTGACATATGCTTATTTGTAAAAAATAATTCCTCACTTTTCCCACTTCATGATGTTGTTTTAAATAAAAAAAACAGCAGAGACTTGTATAAAATATATGTGCCAAATCAAAGATTAAATGTATACTGTAAAAATGTCCATTGTATGGCAATAAGAATTTATAATAAATTATCAAAAGACATTAGATCATTACCTTTTCAAAAATTTAAAGCGAGACTTTTCGATTGGTTAATTGACATGTGTTTTTATTCATTGCAGGAATTTTTCGAATACAAAATTTAATTTAATTTGTGCTAATTTACCCTTTGATTATTATTATTTAAATTTTTATTGATGCTGGCTATTGACATTGTTTTTTTTTTTGTAGGTAATTCCTTAATTTGATTATATTTTGTGTTTTGTTTCGTTTAATAATAATCTGATAATCATGCTTACTAATATTTCTACACCTGGAACAGGTAGAATATGCTGAACATCTCAATTAATATGACATCTTGTGTACCATATTTGAAGAAATAAATAAATTATTATTATTATTATTAAGATCATATAAAACCGTTTTTGATCAGAATGATACTTAGTGAAAAATAATTACATTTTGCCCGCACCCGAAGCGCAAATAGGAATAATAGGATGTGACGTCATTAATTTTAAAAACCATCAAACAGTCGCCCTGCGGGTCTAAAACAGTCGCTCCTTTTACTCTCAAACAATATGACAATAAACCAACATACTAAAACTTAATAATAATAAAAAAAAACATAATTCCCAATGGCATAATAATTGATACAACCTTACACATATTTTTTTTTTATTTTTTTTTTTTAATAATAATTTTATAATAATAACGTCTTACTAGATGTCTGTTCGATTTGTGCGACTCATGCAAGACTCATGACTAGATAATGACATATACGATTAATTTTACATTATGAACATTGTGTTTGTTGTTCTAATTCGGATTATAGTCGTTTTTTGATTGGTAACGGAATTATAAAAAAAAAATGAGGTTTTTCTTTGTTTTAAAAGATTTTTTTTTAATTTATGCCGTCGTCTATAACTATGTATGTATATGTATTGTATCTAATTGATATTTTGTTTGGGTTGAGTTTTTACATCCTAGATGATCATCCATTACAATAAAAAAACGATTAATATCCAAGACTTGCAGGCATTTGACCACTCACCGTATAGTTGTTGGTATTCATACAGTCAAAGCTGGGGTTAGACCAAGTAGATCTCAACAAGGCTTCAGATGCCTGGCAAAGAAACGAAAAAGCTTCGTGCTCGCGGAACAGACGACTCATTTCTTTATCAATATCACCATCCATCCGAAAATTACCGATTTCTAGCCAGTTCAAATCTTGTCATGACACTCCCGACCAACGTACCTACCTATAGGTAATGGATCTTCGATTCCTTAGAAATAAGAACAGGTGGTTCTTCAAGAATATGTGATTCACGTTACAAAACTCTCGTATATTAATTAATGGTTACATTTACCATTAATTAATATGTCTATTATCATAAATTTAAATAAAGTAAATCAGTTCTGAATGGCAATTAAGCTTGTAAAAGACGATGCCGGGAAGTCAGCAATACGTAGTTTGAGCTATCAGGCGTAGGGTACTTTTTAGTACCCACCTACATAGATTTCAGATTCGATCAAAATAGTTCCGTTCTATGGAGTAAGTAATTCTCTTTCAAAATACTGTGATACTGACAAATTAATGTTCCTATATCGTTAATTTATACTTTCTTATGTAAACCAAAGACGAGTGAATCGAGTATGTATAAATCATTTGATGTACTCCCCCACAAGCCAACGTATTTTTAGATGCTGTAACGAGTATTATCATCTAAGCCAATTCATTAGGTTTTGAGAAATAGATAGTACAATTTACACACAACGCGACCGACTTGAAACATAAAGCTCCTTTATATCGATTGCCGTGGTGTTGTGTAAAATCTATAATAAATAAGTACCACTACTTAATTTCCTTATTCTAGAAATTGTATTCTATAACTGCACACATAATGTTTACTCGCCCCACGCCACGCCGCGATACTACGAGTACCTAGTGCAACCATTATCACCACCTCATTACATTAGATAGATAGATTATTATTCATAAACATTAGATACATCTTTGTACAGGAAAATGCATTGTGATTTTAATTTACTTGTTTTGCTTAAATAAATAATATAACGTAACGTTTGTAACGTAAGCGCTCAAAGCGCAGTACAATTTTTAACTTAATGCGCTTCATTATCTATAGTTAAGTATATCTAAGATGCGGAACTAAAAAGGCGAATAAATGACGATTGTTCTCAGAAATATTGCTATTTTAATCAATTCAACAGCATTATTGCCCATGAGACTCCGGAATCCAAGTAGTAGGAAACACGAATGTTTTAAAACGATCTCCGTTTTGCTACATTTCCTTACATAAGAATCGCTTTTTAATTTAGCAGGAATATAACGGCTGGATCGTTAAGTACGATCAGACTTTATTGAATAATAAATTATATGTACCTATCAATTCACATTTACCACCCATAAGTTTAAAAAAATACATCGATAGCAAAAAGCATGTCTAAAATAAAGCTGCATACAAACACATGCAAGGAACAAGCTTATTTTGCACAAACAAATAGGTTAACGGCACAGCAGATCCTACGCAATTTGTTAAATACTAGCTGTTCCACCCGCGTTCCCGGGATAACAGTAGCCTATAATGTAGTCTATAATACTCGGGGATAACATAGCTTCCTATGAGTGAAAGAATTTTTCGAATCCGACTGATAGTTCCAGTGATTAGCCCGTTTAAACAACAACACAAACAAAAAAAACTCTTCCGCTTTATTATATTAGTATAGATGAAAATTTTAATTAATTGAAAATCAGCCTTCTTATTTGACTACTTTACCAAATACATATAGGATCAGCTTTGAATTCGGGAATTGTATTCTATTCAATAATATTGCTCGAGTGGCCTTTTTAGACCCCCCCTGGAAACATTATTGGTGCTGGGATTATTTTGAAACTCTCCGCAGTACGGAGTGTTTAGGAATCCGCAGCCAATAATGTGGCATTATCTAAATCAAGATCAATGACAACGAAAGCCCTGCACGCGCCGTTCGTGTTGTGTTTGTTTCTAGGAAAAACGTATAATGGCGACCTAGACGTCAGCGCTGCGGTTTTCGCGTAATTATCTTCAATTAATTTATACAATGGTGTTTACATCGGTCCCACTCTTGTTCAGTTTATGTTTTGACGCCGCCCGGTGCGAGTGGCACTCCACGCGGTCCTTTAAATTTATGAGTATATGTGTAGTCTATGGTATTTGATTTTGGAACAGTGTGTTCGGATTTTGAGTGTTTCTGGTACGCGGATAGTGGTATGTAAGTATTTTTCATTGTTTATTCCGCGGTAACATTTGAATAAAATATAAAATCATTACAAATTAAACTATGTCCTCAATTAGATAAGACTTACATTAAATTATGACGATACCCGCATTATGTATGTCAGTTATTTATTATTTTCAATATAATTTTTCCCTCTAATATGACACCTTTGAGGAAATAGGTTTTTTGTAAATTCTGTGGAGTTTGTTATTTTTGTTTGTTATTATTTACCTGTATCGAATTTGTATGCTTACATTATTTCTGAATGTAACCTGAAGAGGCAGGTGATACTGTAAGCCCGGAATCAATGTTTATATATTATCTGTGTATATGTAGGTGACGAAAACCCCCCAGCAATGACAGGATCAAAACTGATTACAAATATGCCAATCTAATAATAAATTTATCTAGACATGTTTATTATTAATATCATTTATCAGAATATAAACATGACTTTATTAGATTCGTGCAGAAATAACTTGCAATATAATATGTTATTTATTATATGAGAACTACAATAAAACTAAAAGTCAAGTATCAAGAATAAGTAAATTGTGTTAATCGAAAATAAACCGGCCCAGGTTCATTATTTAAATAAATCTCGTCTCAATACTCGTTCTATAATATAAAGATTAGATGCTTCGAATATTTAATTTGAACTTATTTATTTATTATTTTATTTTTATTTTATTTATTCAGATAGCAAACGGTCACAATTCAAATATAACTAAAAATAGAACTTAGAGAATTTGAAAGAACTACCGGTGTTCTATTGCTTGTTACCCTCGGCCACATCATCACCACATTACCGTGACGATGCGGTTATGGGCATACCTATTGACAGTTAAATGAACCCTGAGATCCTGGTTGGCGGTGTTAAAAAAATGGTGTAAGAAAAATACTACGACGTTTTGACTTCGCAACGCAAATGTGCGTTTTCATACGCCCATTTTACATCGTATTGCTTATGCTTAGGTTTAGAATAGAGATCTAAATAGTAGGAGTAGGAGGCGCGGTCAGGGGCCAAAAACAATATCGATTTTGATTTGTAAGAGTTTAGTGATAAGGTAAAAATTCGCTTGTATAATAGAAGTGTGTGTCCGTCAACGATAATATCGTTGGCGTCCGTGAACACAACTGACGTACGCGCTACCCATTCCGACCAATCTTCGTCCTTTATTCATTAATCTTTCGTCATCCGTCATTCGCCCGTTTAATATTCAATGACGTCATAACAATTTAAGGAGATAAACCATGTTGTTAATAATTTTAACAAGAATCTGTAGCGCGTCAAAGCTACTCAGGCCATCGGCCTTCGCCGGTGCGCCATTGCAATATACACTTTAATAATGTAGTTCATTGGATTCATGTTTGTAAAATTAAATAATAAATCGTGAATCATGGTGAGGACCTATTGGCCGAGGATTGTGTGGGCTCACGATAAGCGGAGCGGTTTCCATCCAAAGGACTATCACAAGAATTTTGTGGCGTTGACTCACTGAGAACTAGTTTGAACTAGATTTATGGATGTCAGAAAAATACGTGATGATGTGTATGACGTATTTGCATGTGACGCGTGAACCCAGGACTGGAAACAGTATAAAAACTATTCTAATTTCATCTTAGTAATAAACTTATTACAATACTTCATTCAAGAAATTATAGAAGGAAGTTTCCTCAGGATAGGATTAAGACGATAATCATCTTCTATACATATAATAAAACTGTAGAAAAGTCGTGTCTGTACATTGAATATTTTTACCAAAAACTGATTGGGGGTGATGTAGAATGACTAACACAATACATAAATACCATTTTTTTAAAAAATGTCTGTCTGTCTGTCTTTCTGTCTGTCTGTTTGTCTGTTTGAACAGGATAATCTTCGAATCCACTGAACGGATTTGCATGGGGTTTCCACAGGGTGATTGAGCGTTGCTTGGCGCTTCAACTAGGCTTTGTTTCATCAAAATCGGCTCACGGGAAAAAAAGATATCTCAATTTATTTATTTACAGGCCGTCTCATGGCTATGAGAGTATGAGACACAGAGGAGAGAACTACTAGATGGCGTTGTATTGTTCCTGAATCGCACTATGGTTTCGTTCTCACAATTTTATGACAGGATCAATGATTTTGATATAAATTTTTTGGTTGATGAGAGCCATCAGCGCTCTCCCATTTGACCTTTTAGTTTAGTTCACTACAAAAAAAAGCTTGAATTAACAAATAAAATAAGTACAGCTGCATTGAAGAACTTATGAAAAAGGCTTACCTAAGTAAGAATCGAACCTGCAAAACTTCACGATGTGTTCTCATTTAAAGTTCTTTGCCTACATATGGCATAGCTCTGGGTCGAGTAACTATTCCCACTGTACCACCCTCGCGGGAACTCTCCCGTGATAAAAGGTATCCTATTTTTAACCGACTCAAAAAAGAATGAGGAAACTAAGTTGGACGCGTATGTTTTTTTTGTTCATCGATTTCTCAAAAACGACCATGAACAATTTAGATATGATAAAATTGCTTGACAGACTAAGTGGTAAATAGAAAACAAACAGAACACAAATAAAAAAAGAGACCAGCAGTTCACAAAGAGAATATAGCTGATCTAATTTGCTGCCAGTTGGTAGTGTGCCCAAACTTTGCAGGCGGCGGGCGATGCCATTTTGTATGGTGATGCTAATCTTCCAGCTGGAGTATTCATCAGGCCTTTGGGTATAGAAACCGTCAATCAGACGCCTCGATATGTCGCGAAAAATACAATGAGCTCCAGGATATTAATGTCAGATGGACCTCTTATCATCGTTACGCTTCAAGCCACTCGATACACGAATAGCTGACACAAGAGCTCTGGCAAGAGCCCTATGAATGATGTCATTAAAGTCGGAGTGGAGCGGAATCCTGCCTGTGCTTTTTACGCACGATAGTATGTGGTGGCCAGCCTGATCGACAAAAGTACCATACTGGTAGCCATATAGGCATATATAGGGCTTATAAATAGTTACACTTACGACGAAGACAGGACAAATAGAAAACTTGCTGTTCGTCTGATGGCAAGCAGTTAACGTAGCCTATAGACGCTTGCAACACCAGGGGTATCACTCACGCTTTACCGAATCTCTCTCCACACCCTTCTTGAAAAAGTGTTCGAAGGTTGAGAGGAGTCGCTGTGCCGGCAGCGGTAGGTATTATTTTGGTGCCTACTACATACTGGTTCCCTACACCCAGCTCTGGCGACCTTACTCACCGCAGGAACACAACTGCGATGTAAGGGGGAGGAACCTCCCTGCTCGGGCTGCTCCAAATTGATAACGAGAGAACCTGCTTGCAGCCAGAGTCCAATTTCTCTTTCAAGTGGTTACGTTTCGGGAAATCCTTTCTTAACGTGTAGCCTATACCTACTCTATGAGGCATCTACTTTGCCACTAATTTTTAGTATAGTGCTTGGGATATCGTTATTAGTGACTGGTATTTCGTTTTTATTTGGGTTCCGAACTAAAAAGCTAATAAAGGAACCCTTATGGTGCCAGTTAGTCTGTCTGTTCGACTGTTACAGCGATATGTATATTTCAACAACCAGTAATGGTGTTGATTTAAAATTTGGAATAGTTTTAAATATTGCTTACCCAACCTTATTGCAAATATATATATTTTTTTACTTTTACGGTTGTAAAGGTGAACAGAGTGGGCCCTGCAATTTCAAAGCAAGGCTTCAAATTTAAGTGAGGTATCATGTGAAAGGGCTTTATTTGTACATTTTAAAACATTTTTCTTTTATTTGTTAAGACTTTTTGACTGTTGATGAATAATTCCAATCTCCGAGGTTCGCAATGCGAAAAATCTGGAAAAAGTATAGGAAAAATAGAACAATGTTTCTAACTATCACAGTTTTTTCAATATCATCCAAATTCCTTCATAAACAAACTTAATTATGCGGTCCAGTATTAAACAACAGTGATGGCCCAATCCAATAAATATACGTCCAAGGAAGGTCAGAGCCCTCGGTGCGCGAGTGAGACTAAGTCTTGCGCTTGGCCGGCTTTATATAAAAGATTAAAATTACTCATTTAAAAAGCAAAGTCCTGGCTGACTGATTGATGGATGGGAGCACGTGGTCCTCCACCAGCTGTCGCCGCGCCGCGCTCCCATCATCGCATTGGCCACCGAGTTCACAAGAACAATTATTAGGAATCTCCACGAAATGAATATCTTAGCGTTTACTACGCGAACAAATCTTATAGTCTACGCGAGCGAAGCCGCGGGCAAAAAGCTAGTTAAAGAATAAGCCCCTAGGTTGGAACTAAAAAAAAATAGTAAAGTAGGTAATCTTGGGGGTTTTGCTAAAAGAAGAAGGGGTAGACCAACTGCTAGATGGAGAGATGAACTAGACATCTTTGAAAGTGCACTAGGTATAGCACAGATCCGCGAGGGAAAAAAGTGAGTGAAGAAAAAGGGGGAGGCCTTTGCCCAGCAGTGCGATGAAATATAATTAAAAAAAAAAGTGAAATATTGTAAAAATAAAATAATAATTATAAGGCTTAAATACTTATATTTATAAATAAAATCTCGGAGGGTTTTGAATATTATGTTTCAATTTCAATGCATTTTATACAGGCACAAGTATCTTGCTATTCAGCCTCTCAGTTGACCTAGAGATTATAAAATTTAATCTCGTGACGTTAAATTACGTGTATTTGAAAAGCTGATAACCCCAGTTATTAGAAAGATTTATTATGTAGATAATGTCTAAAAGCTTAGGGCTGCTCGTTCTGTACATAGAACGATTTATAAGGTCGACTACATAAACTATAATATTTAATTGGTATTTAGGTATAGTCAAAAGTCACTCACTTTTCTTCAAACACACTGCAATGTACCTACCTATAGGTGTTAGCATTAACATTATACTATTTGAATATTATTTAATTTCATACCATTGAATATTGATAATTGTCAGCATTATTTATTATGAAAGTGTAAAACGGTTTATTTTGATATTGTGTATTTGAATATCGAGGAATGGCAACACCAGAAAAGGAAAATTGTAATAATGGCGGCCATTGGAGAAAGTGTTTTTATTAGTTTTGTGGTAATTACCAAGTTTACCAACGGTGTAAATACAGATTTAGCTTGTTTAAGCCAACTTCTTTTCAGTAAATAAGGTATGGTTAATATAGGTAACTCAGACATCTTAAAAATCAAACTAATACATATTTTGACGAGAGGACTACAAGTCCATACCCTAGCATCAATCAGTGTGTAAATGTAAGCCTAAGAAGACAAAATGTTGTCCTTCTATTCTATTTTAGTAGTTCTCTCGTAGTGACACATCTAACAATGTCTTCATAACGAGGTGTCAATCGACCTTCATCTTATTCTTGGACTCTATGGATACTCTGTGACTCCACAATCTGTTGTTAAAATATGGCAGCATGTGCTTTTATTAAATCAATTTTGAAACTTGGATTTATTTAGTTCTGTATATCTAATCACTGGTTATCGCCTCGAATTTTGACTTAGGAAATAAAATCATAAACGCGTATGATTTTATTTCCTAAGTATGTTATTTCAAGTTATGAAAAACAAACAAACTTTCGCATTATATTAGTGGCTTAAGACAGGAATTATAATGAAGTTATTTTTTTATTGAAATAGGCCTAGGTATGTATATTCTACCTCTAATACCGGTTCGAAATATTGTTTATTTATACATTTGTGTCTATTTTGTAATCAATTATATTTATTGTTAGCGCTTCTACTTCGGTTTCCTGTATTATCATGTCGTTTATGAATCTTTTTTTTATTGTAATACCTCCTTTTAATAAATAAATTAAAACAATAAACATAGCGAATGTCAAAGGGGCATCCAAGGAAATTATATACCTGGGGTAGGGCACCAGATGTTGTCCACTCTAATAGTAACTTGTTAAAAAAGTTCATCCTTGTTTATGGCTTGCATGGTCGCCGGTCGCACCGCTTGCAGTGTGACCGGAAATCGACCACAATATATATACTCAGTATACTATTTACGCAATGTTGAGTGTGTGATTGTGGTCACCGGCATACGGCACATACTATGTTATACAATTACACATAATAACAAACTCTCAATGCACTTTGCACTTATTATCTCAGAACATCAACCATTGCGTCGATTTAACGAATTTGGAGCTGCAATGCAAGTTGTGTGTCAAGATTAAAACACTTGAATTCGGAGGTTTATTTTGGATTACTGCTTAAGACTTGTCTGTAGAAAAATATAAGGAGGCTGTCCTCAATAAATGTATAAAGGTATACCAACGTGCGCCGCCATTAAACAACATCTTCGAACTCCTTTATATTGCGGAGATGGATTGATCAACTAATTTTAACTATTTCTAACGACGTATCTGACAACTCTACTAGATTGACATAGATGGTAAAAAAATACCAATTGATTTCGATAAGTCTATAAACTTGATTATTAATATAAACCCAGCAGGCAAATAGAAAACAAACATGTTTAAAAACATCTTCATCTTAAAAGCGTCTTCTAAGCATACAGCATGCATACAGCCTAATTTAACATTTCGGGCGTTTGACATCCCTCACACAATTCTTGATTCTGATTTATAAAGTGCATGCGTAAAGTCTGGCAAACGAAAGTTGAGCCTGGCTGTAATTGAAACTTACATGGCAACATTCTATTACACTTTCGGCACCCGGCTTAAAAAGTGTTAACTAGTTTACCATAACCAGTTTTGATACTAACCCTTTATTCATATGGTTTTATAGCTAAATCAGTGTTATAGTGTCCACCTTCTCATTCTTTCGATCTCCATAATGTTCTACAATATGCTAAATTAATATTTTAAATATTATTTTTTGGATTTTTATAAATATAGTACGCTTAGTTGGGGATCAGATAACCGTTTGCGAGGAATATCCCAGGATATTTATTTATTTATTTAAAATTTCTATTATGAATCATTCTATATAAAAAAAAGAATATAACGAGTTTATGTAAAATTTTAACTCATTTACATGCAAATATTACTTAATATATTTATATATTTTTTTGTTAAGTATCAAAACAATTTGTTCCTACTATACTTAGTGATACCACATATAGTTTTTTAAATTTGCCGCGCTTTTTCAGGTTCTACTTTCGTATGCCAGACTATAAGTTACATGAACAATCACAATTCAGTTTTCTGTATGAGATAAAGATCGTTCGTATCTTGATGTATTCCGCTCAGCTATGTTACCAAACGATATATCTTGTTGCATAGTAAATATAAAATGTCCGTCGGTTAACATATTTTTTTGTGATTTATCTATTTACGTCAATCGTAATGTTACCAGATTTGACTGACCAAATGCGTGTCTTGCGTGTTTGCCATATTAAAGAGTCTTGATTTACTAAAAAAACTCGATGAGTTATCTTCAATTTATGTGGACGTCTGTTTTAACGTCGAACTGTATTAAGAATAGTGATGGACATATCGATGGAATAAATCGGTATGCGAAATAAAAATAGAAAAGTCGAATATAAAATAAATTGTGTTATTTTTGGTTTTTTATTATTAAAAAAAAACAGATTTTAGTGAATTTATTTTCAATCAGAAATTAAAAATTGAAGGAATTAAAATAAATTAACAATTAATCATAATTATGGATTTCATTGATTTATCCTATTAATGATATTCATCAAGCTATTGGTTGTTTAGATATATTACCTATTACCGATTGGTAAACAAGAAGAAAATCGTAATTATCTAGTTATTATCTAAATAGTCGTTAACTACGTTTGGGATCAGTTTCATCCCCTAACGCGTGTAAACAAGATATATGTTCCACCCAAAGATAAAGATTTTTATTTGCTCAGAGTATGTTACTTCATGGTAGAAAATAAACAATGTTAAAAGAATGTTATTTCATAGCTATTCTTTGTTGCGTTTTTTCTGGATTTTTATTTTTCAGGTAAGTAATGTAATGAAACGATACCACAAAAAAATTATAAATAAACAACAATTTTTGGCTACTGACCCGTCCATAAAGCGACGATGACAATGCCTAAGATGGAGCACGCTTACCCAGGAAGAAACCTATTCACCAAATGCCAGTCTTGAAAGCCCCTAGATTGTAGTATGTCAAAAAGGGGTACCTACCTGCAACATTTCGTAGCATCTTGACCTAATTATAAAGCAAATAAACAAGGCATGTTACGAGTTTATGTAACAAACACAACTGTCGACAATGACGCTTTGTAGTAGTATCGTGGTGCTAGCAGTTAATCCGTATTTGTAAATTTAGTGATGTGTAATTTTTATCAATTTATCGACAAAGTACTAAGTTTTTAATGACAATCATTTGACCAATTAACCTACGTGTGACGCTTAAATATACAATACATTGTTGAATACGATAGATTGAATAAGGTTCTTTCAAATAAATGCAGAATTCTACTGTTCTGGAGAGCCCGTTCTCCTTTAAGTTTGGTGTGATTATCACCTCCAGCCACGTCATCACTTTCCGTAGTTACAGTGTACTAAGACAAACTTATGGACAGTAGTATTTAGTAACATTATTAATTACTATATTTTCCCCGCGGTTTCACCCACCCACGTTCCCGTGATAAAAAGTAGCATATACCTAATCCTCGCGGATAATGTAGCTATTGGTGTAATAATTATTCGAATCCTACTGGTAGTTCCAGAGATTAGCCCGTTTAAACACACAAAAAACTCTTCCGCTTTATTATATTAGTATAGATTTAAACTAATTAAATGGTATTAATGATTAGAATAATAATAGACGACATGAGTGTTACTTAAAAGTAAAACAAAAACATTTTCTAGAAAAAAGTCTTGCTTTAAATTACATATATGGTTAGTTAGCCAATGATTTTGTCATATAATAGATTTATAAAAATATTAACTCGATCTCAATATTAATTTGTCATCCCTGTTACATAACTATAGTTATTCTTAGAACAATTGCATTAATCGATTCGTTTCTTCATTGAAATCTCCGATTTATCGATAAACCCGTCACAACTTCACGTTACTACATAAATGACATAAATAATTTAATTAGGGTTGAATTGTGATTGTAAATTAGAACGTAAACGATTGTTTATAAGGTTGACTATTGTCTGTTTTTTGTTGGGTTTTCCTCAAGTCCGAAGGTGAGCGAGGGTTGCGTGCGTCACAGACTCAGAGATGATGGTCCACCCTTCTTTTCTGTGGTCACCTTGGATTAATGTATTGAGGTTGTTAGCCAATGCTTTTTTTGGGTTTTTTCTTTATAAATAGATACAGATGATTATTATGTTCTTGCTACAGTTTTAAAAGCCTGTTTTTCGCACGTCATTGGAATGGCCAAATTGAAGAATTGACGTCAACGGGGTGGGACGCAAAAACACGAGCCTAAGCCTGAGGATATTTAATAATAATATTAGTGATCGTTATGCATGTTTATGGCTATTATAGAGACTGGCATATTATATGGCAGTAACTGCAAATTACTTGGCAATCGATCAAACTGTGCATAAGACATAATATACCTACGTATGTATTTATTGTTTGGAGCAGTTCAATTGAATCTAGACGACTTTCTTAGTATACCTACCATATTGATGCGTAATTTATTCCACTCTATACCGACTAATCTACTAACTACAAAGTAACGATATAAAAATCGCCTAATAAAATAGTATTGTGATATTATCGATATATATTTTTTTATAAAAGTATTACATTGAACTAATAATTTGTATCATAATAAGTGCCTTACCAGGGCCTAAATTGAATAAATGTTTTTTGAATTTGAATTTGTAGTTGGTTATTTTCGCCGAAGGAATAATTAAGTATTGCAATAATTCAATGATTGCATCTGTACAAAAATATCAATCTCAGTTTCCTCAATCAGCTTTGCGAAACTAATACAAAAAATGGCACTTATCTCAAATGCGAAAACAACATTAAAAAGTCCTCAAACTTGTTATTTAATGCAAATTCATGCCGGTTTGCTATTTTTATAATACCACGTTGTTTCTAATCTTGGCGGCGTCAACAAACCCAATGTCCATCTGAAGCCACGCTGCGCTGTGATATTAGCTGTTCAATCTTCTAAGTTTATAATTCTTATTTCTACAAGCATAAGGTGCAATTAACAACAAAATTGTGTACGTAACGGCAAATTAAAGTTGTAACCGTGTTAGATTACAAAAGTGCCGAATATTTTTAGATTGCAAAAAAAATATGCTGCCGGATGCATGGCACACTCGACATTAAACTAAATTCGTTGTGTGTTAAGGTTTATTTTTGAATTTGTGCATTATCGACATAAGGCTTTGAAACTTTTTGGTGGTGATAATAATTTGCGCACGGGGAAAATCATCTTTATCGCATGTATTGTGATGTGAATGATACAAAAAATAAATGTAAACACAGTAGCGAGAACCAACCAAATCTACTAAGTATGTACTTTATACCAATGAGTAGAATATTTGAGTGACAGGTGATAACTTTTCATATGTAGAAACAGTAGTTTACATGTAGTTTTGTATTAGATGTTTTATATACTGAGTAGCTTAGCTATATTTTAACTGTATACTGTAACCGAGTGCGAGCGGCCGTCAGTCTAATATCGACTATACCACAGCACTATCTGAGTCAACAGTACTAAATGATAAGACACTACATTATAATATATGTCATCAGTTAGTAAAACGGTGCCCGCCTATCATCTAGGAACAATCCCTTTAGAGTAGTAATACCGAGCAATCCGATTCCGAAACTAGACAGTGCTTTGTCACTGATATTGAACAGTAAGGACCAATCACTGCGTCGTGGGTTCTAACTTGGCCAATCAGAGCGCATGAGTCCTTGTCTTAGCCAATCAGAGCGCATTGTCGGTGGTGGGAAATTGGCGGAATATATTGCCAGCAAAATCAACGTTGAACGCTTGAATAGTAAGTATAGAATTTGGTGACCACTATTTTTTTTTCAATGCTCTGTGGGTAAAATTGAAAATGTCGATTTGAAATTCGCTCCAAATGATTTCATGTTCGTTATTTAACGTACATGAAAGGTAGCCAAGATAGACACAAGTATGCTTATTATCGATAACAGAATGCTGACCTATGAAACATTGATAATATAAAAAAAACAAATAAGTCTAATAATAAAAGACTGGATTATCGGCTGGCTTCACTGAAGCTATATTTCATCATTATCAATGTATCACTTATATATTTTTTTTATACATATACGTTTATCTTCGGTCATGTTGTACATCGTACTACTGGGCCACCGGTATTATCATCTCACTTATGTTGATAAGATAACGATAATAATGGTTTTATTGCGCTTAAAAAAATATCTGAATATTTTTTACAGCCTTTAGTCTATTATACCTATTTAAAATCATGTTAATTTATACTACTCCCCGTCTACTATACGCAATATTTAAAAATGTTACGTTTATTCAAATATTTAATAATAAAAAAAACAGTCTTGTTTTTGGCAGTTAGTCAATTTTTCATTTCAATTTCATAATTCGTATGTCCCTTATGCTGATTTACCTGCGTGACGCTTAACGTCCAACTATCGGTACAATTAACGAGTAAATAATGCACTAAACTATGCAGAACGTATTTTTTGCTACTTTTAAGTACTTTTAATTACGATAATGCAATAATTTTTTTGGTAGCTGGGATTTCTGGTGGGTGGTGGGAGTATGCGACTGCTGGCCAGACTCGGACGTCATTCGGTTCATTGCACTCGCTGTGTCGTTCGTTATAATCGATTAAATAAACAAGCGGGGCTACATCGAATCGACTCGAGCGTCTTCTTGGAAGAAATCGCCCAACACTATTATCAATTTATATTACGCATTTAGGCTGTATGGTTTTATTACCTTGGTCTTTCTCTTTTATTAAAATGTATAATTGAGATACGTATTTTCTTTTACGTAACTGACAATGGGCGAAGAGAATGTAATCGGTAAAGACACGCACGCAAGCTGCGGAACAATTTATGGAACATTAATGCTTTCATGCCCTCATACCTTCTAATTACTTCACACTACCCTTCCCTTGTGATTATTCAAGTGTCAAATCCGTAAAAAAAAAAATTACAGCCTCTGGCAAACAGTGGTGGAAGCGGGACGGTTGCATTCTAGGTCCTTTGATTTTTCTCGCAATCATTGGAAGTTATTTATTCATATAGGTACTATGGTACTATTGTAGGTACTATTGACTATTACAACCAGGGCACAGATTACTAAATGACCAGAGACCTGAGTCAGCTCTTACAATTGTGTTCCATCCATATCAGTGGTGTCCAAATTGTCAATTTTTACAGTTTTGGTAGTCTACTAACACAATAGCACCGTAATAGCGTCATAAGTCATAATAGCTTTCCGATGCTTTTCTACTGAAACTGCAATCATGCCACGATTATCTTTTAGTTGTCAGTTTTGACAGTTTTGTACTAAAATCCTTTTCGGCTCAATGATAATGAAATTGCAATAGTATCGTGTCAGTATGACATTTTAGCAGACTTAGCCCCAGATCGCCACCGACACTGACGACACCTGTTTACCGGAGGCTTTAATCTTTCTAGCTTTATTAATATTATGTATCAAGATATTGTTTTCATGCTAGGTAGCCTCGTTAGGTCAGTATCAAGGAGGACGTCAACACTCACGCGCTACCGACCTTTCCCATCACCGATGAGCACTGGCGACCTTGCTCACGCGCAGGAACACGACATAAAGTTATTTGGCTGTGGTATTCTGTAAGTTGGAGGTAGTTCCCCAGTCGAGCTGTTGTTTGAGCGAATAAACGCTATGCTCTAAAGCCCTCTTTTTTCCCGCGAAAAGACAAAATTTAGGAAGCTAGTACTTATTAGATACAGATAGCTATAGTCTGAGCGTAATAATTCAATGAGTATGACATACGAAAGTAGAACCTGTAGATATTGAAAAAGCGCGGCAAATTAAAAAAAAACTAGATGTGGTATCACTAAGTATAGTAGGAATAAATTGTTTTGATACTTTACAAAAAATATATAAATATTAAGTTATGTTTGATTTTCCTAAGTAATATTTGCATATAAATGAGTTAAAATTTTACATAAACTTGTTATATTCTATTTTTATATTTATTTATTTATTTATTACATAGATTCACAGCATGCATAGCCAAAACGAATCTCATTATATAAGCCAAACACATAAAACTAATTTAAAAAGAGTAGGAACACTATATGTAAACAATAGAAAATTAAAAATGACAATAAAGTGATCTATCAAAAAACAAAAAAATATATAGGTAGTATTGAAATATGTAGGTAGGACAAACTTTGCCGTCGCGTGAGTTCTTAGGTGTATAGCGGGGGTGTCTGTGTGTGTGTGTAGTGTAGATGCAAAGAGTATGCGAATGTATTATTTTTTTTAGGGTAGGGTTATATGTTGGTAATTTTTAAAACTAGAAATGGAAATTGCGATTGGAGATTATGTGATTTAATATGATATTGATTATTTAAATTTAAATAAGTGATTGTAGATAAATTCTATTTGATTTGATTCTTTATAGAATGCTTTATAATATAAAATTTAAATAAATAAATATATATCCTGGGATATTCCTCACAAACGGTTATCTAATCCCAAACTAAGCGTACTATATATAGGTGTTCAAATTCAAAAATGTTTGTTTTTTCTATTTTTTTTTTCTTTTACCTTTAAAAATATGGATAGATGTTTCAGTGATTAGCGACCGTAGAAGTTCATTTAGCATATTGTAGAACATGAAGGAGATCGAAAGAATGAGAAGGTGGACACTATAAGCCCGTTTTAAATGTTCCCATAGACGAGAAAACACGTGTCTCCATCGTAGGGTCATATACAGAAACTAAATAAAACCTGCACTGTCTTTACGGCTTCGCGTAAAGTGGAAATGCACGGAATGGATCCGGTAAAAGTCGTCGGTTCCAAATACGAACTGGATCGATACACACGGGGAAACGATATGAAACTCTACCGGTTCCGTACCGTGCCACTATCATGGTTTTATACGGTTTCGAAACGGTATAACTGGTTAGCATTTTCTAACTTGATAGTACTTTGTAATGTAACATAGTTGCATCAAACTCCATTCACGTTTTACTTTATACTTATCATGTTACGAATTTGCAAACTAAATGACTTGAGAATGTCAAATACACTGGACAGCAAATAAACCGGGCCACCCGCTACCTTGGAGCTTTAATCCAATTTTCTCAAAAAGTATAAAACTTACAACTTACAAAGTTATACCTAAAGAAAGTGTGTTTCATGATGAACAAAATGAATGGAAACACATTAGGCTTAATCAATTTATTAAATGTTTATTAAGGATTTTACAAAGAAGAGTTGTTTTCCAGTCGTGTTAATCGTTCGTAATAACCAAAGGAAAAACAAAATTTGGCTGAAAAAAAAAAGAAAAAATTAAAAAAATGTTTTTGGACAGTATTCAGTGTTCCTTCCCCTTGCTCGGGAAACTGCTAGCATCTTCGTATTCAAAGACCTCACGAGCCTGACGATGAAATCTTGGGGAATTCCATTCCACTCCTCTTCATTTGCGATTCACAGCTCTGAAAGCCTTGTTGGAACAGGTACCCGGGCTCGAACTCGACGTTTCAGCTCATCTCATAAGTGTTCTATCGGATTCAAGTCCGGACTTTGAGCTGACCAGTCCATCGTATGAATGCCGACGTCGCGTAGATACTGGGTCACCACATGAGCAACATGAGGCCGTACATTATCATGCATCAACTGCATATGCTGCCCGATATATCCTACGTAAGGTACCATATGGTCCGCGAGGATTTCAGTGATGTATCCATGAGAAGTCAATCCACGTGTACGGCCCATCGGTTTGATGAAAACTAACGCTGTATGTGCGTTTAACGAGATGCCGCCCCAGACCATTATCAATTCTCCTCCATAAGCAACAGTTTACTCGATAAACACTTAGAACAACGTTCTCCAGGGTGACGATATACTCTCTGACGTCGATTGCTTCCATGTAGACTCACCCTGGTCACATCAGGGCAGAGTAAATTACCCCAATGCTCTAACCTCAAATTCCTATGCTCTCAAGCAAATTCAAGTCGTGACCGACGGTGGGCTACCGTGAATCCTGGGCCTGTTGCAGCTCTTTTTGGAGTCAGGTTCCTTTCAGCAAGTCTCCTGCTGACGGTATCTGAACTTATGACCACTTGGCGTTCGTCACGCAGACTTTGTTGGACTTGAACTGCGTTCAGGCAGTGATTTCGCAGATTAGTAAGTTGGATATAACGATCATCTGTTGCTGATGTAGCCCTAGGTCTGCCCGTACCTGGACGGCGGTCGATTGCTCCAGTCTCTAAGTATCGTATGTAAACTCGTTGCACTGAATATCTGCTGATTCGAAGACTTCGAGCGATCTCACGTTGCCCAACAACTGCTTGAAGTAGTGCTACAGCTTGAGCTTCTTCCTGAGGAGTCGTATCCATCATTGGCCGTAAAAAACAGCAAAAATACACGCGCCTGAGCAAACGATGGACAAAAACTAAAGAAATTATCAGAGATATCACTGTAGAAAAAAAAACGCTTAGCTCGAACTCTAGAGAAAATAGTGCAAATCGTTAGGCATTGTGTTTGTGGCATGATAACAATGTGAGTTGACGATGCTTTAGATTACATTTATATTCATTTTAATCATCATGAAACGAACTTTCTTTAGGTATAACTTTGATAGTTGTAAGATGTATACTTTTTGAGAAAATCGGATTAGAGCTACAAAAGAGCGGGTGGCCCGGTTTATTTGCTGTCCAGTGTATATTACGAATTTGTTAAAACTTTTATTTTGATCCAACTGGCTGTAATTGACTTAATTAATATTGTTGTGAAAGGTATGTGTCCAAAAATATACTGACCAATTTCGAGGAACATAATAAACGCATACATTGCTCGATCATAATGTATAAGACAAGATTTTTTTTTTGTATTCACTATTTGTCCCATAGTAAAAGTTGTTCAGCATGACTAATCCAACATAGGTTTCGAAAATATGCCATCTCGAAATCTCCACCCAGTATACGGTCGAATTGAGCAACCTCCTTATTTTTTTGAAGTCGGTTAATAAAAAGGGAACCAGTGTAGGCACGTTGCATTGCAACGTTTTAAAATTCTTACTTTTTCCCTTAACTTTAAGTCAATGAATCTTTACGGATGTAATTCAGAAGCAATCCCGCGGCACTTGCACATAAAATTACAAAACTTTGATATAAAAATTACTGTTCCTAAATCTGAATCAATTCCTTCAAATATCATGTTGCTATTACCTTCGAACAATATAGTGAAGTAACTTATTTAACCTGTAAGATAACGGCAACTTGAAAGAAGAAGAATATACATGACCCAAATAACATGTAGGTATCCAAGACTGACTAATTATGAAAAAAGAAACCCCTGTGTTTATGTTATGGCAACATTTTCGCTAGCTTCTAAAGATAACATTATCTTTCCCCGGGGTGCACGTGCCCCGGCAACAGGTGGGGTCGATTACAGAGTAAACACTCGCCACTCGAATGAGGCGCTTGTTGCCCCCCTGTTTGTTCTCTAGCCCCCACTTGAATACTTGTTGCTACAGGGACAGGAATTACTGGGAGCAGTATAGAGCTCAAGGGATTTAAGTCTGGATTTATATTCTACTAATTAAAGAATAAATAGGTACGCGTTTCAAAGGAATTTAATTGTTGTTTAGGGTATTCGTAGGTAGGTATATACCGTATTTTTATACTTGTCAATTATCTTTGTTCATCAGTTTTTGTCCTGCAAAATTACCTGATACATTAGTTGAGTTGAATAAAATGCCCTACATGAAACAATTTTTTTTTTCGAAAGGAGCCGTTCATTCTTTATCCTCCTAAGGTAGCATACAACCATACGACCCGCCTGATGATAAGCGGTTATCGTAGGCCGCCCGTATATAGACGCTTGCAACACCAGGGTTATCACTCGCGCGTTACCGACCATAACCAGACCTTCTTCCTTTTATTTTACTAAAACCATTTAGTTTTTCTGGATTTGTTCTCGAAGTAATTTTAAAACTTCATAGTCTAATGTTGTGTTACAAATATTCCCGGAACTTACTAATAAGTATTTATAGCATCATTTTGCCTATTGATACCCGATGCGAGTGATGTACGAAATTTTTCGTACATCTCTCTATACGGTATCTTCAGTAGCTTTCAAAATTCAAAATCATTTATTCAAATAGACCTTCGCAGGCACTTATGAAAAGTCTGCCTCTAATACTCTAATACCGGTTCGGAAGGTTGCATTTTCTGAGAAGAGCAATAAACTCAGCAATTACTCTTTTCAAAACAAGCTTAGATTCATTACATAATATTTACATTCTTATCGCACTGAAAACAATTGCGTGCCCCGGCGCCGCGGCAAAATTACAAAGTAGACTGAATTAATATTCAATAAGTAAATAAATGCAGACCAGCCCCCACAAGCAGCACCTGTTCACAAGTATGACGCGTGTGGCAACCATCGCCCTCCTCGCCATATTTGAGGGAAGTGAGCGACCCGTCACACGACGCCGCCGCAAGCAAATACTTAAAGTGAGCATGACTTACTTAAGTCTGCCTTAGAAATAAAAAATAACTAAAGGGAAACACTCAATCCTTCATAAGTAGCAGTTCTTGCTACTAGGGCCTAAATTGAATAAATGGCTTTGACTTTGACTTTCCTGTTTATTACTATTAAATGCTAATTTGCCAATAATGGCCAAGATGTATTTCCTGAAACACCGTTATAATTTTCGACGAATTTTAATATGTGCTTTTAGTCATCACAACAAAATAGTTATTTATTTATTTTACCTTATGCACACGGAAAGAAATGTTGTTTTAAAACAAGAATATATCTATTGGTCAAGAATAATATTGTTTCATATATAGGGAACACTTTATATTCTTGAATTCAGCATTTTATTGTTTTGATTTTTTATTCTTAAATCAACAATTAATATCTCAAATAAATAAAAATCTATTCTACATAGAAGAAACAAACAATGTCTCTAAGCAAGAGGGACGGAATTCTTGGACTTCAAGACATCTGATTTTCTTGAACAAAATCAATTTGAGTATTTAATGTAAAACTTCTTTATTTTCGGGCAAAGAGCAAGGTGTTTTCAATAGAAAATATGTATTCTTAATATTGAAAAATAAACACTTATAAGGACAAAAGCTTATTATTTAAAACAAAACATTATGTTTCATGTTGAATCAGTTATTAATCTTAAGCCAAAAATCATACTTTTGTTGGAGAATGCTTTGGCTTGTTATGAATTTTGTTAAGTTTTAAATCGAAAATGCCGCTGTTTTCGTCTAAGTCCTGTATCATTGAACGAAGATTCGTCACATTTAACCAAAACTACCGAAACTTATTCGAAGATTTTTTAAATGTTGGTACTAGACAATTTTGTTCTTAAGTTTCTTTAACCGAAATACTTCTGCATTCTCTTAATAATATTATTTGCTTAACTCAAGTATTTTTAATCTTAAGTGGAGAATAATAATAGTTCTGAGTTGAGAAAGCAAATATTCTTAATTTGAATAACCAGAAGTTTCATACTAAAACCAAATTCATCTCAGGTGAAAACTTTATTTGCATTCTCTTAATAATATTATTTGCTTAAATCAAGTATTTTTAATCTTAAGTGGAGAATAATAAGTTCTGAGTTGAGAAAGCAAATATTCTTAATTTGAATAACCAGAAGTTTCATAATAAAACCAAATTCATCTCAGGTGAAAACTTTATTTGCATTCTCTTAATAATATTATTTGCTTAAATCAAGTATTTTTAATCTTAAGTGGAGAATAATAAGTTCTGAGTTGAGAAAGCAAATATTCTTAATTTGAATAACCAGAAGTTTCATACTAAAACCAAATTCATCTCAGGTGAAAACTTTATTTGCATTCTCTTAATAATATTATTTGCTTAACTCAAGTATTTTTTATCTTAAGTGGAGAATAATAATAGTTCTGAGTTGAGAAAGAAAATATTCTTAATTTGAATAACCAGAAGTTTCATACTAAAACCAGATTTATCTCAGGTGAAAACTTTATGTGCATTCTCTTAATAATATTATTTGCTTAACTCAAGTATTTTTAATCTTAAGTGGAGAGTAATAATAGTTCTGAGTTGAGAAAAGAAATATTCTTAATTTGAATAACCAAAAGTTTTATACTAAAACCAGATTTATCTCAGGTGAAAACTTTATTTGCATTCTCTTAATAATATTATTTGCTTAACTCAAGTATTTTTAATCTTAAGTGGAGAGTAATAAGAGTTCTGAGTTGAGAAAGGAATATTCTTAATTTGAATAACCAGAAGTTTCATACTAAAACCAGATTTATCTCAGGTGAAAACTTTATGTGCATTCTCTTAATAATATTATTTGCTTAACTCAAGTATTTTTAATCTTAAGTGGAGAGTAATAATAGTTCTGAGTTGAGAAAGGAAATATTCTTAATTTGAATAACTAGAAGTTTCATACTAAAACCAGATTTATCTTAGACGAAAACTTTATTTGCATTCTCTTAATAATATTATTTGCTTAACTCAAGTATTTTTAATCTTAAGTGGAGAGTCTGGGGTTCTTGACTTGAGAAAGCAGATTTTCAATGTAAGTATATCAATATTCTTAACTGAAATAACCGGAGGTTTCATACTAAAACCAGATTTATTTTAGGTGAATACTTTCTGTGTGTTCTTTAGAGAATATGATTTACTTAGCTTAAATATATTTTTTTTAAAGAAAGAATGTATTAGTTTTGAACTGAGAATTCCACTTTTTGAATGAAACTATTATTTTTTTCAATTTAAAAATCCGGAAGTGTCAAAGCAAGACCAGCTGCAGCAGGGTGATTGCGGTAGACGGATGGGCATGGAATGGAAATTGTTTCGACAATTAAAAATCCATTGGCGTTACCAATTCGACAAATTAGAATTACGGAATAATTCAAAGGCTAAGTCTGCAATTCAAAATTGTCCAATTTGTAAATAAATGGTTTTAATTGTCAAAATAATTTCCATTCCATGCCCATCAGTCTACCGCAATCAGCCTGTTGGTCTTGCTTTGACACTTCCGGTTTTTCAAATTGTTTTTTATTTAGTTTCACTTATAAATGGAATTCTCAATTCAAATCTCGTACATACTTCCTTTAAAAAATATATTTGAGCTAAGTAAATCATATTCTCTAAAGAACGCACAGAAAGTATTCACCTAAAATAAATCTGGTTTTAGTATGAAACCTCCGGTTATTGCAGTTTAAGAATATTCATATACTTACATTGAAAATCTGCTTTCTCAACTCGAGAACCACGAATCCACCATTTGTTAAATCTGGTTTTGGTATGACCATATCTGTGAAATAAAAGCAAATAAGTTATTTATTAAAACATTTATTAAAATAAAAAACCCAAGCGTTAATCACCACCATTACAACTAAACATAGTTAATCATCAGAGAAGAATACCTACATAAATCCTCAAGTAATAATAAAAACTACGAATCTATAAAATAATTTATTAAATGCGAAATTATAGCAGAATGATTTTCTTACGATACCTCTATGGTCAAAATACCTGTCAAATCGTGTACATAAGGTTCAAATTGGTTCCAATTATCAATAGTTTGACAGGTATTTTGAGCATAGAGGTATCATAAGAAAACTCTTCATTAAGTATATACACATTTCCTCAACTGAGCTTGGATGGTGAAATTATGAGAAATTGCTAAAAACGCTTAAACGTCACGAGCCTGATTTTTGTAACTGAAACTGTATCATTATGGTGCGTATATGCTACGCGAACCGAGCACGAGCCGAGCCTCTATTCGAGCGATGTCAAGTGTGGACGTACATTACAACGAGCCCACAACACGAACGAAAAAATCTTTTGATTTGCCCATCCAGGCACAGCAAATAAAACCCTTTTCTGATACTGGAGGAGAGATTTCGTTATGATCGATCAAGGTTGACCTTTTCTGTATGAAAAGTAAAATTATTTTTTTGAGAATTCTGTTTTGGCCTCATAGCAAAAGTTCAGCATGAGTAACACAACACAGGTTTTGAAAATATGCCATCTCGAAATCTTTACCCAGTAACCAGGTTGAAAATTACAAAGTCAAACTATATACCAACTTCAAAAGTGGCACGCAGGTATTATCATTATTCATATTAACATCTTAAATCAACATACATTTTTTGTTTCACTTTATGAATTATATTTGGCGTGATACTACAACAATCATGTAAGTAAACGACTTCTGCAACATTTGTTTCACAAAAAAGTTAAGCCATGTATTGTGAGGAGTAACCTAGTGTTTCCAAATTTGTACCCACAAAATAAACTTTTTTGTCATATTTATTGATCAAAACATGATTGATCTTGTAAAATACGGGAATATCTTCTTCAAAGTTACGCAATAACATTAATTTTAGAATAGTTGTAACCATTGATCTCAACAAAATCAACACAATCAAATTAATCTTTGCCGTCTTATTTTGCGTGTATTTAGGCGTTACCGCGATAGATGGCGACTAAATTTATACTGAAAACAAGCATTAGACTAATTTGATAGGACAAAATGACTTACATCCTTTTCTTATGTTCTTTGTTAGAAAGAGACATAGTGATATTAAAATTATTTGTCGTAAACAACAGGGCCATTGGCAACTTTATACGAAAGTATAACACAACAACCTGACGATGGTGAGCGACGTGATTTTATCTTTTAGTATATAAGTACAGCATTTTTTTTATTACTTTAACATTATGTTTTTTTTTTTTCAGATCAAAGTTCCAGATCAAATTAGACTACTATGTTACCTAATTCTAATAATGTAATGTGAGGAGTAACGTAGTGTTTCCAAATTTGTACCCACAAAATAAACTTTTTTGTCATATTTATTGATCAAAACATGTTTGATCTTGTAAAATACGGGAATATCTTCTTCAAAGTTACGCAATAACATTAATTTTAGAATAGTTGTAACCATTGATCTCAACAAAATCAACACAATCAAATATATATTATCATAGATTACAGAATAAGGCAGATGGAGCGCGCGGAACACGGGAGTGAGGCCAAAAAAGCAAATACAAATTGAAAAACACGTACCATGTATTCGCTTTTGAATGTGTATTTGCTTTGTTTAACAAACTTTATGCAACAAAAAACACTTTTTTATTAATAAACTGTGGTTAAAGAATGCAAATACAAACTGGAAAAGGAATACCAGGTATCAGATTTTCAATTTGTATTTGCTTTTTTGGCTTCAATCTCGTGTTCCGCGCGCTCCATCTGAATTATTCTGTAATCTGTGTATATTATATATAAAAATATATTCCATAGGCGCTTAAAATTGCTGTTGCAATTCAAACGCAAAAATATCCGTAAAAAATTCAAAATGGGTATCCATCCTTAAAGGTCTACATTAAAAAAAGATCCGTCAGAGTTTTTTCGATATGCCTCTTAACTGTAATGTATACAACCACAACCTAGCTTTGAGCTATGGACAATATATCTGATATATATGGAACTACCTTGTCATACGGTGTTTCGAATCCGTAGACGCATCTTTGTACTAACAAATACAAATTTTAATGTGCAGCAGCGGCTGGGTAGCTGGCGTGGAGAGCATGGTAGCTCTTGAATAACGTATCGAAAGCCTTTGTTGCAGTTTCCAATCTGTATTTCACCTTGTCGATGACCAAATAATATTTACGACTGCTATCAATTCCAGACCCACAGCTAATCAGAAATGGTTGCAATGTTTGCTTTTGATTTCGTGTTTTAATTGCTAGGGCTTCAATTTCTGTGTCAATGTCTCCGAAATTCTGAAACAAGTAGCATTATTATTATGTATTCAAATCCGTCCGTATACTGTGGGCCACGTGCGCGGCATCAAGAAACAAATGATAGCTTAGCTTGTTTAGTGTTCAACAAGCCCAACATTCTCAAATAAATTATAAATTGAGCAGTCTGCTTTAAATGAAACTTACATCAATATCAATGATGAAATTTTGGATGCACTCTAATGTTGAAAATTTTGTTCTCTTGTTTAATCGGCCTTTCGGAGGAATTAGGTAACATAGTAGTCTAATCTTACTATAAATAATTTATTGCTAAATGAGAAAAAAACAAAATGTATCAGATTCAGTCTACCCAATGTGAGACATTCGGACACAAATATTGTAATTAAAGGCGAAAAACTGGATCTTGTTGAAACAACTGTATTTTTAGGTATCACTTTAGATAATAAGTTACAATGGAGCCCTCACATTTGTAAATTGGTGGATAGACTTAGTTCTGCAGCTTATGCAGTGAGAAAAATTCGCGCTCTCACTGACGAATCTACGGCAAAATTAGTTTATTTCAGTTACTTTCACAGTTTGATGTCTTACGGTATCCTCCTCTGGGGTAGTGGTGCCGAAATCAATAGAATTTTTATACTGCAGAAAAAGGCTATCCGCGCAATATATAAAATAAGGCCTAGAGATTCTTTGAGAGACAAGTTTAAATCTATTAATATAATGACAGTGTCGTCACAGTACATATATGAAAATCTTATTCATGTGAGGAAAAACATAAATAACTTACCTAAGAATAGCGACACTCATAGTTTGAACACTAGAAATAAGCACAAACTTGCTGTACCTTTAACTCGGCTCAGCAAAGTCCTTAACTCTTTCAAGGGGCAATGTATACGTTTCTATAATAAAGTACCCAAAGAAATCCAAGAGCTACCTATACATAGATTCAAAAAGATAGTAAAACAGAAGTTATGCAAGAAGGGGTACTATAAAGTTTCTGATTTTGTAGATGACAAGAATGCATTTGAATGAATTGTTCGCTTCGCACGCTATTGTTATATATATTTTGTAAATTGTAATATTTATAAGTACACATTAAAAAAAAAAAGAACACTTGCTGAGTTTCTTGCCGGAGTCTTCTCAGTTCAAGTTGTATTTGGAACCGGTGTAGAGTCATTTGTTAACCTTCACAAGTGCCCTATAAGGGCCAAAATTGAATAAATGAATTTTGATTTTGATTTTAATTAGATATGGAACTTTGATCTGAAAAAAAAAAACATAAAGTTAAAGTAATAAAAAAAATGCTGTACTTATATATACTAAAAGATAAAATCACGTCGCTCACCATCGTCAGGTTGTTGTGTTATACTTTCGTATAAAGTTGCCAATGGCCCTGATTCTGTTGTTTACGACTAAACTAATTTTAATATCACTATGTATCTTTCTAAAAAAAAAACATAAGAAAAGGATGTAAGTAATTTTGTCCTGTCAAATTAGTCTAATGCTTGTTTTCAGTATAAATTTAGTCGCCATCTATCGCGGTAACGTCTAAATACACGCAAAATAAGACGGCAAAGATTAATTTGACAGCTTTATATATATTCTATCCTTTTTCTTATAATGTTCGTAAGAAAGAGATGTGATGTGACTAAAATTAGTTTAGTGCGATTTACAACAGAATCGCCACCAATGTATCATCTCTGGAACTGTCAAATTTCATACTAATTACTTTTTTTATGAATGAGTGCCATTTTGTATAAAAATTTGTAGATTTTTCCTTGTACTTTTGCTCAAAATCGAGGTTGATCTGAAATAAATGAGATCTAATCAATGAGGTCTAATCGCCGGGATTAGAGAATTACCAGACGTATTTGAAAAAACATGGCACATTTTTGGAGTCATATAAGGAGGAAAATCCCTTGGACACGATGGCCTCAGTATTGAGCACCTTCAGCACGCTGGCACCCAAACATCTAGAGTACTAGCAATGTTCTTCTCGCTGTGTGTGAGCCACTCTTACATGCCACCAGATCTCATGAAAACTATAGTCGTGCCTATAGTGAAAAATAAATAAATAATATGGAGAATCGCAGACCCTGTTCCCTCTTAATGGGACAGTTCTGGCAACGCCCTGAGCCGCGGTTCTAGCCCCACTCGGGAGCGCCCGAGCGCGACTGTTGCCCAAAATATTTACCCGGTTGAGAGCCATCTGCGCTCAACAATTTGTCCGCGTAAGGATGTAACAGTCGTCTATCTACAAACTTTAGTTAAATTACTAGCTTCTAGCTATTAAAAAAAAATTTTGTCGACGGTATCCTCTTTCCATCAGGCCGGCCTTTATAATTGCCACTCTTTTCCATTCATAAAAAATAAATGCAGGTTACTAACCAACACCTCGCCCCTAGGGTCCATTCTTCAATAAATTCTGCCACACTTTTTTTGTTGGAGCGTTCCCTTAGAGGATAGGTGGAAAGCCAATACTCAATAATTTGAGCCCAAGGGTGTTCTGAATTGTTTCTTAGGAATGCAATTTTATCTTCTTGGTCATCTGCTAAACATATAAAGAGAAATTTACAATTGATCAAGTATCTATACAGACGATAATCTAGAACGACTACATTTAAACAAAACATAACTTTGCTGTTTCCGACCTTTTCTTTAAAATTTGACAATGCTCAGACTTTTTTATTCCCACTTTAATATTTAAGCACGTTCTCGGAAAGATTTTAGATAAGAATAAAGCGTTAATAATGCCGGTTGATGATTAGGATGAGACAGATGCAAAGTGATGATATGACAGTGATGTCATATGACTGACGATGATGATGACTATGCAATCGACGGTAATGAAGGATAGAATGGATGATGACTACGATAATATAATACTCCATATCAGTTATTGATTTCATTATATTATTATTAAATTATCAGATCATAATACTACAAATGTCAAATTTTTTAGTAGACTAGATAGACAGAGTACTATGCTGATAGCACCTACTCTGTCTATCTAGTCTACTCAAAAATTTGACATTTGTAGTATTATGATCTGATAATTTAATAATAATATAATGAAATCAATAACTGATATGGAGTATTAGTATTTTCTACATACATTCTACGTCTACTGTATATATAATTGCATTTATGTAAAATAAAACCTTTCAGTTCTTCAATATGTTTGTTTTTTTTCACGTTTTCTCTCTGATCTGGTTCTGTCTTACTTTTTCTTTTCTCGCCAGATTTGTATAGAGTGTTTCTGATTTTATCCACTAATTTTCCCTTAGCAAATACTGTTTTTCCAGAAATAGAGTCATTTTTCTTTACTGGTGGGACAAAGTATGTTCCGCTAGTCTCCTTAGGGAACAGGACAATTATCTTGCCTGTTATTATATTATACTCTTCATACGTAATTTTACTGAAAGGTTTAAAAGTAGTAATTTTAAACATTAAATCCTGGAGCTTAACCCTTCTGTAGTCAAAGTCAAGTCAAAGCCATTTATTTAATTTAAGCCCTAGTAGAGCAATGACCATTTTTTATTTTTTAGTCAACATAAATTATCCATACCATTTTATTATGCTCATTATACCATTTTTTTTACCCAATCTCACTTTCTTTCACATTTATAATAAGTAGTTAGCTTCAGTGCCTATCCTTTGACTCCACCATCAGACTCTGAAAACCATATATGGCCAAAATGCGCCTAATACGATTCCAATACACCCAAACATGGCTAGGATACGATGCTCCGCTATAGGGTTTCTGTGCCAACCCTCCGACTTCATCATCAGACCCTGAAAACCATACATGGTCGAAGTTCATCTCACGACAATTCCAACAACTCCAAACATGGCTAGGATACGATGCTCCACTATGGAGTTCCAGTGCTTATCCTCCTACTGAATCATCAGAACCTGAAAACCATACATGGTCGAAGTTCATCTCACGACAATTCCAACAACTCCAAACATGGCTAGGATACGATGCTCCACTATGGAGTTCCAGTGCTTATCCTCCTACTGAATCATCAGAACCTGAAAACCATACATATGGTCAAAGTACATGTTACGACAGTTCCAACAAGCCCAAACACGACTAGGAAACGTTGCTCCGCTATGGGGTTCCAGTGCCTACCCTCCGACTCCACCATCAGACCCTGAAAACCATACATGGTTAAAGTTCATCTCACGACATTTCCAACAACCCCAAACACGGCTAGGATACGATGCTCCACTATGGAGTTCCAGTGCTTACTCTCCTACTCCATCATCAGACCCTGAAAACCATATATGGTCAAAGTGCATCTTACAACAATTCCAACAAGCCCAAACACGGCTAGGAAACGTTGCTCCGTTATGGAGTTCCAGTGTCTACCCTCCTACTCCATCATCAGACCCTGAAAACCATACATTGTCAAAGTTCATCTCACGACAATTCCAACAAGCCCAAATACGGCTAGGAAACGTTGCTGCGATATGGAGTTCCAGTGCCTACCTTGCCTACCTTCCGGATCTATCATCAGATCAGCTCGATGGTACCAAATTATTGTATTGTCATCGGTACTTGATAAGTGTACAAAAATGAAAATTACGTTTGAAGATTCCATTACAAATGCAAAATAAGTAGGTACTTACTGGTTAATAACTCTGGTAAATATATGTCTAACGATTATATCAACCAACTGGTTCCTGTGCTTATTAGACAGTGTGTAATGTGAGTTGTAATAGTTGATAATACTGTTCCCACATGGTGATGTGCTGAGCAGTGTTTTTAAGTCAAAGTCCGGGAATGGTGGCCGATTTTCAATAGGTATATTTTCTATGTCTCCTAGTTCGTCCATAGAATCATTTACAGTCTTTGTCGTCAGAGTAGTATCGGTATCAGTCTGAAAATGAGTATAGACGTAAGATTCTTGGTTCAATCACATGCAAGCAACATGCAAGTGACAGACTGAATAACACACACGGAAAAAATGCGAAATGCCATAGTCTTCAGGGTCTTCAGCCAAGAATAACATTATCCTCAAAAAATATTGCTTAATATCAAGTAAATATTTACTTGTTTTAAGAATAATTTCATTATGGAATTCTCCCAGGTAAACAATATTATTCTTGGATATATTTATGAACCAAGAATATTGTTTCCATTGAAGAATTTCTTCTTTTTTGAAGTTTTTTTTTCTCTTTTAAATGATACCAAATACAGTGCCTTAAATCAATTATTGAGGTTGAGAAAATAATTTCTGAAAACACCTCTTTTGTATGAAATTTCGAGCTTGGGTTAACTTGGGTAAACAATATATTTTTGGTTTTAGTTGGATACTTCAAGTAAATATTAACTTGATATTAAACAATAATTGTGAGAATAACTATATTATCGGCTGAACAATTTGGCAGATGCTTATTTTTTTTTCATGCAGGTACAACAAACAGAACCCCTAAAACTCATCTCTCCTAAAAAAACATACCACTTTTAACATAAAACCTGTACTTAAATAAAATAAATAATATTTTATAATATAATAAGCTTTTGCCTACAGTTCCAACCATGTGGTTCACAGATGAAGACATTTCTAGGGATATAAATACAGTTAATTCAATTCAATTCAATTCAATTCAATTTATTTCTTGTAAACATAGGTACAATACAATGATGTTAAATAAAAATATTATGTTCTGCTATGTTTTGCCTTGCAAGGCGTACAAGTGATTTTTAAAGGTAAACTAATAACAATTAATTAATAAATTCATTACTACAATTAAATTAACACAGATTCACAAAAATATTCAGATACAATGTCAAACATATAAAAGATATCTAATAAATAACCAAACAGACTAAGCAACACACAAACAACAAATAAATCAGGAATGTCTTTCATTTAGGTACTCATTAATTGTATAATATGCATTGTGATTAAGGAAGTCATACAATTTCTTTTTAAAAATACTTATAATATTTATGTCTTTTATTTCATTCGGCAATTTATTGAAAACTTTAGGAGCCATTCCCAGTACACTCTTACTGTAGAGTGCTGTTTTATGCGGATTTACTCGTATAACATTATGCAGTCTTTTACTGTTCATCACATTGAACAGATTGCAATTAGTTTTAACAAATATTGCTACCTCATATATGTACAGAGATGGAAATGTAAGGAGTTTGAGGTCTTTAAAATATTGTTTACAGCTATCTGTAGATTTTAAATTACAAATTGACCTTAGACACTTTTTCTGGGCCTTAAAAACAAGTTCTCTATCAGTAGAGTTACCCCAATGTATGATCCCATAACGTAAGGTTGACATAACAAAGGAATGATAGGCAGTCAAAACAACATACTGGTCCACAACTTTAGCTAATTTGTATAATGCAAAGGAATACTGATGAAGCTTTTTACACATTGAGTCTATATGTTTCTTCCATGTCAAGGTATTATCCAACCATAATCCTAAAAATTTTGTGTTATCAGTCTCTTCTATAGGTATACAGTCGTATTTTATATTAAGATTTAATTTATTCGTTTTTTGTCTGAATGTCATAAATTTAGTTTTATCAATATTAATCCTTAAATTATTTACTACTAACCAATCAATTATTTCACTTAAAGCATTATTAATATCATTCTCATATGTATTCATATCATTCCCTATAAAAGTTATTGTGCTATCATCAGCAAATAACACCATGTGATGGTTAACAACTTTGGGCATGTCATTTATATAAATAAGGAATAGCAGCGGTCCTAGAACACTGCCTTGGGGGACACCGAATTGTGTATGTCTCGGGTCAGATGTATAAGTTTTTTCAATTTTAGATTTGTGACAGATCTTATCTATGCAGGTGATTTGCGCTCTATTACTAATGTAGGATTTAAGTGCGAGTTCAACTCATGCACAGAGGGTTCCATACCTAAAATATTATTAGGATATTATACTTTTGAGGTAGGGAACTTAAAATATCCTGTATGTTGAACAAAGATATGCTACAATGGTAATTTTCTAAATATTACTTTTGTGGTGAGGTTTGATGGACACATACATGATAAGATTATGGCAGGCTGACAGACAAACACTTTTTTTTTTAAACTGGTTCTCTCATAAATATCTTTCTTAATTATATTTAACTAGCTGTCCCCAGCGGTTTTACCCTCATTCCCGGGATACAAAATAGCCTATGCCCTTCTCCATACCATAGGCTATCTGCGTGCCAAATTTCATAGTAATCAGTTGAGTAGTTGAGGCGTGAAGGCGCAACAAACAAACAAACAAACTCACTTTCACATTTATAATATTATCATATTAAATGTTAGGATATGCATGTATAGTGCGTGCCACTAAACACGTGGTGGTGTCAAGTTTCATCTTTAGTGGCACATATTTTACAGACAATAACCCCTCACTTGTATTTTCCATATTAAATAAGGAGTAATTAACTCCATCTTATAAGACAAAATTTAATGCAAATATTGCTTCTCATTTATTAGATAAATTGATTATAATATTTAAAGATTAATAATTTCTAAATTTTAATTTCTTCAATTTAACAATTTTTTTACTTAATTCGTGATATAATCCAAATAAGCTTCAAAAACCATTTCAGCTGCTTTCCCACTGTATGAGAGTGCATACAGCATAGAGATCAAGCTATACCTATAGGTATTTTGTTCTACCCAACCGATTTTTAATGAACCTTGTCACAGTAACTAAGTCATGACTAATATTATGCTTTTAGATTCTGTCGTTTTAGCATGAGAGGATAAACTGCCAAATATAAAAAAAAAATGTTTTGTGTTCAGAGGTTTCCCAAAGTATAATAGATAAAGGACCTTGAGACACTGAAAAAAACGATAATGAAATGAAATGGATCTAAAGTGTACTGGACCAGTATGCCTACCATGAGTATCCTACGCTAAGGTAATCTACACTTGCTAGCGACTATGATGAAACATTTTGTATGAAATGCTTCCAAGTGTACACAAGAGGTGGTGCCCACCATGCAAAATATTCACCATAGTTGCTAGCGAGTGTAGATTACGTTAGCGTAGAAAACTCATGGTCGAGTTACAGACCCTACATATGGTTTCCTAATATTTATGTCCAGTAGGTACTAAGATTTCAATGACTCATGTTCTAGATGCAAAATAGGAAGTAAAAAACTATGGAGTCATGGGTAAAACTAGTAAATAAAATAAGTAAATTTGAAATATTAATGAATAATGAGTAATATTATAATACTTATTAATATGGTACTAATCAAATGGTACTTACATGTCTAGTGAAATAATCATCCAATTTACAATTTATAAGTAGGTATTCTGTGGCCTATTAGTGGGCAAAGTTCTTTAAGGATGTCTTCATTTAGATGCCTCAATTGGTTTGTTTTAATTTCATTTTCTGAAAAAAGAAAGTTATCTTATTTTTTGGTTTGGGTTACAGTGATTCATAGAATTTTGACACCTTCCTGGCTTTTTCCATACTTTTTGGACTTGACACTAAAAAGTAGAAGTACCTACTACCCGTGCGCGATAAGATGAGACCAGAGTGGAATGTGACTAACTTGCCTGCTTCCCCTGCACTTCCCTGATGGCACCCTTAATTGTACCTACATATAGCATGAAGCAATACTACATGTACAATAAGGGAGCTATGTATGTTTATGATGTATAGTATACAAGCACGCAACTGTGTAACGTCAACGCACCAGGTTTTAACTTATTTTCAATGCTATGAAGGAATTAGAACTGTAAGTAACCTGGCATGTTTCAAATACTAACAGAATGAAAAAGGACATTTATTTTATGCTAATTGAATGTAAGCAGATTTGTTATAATCACAATATTTAAGAACGTGGTTTTCATTCTACTAATTAATGATTTATTGTCCTATTAGCAAGTTATGTAGGTACCTACTTTTCTTACCTTGGAATCGATCAATTACGGATTCGGGAACTCCCCATTTTCGCAGCACAGAATCGATCTCCTCAGACTCAACAGACATGAAAAAATTTTCATCTTCGCTGGCACCGGCTGCATCACAGAGACTTTCATTCATCTAGGTATACAATGAATTTTAATATCAGAATAATAACCAAATTAGAACAATTATTTCGTCAATACTCACTCTTGATTGAGAAATTTTCAATTTTAGTTGTAAACCACACACGAACACAGCACACGACCTTGCAACGCCCGACCTCGAAAGAAAAGAAAGAAAGAACCGCGCGAAGCCGCGAACACGCGAAGTGGTGCGATTGGTGCGAATGGGTTGCCAACAACAACAAAAAATATCCCGACGTCCGAAAAGACAATTTGCAAATAACATTTTTAAACTTTGCTTTATTCCAATTTGTGTGAAAGTAGTTATTTCTTTATCTATATTTTACTAGGATTCATATTTATTTATTTATTTATTTATTGACCAAAATTACACTTTATTATACATAGTTTTAAATTACCACCTGACGAAAGCCTGAAAGGCTTATGTGCCCGGTGAGAGTTCATTTTACATATTGACTTTTAATATAGATTACATTGCGGTACTTATGCTACGGATACACATAACTAAATTCATCCCCTTCCATTCCCAACATATACTTTTTGATAGGCTTAATCATTTTAACATTTTGTGTATATTTGGTTTACAGTTCCTTAGGTAAACTGTTAACTATCTTGGGCAGTGTGTACTTAAAATTTCTCATTCCATAAGTATTTTTATATTTAGGCAAAACATACATTTCCGAATCCTTGAGAGGTCTCAAGTTTTGCTTTCTTTCATACAATTTTAGATTGCTGATATTATGATGTTCATCTTTAAGAATAGCTAATTTTATTTTATTATGAATTGGTAACACTTGACAGAACTTAAATAATTCAGAGTAATGTTTTTCTTATATTTTGATCTTATGTGACTTGGAACAATAGTTTTCAAGATTCGTATTTGTAATTTGTAAATATTATCTAAAAGTGTCTTATAAGTTCTGCCATAGCTGCTTATACCATAATCAATTACAGAATCAACCATAGCTAGATACAAGAGTCTTAAAACCTGATATGGAATTTTGAATCTAAGAATATAAATTTTGCCCAGGAATGCCCTTAGTTTGTTACAAATATGCATTATATGGGAATCCCAATTTAATCTGTTATCTATTATTAATCCAATATAAGTGTGATTGCGAACAAATTCAATTGTTTGACAATTACAAAGTTTGATCTTATTATGCAAGCAGTCATGCTCATGGGCCACAATGCTGGGTACATACTCATTTCTATTGTGACTTGAATGGATGTGGATGGCTTTTGTCTTTTGTGCATTAATTACTAACCCAGCATCATGAGACCATTTGCATAACAAATCCAAGTTATTTTGCATCTCTTTTTCAGCTTTTTGTAAATCTTTATTGTGTACAATTAAGCATGTATCATCAGCAAACTGATACACAGATCCATTTTTGATTACATTGCACATGTCATTAACAAATAGTAGATATATAGTTGGGCCGATAATTGAACCTTGAGCCGTGCCCTTTTCAGTTCTAGCTCCATTACTCAACTGGTTTGCGACTTTTACGTAGGTATATCTATCACTATGATAACTCATTAACAACCATTGAAGAGGTCCCTGAATACCACTGTTTTCTAATTTTGTATATAGTGTTTTATAATTAATCATATCAAATGCTTTACTAAAATCAATAAAAACAACAAGTACATGCTCTTTATTGTTCATGTACTCGTTGATTTCATTGGTAACTTTACATAAAAGTTGGGAGGTACTACGGTGTCTTTGAAAGCCAAACTGATTTTTGTTTATAATATTATTTTTATCGAGATGTTTGTTTATTTCATTTCCAAAGTATCTCTCAACTATTTTATCTATACATGATAGTATGTTTATAGGTCTATAATTGTGGTATTCTTTATGGCAACCCTTTTTATAAATAGGTCTTATAATACCTATCTTAAGTTTCTCAGGGAAGCTGGATGTATCAATGCATGAGTTTATAAGTTTTGTGATTATCGGGGTTATTAAATTATTAATTGATTTTATGTCTGATGCATGATGATATGAAATTAGCGGTTTAATAAAATCTGTACATGGTATTACAATTTAGGGATAATATTATTAATAAACACAATAATAATATAGGTAAGTAATAATGATAGGTACTCTAAATAATTTTGGTAGTTCCAGTTATGGACCGCAGTCCGAACATTTTTTAAATATCCTCTCCATTGAAAGGTTGTCTGTAAAAATCGCTTTTTGCGATTTGACCGCCTATTGTCATAGCCTAAGATAAAAGAAGTACCTATTTTCTTTTGTAATGTGTCATTATGTATGGTGTGCAAGAGTTATCTATCTATTTGCATTTTTTGATTTTGTTCGTTTAAATAGACAAAAAGAGGTTACTCAGGACCCGTCTCTATTTATATTACTAGCTTATATCACTCAATAATTGTGTTTTTTCAACATCCACTATAGCAAGACCTCCCAAGTGTAAGAAAACGCGTTCCTGGTAGGGGTCAAGCTGCAAAGGGGATAGAACTTGTGAGGCATAGCTTACCCGCCGCCGCGCCGCCATTTTAGTTTTTTTCTCAATCTTGCGGCGCACGATGTAACTGGTATATATGGGTAGATGACAATTATACAAACAAAAAATGTTAAGCAATATGGTTTCCTAAAGTGTCACGTTTCCGAGATATTTGGAGGTAAATATCGCCATATGAGAAATATAAACGGCAATCATTAAAAATGGGTACCTACGAATATCTCGAAAACGTTGTTTAAAATTTTTTGTTTGTACAAGTGTCCTCTATCCATAGGTATTTACTAGTTACACCGTGCGCCGCAAGATTGAGAAAACAACTAAAATGGCGGCGCGGCGGCGGGTAAGCTATGCCTCACAAGCTATGCCAGCTCCCATACAAAAATGTTCCGACTCCTTTACTACTACCCAACCGATTTGAATATTTTTTTTTAGAAGAAAGTTAGACAACATAAAAAAAAATTGTTTCGAGATTCCTTAAAACAATCAATCCCACTTAGTTTTGTTTTAAATATCTTCAAGGTGCAAACATGCTGTGTCGTCATAAAATGACCGGCATTTTATTTTTATGCACAGTGAATCGCACTTTAACAATTAAAAACAATTTAGTCGGTACAAATATTCCCATAATAATTGAGGATTCAGTTTTGAGATGGCAACACTCATTATTTTGCTTGCTTATCGAGCATCTGTCAAGAAACACGATTTTAGTTCAAAACGAATATTGTTGGATATTTATATAAAAAATATTTAAAAAAAACTTCGATTATAATCAACTCCACGCGTCGTGACGTGACCACAGATTGACAGCTGCGCAGTAGTTAATTTTTCGGTCTGTTTGGCGGAATCAACAAGGGGAGAGCGCCGAGCTGCACACGATTGGTTCGTCAGGTTGATGCTCGTCGTCTATTGGATTCTCGCGTGTCATTTGGCTATTGTGATTTGGCCAAAAGTGTAAATGCGCGAACTTGCCCCCACTAGGCGCGTAGGTAGGTACTGTAGGTACCTAGTGATAGATAATAAATCAGTCATCCAAGAATATTCGTTATCTTAGATGAAAATCGCGTTTCTTGATTAACCAAGATTACAGTGTAGGTACCTAGGTACCTACGAAGTAGGAATAAGTACCTAAAGGTTCGTTCGAATTGGGATGCGGTAGCAAAAATAACAGTCAAAAATGCTAAAAACGATCACGTCAGGCGTTCGATTTGGAAACTTGTGGGCGAAATTGACGTTTTGAAATGTTTTCGTTCACCGTTCGTTTTGCTTGGAAACAGTTAAAAACGACATCGTGAACTGCAAATTTTGACCCAAAGAGAATATAACGCTACGCTTTTTGACCCACCTCCGAGCCAGGGTCGTTTGTGATCATATTTTGACAGATAAGTTTCAAATTGCAAATTTGTTGAAATTTCCCAATTCGAACGCGTTTGAAACTGTTAAAAACGACATCACTCCAATTTAGAGGTGTGTAACTCATCAAAAATACGCGAGCTGCATAATAGCTCACGGCTCAGGTGTCTGAGCCGGTTCAATGACTCAGCTCGCAGATCAGCTCAATTTGTACCTATAGTCCACGATACGCGCGCACGCTCACTGCGTACAGCGCGTCGAATCGAGCCGACTGAGCTGCCGCTGTTCGTACGACTCCGCCGAGCGACTCTTTTCATACTTTAGAGTTGGAATTATTTGTCTTTTTATATTATCTAGTTATGTTACATATTTATTTATTGAATTAAATTATTATTTTTTAGAACGATAATAACTCGTAGATTAGAATCACATGAATAATCTATGGAGGGGAGGGAGTCGCAGATACAATAGGAGTTGGATTGAGCCGTGAGCTAGTTATTTTGTTGTTGAGCTGTAGCTTAACGGCTCAAACCCGTGTGAGCTGATTCATTGAGCTGGTTCAGAGCTGAGTTACACACCTCTACTCCAATTCGAACGCCTTCACCTTAAGTAACCTACTGTCTGGGACATAAAGTACCTTATGTAGGAAAGTACCAACGGAAGTTCTGTGAGCTTATGAGACTATACAAATACCTACTAGCTTTTAACCGTGACTACATTCGCGTGGTCTACAGAATAGCCTATTATCTTACTAAGTCCTCCGTCCCACTACTCCTACCACCACTATCTTTGTACCAACAATTAAGCTACGAGGCCGACGGACGTAAAGAAGCGACGAACAAATATACAAACTTACTTCCTACTTATCGCATTATTTAATAATACTGTTAGTTATAAATTAGATTTGATTTGGATTGGGTGGATGCATGCATGCAAGTAAACTTATTTTGCAACTTATTGAACATGGGCGCATCGACCTAAATGTGTCTCGAGAAGTGTTTCATTCTTTTCGGTTTTACGTTCAAATTTAGGTAATTTGTTTTGGATAAGTTCATAAATACACGTTTAAATTGGGTATCTGCTTCTGTAATACGGAATGCATTATATATGCATGCTAGCAAGTCGGTAAAGTTATGAAATTTTTGAAAACATTGAAATTACATAGGCAGCATAGGCTGGGTTCACACTACGCCGGATCAGCAGATTTACCGGCATGGCAAAACTGCCGGAAGTGCTAGTGGCTAAAGAATATATATGAAGCTGTACACATTATGCCGGATCCGGCAAAAATACCGAGGTCGGCATTTTAACTGAGCGTTTTGTCACTGCGAGTACTTGTCAGTCCGATTTTTCTTGTGCGATCCGGTGTAAAGTGAGCACTGTTGTCCGGGAGCCGGTTTCCGGCAAATCTGCCGGTCCGGCGTAGTGGGAACCCGGCCTAGTTTAAATAATTAAGATTCTGAAGTAAGAATCTAAATTATTTAAACTATGAAATTCCTAGTCTAAAATATTCTTGAACTAAAAAACGTTGTTCTTTCTTATTTGGAAACATTAAGAGTATATGTTGAATACCGTAATTTATTGCAACGAAATAAAAAAAGTCTTTTTTGAAAACATTGAATTATTTTAGTTTGAACTTTTTACTCTACTTTCTTACTCTAAAATAAAATCTTCTTAAACCAAACATAATCAGCGGAGTTTCACATCATATTATGAAGTTTGTACATGTTTATCAAACCTTTGAGAAAAATATGTTTGATTTTATTGGTTGAAAAAATAAGTACCTAACTTTGGTTTATAAAATAAGAATCTGGTCTATTTTTTCTGGTTTTATTTAGTAACGACTAATACATTAGGCCCGATTGCTCTCTATATTTAAGAAACCTTGGGTGAGATCACAAAACATTAATCTTTTCTCAAAAATAATAAAGTGCCATCATCATATTGAATTATTTAGTTATTTGTACGATTGCTCTCAAAATTAATGGACCACATAAATTAATCTTTTGCTTAAAGTTTAAAAAAGCGGCCACCTTTTTTAAAGCAATCGGACCAATAGCTAAATATTCAAAATGGAATTATATATTTTTTCATATGAATGATTTGTGTGTGTCACAATATATTTTAATTTTACTATTGTATGTACCTACGTAATAATAAAAATCGCACGCATACTTATATACTGTCAATCATGCCTTATTTATGTATTTTATTTTCCCATAGAGACGAACTACAATCTGGATTTTTAAAATTCTTTGCATAATTTATTCCCTCGAAACAAAGAAGGTCTTGTCTTGTTTGAAAACATTGAACTATCTTAGTTTAAATAATTCAGATTCTTACGTCAATGCTACTCCACTTACTTATCCTAAAATAAAATCTTTTTGGACCAAGCATTAAAAATCTTATTAAAAAAACTTTATTATTTCTTATTTGGAAACATTAAAATTGTAAGTTGAATACCATAATGTATTCACTCGAAACAAAAAGTCTTGGTTGAAAACATTGACTATCTTACTTTAAATAATTTAGATTCTTACTGCAATACTAATCTACTTACTTACCCTAAAACAAAATCTTCTTGAAGCAAACATTAAAAATCTTATGAAAGAACGTTATTCCTTCTTATTTTGAAACATTAAGATTATAAGTTGAATAGCATAATTTATTCCCTCGAAACAAAAAAAGTCTTGTTTGAAAACATTGACCTATCTTAGTTCAAATCATTTAGATTCTTACATCAATGCTACTCTACTTACTACCCCTAAAATAAAATCTTCTTGGACCAAGCATTAAAAATCTTATTGAAAAACTTTATTATTTCTTATTTGGAAACATTAAAATTGTAAGTTGAATACCATAATTTATTCACTCGAAACAAAAAGTCTTGGTTGAAAACATTGAACAATCTTATTTTTAATAATTTAGATTCTTACTTCAATGCTAATCTACTTACTTACCCTAACATAAAATCTTCTTGAAGCAAACATTAAAAATCTCATGGAAGAACGTTATTCTTTCTTATTTTGAAACATTAAGATTATAAGTTGAATACCATTATTTATTCCCTCGAAACAAAAAAGTCTTGTTTGAAAACATTGAACTATCTTAGTTCAAATAATTTAGATTCTTACGTCAATGCCACTATAATTACTGACCTTAAAATAAAATCTTCTTGAACCAAACATTAAAAACCTTATAATAAAACATAAATCTTTCTTTTTTGGAAACATTAAGATTATAAGTTGAATACCATAATTTATTCCCTCGAAACAAAAATGTCTTGTTTGAAAACATTGACCTATCTTAGTTCAAATCATTTAAATTCTTACGTCAATGCTACTTTACTTACTTACCCTAAACCAAAATCTTCTTGGACCAAGCATTAAAAATCTTAATAAAAAACTTTATTATTTCTTATTTGGAAACATTAAAATTGTAAGTTGAATACCATCATTTATTCACTCGAAACAAACAGTCTTGGTTGAAGACATTGAACTATCTTAGTTCAAATAGTTTAGATTCTTACGTCAATGCTACTCTAATTACTTACCTTAAAATAAAATCTTCTTGAACCAGACATTAAAAACCTTATAATAAAACATTATTCTTTCTTTTTTGGAAACACTAAGATTATAAGTTGAATACCGTAATTTATTCCCTAAAAACAAAAAAGTCTTGTTTGAAAAAATTTACCTATCTTAGTTCAAATCATTTAGATTCTTACGTCAATGCTACTCTACTTACTTACCCCAAAATAAAATCTTCTTGGACCAAGCATTAAAAATCTTAATAAAAAACATTATTATTTCTTATTTGGAATCATTAAAATTGTAAGTTGAATACCATCATTTATTCACTCGAAACAAACAGTCTTGGTTGAAGACATTGAACTATCTTAGTTCAAATAGTTTAGATTCTTACGTCAATGCTACTCTAATTACTTACCTTAAAATAAAATCTTCTTGAACCAGACATTAAAAACCTTATAATAAAACATTATTCTTTCTTTTTTGGAAACACTAAGATTATAAGTTGAATACCATAATTTATTCCCTCAAAACAAAAAAGTCTTGTTTGAAAAAATTTACCTATCTTAGTTCAAATCATTTAGATTCTTACGTCAATGCTACTCTACTTACTTACCCCAAAATAAAATCTTCTTGGACCAAGCATTAAAAATCTTATTAAAAAAACTTTCTTATTTCTTATTTGGAAACATTAAAATTGTAAATTGAATACCATCATTTATTCACTCGAAACAAAAAAGTCTTGTTTGAAAACATTGGACTATCTTGGTTTAAATAATTTAAATTCTTACGACAATGCTATTACTTACTCACCAAACAATTTATTTTTTTAAGCCAAAGATGTATATTCTTAGTATTAAAACATTGTATGTCTTATTTTGAATAAATTTAGGGTCTTAATACAACCACATTATATACTCCTACAAAAACTGTTACTCTTAGAATAAAAACATGATTTCTTGTTCGAAAACTTTCCTACTTTCTAATTACGAGAATCGTAGATTATCAAAAGGGAGAAAATTATTATTTTATTTCAAAAATATATTCTTCAGTCAAAATGTTTTGATAAATTAATTTAAGTAAATGCTGCCGCATTTGGTTTGATAATTTTAGGTTCTTGAATTTAAAAAAATGTTCTCTCATATTAAGACGCATGGAATTCTTAATTTAAGAATGTAATATTTTGTTTATACAACACTAAACAATACTTGAAACAAAAATCATTGTTTTGTTTCTAGTAAATATAATAAGAATAATATTGTTTTTCGTGGAGAATATCATTTCTGTTGAGCTAAGATATTATTGTTATTTCAAGCACATATTTATTTAACTTTAAACAATATTCCTGAGAATAAAAATATTCTTGGCGGAAAACTACTTCCGCGAGCATTTTTTTCCGTGAGCTACTAAAATCAGAATCTATTTGTTATATTTTTATCTTAATAATGGTGCGTTAATTGACTCGGAAGTTGGAACCCATTAATAAAAGATACCATCATTACACAAATTGGTTACTCAAGTCAAAATTAAACGTTCGATTTTCAAATGACTCAGTTTTTTCTTTTCTTTTTAAATATCCATTATATTTGACATAACGATCCATGTAGATTATCGCCTCCAGCCAGCAATCCGGGTGACATTCTCGATAACATCGTCGAGATGATATCGGGCTCGTTTCGCCGGCACAGAAACTAAGTTATTTAGCCATCTATGTCAATATGCCCGCATGCATATCCGACACTATCTTGCCTCAGTAAATATCGAGGAGGTTCTCCTTTCACCCATACTGGCCTGACTAGTTGCAACGCGGTCAGTGCGCGTGGGCACTTATCTTTATGGTGCGTCCACGCTACGCAAACCGAGCACGATCCGAGCACACGTGGAGCACGGATTCGCGTAGCGTGGACGGAATTGCGAGCCTCGAACGAGCGTTCGGCTTGCGCTCGACTGCGCTCCGCCTTCGCTTCGCGCTCGTGTTGTAGGCTCGTTGTACGTAACACTTGGCATCGCGAGCAACAAATAAATACGAGACTCGGCTCGTGCTCGGTTCGCGATGCATAGACGCACCATTATGATCAATTATCGATTGCACAGATTAGATTAATTTAGTCCCGCGGTATCTTCTGCGTGAAAATGGATTGTAGTCTAGGACCTGCCTTCACGGATATTGAGGAAGGCTATAGAAGTTTCAACAACCTTTGTCAATCTCAATAAATTATTCTGAAATCGGACTGACACGCGTTTAACGCGTTCAAAAAAACAAAGCTATAGCCTAGAATATAGGATGTAGTTTTAAGGCGATGCTAGCTCTGTGTTAATGCCGTCGATTAACGTAGCAAAGTTTCTGGGTTTGAATCCTACAATGAGCTTGAGCTTTCGGTGAAGAAAAAATTCTGTAAAAGATTCGAACCTGCGTCATTCGACGTCCTACGACTAAGATCCATCGCCTTTAATTAGTTTTGTTCTATTAGAGCTACCAACCACAAAAACCACGATTCAGCACCACCATAGATACTATTCGTGGAATCATTATTCTCCATTTATTCTCATAGCGGAGTGCAATAGGTACCATTTTAGTTCAAACGCTGTAGCACCTACAGGTTGGCATATTACGGGAAGTCATCGATTCCATTTATCATCCTAAGTACCTACTTGATTCGTTCATTCATTCGCAAACGTTGATTCATGATGAATCATGAATAATCCTCACAATTTTTTTTTCCTTCCCGTATTTTATCCTACCCAAGGAATCTAATTTTCCGGGATAAAAAGTATATTCAAAAAAATATTTCACTCGATTGAATGACCAACATCCACACTTTCACACTTAATATATTTGTAAGATCATGAATAGCTATTATTTGGAGGCCTACTAGGCGGGTTGAAAGCTCAAACAGTAGGTTGACCATAACCTACCTGCACCGATCCGGAGTGGGCACGCGTGTTGGAATATCAGCCCATTCCCTTTCACCCTCATTTGTGAAAGGAGGCCTGGACTCAGCAGTGGGTGGGACATTATAGGCTGATGATGATGAATAGCTTCTAGTATCGTGGAACCAGGGATTAAAAGGAATCTATCAGTCTAAATGCTTCCAAATCCGTTCAATTACTGTATTATTGAGTAGGTAACAAACAAACAAACATCGCACCTCTCGCCATCGAAGGGGGACTGTGGGATTTCAAAAAGCTTTCTACCGCGGACACTCAGGTTGTGGATGAACTCGCCACCGTGGTTTTCCCAGGAGAGTTACGCATGGGGCTCTTCAAGAATGGTGTCAAGATAAAGCGACGCGCGAGTGATACCCACGTGTCATAAGCGTCCATCGGCTACAGAGACCACTTACTATTAGACGTGTTTGCTTTATCAGTAGGATGTACAAGCCGATATCACAAATACCTGCTCTAATTTTAATATAGATATAATTTTTTATCTGTACATGTTTGTGATAACAAGATTATTGTCCGAATTATGCAGCTCATTGTGATTCATACAAAATGTTTTCGATTTTAATGTAGAGTCGTGCTTGTGCAATAAATTGGTATCTACTGCCAGCATGTTACGATAGGTTATGCTAGTAATGGTAGCTTGCACTACACTGTAGATTTTGGCAATGAAATATTTTTTAAATGCTTATTTATTTTCGTTGGCTGTTTTCAAAAAAAGGAGGAGGTTCTCAATTCGGTTGTATTTTTTTTTATGTTTGTTACCTCATAACTCCGCCATTTACTAACCGATTTGGAAAATTCCATTTTGTCTGGAAGGGTACACTTCCCGTCTGGTCCCATTGTCATCAGATCAGGATTTAATTTCTTCCTAGTGTACTTTGAAGTCGGTTTAAGTTTTTTGTAAAACAGTCCAATTATATATTATTCCTTTGTTAAGTAGGTAGGTACTTAAACATATAGGTATCATCTTCAGAGGCTGACGAAAAACTAGACAGACGGCCTACCTGGTCAGAGTCTATGGACAAACTGTCGGAATACTCCGTCCGGTCGGTGTTTGTCCACAGATTTTATGTTACTACAGTACAGACACTACGAAAGTAGGTACTTTACCACCGAGCATTATAGTGGAGTTGTAATCTAAATGCTAGTTTTATTTCAATTTTGAAGGACCTTAGTTTTTACTGTAGCTTTTAATATGAAAAGGAAATTCACAAGAACCTTGCTCAAAACAAATTTGGTAGACGTAAAAGTATGCTACCACTAACTTCTTTCACTTCCAAGTTCCACCCCGTCCGTCCCGGGCCCGTCCCAGACGTGCGCCAGAAGAGTTCATTCTTAATCATAATCCTTTATACACGGTATACGCACGAGTCTTTATGAAACATGAAACAATTTAATTAATGAATCTATCTTTAATTCATAAGCCAAAGTTTAATTTCTACATTCATAAAACACGTTATTCAATTCAAAAACATCCACATTATAAAATATCGATAAATTTTAAATTTGCAATCCGGTGCATCACTAGCCGCGCCCACACGATCATCGTGCATCGGTTGTGGGGGGTCATTTACAGGGGTGGGGGACGTGCGTCACGAGACCAGACGCGATCTAGGGCGACTGCAATTTGTCGTACGAGATTGTTGAACTCTGTACTACGTACCTACAAATAAACATAGAAGACTAGCTGCCCGGCGCGACTTCGTTCGCGTGGTGCTACCCTACCCTATAGTGCTACCCTACCCTACCCTACCCTACCCTACCGTACCGTACCCTACCGTAACGTACCCTACCGTACCGTACCCTACCGTACCGTACCGTACCGTATCCTACCCTACCCTACCCTACCGTACCCTACCCTACCCTACCCTACGTATAACTGCCCAAAATTAAAATATTGGTTTGTAGTACATGCTATGTATCAGAGATGGCGCTGTATGTGAAAAAGATTTTCCCGCTTTTCTGTTGACATTTTTCTTGAATTTTCTTTGCTATAAACCTCACGGAGCCCGAGACCTTTCCAACGAATGCAAAACCGTGGAAATCGGTTCGTGCGTTCTGGAGTTATAGCGTCAGGAAGGAAAACCCGACTTATTTTTATATAGTAGAAGGCTATCAACGCCGCCGTTTTCCAGTCGAATCGCACTCGCTGTCTCGCAGTGGACGCCCACACTTATTGCATCTTTACAGACGCAAATTAAGTTTCCCAGTCTATATACAATAGAATTGAAGTAGCCACGCGGAAAACATGTAATTATACGCTTATACGTACCTATTAGTATTCATTCAACAATCATTGTGTTCGTCAATGTTATTCTATGCTTGTCTCGAGATCTGATTTCCTGCATAATTTGAATACCTAATTTATTAATTCTGAATGAATTTAAATTGACTTTCTAAATTTAAATTGTACCTCTAGAAAAGTCTGTGGGAATGAAAATATACAATTCAAAGAAAAAGTTTATAAATTTCAAATTTCGAATCACAAAAAAAATCGACGACTACGAAATTTTGCTACGGGCTACGCTACGACTCATGGCTACGATTTCTACGGAATGCTACGTCCGACTGCATTTACACGGAATGTGCGGGCGGGCAGGGTGTAGACTTTAGAGTTTATTATGTAAGACAAACAAACATACGTTTTATAATCATTGAGCTATTATTTTATAATGTAACAAACCACAGCTATAAAAGACTTATGAGGAGTAGGTACCAAAAGTTAAGGAAGTAGCTAATTTTTGACAATAGGTATAAGACATGTAGGGCCAACGGCCTTGCGAGCTAACGTCACATCTGATCTGACTAAATAAACCATAATAATTTGTTTGAACTTGAACTTTTATCTCTAACAGGTTGTATGCTGTAGATTTTACCTTGTAAACTACATTAATGTGATTCAGAGATAAATATTTCCTTCTAGTGTTGTAAAATGAACATACAAGTTCACGATCGATGACTGAATGAAACATTGTAAGGAGTATCAACATTTGTTGATTTAAATTCAAAATACAGCTAGGTATGATACCCGTATTTTCGGGATATAAAAGCCTATATTACTCATGAATTTTGGAAAAGACAAAGGATCATGGCTAGATTTGTACAAAAAAATTAAGATTTTTAGAGACGTTACAATGAAGTTATAATTGATCCTTGGTGCCTAAGGAATAACTTGAGCCATTTAAAATATTTTTAGAACCCCGGGATAAAAATGCTAATTTCTATGGCATGCCGGCGAATTGCGACCAAAACCGTTATGTTTTTGTTCTGTTTTGCGGGGTTTATAAAATATTGCATGTATATTAACATGTTGCTGGTAATGTAATCTCAACATTGGAAGTGATTCAAAACCCTCTAAAATGTTTTTTTTTGTTGTACAAATCAATGTATGGTCTGCTATGATTCTTCTATTCATTCAATTTGCTCCTGTCTTTACTTTTAAACATAGATAAATTAACAAAAAAGTATTACATTCCATTTTACGACGTCATTTCGAAGTTTTTTTTTAAAACCTTTATTATATTAGTGTGATGTAGAAAAAACTTGCGATTTTATTATTGTCACAACTGTTGTCTGCTACATAAGATACCCGCATGCCAAATTCACGTTATGAAACGAATACGAGACATCAATATAGATATCTTGGTTTATAAACCGTTTTCCTTTGTTTCACACACACACATAACCGTTTGTAAACAGCCGGCTATGTTACACATGTGCGTGTCAGTTTATCATTGTTATTATTTTGTATCATTTAATATTGGTTATACTGATTGTCAACGGGAAAGAAATAAATAACAAAATATTTTTAGCGGTGTTTTATTATGTTTATGGCCAACGTTTGTAATCGTAGGCAAATCATAAGTTTATTTAAAGAACGCAAATAATCACATCTTGGAAATCATGACCAATAAATTTATAGGCTAAATGATAAATTCTAATAACAATAAATGAACGTTAAAAATACTCTTGTACCTAATATAAACGTCAGTTTAACGACGCAGTCTCTGTGAAATGGCAGTTAAACACGTAGTTAAACCAGTCAAATGATAAACTATTAAATAGTTAAGTATTGAAGCTCAATTATTGTTAGTTGTCTTCATGACCGCTTTGGAACAGGGTCGGCAACACGCGAGTGAGACCGGTAACCGTTTACCACCTGGCGGGCCGTATGCCTGTTTGATACCTTAGTAGTATCACAGTCTATAAAACCATACAGTCTAGACAGGGTAATCGTGCGGGGTGTGAGGGGCGAGACGCGGTAAAGCCGAGCCCGACCTGCGAACTTAACAATGTTAGTAGCTCGGGACGCATACTTTATATGGCCTTCGCGTTACTGTCTCTACGTTGTTGGCATTACTTAACTATTAAATAGTTAAGTATTGAAGCTCAATTAATGTTAGTTGTCTTCATGACCGCTTTGGAACAGGGTCGGCAACACGCGAGTGAGACCGGTAACCGTTTACCACCTGGCGGGCCGTATGCCTGTTTGTTACCTTAGTAGTATCACAGTCTATAAAACCATACAGTCTAGACAGGGTAATCGTGCGGGGTGTGAGGGGCGAGACGCGGTAAAGCCGAGCCCGACCTGCGAACTTAACGATGTTAGTAGCTCGGGACGCATACTTTATATGGCCTTCGCGTTACTGTCTCTACGTTGTTGGCATTTTGCACGAGATCAAAGGCGTCGGACGATTGTATAGTTTTATAGACTGTGGTGGCATAAAGGATAAATAGGAAACTACGATTGTCTCTTTCTAGTTATTACTAAGTTTACATGCATACTTTTTGTACTTGAGGTACGTCCTCCATTTTTTTTCGCGTGTTTTTTACTTTTATTGGACTTTATGGGCTCATAAAATTACGCTATGTGTCATGAAACTCCATGCCTTTAATTTATTTGTGTGTGCGAGGGAATACCATGAAAGAGTTTGTATGGCATAAATTTACTTTTGATTTTTAACTCGCCTATCTCGAGTTTGTACGAATGCTTACTCCTTTAACTAACCTCCTTGGACACGCCCCGTTCAAGTCACGCCCGCTCAGTTTGTCTTAACTCGACTGCACTATTACCACAGACATAAATCTAAATAGATAACGCAAGTCCCTCCATCCGTATGAAAAAGAAGCATGTCACTTTTTTATACCTACCATTAATGTCGCAAGATTGATTAGCGATAGCATTTAGAAATTAAGCGATCCTATTTGTCAGCTAAACAAATCCCTCACATACAGCCTTATGTCCCTGTCCGCGCGAAACAGTTTCGAAAGAGTTTTTGTACAGCTTTTGACACGCCAAGTAGGTACATACACTCGCTTCATCTATTTAGATTACCTACTCAATACAGTCCTCTAGTCCAGTCAACTGCATAGAAGCTTGTCTTATTATAAATGTTTCAATTTCACGCTTAGTTTCATGCGTGTACGATGTGCCGATTTGTTTTCGCATTCGATTTTCAACTTTCCATATATAGAATTAAGATCTATAACGTAATTATTTTATTGATTGTTGATATTTGTGTCGCTGCCAACGTATTGGGTGCTATCGGCCGCCGCTGGCTGATAAATTAATACAGTTTTAATAGTGCATTGTTATCGCAGACGGTAATGCCCGTGTAACGAGTAAGTAATCGCTTAATAATCGCCTTGGGCTAATGTGACTGCATACATCTGCCTAGTGTACAACTCTAGAGACAGTAGCTGGAGGCATAAAATGTCGTACCCGAATCAAATGAATTATTTGTAAAAAAAAATATACTTATATAGTATTATTCATATTTTTCCATATTTTTTTCTGTAATCTGTGTATTTTTGTTATATCGTTTACTAAAAAAAAATGAATAATGATTATTTTAAAATACTGTTTAAATGGTCACTTTAATGTCACATTGTTTGACAGTGTCAGTAAGGTGATGTTATTTACGTGACCAGTATATTAGTTAAGGCTCTACAGATGTGTTAAAAATATAATTATACCCTATATAGTACTGCCAAATATTTTACCACAGACAATTATAATTTCTGTGATATTGCCGCTATATTATTCATAAAAATTAAACCAGCATATTAGGCGCCATGCTTTCCAATATTTTCATGAGGCGCGGCGCACCTTTACACCTATGTCAATTTGGTTAGAGTCGACCTTTCGAAACAAAGCCACTTTTCTTTTTTCAAAATCCAAGTTCGTTTACTTTTTTACTCAGCCAAATAAAGGAATTGAAACAAAGTCATTAATTTGATTTTAACACCAACATATAAAAGTAGATACTTCAAGATTTTTTTAAATTACAATATTGTTTATACCAGATATATTAGCTGGCCACTTAAGTCTTTTTAGTCTGCCTTTTTTATTGTACATAGTTACAAAAGGTGGTGGTTCTGGCAACCTTTCCGCCCTTGTGGCGAGCAAGTCCTCAACCGGTTAAGTCTGCCTATTACGAGGTTAACAAGAAAAGTATATTGTATATTTACGAAGACAATTGGTGTTTGAAACACTCAATTTATTCGTGATCGAAGATAACAAAAGCAAACAGATGATTTGTCACATTATCCACACTTAATTAAATATGTAGTTAAACACGATTAATTAGTATCTGAGTAAAAACTGGGTCACTAAGAGAGCGACATTTGAATACGTAGGTTAAACTATAAAAAAATAAAGTTTCTGTGTCGGTTTCTGAGCTCTGTTTTTGAGTTTTTTTTTTACGAATAATTATCAAAATCATATCAAATTTTTTTTTCTTTATTGATCTGGCAAGGCACGGTCAGTAACCGAATGCTTATAAGACACGTACGTGATTAGACTAAACATTATAAGCTAGTTATAATATGATGTTAATATAAATAAATTAATATATTAGCATTTAAATCGATTTTATTAGCTTCGAGGACACGTTATAACCACAACGTCTGTCTGTGTTATAATTTGGGTTAAAAATTAACTTTTAAAAAATAAATCAGGTTTCATAATAGATTTGGATTAAAAAACATAACAATATAATGTTGTAGAAACTCTTATCTGACCAGTTATTAGTACCGTTTTGAAGCCACCGACGAAGAAATATCTGCTTCTATTTCAACTTCAAAAGATGTTTCCAATTCTACCAATTGTATGGTACCGCAGGAAATTTTTCGATAATGACAAAATCTTATTACCACCGACTTATTAACCCTTTTTCAATGGGTAAAAATCTGAACAAACTGTAGCAATTTTATCTTATGATTGGTTCAAGGTTCACGTTGGTGCTTCGATGATATTGATATGAGAAAAGGCTAAGAATTGAATTTACTGATCTTTCAATAAACTATTAACTATTAGTAATGGGCCGGTTGGTGAAGAGTTCGATTCCCATTATTTCCCACCCAGGACAATATGTATCCATTCTGTTTGTCCTGATTTTTGATGTACCTAAATATCTACCTAGTATAAAAGTACAAGCGCTGCGAAAGTGGTAAAAGTAAACCTCTTTATTAAGTAAGATCGACTAAGATCCTTCACTTTCTGACGTTATAAAACAAAAATAACTTTTTAACAAAAAAAAAAAAACCGCCTTCAAAGTACACTAAAAAGTAAGAAATAACTCTTATCTGACACTGTTTTGAAGTGAGCGAAATCGCATGACGTGTTCTGTAGGAAATATTTTCTACTTTTTAGTGTACTTTGAAGGCGGTTTTTTTTTTTTTGTTAAAAAGTTATTTTATTTTTGAATTTTTAGTTTCATATATACTTAAATACTTTCGCGTGTAAAGGCCTTCGTAAACAATGCATATTTAAGCGATAGCAGCAATTGCGGTAGATTTGCTGTAATTTTTTAAGAGTTCCGTTGTCCGAAACTCATCATCAGATCTATATGAAATTTATATGGGACCATTTCGGAATAAACCCCTTTCGAACAAAAAAAGAATTTTGAAAATCCGTCTACATATGACGGAGTTATGCCCGAAAATACATAAAAAAAAAAAAAAAAAAAAAAATATATAAACATCCGAATTGAGAACCTCCTCCTTTTTTGAAGTCGGTTAAAAAAGAGTCGGAACTATCTTAAAATCTGGACTTTTCTAGACTCTTGAAATTTTACTAGACTTCGCTTAAATCTCAAGTAATAAGACAGATAAAGCCAGGAAGGGAACTGGTTCTCAAGTGCAGATGGAATACGCCGGTAGCATGCTTGGCTATACCACCATGCTATGGTTTTATCACCGAAAACTCAACCTTATTAAACGATTCATTGGTCACCATATTCAATGACACATCTAGCTATCATCACCGGTTCTAGCTCGAACGCGACGTCTCAAACTTGACTGCACATTTGTAGATACCAAATAAAAACAACATTAGGCGGCATGCTGATAAAAAAACATATAAATAAGTCTCGTGGCACAGTTTTTCTTAATGTACCGACTACCGACGGCATAGATTATATAGCGGTCCAATTTAAAATTATAAATCGCTGTCACGTGTTCTGGCACGATGTATCGAATGCTTATCGATTTAATTCAAAGTTTGACCCACACTTATCAGAAACGATTAGGCAACTCGTATGAGCATCAAGATACATACCGAGGAAGGGATTATATGTATATCGGTACCCAAATATTTATTTCTTCCATGTATTTTGATGGATAGTTTCCTACGAACGCCAGCCATCATCGAAAATAGAAATGCTATCCTTATTTCACAATACCTAAATTGATAGTTTTATTACGTCATAGTATTTCATAAATACAGATAAGTTCAAAATACTTCGAATTTAGATTAATTTATTAATTAAATAATTACTTCAAGGAGCCTTCCTTTTGTTTAGTAAATCAATTTACTTTAATGAGTAAGCAAATTAGCATAGTATGTTTGAAGCCTGGTTCCTATAAACAAAATACACTTCTTAGTCAATAAATTTTATTATATTAATTAAGCAATTGAATCAACATTCAATCATTTATTCCGGCAAAATTTGTCACAGAAATAAAAATTACTGACCAACCAAAGTACAATAATAACAAAATGTAAAGCAGTGTAACATATCTTGTATAAATACTTAGTGATGTTGGAAAAACAAACAAATAGTTTCCTAATCGGCTTCCGACACTGTTGATCATAAGCCAAACAAATATTATTAAAGATTGATGGAGCTTTTCCTTATAGAGTGACACATTGGTGGACAATCAGGTGGGACGGACTTTCACCGACGACATCGACCAACGATGTCGACCGATAACCGATGATAAACCGGGGTCGAGTCTCGGCGTTCCACAGGGTAACGAACTCGGGCCGCTACTTTATGTGCTTTTATCTTACCACAACTTTTACTTGTGGATTCACTTGAAATATACATTGACATTTATTTTGGAACAATGTTGCAAAACAATGCCTTAATTATGTTCAATAGGAAATATCAGAATCCAAAGAATTAACTGACATTTTTTTTTTCTTCTGACTTCAATGTGTTGGCTGCGTCAATCATCGATTATAAAGGTTATAAAAAACAATTAAAATATATGTATCAATTTTCGAAATAAAGAATCATAATGACATTTGAACAATGAGGTGAGAAGGCTTTTTTTTTTAATAATGACTTTGATGATAGTTAGGGATATGAATAGCTAATATCACTCCTGCTATTTTGTACAAACGAAACGACAAATAATTTTGATCATTTGTTACAAATGCATCATAAATCGTACTTCACTTTATGTCTTCTTATCTCATAGTTTGCTTTACGTTTCCACAACCACATTATTTAACTTCTACGATCACTACTATAGAAGTGTCTGCTATAATTATAATAATTTCTGCTTGTTTTAATCAATATACGATTATGAGCCTCCATATGAAACAGCTCCTCATTTAAAAATAGAAAATAAAAGTAACTGCCTCGTTACAAAAATTGACGTAACAACTTTATTTAATATAAAATTATCTCCGCTTAAAACGGTGTCAAGTGGAGTAAAGACAATAATTAAAGATACGCCTTCAACATATTGTTGTGCGTTATCGTTGTGTCAATCGGTATACGTCTTCAGAAAGCCGGTGTGAACTGGATCGCCGAGATCAAGCGAGGACACGCTATATATAAATCAAAAGATTTTGCTACTGTGCTATTGTGAACGTTTCATATTATTATTATCTTAGTAACGGTATTCGCAGAAATGATAGGCGCTAACATGAAAATAAAGTTAATGTATAGCCATGACTCATGACAGAATAAGAACATGTTACAAAGAAGGAAGAATAAATAGAATAGAATAAATATCTCGGAAAATGACAATGACTTAAAGAATGTAAATTGATGCAGATATAGGTACGTGTGATGAACGATGAAAACTGGAGATTTCGAAATTATGGATACAACAATTGAATGGAAGGCGAACAAAATACGCCAGGTTCAATTTATAGAGGAAAAACATAATATAGATTTTACGCAGTGTATTATTTTGTTTTTATATATATGACTAGCTGCCCGGCGCGACTTCGTTCGCGTGGTGCTACCCTACCCTACCCTACCCTACCCTGCCCTACCCTGACAGCAAAATCCCCATTAACAAAATGATCCGCCATTTATTGAATTCATTTGTTACAAAAAATGTGATAAATGAAGAACCGCTCTACCGATTTTGTGCAAACTTCACATAAACCATCTAATAAATAGTCCGAACAAAGCCTAAACATTTGGTTTGGATAGGTGAGCACGGGCTCACCTATCCAAACTACTCAAGAACGGTCTTGAGTTATAAAATTACAACGAAAAATGGCCTTAATTTTTATATATATAGATAGATGATACTCATGTTTATTCCTTTTAATCAGAAGACTTCTTCTGATTGAATTGTGATAGTGTGATATACTAATTGTTCATCTATCCCAATAATAGCAACATGTCCTAAAGGATTAAAAACAATATCCATTATTTTCTGGAAAATGTTTTCTACTTTGACTTCTATTGGTTCTTGGTAACCCCATATGCCTGAAGTTTAAATGCACATTCTTAATGTATTCAAACTCGCATTGAAAAAGACGTCAATATGGTTGTCCTCAATGATAAAACATACAAACCCATTTAATAAATATTCTATTAATAGCATTGTTTATATCAGCTCGTTCGTTCCTTCTTTACCTCATTATTTTACAAAACAGATTTTTGTCAGACAGTCTTGTTTCTCTTTCTTTTCAACTGCTAAAGCAATTTGTGAATGAATCTATTTTGAGCTTTGCAACTTTGCATTCGTATACTGTTGCTTATATAAAATTCTTTCATAACTTACAGGAAATAATAAATTTGGACAGTAAAACCTGACCTTGCGGACATTAACATATCGCTGTATAGACGTGACTCTACGTACCTATATATCTTGAATTTATATCAGGTAAATTCTTGTTAGCAATCAAATTGCTAAATTCAAAGAAATTATAAGATCAAGGGAGAATAATTTGCGATGATTATCAAATGAATTTTCAAAATGTACGGTTTCACCTCATTAAACTGAAGCGAAAGCTTAACCTAAAAACACGAATGTAAATCTTCCTCCAAATGGGATTCTCCAAAATTTTGTCGTTCGAGGTCTTATGTGAGAATTAGGTTAGTTATAATAAGGACCAATGTTTCGTAGTAACATCTTCTTTTAAAGCAATTCAGTTAAATCTGTAATTAGGCATATCGATAATCAAAACATCGTCTTTAATGGTTCAGACTTCACCTTCTTCTTTACGATTGGGTTGAAAGAGATGCTATGATATCCTTCTCCCTCATTTAGACACTTCATTAGTCTAATTATCAACATAGCAATAATTCCTCTAATATTTGAAAGCTGCCCACTTGTAATATTTATCATCTATACTAACAGATTTATTGGTCAGTATAAATTAATTTTATGTACTTTGGCAATAAAGCGCTTACTAAAGCTCGTTTACATTTCACGTGTTAGGTTTGGTGGCAATGATTTTATGTAGTGTGTCCTTAAAATGTGTTAATGTTGGATAATATTCGTTTATTTCAATATTTATTTATAATTTGCTTATGCATTTGATGATATTTGGAGATATATAATTTACTTCATCCCGAGGGTTCTACTGTTTTTCTTAAATAAGGAGTATCCTATATTATTCCAGTTCAGTTATAACGAAACAAACTTAACGCATTTATAATATAAGTTGATTGAAACGTCGCTGCGACGATGAAAATTGACCAAGATTTGTTTCATGCAATACGTATTTGGTTATAACTCGTAAGTAAGAAAACCATATTATCTACTTTTTCATCTCATAAAAGTCTTTGATTCATTTTTCTTGTCATCGTCCAATTACCGATTTCCATATAAATCAGTCTTTATCTATCAGTTAGGTTATCAGCTTTTGATGTACCTATCGTTTGTAACGTGTATGGACGCAGTAATTCGTAATGTTTATGTATTCTCAGTCGCGTCTTGCTTTACGATCCAAGTTATGGCACAGCCTATAAAATTGAGATTGCGATCTTTAAATGTGTTGTGACTCACGGGATTACGACCTAGAGGATTTGTTATTTACATATCGCTTCCGTAGATTATACATATACTATTACATAATGTTACAGTCAATGTACGTCATCACATGACATAGGGCATTCTACGATAATGATAGCGAATAGATTACTAGCTGCCGCCCGGCGATTCTCGTTTCCGAGGAATCTATGTTTTTATTTTATCTTTTGTTCCAGGATATGATCTGCCTATGCGCGTAGTTTTATCTATATCCGGGTTTCTATTAAGTGCGCCGTGATTTCTTGTGAAATATAATTACTTAAATAATATTTCTTTAATTATTGGAAGCGAAGGTATAGGAACATTAGGAACGTCGATCTGCGAATGTTCTTGATTCTGTTAGGTACAGTATTGCTACTTTACTGAATTACACATGTTTCCCTATAACTAGTCTACTTATGAAAAATTATAAAATCCCGGAGGGAATAGGATAGTTAAATTATTCATGTAACCAAATAAAGGGATAATAAAAATAACTAATTTTTATTCTCTTATTGTTGGCAGGCATGAAAATGACTATGTCTACGGCACCAACGATGAGCCCCCGAGTGCACAGAAAAGTGATGCGAGCGCCGCACAAGCGTGCGCACCCTGGTAAAACTGCGCATCCGGGTAAAATGGTGCACACGGGCAAAATGGCGCACCATCCGGGCAAAATGGCGCACCACGCGGGCAAACTGGCTCAGTTGGGCAAGTTCGGAAAGCTTGCCCATTACGCACACACACACGCATTGCGGCCGCCCGAGCTCTGTGAGAATAGTAACGACAGTGGGCTCGGACCTGATCCTTCCAACAGGTAAGAGTGACTGCAAATCATACACAGGTCTATACATCTATACACTTGTGACTTTCATCTATTAACCAAAGCAGAGAAAAAGCCAATTAAATATCCTAGGACACACACTGGCACATAAAAAAATGTTCACATACACCTACATTCATTTTATGCACTTAATTTTTCACTTAATTTCGCTATCAATGTGTTAACAAAATCGTACGTATTTTTTTTTCTGTGATTACTTTCATTACCATAGACAACGCATATTTCTTTGTAGACCTGTGTCAAATGTATCAAGAGGCTTTTTGTATTGTCTAATAAGTGTCTAATCTAAGTTCTAAAAGGGTTTGCACTTTAGCACGTTTAATTTGCCGTAAATGCATTTTGGGTATTTTAAAAATATATGAATGTTACGCTTTATTTGATTAATTTAAATGAAATAATTTATGGATACTGGTATGTATCCATTATATTCACAGATAAAGACATAGGCATGTTTATATAACCATCAGGTTACATAATCTATAAGTAATTCAAAATGCATCTTTTTTTCAAAAACCTAGACTGCCTTTTCTTTTGAATCACATATTTTGATATCAATGTAAAAGCGATGACTTTCAATTTAGGCCCTCGTAAGGCACTTATGAAGCTCAGAGTTACTGAAGTTAGGTACCTCATTGCCCATAGTATCATCATTCGATTAAAACACTGAAATCCTAATAGACATCATACCATTCTTGACTCTGTTTTGTCCATACAATATAAACACTGAATCTTAAAAAAATCCTAATAGACATCATACCATTCTTGAATATGTTTTGTCATTACAATAAACTTGATTGTTTACACCATGTGACAGTTAAAAAGCAGTAACAAACGGAATGAGAAGAACAAATAAGCAGAGTAAGATCGCCAGTGCTCATTGGGGAGGGAGTTGCAAGCGTCTATATTGCTTCGTTAACCGCTTACCATCAGGCGGGCCGTATACGCTTGATTACAGTGTTCGTATAAAAAAACAATCTTTAATTTAGGTTGTATTTAGTTTTAATGTTTGATACAACCTGTTAAAGTCGGGGGTGATTTTTTGTACTAAACTAAAATGTATTTTATTTATTTACTCACACGTCTTTTAATCAAGGAGTATACCTACCTCCGCAAAAATTGCGGGATTACAACATCCTATAAAATGTAACAATAACAACGCGAGGTAATAAATCAAGAAGTAATGTATGAAAAGAAATTAACCGTGTATCAAATTATAATCTAATATTTGCGTTTTTAGTCGACCTTCGCGTTTCGGTTTTAGATTGCATGCGCGCGCGCAGTCAGCGAATTCTTGAATTATAACGTGTATTCGCATATCTACGTGATATCCGCGTACGCACATCGTTATTGTATAAAATATGTACTATTTACGCATGGAATAGGGTTCATAATTGAAATCCGTCTTCTATTACTTACAGTGTACGTCAGATATGTCTAGGGTGACCATCCGTCCGGGGAGCGTCCAGGCGGGATATTATTTGTAGTCCGGATTTTTTCAAATTTCAAGTCTGAATATTCTGTTTTGTAAAATTTAAAACGATGATAAAAGATGACTGAATTTAATTAAAATGTCTTTGAAAATAAATATAAAGTTGATTTATGACAATTAGAACTGTTTTTTATTATTCTGACGAATATTTAAAAAAATCTGTTCTGTGTTCTGGGCTCCAAAATCCGGGGTTTTCACACGTCTTGGCCTGGTTGCAAATTTTTAGAGATGGCAACACTAGATATGTCCATGCGTGGCCGAAATCGGAATTAATCGTAGTCCGCTACATAAGGCTCTAATTGTAAAATGAATTTAAATTAAAAGGTCTAATAGCTCTTACCTACGGGATAAATATAGCTGCTTGACAAAATTTGTACAAAAATCTGTCAAACTATCATATTAACCCTTTATTAACTAAGTATACCTAACCTAGAGCGTTGGTAAAAATAGTCCTAAAGGTATTTACCTACCCACATATCTAATTCGTTGAGATAGGTACATGTAAAGCGAAGTGACCACGACGTGACCTTTCAATCGAGTGACAGACACGCCTCCTTTCTTCACAACACGGTGTTGCCTTAGATCATTTACAACCGTTGATATAACGTTACATAATTTGCGCTACATTACGTAGCCACAGCGAAAATATTAACGTTACGTTACTTGTTACTCAACTTACCGGTGTTTCGAGAGACAACACTAGCAATTTTTTTTGTGCACATAAATTTATGGTACATTTATGCTTTTATGCTAAAATCATCAACAATTGTATAAGCTTTACCTAAAGGTCTAAAAAACAACATTATGAATAACCCTCCTTCCGGGTCAGTCGGGTAAAAATGTACTCTAATTTGACGTTAGCAAACGCTTCTATAGCGTTTGCGTTTACATTTCTCTATAGGAACTGACAAATCGCCGTTTCAATACTTAATAGTACAAAAAATGATACTTACTCGAAATTCTAGTAAACACAAACGGTAGGGTTTCCAAACTTCAATTTATTTATTCTGCGGGTTACAGATTACATTTACCTTTTGTAAAACAGATTACAAGTTAGGTCACAAAAGGTCAGTTTCACAACACTTGATGTTTAATGTTTGATAATTAAAAAAAAAAACCTTAAAACTAACAACAACAAGAAAAGTAATAATAACCGTTTGCTGTGTAATAGGCCTCTGTCAATTTAATATGGTAGGCATACTTTATCGGACAGTGACATAATATTATAAATATTAATACATTTAATCTAATTAATTAATGTTGCGATACAGTATACACATTTATAGTAGGTTTACTTTGAGAAAAATATATAGAATAAAGTATTAGGCGCTTATTTCGCGGCGTTATCGATAAAAGTATTTATCTAATTTTGTTGTTTTGGAGATCCATGGTTTTATATTGCATGATATTGATCTTAATGATAAATAATGATTCACGAAAAACGTTGACACGAAAATGTTGAAATAAAAAATATATGGATCGGCTATTGTTAGCAGTAAAGAAACACCAAAAAACAAACTTTCTAAAGAGGTTTACTTGAATTTGTACACTACTAAGCAACAACTATTTAAGCTAGCAAGCAAGCATACGGATCGTCTGATGAACAGAACACCAGAGGGTGCTGTGCTGTCGCACATTGTAAACTCAAAAAAGAGCAGTATGTATGATTACTACTGATTGAAAGGCGAAGCTTACTCGTTCAATCTACATCGTGCCTGATAATATGAAATACCTTTCTGGTTATTTGTTAAAATCTGGTTACATTTAATAGGATATTAAAGTTCATTACGAATCATTTGACAATATTTAGTATACAAACTCTACTAGAATTTACAATACTCATATTTTGTTTATGGTTATAATTATCTCTGTGCTAATTTGTATTTTTGGCACGTTATACCTATTTGTGTTTATGTCAAGCTCCTCCCACTAGCGGAACAGTCGTGACAAAGATGTCCCCTCCCACGAAAACTGATGTAATTCACAAAATCCATTTTTTTAACATTCTCGTAGCAAGATAGCTTTAAATAAATTCAAATGCATGTGATTCCTCAACTTTACTAGTAGTTCCTGAACTCTTTATTATAGTGTAACGCTTCGCAAAAAAGAAGTTAAGAGTTTCAAATTCGTTTGATATAATCTATTGACTTGTTATTAATTATTACATACTTACACATATTTTAACATTTGCTGGTATAGTAACGTAAATACGCTTTTTAGACATGACACGTTAAATTAACATTTTTTTATATGCTTCCATAATGCAATTGCTTGTTAAGGATTGTTTATATCTCCAATATCTGCTGCCTACCATCAACAATAATAGAACAGAATTAGAGTTAAAATGGTCTTAATACTTGATCGCATAGCTCTCATAAATTCATTAGGAAAATAATTACATAAATTAAAAACTTTCATCAATATTTTTAACACCTTACATCTCCTGGCTACAGGCTTAAGGAGACCTTGCTTATATTTTATAGGTAATATATTTTCTTAAACGCTGGACAATTGCATAAGAAACAAATTCTAAATTTCACGTATTAAATTGGACATAATCGCGTGTGTACAGATTAACCGACACGTTGGAGGAGTGGGAACACCCGGACTCTAAAAGGCGGCGCGGCGAGAGTGAGATGGCAGTAAAGTTAGAATGCGATGACGCTAATGATGCGTATGCGTTCCCGCCACCGACCGCTCCCGCACCCGCGCTCGCGCCCGCACCGCTTGACGCACCACCTCCGTCGCTTGCGGGCGCGCCCATAATGCCTGTTCCCGTGTATGTTCATTTATTTATTTGTTCTTCATACATCAATAGTTGGGGAAGCTACCCTCCAACGTTGGGAGAAATTGGGAATCACATACTGCCCATTCTTCAATAGATAAATTAACGACAATGTTTTCAAGCTTAATATTTATTTTTCCCTATAGGGGACTAAATAACTATTATACTTTTACAACTCCGCCTGCTAACCATGATAAAATAATTATTTATTTTGCCAAATCACGATCGTAAGCATTGATTTATAAATATTTGCACGTTCATTGCATGTAATTGTCAATTAGATACTAAAGATATCGCATCATCCTTATAACAGCATCACAGCTTATAGTAGGGGAACCCAAGATTCTAAATCTAAAAATCCAAGATTCTAAATGGGGATTTACTCAAGCGTCTTGGGCATCTTTTGGATTGTGGAGATTAGATGCTAAAAAAGAAAACAAGGTTATATGATGTATGCCTTTTCACTGGTGGGGGGTCGTGTACAGATTAGCGTATACAGAATAGCAGTCACAAAGAAATACACTGGGCGCGTCAGATATTAATAGTGTACATGCCACTTGTTAATCTGTCGGTTTACATGGTGGGGGTGGCTGTACGAAGGGGTAGAAAAAGGTTTTTTTCGAGATATTTAGTAGAGAACCCTAAAGGAAGCTGAAGGGATAAGAGCTATTCAAAAGACTGACGATTTGGACGCGACCAAACCTCATGGAGACCTTTTTGAAAATGCAAAAGAAAATCATGAAAAAGAAATACTCGACCGCGTCACATTAATATACCGACGGTTCAGCTTGATGTCCATGTCTTGCTGACCCATAATCTGACAATCATGTGGAGGAGTTTCCATAATCTGAAGGTTTGAACTGAAAAAAAAAATAATCCTCTGCCCTAAAAACGCGACCTATAAAGGGTTCATGTTTGGTGGGGGTACTTAACAGGGTGCAAGTTTTCCCCTGTTATGTTATTCTGCCGCGCTTGAGTAAGTCCCAAAATACTCGCTTGGGCTCCCCTACTATTACAAATCATATTTGTTTATTAAAATATCTTGTGGTGAATCTAAAGGAATCAATAATAGAGATTTCACAACAAAAGCCATAATTGTGTTTTTTACGTTTCTTTACAATTAAAGCTTCATCATTGCAGAATACGAGCAGGCTGCAGTATATCTAGTCCAAACATCACAGAAACTCCGGGCAAGAGGTTTCAAGAGTCATACAGATCATGCGGGAAACTCGGCAGTAGCGGTAAATTGGCCAACAAATACACAGGCGGGGGCAAACTGCCTGGGACTGGGGGTAAACTTGGGGGAAAATTGTCAGGGAAGTATGGAGGCAAGTTAGCACAGGCGATGGCGAGGAGAAGAGCGCTAGCGGCTATGACGCAGTCAGGTCCACCGGGCCTGGCAGCACCATTGACCTGTAGGTCGAGGGATGGCACGGTGGAGCTACAGATACTGTGTCAGCCCGAGACGCAGCACAGAGCGAGGTTTGTAGCTTCTGCGTCTCTTTGCATATACTGTATTCAATATCAAGCGAGGCTAATGTTTTAGCATCTCACTCATTTGATACTGTATTTTTATAATGACTATCGATGCATGACTCAAATCTCAAGATCACTGCACGCACTGATACATTGAATCAAATTGGTTTCCGCTTTAAAAAGCAGATGAAGTAGCAAAAAGTTTACAACCAATAAAGCAGTACTTTGAATGCATGTTCGGTCAATTTCCTTGTTCCTGGTGTCAAGTCTTCTCTTAGCAATAATGATTTGTGAGAATCTGTTCAGTTTTAAACTGATCTCGAATACTTAGCAGTCATACATTATTAAACTTACATGGTCTGGTCAAACGGTGTGATCTACATAAAAATCGCATATTCTGATACAGCACCATAATAACGCAATAGCATTACTAAAACCAAAATCCTTATTGTTTTCAGATATCAGACTGAAGGCAGCCGAGGGGCAGTCAAAGACAACTCAGGGAATGGCTTCCCTATGGTCAAATTAGTTGGTTATGACAAGCCAGCAGTACTACAGGTAATTAAAACATTCCGTCTAACTTTTACTATAATCTTTTCTTAGGGTCTTTATGTTTTGAACTTACTTATGACAGGCGACTATCTGATACAGTACAGATGTGATGGACATCAGCATAGGTCCAGCTGGATCACTTGAACGCGATACGATCATTCAACGAATAGTTTTAGAATCTTCGGCAATAACTCCTCGTAGCCCTTGAGATTGGAAATATTCCCCATAAGGAGTGTTGCTGCCATCTGTGGCAACTAATTACCAGCTTTTAGGGCCTTTTGAATCGGTTCAGCGACGTGCCATTCGCGTGAGAAACGCACCGACCGCCGTCGTGAACGATCGTCCACCTAGCTGGGCTCGAACCGAAACAAAGTGAAAGTGTGTGCCTGTGTTTATATAAGGGCAGCGCGCCGGATAGCGATAAGAGCACCACCATCCAGCCCTACTACCAAAACCCGGTGAGACCCATCCATGCATGGTAGATAAGCCAAAACACCAGCTCGGTCAAGTCTCAACACGAACATAGTTTATTTATTTAAACCAGTAATTTTGTTAAATAAATAAAATTGTTTTCTTTCAGTAATCTAGGCTTCATAAAGATACCTCTCACAAGTCATAATCAATAGAACCTCCGCAGCCCGTAAAGTCTTAGACATCTATATAACAACCTGCGAGTCATATGTTGTAATAGTACCTAGTATAATACAGTTATATAATCCAAATATAATAGGTTACAAGAAACAATAATTCCTCCCTTCATAGCTAAGTGCCACACTTCATAACACAACAATCACCAGGGAGAACAACATAACCACGCCAAGCCATATTATAGTATAATAACACGTAGCTCATATATATATCAATCATAATAACTGTAAAATACTAACGGGTCAAAGACCAAACCAAAACAGCAGTAGCTTTAAGCTCTCTCCCACAGATAAAACCAGCATAATCAACAATTGAAAACTCTAACAAGATGGAAATAAAACAAATGCAAGGCGATGGTAACTGCCTCTTCCGAGCAATAGCAGACCAAATCAACAACCTCTTTCACCTTACATTTGACCACCATGCAATAAGACACGACCTTGCAAAATACATAGAAGAAAACAGAAATGAACAGACAATTCGGAACGCTATAATCAGTAACCTTGACCCCTCTGAAATAAATGTAGAACATGAAATCAACAGATACGTTAAAAAACAATTCAGTGAGGGAGAATGGGGTGGCACGGACGTCCTAATTGCAGCAGCGCAGTTTTATTACATCAACATCACTGTACATCAGCAAACCTACCAGCAAACATGCTCCACTTCTACCCAAAAAACCCAGAGGAAGCGGTCGGAAATATAAATCTACTATTTAATAATAACCACTACGACAGTCTCACCGCTTACCATTGCCCAACACGAACCGTCCATAAACTGACACCTAATAGCAGTAACGCCAGCAACCCCTCCCTGATGAGCTACCCGGACGACACGGGCTACACAATGCTACGAGGAAAAGCACATCATACAAAGCAAGTACATACCATTGGAAATCTAAGAATAGCAACATGGAATGTTCGAGGGACCTCTAGCCCCACAACAAAACATGCAATAGACACAGAACTAACACAACGCGGAATACATATAGGATGCCTGCAAGAAACGGGCATGAAGTCAGGAACATACGACTCGAAGCACTACAAATGGTTTCTAACAGGTGGGGGCAACAAACGCCGAGGATTAGCAACTCTTATAAGAAAAAACCACAATCTTATTGTCGATAATGCAAACAAGAGCAGAGACACAAACGTCACGGCCTCAATAGTCACCGCATCAAATCACACCAAATGGTATATCATCTCGGTACACATACCAAACAATACCTCCAAGGCTGTGAAGACATTCATAGAACTAGCCAATCTTATAAAACGGCAGCCAAAAAATTCCACATTGGTCATCCTCGGGGACTTCAATGCCCACATTGGAACAGAGGGAGCCAAAGACCTACGCTACAACAACCAGATATCACACAACATATACCACACAACTTCGAACACGAACGGAGAAATACTAACAGATTTTATAAGGAGGGAGAAACTAAGACTCGATACATCCTTCGGTCGCGCAAGCTGCAAGAAGACCTGGCAAGCCGGGAATAAGGCATCGCAACTCGACCACATACTGTCATCCAGGACAACTCCATACTTCTACTCCTTTATCAAAGGGGAATTTCTAACAAGCATATCGGACCATAAATTAGTATGGGGAGAAATCAATCCAATAAGACTCACAAAAACCAACAAGAATCCAACCTGCAATAACCCAAAAGGTAAACTGCCATCACTAAAGGACAAAACAAACACAACAAGACAACAAAACAAGACAAACCAATTCAACTACAAACAACTGGATTATACTCGATTGGAAGGAAAAACAGCAAAAGCACAATATCAAACCAAGGTACTAGAGATGCTCTCTTCTAAAAAACAACGCGATATCCACAGATGTATACCCTGGGACGATCTGCTACACATCATGAAACAGCCCGCGAAAGAAACCCTCTCAGTCACAACACCGTTGCGCTCCAAGGAACAGCGGCTAGCTCTAGCAAAGCTCCAACAAGCAAAATTCCGAGCGCACTGGACTCCTAATGACCCGCGCGCCAAGGCACAAATAAAAAAGTGCAGAAATATCCTTCAACAAATAACCGATAAAGACGAGCAGAACGCAGCACGAACCTTCTTCAAAGATCTTAACAAAGCCCATCCATCACAGAGAATGAAAATTACGTATAACTTCTACAGGAAACACAAACAGGCACTCAAATATAATGTGAAAAAATACTTTATTCCGATATCCAAATGGGAAGAAGAACTCGAAAAATCGTCCGGTCCAGACGAGCTAGTACTAATAAAAAATGAAAACCAATCCAACCTATCAGACAGTCCGTCAGTGGATCAAATCAAGGAAATAATCAAGCACATGCGAAACGGAACCGCGCCAGGAGACGATCAGACAGTAGTAGAGCTATTCAAAGCTGCCCCAGTACCACTCCTTGAAGAAATCACCGGCCACATGAAGCTGGCATGGTCCCAAAACATAATACCTCCATCGTGGACGAAAACCATTCAAGTCCCAATCCCAAAAGTCAAAAACCCAAAAAGCATCAATGACTATAGAAGAATCACAATATGCAATGTAGGCTACCGCATATACGCCAGCTACCTACTACTCCAACTGGATAGTATCACCGAAAAACTAGGTAATTACCAAGCGGCGTTTCTCAAAAACCGATCTACAGATGACCACATGTTCTCACTCCGAAGAATAATGGATGAAATGTGGAGATCAGGATCCCCCACTTACGTTTTAGCCCTAGATATAGAAAAAGCATTCGACACGGTTGACATCTCAGCACTCAAGGATATAATACAAACAAGGACAAACATCGCCTTCACCAATAGAATTATTGCAGCATGTCTAAATGAGTACACGTGCCTGAAATGGTACAACCAACGGACCGACTGGATTAAGAAAGGAAAAGGCGTTAAGCAGGGTTGCCCGTTATCACCACGCCTCTTCACAATCTTGATGGACGAAGTCCTAAAAACACTGGAAGAAGAAACACCGTACCTTAGCCTAAACCACGACGAAAAAATCCAACTCCCGGTAATATTATCTTTCGCGGATGATGTCGTCATAGTTTCAAATAACGCCACAAAACTAGACGAAATATTCACGAGCATAAAAGGCTTAATGAAAACAGTAGGACTGAACATCAACGAAACGAAGACAAAAGTACTTATCCGTGACCCTAATAGGCAAATATCGCGCAACTTTATTCGCCTAGCAGGCTCCAACGTCGTACCAGTCAAGGAAATTAAATACCTCGGCACATTTATAACCTCAGATCTCAGCAGAAACGATACAGTTCACACAAGATGCAGACTGGGAATGAAAAACTCCAAAATTCTCACCGCCTTTGTAAAGGAAACACAAATGGAATGGCAAGTGGCACGGTTACTATACAAGATGGTTATCGAGCCGTCAATGAGCTACGGTCTAAAAGCAGCCGCACTAACTAAAGCCAATAGGTCAAAACTAAGACGCTATGAGCGCATGATCGTACAGTACATGCTGAAAAGCGCCCGCAATTTTGATAACACCAAAAAAGTTAAGGACATCCTCGACGGGAAAACTATAACGAAGAGACTTAAGTGCCAACGCATGTGCTACTACGGACACATACTACGACGACAGCAGCCACACATCCTTCGAGCAGCACTACAATTCACATCAAAAAAACTCAAAGTTGGAAGACCGATATTTACGTGGAAAGACTCCTTAGCGCATGATATGGAGTACTACAACAAAAGCCACGCCGAATGGCGTGCACTCGCGGAAAACAGAACGGAATATACCAAAGCAGTCCAAGATATATACTTGATTGACGAGACGGATAGCGAAGCCGAAACCGACACGGTACACCCACAGACACGCGAACCATACTTACTGAGACCCAGCTCTGGAAGATAACTTGATACCAGTACAATAAACCCGAACCCAAACAAGATAGAAGATAACCAAGGGAACTACTCATCATGCACCAACGCTCATCCCTGTCTGCGATACCCGTCTTCCCATTCTCCAATATTGGCTATAGGCTGAACAGTCGGTCGATTGTGGTCAGCTGGCTGCGGTTGGCTGGCCGTCCTCTCCCATCCCAGAGCGTGTCACTCCTATATACCACGCACTCCTTGGTTTATCCATGGTATACACTCCGATATAATTATTCAGGTACCAGTCATCATAAACTACGTTAGTTGCATGGTGGCTGATGCTTGAATGGTTGTATAGGACATGGGTCGGTCGTTGTACTGGCTGAGAGTAGTGCTAATCATCATCATTATCATAAGGAGTGTTGCTGCCATCTGTGGCAACTAATTACCAGCTTTTAGGGCCTTTTGAATCGGTTCAGCGACGTGCCATTCGCATTGTTGACCATCCCGATCTCACAAGCGGTTTAGAATCGCTTAGCCTAAGGAAAGACTTTCTCAACCATATGTGTGTTCTACCGCCTGTACAACGGACGGTTATGCCCACGGATACCATCTTACATCGCAACTCTCGCCAGGCCGCCGGGAAATTCATCCTCACATTGGAACCAAAATGGTTTCGTATTATGCGGTCTCAAAGGAGCTACGTTCCACAGATATGCAGGCTGTGGAAGGTCCCCGCCGTGGTTTTCCTAAGGGAGTATAGCATGGGGATCCACAAAGGGAATGAAGAGATTTTAGCAGGGTCAAACCATTTGCTAATACCTTATAAAAATATTTTAGTGACTAAAAATGGACCCACGATCTGTCAATGATCTGAGGTAGCTAAGCTAGCATTCCCTTCACAAGCACTTAAGAGATTACCTTTTCATAGATTGTGATTATTTGTTCGTCCCCAGGTGTTCATAGGCACGGACACAGGTCGAGTGGCGCCGCACATGTTCTACCAGGCGTGTCGCGTGTCCGGCAAGAACTCGACGCCGTGCAAGGAGCGCAAGGAGGACGGCACCGTCGTCATCGAGATCGACCTCGAGCCCACCAAGAACTGGCAGGTCACATGTGACTGCGTTGGAATACTCAAGGTTTGTAGGATAGCTTGTCGTGTCTTTACTAAAGGTTCAGTTGAAGCAATGTCGGTTAATTAAAAACTTCACATTTCTTATTGAAATTAAATCTCACAACATATTGAAGGTTTTTTTACACAAATATAACAAGGAAATTCTGAGACAGTTAGAGCATAGCGATTATTCGCTCAAAGAGCAGCTCGACTGGGGAAGTACCTTCACCTTACAGAATACCGCAGCCAAATAACTTTATGGTGTGTAAAGTTGTGTTCCTGCGCGTGAGTAAGGTCGCCAGAGCTCATAGAGGAGGAAGGAAAGGTCGGTAACGCGTGAGCGATGCTTCTTGTGTTGCAAGCGTCCATATGGCTGCGGTAACAGCTTACCATCAGGTGGGCCGAAAAAAAAAAAAAGGAAGGAAGGAACCCTTCTATATCCTTTTTGTTAGTACCTTTGGTTTAAAATCCATAACATTTTAACACGATTATTTATGATAACTCTGAAATCTAAATTGAACCTTAATTCTCTAACTCCAAAAACTACCGCGGTTTCTTTTAATCAATATTGAATTTAACCTTGTGCCAAATACCTCAGGTCTACTATGGCTGACCATGATGTAACTATGGCTTGCAAAAAGGTTATATGACCGTATAATGTCGTTCAGGAACGTAACGTGGACGTGGAGCATCGGTTCGGGGAGGCGATGGGCGGCGCGGGCGCGGGCGCGGGCGGCGCGCACGTCTCGCGCGGCAAGAAGAAGTCCACGCGCTGCCGGATGGTGTTCCGGACGGATATACTCAACGCGGCCGGACAACCGGAGACGTTGCAAGTCTGCTCCACGCAGATCATATGCAGTCAGTATAACTAACTGTTACAGTATGAGGCACGAATGGTGAGCACAGATAGGCAGAAGTGGGGGCGAGCTCGCGCATGTACACTTTTGGCCTAATCACAATAGCCAAATGACACGTAAGAAACCAATAGACGCCGAGCATCGACTGACGAACCAATCGTGTGCAGCTCGGCGCTCCCCCCTGCTTCATTCCGCGAAACAGACCGAAAATTAACTACTTCAGATGTCAATTTGTGCTCACGACTCGTGCCCCTTACCCTACCCTTAGGGCCCGCTCTTATTATCCCATTGCAGGCCATTTGCACTTTAGGATAATGAGGCCCATTATGACTATGACAGAGGAAATGTTTATTTATATAGATATAAGACGTAGGTAGATAAGTAATATTCTACATTTATCGAACTGTTTTATTTCTTTAGAAAAAAATAACTCACTATATACAAGTAACTGCTTAAACTTAATTATGTTTATTGAAGAGGAAGTAGTAGTACTCTTCTAGCTTTGACATAACCAAAATCGTCAATCACTTTTACGAAGTATATTATGTGTACATAAATATATTTGTCGGTAATATTGGTTCGGTCCGTGATCTAGGAACTAGGGGGCCCCCAACGATCGCGTGACGCTGGGCACTTGCCCAGTATGTCCAGTGGAAAAGAAGGGCCAGATATTCTCGAAGAATAGTCAACCTCACGTGAAATAGTCATGATCGAAATTTTAAAACGGTATTGTTTTTTTTTTTAGCACAACCTCCGGGAGTGCCAGAAGTATGCCGCAAGTCATTGGTATCCTGTCCAGCATCAGGCGGGTTGGAGCTGTACCTCCTCGGCAAGAACTTCCTCAAGGAGACACGGGTCGTGTTCTGCCAGAGACAAGACGGGAGAAAAGTGTGGGAGGAAGAAGTTACGCCTGACAAAGAGTTTTTGCAACAGGTAATATTTTATTTTAATATGGAGGTTTAGTGAAGCCATGGTGTTCTGATGAATTTCTTGAAGATCTTTTCATTTAAAGATTGGTGTCCGAACCTAGAGCTTAAATTGACTGTAACATAAACGTAAAAATCCTGTGAAAAATACCACAACCACATCATGCGAAAAGTGATAGGTAATATGACCAAAGAGACAAGAGGCATACAAAGCTACAGTGACCTGGATCGCAAGTGACTCCTTCGGAATAAACCAGTGCTTGTTGGCAATTATTTTATACGATGAAATCAGTCAAAAGAAATAAATAAAGAAAAAAGTTTATTACACAATGTTTATACACACAATATTGTTGCATGATGCTTCGCAGGTCTCGACTCAGCATAATGTTTTGGTACGGTCGGCTACCGTAGTACGCTTAAACGATGTAGGTACGCTTGAAACACTCGAGTTACCGAACCTCCCCCCTTCCCTAATGAGTTTATGGAAAATGGCTCCGCTATTTTGAAAAAAAACCAGAAACCTACTCCACAAAAAAGTACCATGTAATTACCGAACCTGTTCACAAAATTTGGGGCCAGTTCCGTAATAAAAAGATTTTTTATCAAAGTGTCATTACTGCATTTTGCGTTAAGGGGGTTCATATCTAACTTCAACATTATCATTATCCTTTTAAATAAATGTACAGTTGATTATATGCCTTATATGAACTTAAAAAGGCGCATATTCCACTGTGCAATAAAAGGTATTGTGATACGTTTTAAAATTAAACCAACCCTGCATTTCCCCCTTCCCCAATGAGTTTTTCGAAAAATGGCTCTGCCTTTTTGAAAAATTCCAAAAACCGACTCGAGGAAAAGAATCCATGTAATTACCGAATCTGCTCACAAAACTTCGCGAGAATCGGTTGAGAAATGCGACCTGTAGATGAGAACAGTTGGACGTCTGGACATACGAAAGTATTTCTGTCCAAGCTGAAACGCTTCGCTCGGTCGGTCAAACAATATATGGCTTACCTGCGCAGAAGATAAATTTTCAAAGCGCGGGAAATGCTATTTGTCTGCAGCTGCCGCCATGTGTGCGGAGGGGCGTGACTTGCGAGTGAGACGGAACTAACAGCTGCAGTGTATTATGAACCTTATAGTAGTGATCTAAGGTTGATTGTGAGTTGTAAGCATTCTTTTGTTAATCTTCGGGGCCATACTTTTCTGTGCGAACGAAGATTCACGACGTACCATATCAGTTGGGTACTAGTGTAATTTACTCTAAGAAAGTTTTCCAAAACATAGGTTTTGTATTCCAGACTCACCTAGTATGTTGCGTGCCGCCGTACCTCCGGCAGGACATATCGGAGCCGGTGACGGTGCAGCTGTTCGTGCGGTCCGGCGGGAAGGCCTCCGAGCCGCACTCCTTCTACTACACGCCGCCGCCGCAACACAACGGCCCGCTACACTGTACCAGGCACCACGCACAAGGTACACATTACCCTGCAATTATACAAACAACCGTCTACACCCGCCTCTACCGCCTATCTTTGGTGGTGGTCTTCGGTGTTAGTTACGATTGCCACCAAAGATACGCGAGCCCGGCTGGTCTGCGATTTGCTCGATGGTGCGTGCGTAGCTTGTTGTTGGGTCTGCGCGTTTTTTATTGTTTGAATATAGAATAGGGCCCGATTCTCGTGTTTTCTACCTTAATGTCATTCGACATTTAGCACATCGTCGAAAGCGCGAGAATTGGCACCTGGCACCGAATTCTGGCGCATTCGACATCGATGTCGATTTAGATAAAAGCACGTTTGAATTTTTAAGATATCCGCCATGTTTTTCGTCAATTGTCTAAGGCGTCAAACGCACAGGCAGGCAGCTTGCTTAGCGCCTAGAGGCTAACGAGTAGCTTAATAAAACGAATGTTCTAAAATATTCGCGACTGAAGAATGAAACTACTGAAATGAAGCTAGGTGACTCGCTAGCCTCTATGCGCTAAGCAAGCCACTTGCCTGTGCGTGTGTAGCCCAATGCAACATCGATGTCGAAAACGTCAGAATTTGGGGCAACTTCTGTAATAAAAAAGTTTTTTTTTGTCAAAGTGTCATTACTGCCTTTTGCGTTCAGGGGGTTCATATCTAATAATATCTATCAATGTCCTTTAAAATAAACAGTAGATTATATGCCTTATTCCAACTTAAAAAGGCGCATATTCCACTGTGCAATAAAAGGTATCGTGATAGGTATTAAAATTAGACATAACCCTGCCATTTTTGCAAATTTTGAGATATTACAGAGCATGACAGAGACATTAAAAGACTGCGCAAAATATATCAGAAACCAAGCCGATATCATCAATATGTACATTATTATAAGTGTTATAATTTCATAGCATGTACATGTTACTAATATGTGTTCTGCTTTTACATGGAATAAATGGACTGTACAAAATTGCTATCGGTATGGTATAGAAATATGTGAAGGGTGATATTATCTGTACTATTTTCGATGTGTTATTAATTTTCATAGACAAAGTTATAAAAAAATAATGCAGTCTAAATTAAATACTAATTAGTTTTTTTAACTATTGATTTAAATTGACAATGTAACTATGTCTATGATCAATATTGTACTTTAGAAGCTTTATAATGTTGCTTAAATCCATATTTAATCCAACATATACATATATAGGTACCCAGGTATCTATTTTATTTAAAAATATTTTCTTATAGAAAAATAAACCGTAGAAAATTTAAAATTATGATTATTTTTAAAAGAATTAAATATGGCCTCATTATCCTAAAAATAGTATAAAATTTGGTCTATAGTATATTTGTAATTTTATTGATATTTTTAGAGACTAACCCCCTTATTCATAATCGCTTTTTAACTAAATCAGTGTAATAGTGTGCCCCGTTTCACTCTTTCGATCACCAAATGTCACCTGTCAGATAAAGACTTCGGAATTTTAGCTAATCAACGTTTGATAACTTTATTATGAATAAGGGGGTTATGCTTTTCCTATACCTACATCATGCAAACAAATCTAGCCCATAAATCATTATACATAAAGTTCAAAATAAAACTCCATCGTTATGTATATGTTGTGAACGTGCTTGTATGATAATATTTTGCTTGTATAAATAAATGCGATTAATAATGCTTTAAATATAATCGCATGTATCTATTTACGCAGTGATATATTAAGATTATTATAGTTTTAAGATGAAGATACATTATTTTGGAAGAAATGACTGATGCGTATGGCGTACTCTTTCTTTTTTTTCCCTTCTGTTCAAGCTAGGTCTGTCTAGGTAGCGAGCACAGCCGACGCCTGCCGCCGCCGGCTGACCCGCGCCAGCACGGTACTGACACACACAACACACACTCGCACACACCCAGCACACACACCCAACACTAGCACACCTATAAAACATACACCTACCTTTTAAACATTAAACATATTTTTTTGTTTTTACATTTTAGAGTCAATGAAGATTGCTTTTTTGTTTAAAGTTATCCCAGTGTATCAGATAAAAAAAAATGTATATATATATATAGATTTTAATTTAGATTATCATTGAAATTCTTAATTTTATTTGTAACAGTTTATATTTTATCACTATAAAGTCAAGAGCAATTCTAGCTCTTTTTTCTAGCTATCTCTTGCTAGAAAATAACATATTATTTAGGATTTTTAAAGAATGCAGTAGTATGTTTAAAAAATATTCAGTATTAAAACTAAAGCTTTACAAAGAGTATACTGTAAAACATAAAAACACATAAACAAAAAAACACTCATCCATTTCGAACACAAAACAGATGAACACAAACGAAAAGAAAATTAGTATTTTTCATGATATCGATAAGTTTGCAGGTGGATTTTGAACTCTATGCAACAACTAACAAAACTTACTTTTCATTGCCACATTTCCAGTTTTAGTTACAGACTGCACAGATCCCCTCCCTACACCACATAGCTAGTTGCATTCGTGCCTTGACCCCTAATTGGGCAAACTGCCCTCAGAAGGAAAGAAGAACTTCAATTTAAGCTGCTTATATTATTAACTGTCAATTCAATTGGTCTAAAGAGGAGTTTTAGTTCCAAAAATATCCGTCACATATTACCTGGCGCTAGTTTTTTTACTATTTATTGATACAGTATAAGTTACTCCTCATCGATAGTCATTATAATTGACATGTAGTAATTATATTAATATACAAATTTACTAAATGTGTTTTGTTATTTTTCTATAAGTTAAAATTAAAGTACTCTCAACAGTTCTTGTAATGCAATTTATAGACGAATCGACATTCTGCGTAATTTTATTGTATAAGATTTAAATATACCGAATCCGGGCAAAAGCTACTGTCTAAACAATCAATTCGGGAATGCCCACATGGGACTATTATCTGTAAAAAAAAACACCCATTATTTATATAAAAAATCTGTCACATAATCAGTATACTATTATAATTTCAACAAATTAAGGTGACGCGACTTTGGGCAAACTTGACTTTGCCCAAAAACACCGTAACCTTTGCCCGAACTCGGTGTAAAATAGTCCGGTCGTGCAGCTGAAGTACCTTCTTCCCCTGTGAGACAGATGAGGCGGCACGTAGATAGGCAGCCATGTTGCGCTCAGGCGATGTTTGTAATCTGTAGTTGTCACTCCGGCAGGTGGCGAAGAGGCGCGCCCGGTACTAATGTGGGGAGCCAGTGGCATGATGCCACCTCCCTCGATGCCTGTCAGAAGGCCCTCTATTATTGTGCCCGATCCACACTCACCTTTGGGGCTGAAGAGCGAGGTAAGCATGCTTATACTTAGAAACCTCTAATGTAATCATCATCATCATCATCAGCCTATAATGTCCCACCAATGAAAGGAGGCCTGTGCTGAGCACAGGCCTCCTTTCACAAATCAGGGGGAAAGGGAATGGGCAGATACTCCACCACGCGTGCCCACTGCGGATCGGTGGAGGTAGGCTAGTGGTCAACCTACTGTTGGAATTTTTCAAGCCGCCTAGGAGGCATCCAACTAGCTTAACGACTATCACAATTAAGTGATAACCGGGACCAACGGCTTTACGTGCCTTCCGAAGCACGGAAACGCTCGATTTGAAATACCACTAGGCGGTCACCCATCCAGATACCGACCAAGACAGACGTAGCTTAACTTTGCCGATCGATTAAGAACGGCTAATCATGCTACACCACGAGCGCTTCAAATGTTTCTTATGTAATATTTGCATCTAAATCAACTTGATTTTCCAGTTAAAAAGCAGAAGTTTTAAAGAATGTTAGCAGTTTTTCTGGATTTGAAAAAGTTTTGAAAGAAAAATAATATAAAGGCTCTTGGGTTTTATGAAATGATATGCATTTACAAAACTAACAACTTTAAATTTTGCTCACAGTTTTTTAGACTTTTAGATTCATATTTATTAAAAAATTACCAGATAGATGTCTTTTGCACTTTGATCAAAATAATATAAATTGAAATTTTTCCTTACAAGCATCTGCTTGCAAGATTTTACCCCAACCCCAAATTTGCCCAAAAACAACTATTTAATTCCAATAAAATTTTGTCTATATAATGTTTCACAATATTTATGCTCACTGAGGAGGGGTGGACGGTCGGTAACGCGTGAGTCATGCCCCGTGTATAGCAAGCATCCATATGGATACGGTAACCGCTTACCACCAGCCGGCCGTATGTTTGTTTACCGACAATATGATGAAGTGACATAACATAATTTGGTCAGATATCGGACGAGTCGAGCCAGCACTCGCTGGCGGAGCACGCGGACTCGTGCGGCGCGGAGGGGCCGGCGGGCGAGCCCGGCCTGCGCGCGGACGACCTCAGCGTGGTCGACCTCAGGCTCAAGACTGAAACCATCACCAGGGATGCGCAGGGACAGGTTTGTTAACTGCTATTGCTGTTTTTGGTCATGAAATGTGCAATAGATGAAGTCGGTATATAGGGTGACTGGTGATTAGTAAACGACGCTTAGGCACATGATTGTACTCATGATAACAAACAACTTTCCCAAAAAAAAAAATTTTTTTTAAGTTTACTTAGCACATGACCCCATAATGTTTAGTAACTAATAAGAATACACCATCAGCTTTTATTTAATTTAGTTAGTTATCCGTATTTATAAACAAAACTATAGCATTACCATTTATAAATCTTTTTTATTAATTTAGCCACCCCGTACGGACCGCGCGCGCGCTATCAGCTGTTAAGGGCATGACCCTAAGTTTTTTTTTTTTTTTGTAAAGTTGTTTGTTATCATGACTAGAATGTCTAAGTGTCGTTTACTAATTTTTAGTCACCCTATATTTTATTCATTTCTGTTTAATTTGCACATAACATTATTGAATGTCAAAATTAAAATAATCGTATTATTTTATATTAAAAAAGAAACTAAAATACTATGTATGATATTTGAGAAAAAATATTATTAAATTGTATGTCACTGGGCGCTACAACTGCCTCTACGAAGATCCGTGCAGAGGCTATAAATTAAATTAAATAAGAAATAGTTAAAACCTTTAAACCAACCTTGAATCTGCTTTCTCACTCAGGTGGGCTTCGTCAGTGGCTACGAAACCATGAAGCTTTCCCCCTCCACCCCTCAGAGCGAGCCCCCCTCCCCCCTCGCCTCCTTCACTCAGCAACTGCAAGCCATACAGAACCAAGTCCAAACAGACAAGATGGTGGAGACCGTCACCGCCGCCATCTTCAACTCCGAGGACAACGCTGGCCAAATATACACACCCATCATGGACCCCATTCGACAGTTGATCTCCTCGAAAACCAACATGGATTCCCTTCAGACCGATATGAAAATGAATCCCGAGCTCATGATCACGGACACCAGTATGCAGACCACCGTCCTGCAGACCAACGAGCAGAGGCTCATGGTGTACAACCAGATGCAGCGGGGGAGGCCCGAGGACAGCTTCAACCCGTTCGGGGCCATGACCAAGCTGGAGATGGAGCAGGAGCAGATCGAGCACCGGCTGGCGCAGCAGAGCGCGCACATGGAGGCGCTGGTGGAGGACGCCATGAAGGCCACGGCGGCCATGCTGCCGGCCGACGCGGCCCGCCTCGACGAGCTCGTCAACTCCAGGGTGGACGACCACCTCTCCGGCTCCTCCACCTCGCCCTCGGCCACCTCGCACGCCTCCGACGTCATCCTCAGCCCCAACGCGGCCATCGTCACCAGGAGCCAGGCGGCGGACCTCATGCCGGTGATGACCACCTCGGACGTGATCATGAACCCGCAGGTGTCGCCGACCATGCTCTGCGACAGCAACCAGCGCATAGTGATGCCCGCGGGGCCCTCGCAGGACGAGCTGATGATGCTGCCGGAGCAGGTGCAGATGACGTCCGTGAAGACGCCGCCGGCGGCCGTCAAGTCGATGATCCTGAACGCGGCCGCGGAGATCCTGACGTCGGACACGACGATGAACGCGCTGGTGACGTCGGCGATCAACACGGCCAACATCCTGAGCACGGAGAGCGCGGGCCAGCAGGCGCTGCAGTCGTCCGACAGCGCGGCGCCGCCGGCCGAGCCCGCGGGCGAGACGCCGCTGGAGGCCATGTCGCAGGCCGTCTCGCAGGCCGTCACGCAGGCCGTCTCGCAGGCCGTCTCTCAGGCCGTCTCGCAGGCCGTCTCGCAGGAGATGACGGCGCCCGTGCAGCGGCTGACCGACATGAGCGACCAGGACCTGCTCTCCTACATCAACCCCAGCACCTTCGACACCGGTGAGTACATGGAGGTCTACTATTGAACGGTTTCATTTGTTAATCATTCCTATAATAACTGCTAATAAAGTTCCTAATCGGTCGGGGATGGTGAACCTCCTCTGTTGAGGACATTGTTGAGTTAAAGTATTCTAGTGATTATTTGTATATTTTCGTTGACAAATTATTTAAAACATTTGCCATTTGGTTTGCTATCCCTGACTCTATATGTTTTGAAAGTTGTTTTTTTTTTCTAATATAACATAATTTTGTCCCAGTTAACATACCTACCTGAAATGGTTAATTGTATTGTAGTTAGCGAGATCTGTCATTGACGAACATTAGGAATCTTGGTGGAATGTATTTATAACTATTTAGAATCTTATGTGCTACTAAATAATAACAATAAATATAATTCGGTTGTGGGTTTATAAAACATTTAAATCAAAAAAAGAGAACGTTATTTTAAATTAAAGCACCCGTCTCGTATCGTACGACGATATGGCATTTTTTTTTTGTATTCGGAACAAAATAGCGTTGATCTACCAACGAAATGATTCCTGGCTTGCATTATTTGTTTATAACCATCTAACCTACTTGTGTGGGCGTCGAATGTAACAACGTCGAATTAATACAACTTATTTATTGCAGTGTAAAGTGACAACCGCGCCGCGTCGAGCCGAACCATGGGGCAATAAGAGACAATTCCGTATACACATGATTCGAACCATTGGGTAATAAGAGACAATTCCGTATACACATGATTCGAACCATGGGGTAATAAGAGACAATTCCGTATACACATGCCTATATTCTATATTATGCATTTCTAGTGATGTGTTAAGGGCTCAAAAAAGCAGTTTTTATGTGAATTTTTAATGGATGTCACTACGTATAAGTTAATATAGGTATATAGACACTGTAGGACAGTAAAATCTCCATACAAATGTGTACAAGTGATGTTTTAAATTAAGTATGTTATGATTTATTTTATAATGATTCTCAAGTTGTTTTTTTTATTGTATTTAAACGATGGACATTATTGAATCGTCAATTATTTCATCTAGTAAGTCAGTATTACAGGGCTAAAATTACTAGTTATATACAGGGTGAATGGTTGGACGAGCAATATAGGTACTTGTTGAGTTAATACTCAACATAATGATCAACTTTTACTAATATAGTTTTTCTCATTATAAAAATTGATCATTTAGTTGAGTACTTTCACGTCGACAAGTGTGTCCCTCCAACCAACCACCTTGTATAACATTGATTATAAATCATTGCAAGTAAAAATATCTGTTTTACCTTCACTGTCAGTTTTTTTAACTGTCACTGTATGAAAGTGAATTGTGATTTTAAATCAGCGAAGTTCACCAGATGTATGTATTTTTGAGAAAAAAAATATATTAAATGTTTAAATCAAAAGTTGATAATGTTTGTTTTGTATATAGGTGATATAAGAGCTTTGTATTTATGTTGTTATAATGGACATTGGAAGATAATGTAATAAGTGAAATATTGCTAAACTGTTCTGTTGACTCATTCAGCAGATAACATTTCAATATTCTGAGATACCCACTGATTTAATTTATTATGATTGTGCTTATGGATAAAAAATAAAAATGTCGTCCTGAGTCTAAAATGTTAGCACTCCATACTTATTAATGGAAATATATAAACCGACAACTTCGATAACTTTAAATTCTATTACTATACTCACTCAATTTGAGTAAACGAAAATGTTACTGCCAATGTTATACTTAATTTAAAAATAAAATAAATCTTATATACTACAGAGTTGTCGGTTAAAATGTTGTCATATGATAAAATTTATATAAAAAATCGACTGCGAATGTATTGAGTGCATCTAATGGTGCGTCCATGCTTGGCGAACTGAGCACGAGTCGAGCCACGAACGAGCACACTGCGAGCACGGTTCGCGTAGCGTGGACGGGCTTGCGAGCCTCGAACGAGCGCGATTGACAGTTTTTTCACGAACAAAGGGATTCGCATCGTGCTTGTTGTAGGCTCGTTCGTGGCTCGGCTCGTGCTCGATTCGCGTAGCATGGACGCACCATTATATATCGCATTTGCCAAAACGATGCGCTACATATTTAAACTTAAAAATCTCCAAAGGGTGTTTGCAAATATTCGTATTGTCCTTTTAAAAACAAAATATATTAAATTTTGCAAAACATTTTTCACATAATTACGAACTATGATATAATTACGTTGTATATTATTGTGATATATATAACTGAATTCTATTATTAATCAACATAGTAGCAAATTTTTTATACGTGTAAGGAAAACTGTACTGATGTGATGTTAGAGCAAAGATTATATAAAAATACGATGTAAACGTAAATGTAGTGTGGACAATGTGTCATGGCGGCATGTCACTGCGTCCTATTATTATGTGTTATAGTTTTTTAGTTACGAGTCGAATGCTACATATTTAATTGTGCCATTTTATAAGTGTAATCTTAGATAAGTATATGTACCTAAAGCATATCGTACAAGAAATTTCTTGATGATTCGGCCGACTTATTAAATATATATATACATATATATTATAAATATGTGCCTTCAAGTCTTATACAACGGCAACACAGATAGTGAACAAGCTATGTGAATTTAATATACATATACTAAAACCATTCTGGGACCACGTTGAACAATACAATATACATATAAATTAAAACACTGTTGCGGTATTACTTCTATACAAAGTTAAATTAAAATATTATAGTGGTCAGAATAGAATAGATTATACTTTATTAAGGGGCAAAAAGCTATCATGATCGATGATCGATCTTCAAGTCGAGTTTCATGCGTTATTTTGTAGTCATACCGTGAAATTAATTTTAAAAAATCTTATAGGTATAACATGTATTTTTTAAATTGATTTTAATATGTATATAGGGCGACTGGTAATTTGTTAACGATAGGTACTTAGACAAATGATTGTACTCATGTTAACAATCCGCTTTCTGTTTTTTTTTTTTACTTAGCATATAAGCCCATGGTATTTAGTACCTAACAAGAATAATAATACACCATCAGCGTTTATGTAATTAGGTTATTTATACCTATTTGTTTGTTTTCATGAGTACAGTAGTACCCAACTGATTTGGCTTAACGATGTACCTGCGCAGAAGATACATTTTCAAAGCGCGGGAAATGCTATTGGTCGGCAGCTGCCGCCATGTGTGCGGAGGGGCGTGATTTGCGAGTGAGAAGAGAACTAACAGCTGCACTGTATTATGAACCTTATAGTAGTGATCTAAGGTTGATTGTAAGTTTTAAGCATTCTTTCGTTAATGTTCACGACGTGACATATCAGTTGGGTGCTACTGTAATTTACTTTTAGAAAGTGTTCCAAAACATAAGTTTTAAGCATTCTTACGGGCCATACTTTCTTTTCTGTGCGAACGCGCCGACGCGCCTTATCAGTTGGGTACTGTACAATCTTGTGTCTAAGTATCGTTTACTAATTACCAGACAGCATATATATGCTGAATCTCTTCAGTAGTGTCTTCCTTTAAAATTATTCTATCTTTGATTTGATATTAATATATAAATCTTTGATGCCATAGGATTTTGGATCTTCAGGTGTCTTCGCTAAACACTTGAGTATACAGTAAATACGCACCCAAGTACATACTATAATATACAAGTGAAATACGATACAAAATTCCAATTTATAGTGACTCAACCCAGTCAAAATCAAAAAGTCATTTATTCAGTTTAGGCCCTGGTAAGGCACTTATGAACGTTAAATTGGTACATACAGTTGAATTTACCACCGTTGAATTAATATGGGAAAATAAATCTTGTAATTACAGAAATAAGTTTGAAGTACAATATCCAAAATCCTACCAACCCCTGTGATTGAGAAATACATAAAATGTTCAATTGCTACAATAAGTTATAAGTATTTTTTCCAAATATTGTCGTTTAAACGAATAAGTTTTTTATATATTATATATTTTATTGTACACTACAGAAGGTTTATTTTCAAGTAATAGCAAAACCACAAAACATGTTTCCTAAAATGTGCTAAACACATCCCAAGAATTAGTCAAAATTGCATATAGAAGCGCTGCTATGTAGTTATGTTAAAGGTAAAAACAGGCCTAATGATTGAAAAGTGTAGTTGTATATGTCCCTTTCACTCAGTTAATTTAATACTTGACAAAAATATATAGTTATATATATGTATGTATACAAATCTATTATGTTGATGTAATATTAGTTTCAATGAATTATAACATCACAGATGTATTTTAAGAATTATATTTTTTAGTTATGTTTGTCTTCCATTTTTAAACAAAGAATTAAATTTAAAAAAGGGGGAGAATTGAAGTGTAGATATCAAAAATGATGTATTTTTTTCTTTATAAGAAATAAAGAATGTTACGTGAAAAATATTTTTGTTGTTTTTCAGTGCTAATTCGTAGCGGATAAAAAACGGCAATTATTATTATTATTTTAGTTTTAATTGTAAGATACTTTATGAAAGTCTTCCCCTTTTAAAGATCACGCAGCATGATTTAAATATCTTCTCTCTTTATCACTCATTTACAATCGCATGAAGTGCGAATGAGATAGATGCAAGTGCCACGGCTCTATATAGTAAGGTTTTATATTTTATGTATTAATACGTACGTTCTATATGTATAGATCTCTAGTCGGTCTAAATCTATGAATGCAACTTGCCGAAAGGTCATAATGATCAAGTGTATGTTATTTGTTTTGATGTAATTAATTAAATGTTATGAAAAATATTATTTATTTTATTCTATACTAGTTCCCGCCCGCGATTATGCCGCGATCCTGACATATCTAATGCTTTTTCTGATAGGGCTTCCATCCATCCAGGTTTCCCCGGATTTGTCCAAGTTTATTATTTATTTATTGATAGACGAGCAGCTTGTTAGCTGATGTGTCTATATCACACTGTTAAAAATCACTTCGCACTTATATCAAATAGTCCAATTTGCAAGTTTTTTAGACTTTGTCCAGTTGTCTAATTTGTTTTTAAAACTGTTTATTGAGGTAGCTATAATAATAATAATAATAATAAATTGTTAAAATTTTGAGAAAATCTAAAAAAAACTAAAAATAATAATAATATTTATTTATTTGCACTAAAAAATTCGAGTTACAAAGGTACATATAGATTACGTCGATGTCACAATTTAGTACAAACTACTACCTAAACTAGGACAAGCCTGTATTCTAGGCAAGCTGATACCACTTCTTCAGGTATTCGGTTCCAGTTCCACACCACTCTATTACTGAGAAAGTGGTGTGCAATGTTTAGATTTAGATGGTGCACGATTAATTTTGTATTGATGCCCACGGGACGATTTAGCACACACATTCATTACAAATATATCTTGAAAGTGAGGAAAGTTAAAAATGATTGGAAAAATAAATTAGATCATAAAACATGTACTACCTAACTGATAAGGCGCGTCGTGAATCTTCGTTCGCACAGAAACGAAAGTATGGCCCCGAAGATTAAGGAAAGAATGCTTAAACTTATAATCAACCTTAGATCACTACTATAAGGTTCATAATACAGTGCAGCTGTTAGTTCCGTCTCACTCGCAATTCACGGCGCGCGCTAACATGGCGGCAGCTGCCGACCAATAGCATTACCCGCGCTTTGAAAATTTGTCTTCTGCGCAGGTACATCGGTAAGCCATATCCGTTGAATACTACTGTAACAAAATGTAAACTTTCAGTTTCTTGTCGGTTCTTCTCAGTCGAAGGCTGACTCTGTAGCGATGGTAAGTTCAGTAGCTTCGACCTAAACTTAACAACTAGCATTGGTAGCTTTCACCCAAGTTAAACATTGCTTTTCATTTCGAGTGTGACGAAAGTAACAAAAGAAAAATAGTTATGCAAAAATAGTAATTACCTAGGTACTTCTATTGACATTTAATTTTAAATATGCACACCGAAGCTCGGTAGAGTACGATTGGAACTTAATAATTTTTAACCACCACTATTTTGTAGCGCTTTTTTCTCGCAAATAAATTAATTTTATTTCATTTCGTACTCCGAAAAATTTGCAGTATACTCGCTTTCCCGCCTTTTTTATTTTATTTTCGCACAACAGTTGTTGTTTGTCTTATTAGCCAAAAGGCGGGCAAAGGTCTGAGCCATACAGCCTTGTCTTATTTCAGTTCTCGAGTTGTATTTAATTAGTCACAATTCACAAAATAAATCACTTCATATAGTCCGTACTGTCAGTCACCGTCCTTAAAAGTCATGTTTTAGTACAATGGTGGTAAATTGGACAAAATCTTTTCACGGACTTCTTGAGACAAATTAAAAAGACACGATACACATAATTATGTGTAGTGAAATTAATTACACGAATTTATGAAATTAAAAAATAAAACGCAACGTCACTGCAAGTTCCCTTCAAAAGGAAGCTCAACCACAGACGTATGAGTAGGGCTCAACCAAGAATCTTATATATTAAGATTCTTGGGCTCAACTATATGGCAATGGCAGGCAGTAAGTACCTACACGCTATTATTTTTTAAACTCCATAGTGCCAGCCCGTTTTTTTTCGACGTGGTTTAATCGGGTTCTTAAATCACTTTTTTTCTGATTTATAATAAAGACTTATGTAAATAATAATAATAAATAAATATCCTGGGACATTCCTCACATACGATCATCTGATCCCAAACTAAGCAGAGCATGTACTATGGAAACCAGATAACCGATATAATATATATACTACCTATTGTTTGTACATACATACTTAATATACATAATTACACCCAGACTCGGGTAATACAGACACGTTCATGCACACAAATGCATGTCCTGTGCGGGAATCGAACCCACGATCTGCGGCCAACTGCGCCAACTGGCCCTTCAAATGAAGTTTAAATCACACCCTCGAAACTACAACTACTTACTTTGTATAAAAACACGCTATTTTGCTGTGCAAATTCGGAAGTGGTACAATTATAAAAATATCCGATTATCCAATTCATAAAGGATAATAAATAATAGAATAATTAAATATTGCATCATTGCACTTCATTTATTTCAATTATAACTATTTATACATAATATTTATGAGCATGATGTTCATATAATTCTGCCTATTACAATAATAATTACACCTAAACGACCCCGTACTTACAAAATAGGAAATATATCATTAATTTAAATAAACAATTTTTATAATTAAACATAAATAATGGCCGTTAAATGCCGAGATACGAACAAACGGTGAATGTACAGAATAGCACGAAAATAATAAGTAGGATGGCAACCCAGGCAGGTACAGTACCTGTTGACAAAACAATCATTATTATTATAACTGTCTCACAAACTATACCTTTGTTGTGGCTGTGGTTGTCTGAGGGAGAAGAATTAATTTTCTCTGTTCAAATAAGGTTAAATTAAATTAGCTGGCGAGACTTGGCAATCGCATTTGGTATATGCGCCACGAAAAATAAGGCCTGCGGCGCCTCCCGCGGTCTTTCCGCCGTCACGTTGATCCCGCCTCAGACCTCATCCCACTAAAGAGACGTCTTCATCAACGACATCACACGTCACGCGGTGTGTCAAGTCTTATCTGTAGTGGCCAAGGAAATTATATACTAACGTAACTGGAATGATGCAATTGAATTGAAAAGATGTATTTTTTTGCGATTACGCAGTTGGTGTTTTAGTAAAACTTGTTTGTCCACCCTCCGATATACTCTGCGGCTCTACCGCGTCAATTTGGTGGTAATCGTAACGAACACCATTAATTATTTCAACCAATGACGCGCACGCGTTACGACGCGACGATGACCATTCGTGGGCCCTGATTGGATGAAATTCATTAATGGTGTTCGTTACGATTACCACCAAAGTTACGCGGTAGAGCCCCCGATACGATATGTAAATCAGAGAAAAATTAAAAGAAACTTAATTCATGCTAATGCCACTCGGTTTAATTTACTAAAAATAAAGAGACATGCAAGATATGTAATGTAAGGCCTAATTTACATTGCCGGGGAATGGAGTGGAGTGGAAGCGACTTTTTGTAACGAAATTTTACATAGCAAAATTAACTTTATGTCAATTGTTTAACATACAAACTAAATACGAGCCAAATAAGGCCGCGCGTCTTCTGGGGAATTCTCGCGGACTTTCGAGAATTCCTCGCTTTTCAAAATTCAATATCATTTATTCAAATAGCACCTTCGCAGCCACATATGAAAAGTCAGACTCTAATACTCTAATACCGGTTCGGAAGGTTGCATTGGCTGAGAAGAGCCGGCAATAAACTCACTCAACTCTTTTCAAAACAAGTTTAGATTAATTACATAATATTTACATTCTAATCGCACTGACAACAATTGCGTGCCCCGGCGCCCCGCAGGTCGTGGGTTCGATTCCCGCACAGGACATGCATTTGTGTGCATGAACATGTCTGTATGTCCTGAGTCTGGGTGTAATTATGTATATTAAGTATGTATTAACAAACAAAAAGTAGTATATGTGTATTATATCAGTTATCTGGTTTCCATAGTACAAGCTTTTTTTTTTTTTTTTTTTTTTTTTATACCACTAAGGTGGCAAACAAGCATACGGCCCGCCTGATGGTAAGCGGTTACCGTAGCCTATGGACGCTTGCAACACCAGGGGTATCACTCGCGCGTTGCCGACCCTGAAGAAATCTCTTCACGCCCTTTTTGAAGAACCCCATGCTGTACTCCATTGGGAAAACCACGGCGGGGAGCTCATTCCACAGTCCGAGCGTCCGCGCATAAGCGAGCGTAAGCTCTGCTTAGTTTGGGATCAGATGACTGTGTGTGAGGAATGTCCCAGGATATTTATTTATTTATTTATTCCGAACCGGTGGTAAATTCAACTGTATGTTACGTTCATAAGCGCCTTACCAGGGCCTAAACTAAATAAATTACTTTTTGATTTTGTGGCAGCCATCGCTCACCTCGCTAGTTTTATTTAGTTTGTACAATTGGTCTGCTTAAGTTTGCTATTTATTTACTTATTAAATATTTATTCAGTCTACTTTGTAATTTTGCCGCCGCGCCGGGGCACGCAATTGTTTTCAGTGCGATTAGAATGTAAATATTATGTAATGAATCTAAGCTTATTTTGAAAAGAATAATTGCTGAGTTTATTGCCGGCTCTTCTCAGCAAATGCAACCTTCCGAACCGGTATTAGAGTCAGACTTTTCATAAGTGCCTGCGAAGGTCTATTTGAATAAATGATTTTTTGAATTCCGCGGCAGTGTAAACGGAGCGTATTGAGGGTGTACGGTATACTTCGGTAGGGCAGGCTGTGCACGCAGAGACAGTTGTCGACGGAGATGGAGAGCAGCGCGGCTTCGGAGCGAGCTGTGACTGCGGGCCCGGTGCCTAGAGTGGGCACGAACTGCACGCCCGTCACGAACATGTTGTGCGCCTTCTTCACCACCAGCACCCGCTGAACAACAACAACATAATAACAACTCTTTGACGGGAACAATACAATACATTGTTTTTTATTATTTACACAATACAAAATAACAACGCAGGGAACCTCAAGCGGCTCAAATATAGCGGGTTATCGAGCACTTATATATTTGAGCCGTTTAAGGTTGAAACCCTAGGACCCTGGGGTCAACAAGCCCACCACCTGTTTAGAGAAATATCTAAGCGGTTGGTGGAAGCCACGCGGGACCCCAGAGCTGGCGGCTACTTAGCCCAAAGAATAAGCCTCGCAATCCAGCGAGACAATGCCGCCAGTATCCTAGGTACTCTACCACTAGGGGATGAGTTAGGGGAAGTTTTTTATTTATAATTTAGTTTCTTGTTTTTAATTAGTTTTAGATAGATTTTAATTTTTTACTAGTTTAAGTTAGATTTATTTAGTTAGATTTGTTATATTAGATTAGTTAGATGAATTATAGTATGTTAAAATAAATATTTACATCAGCGTTAATAAAAAAAAAACGTGTATTTTGAGTTTTATTGCATACTAGGGTCGGCAACGCGCGACTGATTCCCCTGGTGTTGCAAGCGTCCATAGGCTACGGTAACTGCTTACCATCAGGAGGGCCGTATGCTTGTTTGCCACCTATGGTATACAGAAAAAAAATACTAGCTGTCCTCCGCGTTCCCGGGATAAAAAGTAGCCTATGTTATTCTCCATGATATAGGCTATCTGCATGCCAAATTTCATGATGATCCGTTGAGTAGTTGAGGCGTGATGGCGTACCAAACAAACTCACTTTCGCATTTATAATATTAGTTAGGATAGCTGCGTGTGCGGTCAATTTTCAATACTAATCAAAGATTAGTATTGAAAATATATCATTATATGCCGAGCTATAATTTATATTAATTTAATTGCTTTCCGCCCGCGGTTTCACCCGTGCCCCCTTCTTTAGCCCCTTACCTACCCAACCCTATAAAAAGTATCCTATCTCCGTCTCCTGGTTCTAAGCTACCTCCCCACCAATTTTCAGCCAAATCGGTTCGGTTCTTTCTTTTATATATATATATACATATATGAAAGGTACGTCTGTGATGGACTTTATCAACAAGAACACTGACCTGTAAACTGAACGCAACATAAATATGAACGGATCCGCTGAACATGGTCCCGACGCCGATGTAGCGGCCGTCGTCGCGCACGGTGAGCGCCGACAGCGACTCGCCCTCCACCACCGTGCGCACTAGGGCTCCGCCGGCCGGCTCCCACTGCTGGATCAGCCCCTTCTGCTTGCCCGACCGCGCGAGGGGGTTCGCTATCGAGAACATCCTGTATTCACCCTTCTTGTCTTCTATTGGACCGAATCTGGAAATGGAATTGCACAATGCAGACTATAAGGTGGCTCATTATGTGGAAGACAAGAATATATGGTTGTAGTAGCTTCTCTCTGCACTTGCATCCCCCTGGCTAAGTGACAATTGTATGAATAAGAATAATCAATATACCTACACACACGGTGACTTTTTATTCGTCTTAGAAACGCAGCCCATTTAATGAACCCTATGAAAAGGTACTAATTATTCATAAAAAAGAATTTTTTGATCATTTTTATAATAAAAAAAAAAAAAAAACATTAGAATTGTGAAAAATCGAGTTAATAATTAAATTTTACGTAGAAAATACCAACCCAGAGCACGAGTCGAGTAGACTGCGCTCGTAACAGGGTGTTTAAAACTACGTCATGCGTCATAATTAATAATATTTGTTTTTTTTTAATTATACAAATGTTTAAAAAAACATTTTTTTTTTATAGATTAGTACCTATTCATTGGGTACATTGTGTGGGCTGCGTTTCTAAGACGAATAAAAAGTCACGGGGTATGTATATATAAATCAAAACGCCGCAGGTCGTGGGTTCGATTCCCATCCAGGACATGCATTTATATCTGTATGTTCTGAGTCTAGTTGTAAGTATTTTGACGGGCCAGTTGGCGCAGTTGGTTAAGACATGGAGTCTTAACCTATAGCGCCGCAGGTCGTGGGTTCGATTCCCACACAGGACATGCATTTGTGTGCATGAACATGTCTGTATGTCCTGAGTCTGGGTGTAATTATGTATATTAAGTATGTATTTACAAACAAAAAGTAGTATATGTATTATATCAGTTATCTGGTTTCCATAGTACAAGCTCTGCTTAGTTTGGGATCAGATAACCGTGTGTGAGGAATGTACCAGGATATTTATTTAATATATCAGTTATCTGGTTTCCATAGTACAAGCTATTTATTATTATTTCTTATAGAACTTTTACATCAACATTGGACAAATAAAATCTAGCTGTTGTAAATCATTTCAATATACAGTATCTACCTACACAAATAAATAAAATTGAAGTATGTGTGTTCTAATGCTAAAATAACAGCTTATAGCTAAGAATATATGAAAGGATAATATGGAACTTATCACAAGTTCACAACCCAATTAAAAAAAAAAAACTGTTTGTCCCGGCCAATCTCCGAAACGGGTGGACCAATTTTGACGGGACTTTCACTGGTAGAAGCAACTTTGGCTACTTTTATTTTAGACAAAGAATTAGGGTTGCGCACAAAAAAACCGTACGCGGCGGTCAGCTAGTTATCTTCAGGAGAACTGTGTATTGTATATTTACCTGCACCTCCGGAACAGGTACTTGTTCCCATTGGGCGGTTGGCAGGTGATCTTCAGTCTCGGTTCCCGCTTGCCCGCAGCGAGGTTGGTGCCGGTGTTATCTGTCGACCACACGTTTGCGAGCCCGTCCTTACCGATGCTCACTAGAGACGTGTCGCATGGACTGAAGTCTAGGTCATCTAACTGGGGAAACCAGAAAACAGCTCATTTATTTACAAGGGTTTCAGAAGAGCATCAGACAATTAAGCCAGACTTTCATTTTGTTTCAAATTTATTCCACCAATTCCCAACACATGCGCTCTGATTGGTTAAGTCAACGACACACTAGACATTTCGATGCATTGATTGATCCTTACTGTTTAAAATCACTAGTTGCAGAATTTAATTTTGAAATTGAGTGAACCAAGGCGGGGAGCTCATTCCACAGTCTGAGCGTCCGTGGAAGAAAATAATGTATTTACAGATAGGCAAAGAACACTCAATTTATAATGTATTTGTTGTAAGGATGTTGTGTAATAGTCGGAATAAATGGCTTATATTATTAATTGAGTGCGAAGAATGTCCAAGGATATTTATTCAACACCATTCAGGAGTCATAAATAATAAAGACTAATTTCTAAGGGAACTCTCACCTCCTTAGTGTGTCCGTCCAGTACATAAAGCAGTTCCATCTTGGGGAAGCTCCACACCCTGACCTTGGTGTCGATGCCCCCCGTCGCCATCAGCTTGCCGTTGTGACTGATCCTCACCACTCGTTGCAGAGGGTCAGGACTGAAATAATCATGTTCAAGTTTAGTTTTCTGATACTGGCTGGTGGTGCATAGATTTTCATCTTGGGGATGTTGGCCAGCAAGGTGGGTATCGCAAAGTACCCTACTATCATGCTAAAGTCTCGCCCTGATGTTTTCCTTCACCAAAAGCTAAAGCTCATTTGTAGGATTCAACACCACAAGTTCATCACGGCATTCAAAGTCAAACGTTTTTTTTTTTGTTTAAACATAACAAATCATCTTGATTCAGTTTAGGCCCTGATGAGTAACAATGGTTTGGAATACACTGAAACTGAGAAATCTCCAGCAAGGCATTTTTAAGGGATCCAGATCCAACCATTACAAGTATCTATAAGTAGGTACTTATGTATTATAATTAATTTATTAAAATTATATAAAAAAAAACCTGAAAATAATTCATAAAAAAAAACTAAATCATGTAAAAATAATGTTATAGTAACCTTTACTTATTTTTCCTTCTATCATTTTAAAATATTCTAGGCTTTGCATGTTTAATACCATACCATGCTTTGGCCACATTGCTTACCATATTGTGGGAATGGACCTAACAAGCATCTGCTCCACAGTAAACAATAAGAAATGTAATGTTTCGCAACAGTGATCATTTAACATACATAAACACATACCAGTGGCTGTGTAGTTAGAAACTGAATACATTATTTCATATTCGTGTTATAATCTCAAATTTGCAATTTTAATAAGATCTCAATGACAGTAAGCAAATGTTTTCTGTGAAACTTCAAAATGGAAACATGAATTTAAATAAAAACTTGGTTTATCTATAGTTAGTTATGCTTTGGTCAACTTCTACAGTTTACATGGATGACTCATGGATATGCTAGTAATGTCCTTCTGAGAGATGGCTGGCAATTCTCATGACAAATGGGCTGACTTGAGCAGCCTCCTTGTGAAAAGGGAGGCCACAACAAGAAACAACAGGGCCTCAACCGAATAATGATTTAGTAAACCACACAAGTAAATTCAACAGCTGAAGCCAAAGAGCATTGTTTAGAAGGAACACATATCAAATAGATGGACCTGATGTTGTAATAACAAACTTTTCATTAATAAATTAAAATAGGTACAGACACACATTTGAAGCTAGAGCAAAACTAAGAGAAAATAAATAAATATCCTGGGACATTCCTCACACACGGTCATCTGATCCCAAACTAAGCAGAGCTTGTACTATGGAAACCAGATAACTGATATAATACATATACTACTTTTTGTTTGTAAATACAAACTTAATATACATAATTACACCCAGACTCAGGACATACAGACATTTTCATGCACACAAATGCATGTCCTGTGTGGGAATCAAACCCACGACTTGACCAACTGCGGCAACTGGCCCGTAAAATTATATTAGCTCTCCATCAGAAAACATAAAACAAAGATAATGTGAGTGTCAATGGTCATCATGAACAGCTTACCCAAAGTCAGTTTGCACACTGTCACCGGGCCGTATCTCAAATGATATCCTTTTTTCTGTTGTTATCTTGTTGCTGTTGGATATATTGTCATTCTCAGAAACAGTGCGTCTTCTGCGGCGTACCAGACCATTCTCTGCACGAAAACTACCTCTCCGCATCTCGGCAGCATCCACCATCCGAATATTCACTTTGTACAGCTGACAGTGGCTCTCCTGGCCTGCTGTCAGGTACGTGCGGTTCTGGACAGTCATCACCGAGCATGTCATCACCACGTTTGGGCCCGTTTCGTGCCGCATCACCTCTTCAGCCACAAATCTACTTCCATTGTGAGATATCTCGAATATTTCCTACAAAACCAATGCACACCAGATAAATGAGACTTGTATCATGAACTGTCTCAAAGGTCAAGCACATAAGTATTTATTTACTTGGAAATTTCGATCGTGACACGTATACGACGGTGGAGAATCCCGATGGGATTTCAAGGACTCTAACACAATTTTTACTTACAAATCCATTTGCGACGCCTGTGTTCGAAGCCCCGCCGCCACCCGCGACAAGAACGTGACGATTTGTTAAAGTTTGCAGAGTATACAGCGGAAAATCAACCCTCGCGAGCAAGCCATCACATCTATTAGGAGACATCTTGGCCTATAGCGTTGATTTCATGGGTATTAGACACTTGCACGTATTAATAAATACTATCTGGGTGCTAAGTTAAGCCACATGAGTGCGATTTTATTAACAAAACAACTAATAATTGCCGTAATATGGCACATTAAACGCGATTTTTGGAATTAAAGTTTTATGAGATTTCGCCACTTCCAACATGACAAAAGTCACATTTGACAGTTGCTTTGCTAGTTTACGGATCACGCTATCAGCTTTTATAGTTCACGTATTAAATAGCGAATGTTTGTAAAGACTATATGATTTTAATCGGGATAAAAATAATTTAAAATATGCTGAAAGTACATATCAAAAACTTTAAACAATATTGTAATAATGAAAATATGGATAAATTATAAAACAAAATATTTGTCATAAAGTCGTAGAAAAAGTTTTTCATAAAATTTTATCAAACTTCGTACACACTTCCAAATGAGTAAGGCCGGCCACACACCTATCGTTTCTGTTCTAACTAGAATAGATTTTAGGGCAGAAAATAATCAAATCATCGGGTTCATCGCCACATACAAACCGGGTGCCGGGCTTTCTTGATTCGCACTCAGTCGTAATCTAGCGCTTGCCGAAAGACGAAGTCATAAATCGTAATGGACGATGACGAACTTATCTGCATTGCTTTACTGCTTTAGCGAAATATGGGCTTCTGTCAATTCCGCTATTTTTTGCACTCCGCAACAACCACTCCCAAGATGTGTTCAAGCGCACAGTAAAGTTGTAAGCGTACTGAGGCAAAATCACCCGCGCCGGGTTGTAACCGGGCTGTGTTTGACGATATACGGAACTAGTAGAATCCGAACCAAACTTGATGGCGACTGTGAAGTGCGCTGCGAGCCGACTTTGCGCAGGTACAGTCATCTCGAATGTACCGTATACCTTCGTTTTCGCTACTTTGCGCCGCGTTCCGTGCCTAATATCACAGCCGCCAATAAGTTTGACTCAGTCTGTATGTAAGCCGCGATTGCCGCGCCTCTTTCTGACCGGTCGAGATGGTTGTGATCGGCGATGCTGGCCGGTTGCATGTTGACCAGGCATTCTTGCCGATTCGGGTCGGTACTGTTAGTAGGTGTGTGACGAGTGGTGAATTTTGTATTGCATTCTTGCCTCCCGATTTCATTCTTTTCTGTTCTATTCTAGGTAGAGCAGAACAGAAAAGGTAGGTGTGGCCGCGCTAAAACGTAATTAAATTATTAAACTGTAATAAACCATGTTGCTCGAACGGCTTTATTTAACACAATTTACTTAATATTGTTATCTTGTTCTCATTACATTTTACAGCCAGTTGGCCGGGTTGCTAAACCCTATACTTATTCACTATACCTACCTACCTACTACTATGGTCGTGGGTTCGATTCCCACAAAGGATATTCATTCACTTTTTACTTATCTATTAAATAAGTCTACGGATGAAAGACGATTGCATGCAGCTGAAATGAGGATGTGATGAGGATGTTGGGATGAATGCTGTGGATTGACAAGAAAGAGTGGATAAATGTACCCTTACGTCCTTATTCCTCAAAGATTATGGAAAAGCTTGAAAGTAGCGCCATCTATATTTTGTGGTAATGCCAGTGACTGAAAAGTTGAGAGGAGACCGTTTATATTGGTATGGACATGTTATGAAGACGAGGAGCAAGAAAGCCTGTGACTAAAAGAGTTATCAATATGAAAATGAATGGATATAGAGGAAGACCGAAAAAGAGTTGGATGGATTGTGTTTAAGATAATATGTGTAAGAAAAGAGTGAATGCTGGTATGACGGATAGAAGAGCAGAAAGGAAGAAGCGTACTTACATTGCACCGACCCCAAATTATTGGGAACAGGGCCACAGGGCAGGTAGGGTATATGAGGTAGGGCCTACCCTACCTAATCTATTATAATATATTATATAATAACCTAGTATATGGTTTTAAATTAATAAAATGAAAAGTAGGTATATGATCAATATTTAATTTTCAAGCTTTTATCATAGACTTTAATATTGTTTCGCTGTCGATTAAATTTAAGCTTACGTAATACATGGTAATACCAAAGAATTTAAAACGTCCAGAAGGATAGTCGCCTCTATGGGAACATGAAATAAACAAGCCAGAATTGACAGTATTTGACAGCCGTGCGCAGTACGAACTGAGAGCGATTTGCTCAGGGAGCCCCTCAAGCGGAGTGAAATTAAATGTCATGCTTTAGTAAGGCGGATTATCCATCTGGGTAGAGGCACGATGCCCTATGAAAATCTTTGGGTAATACATACAAAATAAAACAAAACTATGGAACCTACATTGTAAACTTACGAGATATAATCCTTCAATGAAATAAACAAGCAGTTCCAAATCTCGAAATAAAAATTAATAATACCTTCGTAGCATATAGTAGTATCAACTAAACTAAGACAAACTAAGAAGTCACTTTTTACAACAGGATGTCTCTCCTTGCCGCACTAAGACACATGTATACTAGAATCTTATAAAAAAAGGCTTAGGTATTTACTCGTATTGACCTTGTGGTGTACATGGGTTGTAAAAAGTGACCTAATAAGTAAGTCCCTAATTTAATAGTACTTTGGGCGTGGGGGCCATTGCTCGCATTCTCCTTTATGTTTCAGACCAACTCCAGCACATTCCAAACTAAAAGAAATGGAAAACACATCGGTTAAATATTTCGGGTTCCGAAATTATTACTAATGTAGTATGTAGTTCCACCAAATTTAAATAGGTAATAGAAGACGCAAGCCTCCTATCTCGGACATCAGCACCCCAGACGGGCACTCTGTGATTTGGTTATTTTGCGGAAGTAATAATGCCCTTAGAAGTATTCCTATAAGGAATCCGCTTTTTCTTTTCGATATTCCATCACCATTTCATACTCAGATAGTCAAGAGTGAAGGAGTTCCGAGGTTATTATTAAATCCGCACTCGAAGGCGTTAAAAAGAGTTGAATTAAAGAAAAAGTTAATTACAAGCAGCCGTTGTTGTAAGTGCACCCGTCTTTACCGCACATTGGATCCATATACAAAGGGCACACGCATTTGGGCTGCTTGCAGACTGGCTTGCGGTAGGCGCTCGTCTGCACCACCACCAGGCTCACCAGAACAATCAAAACTGAAATTAGGGAATAGGTATTTATAACGTGGTAGCAAGGGCGCGAACCCCAAGCCGGCTGGTCAAACCCCAAGCCGGCTGGTCACCGTGGGGTGATCGACCAAAACCCTCCAACATCAAAAATACCCAATATTTTTTTAAACATAGCCACATTCAATACTAGGACACTTAAATCAAGAGAAAGCTTGCTTGAGATAGAGTTAGCACTTGATAACATAAAGTGGATAAGGGCTGCAAAGGACAGAATACTATGGAAGAAGTTGGAGGAGGCCTATGCCAAAGGGCACACAGACTATTAAATTAGTCTGAATAAATGGCTTATATTATAGCAAGGGCGTTACAAAAATAGATAAAACAGGCATACGGTCCGTCTGATGGTTAGCGGTTATCGTAGCGCTAGGGATCTCGCGCATTGCTGACCCTCTCTTCACACCCTTCTTAAAAAGGGTTTGAAGATGACGTGTTGAGAGGAGTTGCTGTGCCGGTAGCGGAAGGGTAGTGAGGTTAGTTCCTTCCCAGAATAAGCACGGTAATTTCGTTTTTTGTACAGATTATTAATTATTTAATTTAATTATTTTTTATCGATTTTCATTTACCCCCTTCGTGAAATCTTGTATCCCCGGGATATTTTGACTTCAGGGGCCATCATATGATGTTCATGTGGCCTACAGTGCGGCCGCCGACAGAATGCGTTTCTAATACCTGTCAATATTGGGCTATTCTTGGAAACGGCTAATCAAATCAAATCAAATCAAAATTCATTTATTCAAATTTGGCCCTTATAGGGCACTTGTGAAAGTTAACAAATGACTCTACACCGGTTCCAAATACAACTTGAACTGAGAAGACTCCGGCAAGAAACTCAGCAAGTGTTCTTTTTTTTTTTTTAATGTGTACTTATAAATATTACAATTTACAAAATATATATAACAATAGCGTGCGAAGCGAACAATTCATTCAAATGCATTCTTGTCATCTACAAAATAGAAACTTTATAGTACCCCTTCTTGCATAACTTCTGTTTTACTATCTTTTTGAATCTATGTATAGGTAGCTCTTGGATTTCTTTGGGTACTTTATTATAGAAACGTATACATTGCCCCTTGAAAGAGTTAAGGACTTTGCTGAGCCGAGTTAAAGGTACAGCAAGTTTGTGCTTATTTCTAGTGTTCAAACTATGAGTGTCGCTATTCTTAGGTAAGTTATTTATGTTTTTCCTCACATGAATAAGATTTTCATATATGTACTGTGACGACACTGTCATTATATTAATAGATTTAAACTTGTCTCTCAAAGAATCTCTAGGCCTTATTTTATATATTGCGCGGATAGCCTTTTTCTGCAGTATAAAAATTCTATTGATTTCGGCACCACTACCCCAGAGGAGGATACCGTAAGACATCAAACTGTGAAAGTAACTGAAATAAACTAATTTTGCCGTAGATTCGTCAGTGAGAGCGCGAATTTTTCTCACTGCATAAGCTGCAGAACTAAGTCTATCCACCAATTTACAAATGTGAGGGCTCCATTGTAACTTATTATCCTATTGCGAGCTTAGTAAAAATCCCCAGTTTCCGTCATTTGGCCAATATTAACAGGTGTCAGAAACTCATTCTTTCGGCGGCCGCACTGTGGAAGGGAACTGACTCTCAAGTGCAATAATAATTGTTGTTACACAATGTGCTTAGTTACTTACCGCAAGCAAAATTCATTGTTATGAATTAGGTATCTTCAAACTGAGTAAAAGGCTTCCTAATTATTTAAGGAATCGCTTGATGCTTTTATACCGTGATGTGAAAATTGTACCAATTATTTTTATCGAAAATCGACGACGTTTGTTCCAGTATTAACTCGCTAAACTAGTTTTACAAGTCAATTATGTACGATCACCAAAGGATGCATGAAAATTGTTATAAGTACTTACAATTAAGTACCATCATTTCCTTTACAAGCATCGATCTATTATCTTCTGTCTAGATTAAGTATAAGACTACATCGTGAAAGTGGCCGCTTGGAAACTCAATAAAACAAAATTCTGTCACACATGAATGAATGTTCTACGTTCAAACATGGACCTACTGCAACTGAAATAGCGACACCGTTGTCTTATTTCTTCGGCCGTTTTTACAGCTGTCGCCCTTATTCTAGGGTAATACTATTTAGATGTTTACAAGCCAAGCCAACTCTATGGACTATCTGCCCATTTATTACGCTAGGTACATTACGAAATATGCACACTATTGCACACGTTCGCACCATTATTTACTTAATAGCGGGCCATCCACTAGCGTTTTTTCCCGCCGGAATCTATAATCGTTAAGGATTTAACCACCATATAGATATATGTACCGTGATTGAACGCCAGTGCGGATGTGCATTAGCTAGAAAGAATGAAGGTATTAAAATGCGTGGTTCTGTCCTGTCGCGAATGACCGTCTCGATAACTAAGTAGGTTAGTGCTTAGTGCCCATAAGTGCCAATAAGCCCTTTCATTTGATAAGAAAAGTCAAAAGTGACGCCCGTCACGATTTGTTAAGCGACCGACAATAGGGCTTCCGCCACAGTCTCTTGGCTGTTGACCTCCTAGTGTATATCCACACCGTTCGTCACTCGCCATCGAGAGACGAGGTGTGGCATTGACAGTGAACCTAGATGTGGCGAAAGTTTTGAATGCACCCGAATTTCCGATCACTGGTGAAAATATAAATTCGATCCCGCGCCCACTAAAAAAGGGCGCCAGGGTACTGACTGCACCAGCCGGGCTATTGCGTATCTTTGGTGGTAATCGTAACGAACACCATTAATTATTTCATCCAATGACGCGCACGCTGTATGACGCGACGATGACCATTCGTGGGCACTGATTGGATGAAATTCATTAATGGTGTTCGTTACGATTACCACCAAAGTTACGTGGTAGAGCCCCCGGGCGCTACATAGGCAAGAGCCGGCCTTGCATAGGTACGTTAGGTAAGTAGTTAGGTACTATATCTGTGTTCGTTATTAAAACGATAAGTATTATTGAAATAAAATGTAATAAATTATTATTTATGAAGTAGGTATCAAATATACATTGTATTAAATTAACGATCCCCCACAGATATAAATCTAAATAGGTAACGCAAGTCCCTCCATCCGTATGAAAACCAAGCGTGCCATTTTTTTCTACCTACCATAATGTCACAAGAGCGCTTTAGTTAGGCTGGCATTAGAGCTATTAAGTAACGTGAAAATGACCGAGTCCTACATAGTTGTCACCTAAACACATCCCTCGCCACACATCTCTGGTGGACATGCAGCCTTAATAATAATAAATAATAATAATAATAATATTTATTTATTTCTCCCACAATAAGTTAAAGTAAAAAAACATTGAATGAAAAATAATAATGAGAAGTACTTAAATTGTGGGAGACTGGTGCCTAAGCTAGGCAGAGCCTGTATTTCAGGACACCAGGTCTCCACCCCACGGTTAACGTAACATAACATTTTCATACAATTTTATAACAGCCAAAAAATAGAAGTAAAAAATATGGAGAATTAAATTTTAACAATAAAAGAAACTTCAAATAAAAATAAATATAAATAGCCGTGCGTGTAATGTGTGTGTGTGTGGGGGGTGTGTGTGTGTGTAGAGAGTATGTGTGTGTCGAGGTATGGGGGTGTGTGTGTCATCGCAAAACCACCAATAAATTTTCAGTGTCATTATAGTTCAGCCTTTGAAGCCAATCCTTTAGAACATGTTTACATTTATGATTGTTAAGACTATAAATCGACAATACTTTATTGATTTTGTTGTAAAGATAGCAGCCTAAAAAACAGTAGAAGCGCCTTGCAAATTCGGTGGAAAAGATGGTGTTGAAAAAAACTATATCTTTACGCCTTCTCACAGCAACACTATCCGGATCGAATGGATGTGACGTGTGCTGTCTCATTATAACAGATAAAACAAAATTTTGCCGGACTGTGAGTACTCCTGCTTTTTTGTAAAGGTCAGTCGTAGAAAATCTAAAAGGGAGAGAAAACATAACTTTCAGGATTGATCGTTGGGCTCTCTCTAGCCTTAGTAGAAAACTTTTATGGGTACCACCCCAGGTATCAACCTTATCAAGCCTTGAGCAGCTACAGCCAAGATCATAGGGAAACGAGCATGAGTGGCTTGTTAAATTATAGTGATTGGTTTTAAGTGACTCGTTAATAATTGAAAACTGTATGAATTTAGTTTTATCCACATTGAGAGTAAGCATATTGTTATGAAGCCATTCAGTGACAGTATTTAGGCCCAATTGAGCTACAGAATATAGCTCTTGGTATGAGCTTGCATTAAATAGCAATGCTGTATCATCTGCAAAGGTGATTATTCTACCATTTATGAGTCTTAGGTTACAGAGGTCGTTAATATACACAAGAAAAAGAGTAGGGCCAAGTATACTGCCTTGAGGCACTCCGTAAGTTGACACGGGTAGCTCCTTACTCAATTTCCTGTCCACCTTAACACACTGTGTACGACCAGTTAAATAGTCGCGTAGAAGTTGGAGCTGTAGACCACGTATACCAACTCTCTCCAGTTTGCCAATTAAGATTGGAACAGAGACCGTGTCAAATGCCTTAGCGAGATCAAGGAAAATGCCCAGTGTTTTACGTTTCTTGTCTAAATTTTGAACAATATAATCCGTCAACTCATGCACAGCATCAGAAGTGGATCGTCCTGAACGAAAACCAAACTGAGCGGGAGATAGAATATTGTTAGTCTCTAAAAAATTTACGAGGCGTTTATTTATTAAACGTTCGAGAACTTTAGACAATGATGAAAGTATTGATATAGGTCTATAATTTATGACACGGTCTCTGTCACCACTCTTGTAAATTGGACAGACTAAGGATTTTTTAAACGCTGTTGGGAAAATTCCAGTACTTAAAGCTAGATTACAGATATGAGTTAGGGGATGGACTAGAATATTTCTATGAGTTTTGAGAAATATACTGGAGATTTAATCCCAGCCCGTAGCACAACTATGTTTCAATGAGGAAATTAAAGAAGTAATTTCCTCCTGATCTGTCGACAGAGCTACCATCGAGTTAACTATAGGTACCGAAGTATTAGGCAAGATAGATTGTTGTAATAGCCCAGGGTTCACGGTAAACTTTTCGGCGAGTGTTCTTCCCACGTTGACAAAGTATGAGTTAATGTCATCGACTGTTTGATAGCGTGTGATCAATTTATTGGCTGGTTCCCTATTTTTTGTTCTATTTGTTATTGTGTTAATCGCTTCCCATATCTTCTTTTTATTCGTATTTGCATTTTTTAATTCTATTTTTTCATATTCTCTTTTTAACTTCCTAATTAAACCGTTACAAAAATTTCTATATCTGGTAAATACTAGTTTTAGATCTGTATCATTTGGTGCTCGCTTAACTTTTTTATGCAAATTGTCACGATGTCGCATGCATCTCAAAAGCCCAGTGGTTATCCAGGGTTTAATGATTCTCTTCCGATTCGGAACTCGTAAAGACTTTGTATGTGTCTCAATAATTCCTTTAAGAGTATTAACCAGATAATCGGCTGCCATATTAGCATCATTCATATTGAGTATGCAGGTAAGGTCGGCCATTTTTAATGCGGATGTAATTCCTTCGAAATCGATGCGCGTAATATCGTGGTTATCGCGGCTTTTAGGATGCTTTTTTAAAAGGTAAAATAATACAGTCTCATGATCTGTAAGAGAGGAATGAGCCACAAACGTTGAAGCTGGAAATTTAGTTTTAAGAAGCACATGATCCAAACAGTTTTTTTCACGAGTAGGAAGAGTGTGAGCAGGGAATAAGCCATGCGTTGCTGTTATGGATAAATATTCAGTTTTCCAATGATCATGGTTATTGTCTCCTATGTTGATATTGATATCTCCAGTAACAATTATATTTTTGAAGTGTTTAATTCGTGTCAAGATGGCGTCTAATGAGTCAAGGAAGTTCTCAACATCCCTAATAGCCGGAGAACGATATATTGCGATTAAAGCAGTGTCATTGTTAATTTTAAGGATCAAACTATTTGCATCTGTGAGTTGAGCCTCTTCTACAGAACATTTTAAGGATTCATTGACATATATAACCACGCCATCGTTTTGAGTTTTATTATTACTGGATGAATATGAGTGATATCCATCCAGCAGCGGTAAATTAAATGAGCTTTGAAGCCAGCACTCGGTCAAAACAATAACATCCCAATTGGTCTTAGTGCGCTCCAAAATTGTTAGAAAAGAAGGAATTTTTTTTGAGATGCTTCTTATGTTCTGCAAAAGAAGCTTCAGTGAAGATGAGAGGTGTTGAACATATCCACTACAGTCATCAAGATCACATACACAAGAATCAGATACAGATATTTTATCAATATTGCTAATATTATCCTGCGTGTTATCGAATTTTAGTTGAATAAATTTGTGACAAGTATATAAGTGACAATGGAAATACTATCGTAAATTTAGAAGTCAGTATAAAAGAGAAGTCAATACAAGAAGAAATTATTGGCAGAACAAAAGGTCTTACAATGTTAGTGTAAGTGTATAGGTATGACTGAATGTAAGTAAACAGTATGTATAGTTTTATGTGTGATGTTTGTGGCGTGAGTTGTGATGTATGTATATTGTGAGCACAGTATATTATATAATTATACAAAATTGGTAATAAGAAATGCAAATAAGTAGAACTAGTCATAAAAATAAACTGATGTGTGAAAAATCTTTGCGGTTTGGTAATAGATTTTGAGGTGATGAACAATTGTACATAAATTACTGACAAAAATCCAAGCGACAAAAATAGTCATTCTTTTTTCTTTAAGTTTTCAAGTTCCGATTCGCATGTAATTTTCATAAATGAATCGTTGTCCGTTTTTCGGAGATATATAAAGCCGCGTGAAGTCCAGCAGTAGCTATATTTGTACTCTCTTGCGAATTCTCTAGCCAGATGGAATAAACGTTGTGCCTTAAAAGTTAGTGCTTCCGATAAGTATATAGATTTCTTAGGTCCCTTAATTTTCAGATGTTCTGTATTAAGTTTACCATCACGGGGATTGGTACGATTAAATTTTTTAACAGCTGAAATTAGGCTGTCCTTCTGAAGGGTACTGTTAAAATCAACAACAATTGTTCTCATACTATCTTTGTTGGGACGTGTTCTATAGACGTCCTTAATGTCCAGATTTGTAACACCCAATGTTTTTGCCAGGTTACTGACAAGACTAGTCAAGTCACTCTTAGTTTCGGGTCTATTTTCCGGCAGAGGGACACAGGGAACATTGCGTATTTCAATACTGGAGGCCCGGGATCTGCGTTCTAAATCATCAATTTTTCTAATTCAGCCTTATGCGAGTTCCCTGTCCGCGCGAAACAGTTTCAAACGAAGAGCATTGCTCTCCTTTTTGAAACAGCTTTTGGCATGCGAAGAACATACAATCGCGTCATCTATTTAGATTTATATCTGTGGATTCCCCCCCCACAGAGTTTTATATATTGGATTCCCCTTTTAGTCAGGTCAAGTTAGCCCAAAAAATAGGGGTAGGTTAACAAAAATTCGCAAGTAGAGCCGAAAATTGGTACGAATGTTCGGAATACCATTATAAATGAATGTTAAAAGGCCCCATCGATCCCACACTTGCAAAAAAAATATATTCAAGGTCAAAGTTCGCAAATAAGTTTTTTGCGTTTTTTTAGCCAAACGGTAAGTTTTATGACAAAACAGGGTCGACAAAATTGTAGATTATGCAATTATCTATAAAAACTGTCTCTACAATTTTTCTCCTAAACGTCACCGTTTCTGAGATATAATGGTTGAAAAAGTTACCCTACCCTTATGTGCTCATTCAAGCTTAAAAACAGCGCCATCGCCAGTGACTGAAACGTTGAAAAGGAACTGTTTATCCTGGTATGGACATGTTATTAGGACAAGGAGGAATGAAAGCTTGACTAAAAGAGGTAAAAGGAGTGAATACTGGTATGACGGATAGAAGAAGCGTAGGTGCATATTGCGACGACCCCAAATGATTGCGAAGGGCAGCTAGATGATGAATTAAATAAGTCTATGGATTCAAATGAATAAAATAAAAAATACTTGATCAGTTTTTTATTTTTTATCTTTAGGTTTTAATATAGGTACGCTGTCTATTAAGTTTAACTTAGGTGAAACATACAAAAGCTAAGAAAATCGATGCATCATTTTTGATTACGATATATTCTTCAAAAAAAAAAAACTAAGTAGTAGCAAGATCCCTGTTTGACAAAATCGTAGATATACATGTATTTAGTAGTAATCAACTAAACCAAGGACAAAGTAAGAAGTCACTTTTGACAACAGGATGCCTCTCCTTGCCGCACTATGACACATGTACCTACATACCTACATTGGGTGTACATGGGCTGTCAAAAGTAACCTAATAAGTAAGACCCTAATTTAATAGTAGGTTGGGCGTGGGGGCCAGTGCTTCCCTGCCTGGCATTCTCCTTCATGTTTCAGAACAACGCCAGCACACTTCAAACTGTAAGAAATAAAAAACACATCGTTTAAATATTGCGTTCATAAATAAAATACGAAAGCCCAGATAACTTCTGATGTATCTTTTTAATTAATTTTGTATTTTTTTTCTTTATTTACATTATTTTAATTTCAACACGCGTTTTTAATCGCAATAGTTATTTCTTTTTAATTGTATTTTAATCATTGATTTATGTATTTTTACCTATTTGTTTTTTTAATCATTTCAAATTGTTCTCCTGGTTATTTTAAATAACACCTTTTGATTATTTTAAACTGTATTTTTAATTATTTAGAATTGTTGATCATTTTAAATTGTATTTTCGATTATTATGAAGTGTATGTTTGATTATTTTAAATTGTACTTCTAAACACTCATTAACAATTTTGATTTGATTTTTTATTTATTATATAATATTTAATCTACTCAGTCTGTTGTCTTGCATGGTCTATGTTCTGTGCACCTGTAATTGGTGCTTGTATCAGAATAGTTTTAATTATAATAATAGCTACAAATGTGTGTAATACATGTGCTGTTGATATACCTTTTTATAAATAAATAAATAAATATTCGGTTTCCGAAATTATTACTATGTAGGTACACCACACCCACTTGCTTTTAAATAATCATTTAGTTATGGGACTAATATTATTATTTAAAATCAAAGGCCAAGTACGAGCCTGACTCGCACACGGAGGGTTCCGTACAACAATAATAATAAAGACATTCAAAGATAGACAATGATTGATTCTGAGAAGTAATCCTATAAGGAATCCGCTTTTTGGTTTCGGTTTATGTATCGCGATCTGCTCATAATCAGATGGCCGAGTGTATTATTATGTGCGAGGATATTATTTATTACACTGTAGATACAACTTATCCGGCCGTGGAAACTGGTTGAAACATTATACCCGGAAGGGTTAAAAATAATTTAATTAAAGAAGAGGTTAATTACAGGCACGCGTTGCCGTAGGTGCACCCGTCTATACCGCACACGGGTTTGTAAATCAAAGTGCAGGGTTTCTTGCATACGGGCGGGTTGCAGACTGGTTGGCGGTAGGCGCTCGTCTGCACCACCACCAGGCTCACCAGAACAATCAATACTGAAATCAGGGAATACGTATAAACGAGGAAGCAAGGGCGGTACAACAATAGATAAAACATGCATACGGCCTGCGTGATGGTAAGCGGGTACCATAGCTTGCAACAAAAGGGGTATCACTCGGCAATGCGCGAGACCCTCATTCACATTATTCCCTTCTACAGTACGGCCGCCGAGAGAATGCGTTTCTGACACCTCTTAAAATTGGGCTATTCTCGGAAATGGCAAATCATATTGCGATGGGACTTTCAGAGGAAGGTTCATTATTTTAGTATAGCTTAGTAAAAATCCCCAGTTTCAGTGATTTGGCCAATATTAACAGGTGTCAGAAACGCATTCTCTCGGCGGCCGTACTGTAGAAGGGAATAATGTGCTTACACCTAAAAAAAGATGTATCATCACAAAATCAACCACAGATTAGACAGATGAACCTTATCGTAAAGCTATAAGTTTAATTTTCAAATGACTCAAACAAATGTCGCAGAGATCAAGCTATATTTTACAAACCATAGTTACATACCGCAAGCGAAATTCATTTTAATGAATTTAGGTGTCTTCAACGGAGTCAAAGGCTTCCTAATTATTAACAGAATCGCTTGATGCTTTTATATCGTGATGTGAAAAGTGTACCAATTATTTTTATCGAAAATCGATATTTATTTATAATTATTTTTCCCGTATTGACTCGCTAAACAAGTTTTACGGGTCAATTAGGTGTACGATCACCATAGGATGCGTTAAAATGCTACACAAATGTCAATTACGAGATATAAGCACTTTTGCACGCACGTCGTAACTTTATTTACATAATTATACATTACTTATCTATGTTTCTGGCAACAAGGTTCGTAAGGACTGAGGAATCTGTGATAAGGTACGACGGGAAAATGTTGGTTAGCCGTTGCCAGATTTTTATCGGGCGGAGCGGGATTTAAAACCTCTTGAGTAAAAAAAGCCGGATTCTGTCGTTGAAAGCGCGCTAGATACTGAGGCTGCCTTCCGAATTAGATAATATCGCTCACAGTGCTCACAGCAATAATTTGCGTACCGAGTTAGATATCACGATAATGACAGCTAAGAACTGTTAACAATTCGGAACGCCCGTTATCGCGCTCACAGTATTCAAAACAGAACATTTGAGAATTTAATTAAAATCTGATTTAACAATGCGCTAGGACTCCTTAGATCTTTTTTAATTTGACTCGCAAAAAGGAATATACCCGTTCTTTATTATTTTTCTCTCATAAAATCATAAAAAGTATCTTTGCCAAATAGAAAATCAAGAATCTTATTAGAATTTCTGCCGAAAACACAATAATTAACCGTCACTTTTGACAGCGCTCACGGTGATATCAGTTTAGGGCATGGTCGGTGTGAGCGCAATATGGCGGATATCATGACGTCATCTATGACGTTTCACGGGACAACGTAATCTGTCATTACTCAATTCGGTACGGGTTTAAGCACGCTCAAATCGATTACAGCGATTATATCATTAATTCGGAAAGCAGCCTTAAAAAGATGTATAAAATCTGGTGCCATTTCTGTGAAGTGGTGTCTTTACCATTTCCCACTTCTACGTCCAACGATGATTTCACCGTTGCGTCGTGTAATCCCGAAAAGCGTTTTTTTTTTAATTTTTATGTATAAGATCATGAGATCATAGAATCCCTGGAACTGCTATTCAAGTGATTACCACCTACAGTTTTCTTAAAGGGCTTTAATTTTTTTATTATTATCCTATGAATAACTTAACAGGCCTCCTTTCACAAATCAAGGTGAAAGGGAATGGGCAGATACTCCACCACGCGTGCCCACTGCGGATCGGTAGAGGCAGGCTAGTGGTCAACCTACTGTTGGAGTTTTCAAGCCGCCTAGAAGGCCTCCAACTAAATTAACGACCATCACAATTAAATGATAACCGCGACCAACGTCGATTTGAAATACCACTAGGCGGTCACCCATCCAGGTGCCGACCACAACGGTAGTAGCTTAACTTGCCGATCGATTAAGAACGGCTTATCATGCTACACCACGAGCGCTTCCACACAAGCACATACCGAAGCTGAAAGCGACACGGAGCCTCTCAACCACAGAAGCTATGCTCTCCGAAATCGAGGTCCAGCATGGAGGAAGTTAATCAAATGAACAACAAAGACATAACCAAACTCAACCCAGGAACTAAATACCAAAGAGAGAAGAAAGAAGACAACATACTCCAACCAGGCCTGTCCCACTCCCATGTTTAGGTACGATCGCGCGCACGCGGACTACCGGAACAACGCTAGTCGGTTGCAACGCGCACGCAGCGCAAGACGCGTGTGGGTATAAATACCTACGTACTACCTATATAAAGTGTTTACTGTTCTTTTTTTAACACTATCTTGTGTAGATATCGTTGTTTTTATAGTACTAGATATTTTGTTGTTGTTTCATTGTATTGTCCTAAAGTCCTTATTATGTACTTATTATAATAATAGGCCCGTTTTGATAACATACCAGTGTGTTAAAAAAAGAGACAAAGACAGAGCGACCAGAAGAGACCCTCTTGTATAAACGGGCCTCTTAGACCTCGAAAACTCATGTGAATGATTTTTAACCCACTTCAAAAATGGAGGAGGTTTCTCAATTCGACCGTATATTTTTTAACCGACTTCAAAAACAGGAGGAGGTTCTCAATTCGGTTGTGTTTTTTTTTTTTTTTTTATGTTTGTTACCTCATAACTCCGTCGTTTATTAACAGATTTGGAAAATTCTTTTTTTGTCTGGAAGGGTACACTTCCCGTTTGGTCCCATTGTCATCAGATCAGGATTTGATTACTTCTTAGTGTACTTTGAAGTCGGTTTAAGTTTTTTGTAAAACAGTCCAATTATTTTTATGTGTGTTCGCGGATAACTTCGTCGTTTATGAACCGATTTTGACGATTCTTTTTTTAGAAACTGTTAGTAGTTCCAGAATAGAGAGAGTTCCCTCTTTAAATATACAGTAATTCTACCTTACAACTCTTAGAATAACTAAGATTTAACATACCACTATTTCAAAAATCAGTAGAACAATATTCAGAAAAATTTAACAATTCTTATTGTTATGTAGGTAAGTAACTCAATATATCCTTTTTTTGGTTAATTCTTTATTAATTTTTATATAACAAACTTCTTTAATCAACATGAAGATTATTAAGAACAAATATTGTGAATTTCGGCTGACGGCTACTGGACTAGGTAATCGTGCCGTTTCTTGTCGCGTCGTCAGTCATTCCAGATTTGATAAGCATGTAAGTATGTTACTAAAACCCTTCCCCAAAATAGTTGTATTCAGTTTCGTAGACAGAATACACATTCAGTATACAAAGTACTTATAGGTCTAACAACTTAGATTAAAGTATGTAGACATTTTAAAATAACTTTCTGATCTAATACTAGTTAGCTAGGATATTTTAAATGTCATTGTTCACGAAAGGAGAATAGCATAGAAATAAAATAAACACAGAGAATAGTAATAGGACATACATAGGCGATAAGGAAATATTGAAGATTCATAATACGTCATTAGACAACCCTACCGTAACACGTGCCGCGTCATACAGGATAGAGTTATACGATAGAAAGAGAGGGAAGGTGTAGGTGAATATAATTTTAGGCGCGCAGCGCTGCGCGAACTGGATTGCGCTTTATTCTGTCGTTCCAAGAGTCGATTTTTGTTTAAATGTCGTTTTCGAAGTGGGTTTTCTGTACGTAGTACTATTAAATATTCTGTGCTCCAACGCTCATCCCTCTCTATGATACCCGTCTTCTCACTTTCCAATATTGGCTATAGGCTGAACAGTCGGTCGATTGTGGTCAGCTGGTTGCGGTTGGCTGGCCGTCCTCTCCCATCCCAGAGCGTGTCACTCCTATATACCACGCACTCCTCGGTTTATCCGTGGTTACTCCGATATAACTATTCAGGTACCAGTCATTATTAACTAAGTTAGTTACATGGTGGTTGATGCTTGAATGGTTGTATAGGACATGGGTCGGTCGTTGTACTGGCTGAGAGCAGTGCTAATCATCATCATCATCATTATCCTATGAATAACTTAAAAAATAACGATGACATTCCAAAATTCTAAATTTTGTTTTCTCTTTCTAAATTCTAAATTGCAGTTTTATGAAAACAAAGTGTGGTCTCAGGCCACCCTTCCCGTGTGTTATGGTGGCCTAGGAGTGCGGAAAATTTCAAGCATATCAGTACCGGCGTTTCTATCATCGGTATACAGTGTTGGCAACCTCGTCAGATCTGTTTTGGACCCTTCTATTAGATCTGTTGAGGTTTCTTACCTGTCTGATGCTAGAGACGCCTGGCAGGCACAAGTATTTCGACTTTGAGTCACTCAGAGAGCGTGGGAAAAGCCTCTCTGTGAAAAAACTTGGCAATATTTACTTTCTAACTTTTCTATAGATACAGACCGCGCGCGCTGGTCACTGGTTACAAGCTATTCCATCCACAAATACCGGGACAATGTTAGACCGTATAACATTAACCGCAGAGCTCTTGTTGTCGCTAAACGTACCTTCCGTACTGGAACCAGTCGGAATTGCGCGGGGCGATGGCAAGAGACCGGATGGTATGTCTTTGATCCCTTGGAGTGTCGGCAGGTCGCTGGTGTGGTGGGATGCCACATGTGTCGATACACTCGCGCCACCTCACTTACCGGGGACTTGTAAAGCTGCAGGGGCAGCTGCAGCCAGTGTGGAAAATTCAAAATTTTAAAAATTCGCATCGATTGGACCCTATTATATTTTTATGCCTTTTGCGGTCGAGACCATGCGGGACCGAAGCTCACCGTTTTGCTCGCACTTTGTCATCAAAATTGATCGACACCAGCGGGCGGGGAGCTTTTTCCGCCAACGCGTCAGCTTGGCTATCCAAAGAGGAAACGCTGCCAGCCTTCTGGGAACCTTGCCTTTAATCGGAAGCAGAGCGGCAGACTTGAGTAAATGTTCTATAGGTATACTTAGATTGTATTTTGTACATATTTGTTGTAAATAAAGATACTTATTTATATTAAAAATGCGAATCTTAATTCAAAATTTTCCAAAATTTTGTAAATTGTCTAATTTAACACAAAAATAAAAACTGGCCAAGTGCGAGTCAGACAAGCGCACCGAGGGTTCCGTACAAACCTATAGGTATATAAGTAAATGGTAGTATAGACCTGAGTATTTGAAATGTATTTCAATTTATGACGTATTAAAAAGAAACTACTTACTAGATCTCGTTCAAACCAGTTTTCGTTGGTAGTTTGCATCGTAATGTAAGTACCTACATCATATATTTTTTATAGATTTATCATTCTCTTATTTTAGAAGTTACAAAATGATATTAGAAAACTCAATATCATTTTTGAAGACCTATCCATAGACACCCCACACTTATGGGTTTGATGAAAAAAAAAAAATGAGTTTCAGTTCTAAGTATGGGGAACCCCCAAAATGTATTGTTTTTTTCTATTTTTGTGTGAAAATCTTAATGCGGTTCACAGAATTCATCTACTTACCAAGTTTCAACATTATAGTTCTTATAGTTTCGGAAATAAATGGCTGTGACATACGGACGGACAGACAGACAGACAGACATGACGAATCTATAAGGGTTCCGTTTTTTGCCATTTGGCTACGGAACCCTAAAAAGGTCATTAAAAATATATTCGTAGGTAAGTAGTGTACCGAATTCCGTAACGAAAATAACCTAACACCCCCCCCACTCCGACCGGCACAGCGGTGATACTTTTTAGTTTTGCGATCTATCAATGAATAGCAGAACTTTTAATGACTTTTTGAAATATCACGCTGGTCTCTTTAGTTCAGCAACCCGCCTCTAGGTGGCATTGATGCAATAGCTTTACCGCGGCAGTCTCCTAGTGCCACAAGTTTTTTTTTTTTTTTTTTTATTTCTTTACTCAAGTGTATTGGTAAAAAACAAGAAACAACTTAAATCTAAATTAAATAATTTCAATACCTTATAATAACTTTTAGAATTATTCAATTCGGACATTCCATTCGAAAGATATCACGAGTTTAAAAATGTAAGTAGCAGAACAAATACGTCACTGAGTTACGTTTTCCGTGGAGTTACGGGCCGTACGGGGTGGTTCAGTGTTTGTAAAAAAACTCCCCCGAAACTCTTCTTATGAAATTTTATAGGTAGGGTAGGGTAGGGCAGGGTAGGGTAGGGTAGGGTAGGGTAGGGTAGGGTAGGGTAGGGTAGAGTAGGTCAGGGCAGGGCAGGGCAGGGTAGGGTAGGGTAAGGTAGCGCATGTGTATGGAACCCACATCACGCTACCTACACATTAATGTTGGAAAAAGTACGGAAAGCTTTTCTAAGATCGTTATATAAAAAACTTTACGGTTACTACCCTTATCTGTACCCTACCACAGAATATTTAATAGTACTACGTACAGAAAACCCACTTCGAAAACGACATTTAAACAAAAATCGACTCTTGGAACGACAGAATAAAGCGCAATCCAGTTCGCGCAGCGCTGCGCGCCTAAAATTATATTCACCTACACCTTCCCTCTCTTTCTATCGTATAACTCTATCCTGTATGACGCGGCACGTGTTACGGTAGGGTTGTCTAATGACGTATTATGAATCTTCAATATTTCCTTATCGCCTATGTATGTCCTATTACTATTCTCTGTGTTTATTTTATTTCTATGCTATTCTCCTTTCGTGAACAATGACATTTAAAATATCCTAGCTAACTAGTATTAGATCAGAAAGTTATTTTAAAATGTCTACATACTTTAATCTAAGTTGTTAGACCTATAAGTACTTTGTATACTGAATGTGTATTCTGTCTACGAAACTGAATACAACTATTTTGGGGAAGGGTTTTAGTAACATACTTACATGCTTATCAAATCTGGAATGACTGACGACGCGACAAGAAACGGCACGATTACCTAGTCCAGTAGCCGTCAGCCGAAATTCACAATATTTGTTCTTAATAATCTTCATGTTGATTAAAGAAGTTTGTTATATAAAAATTAATAAAGAATTAACCAAAAAAAGGATATATTGAGTTACTTACCTACATAACAATAAGAATTGTTAAATTTTTCTGAATATTGTTCTACTGATTTTTGAAATAGTGGTATGTTAAATCTTAGTTATTCTAAGAGTTGTAAGGTAGAATTACTGTATATTTAAAGAGGGAACTCTCTCTATTCTGGAACTACTAACAGTTTCTAAAAAAAGAATCGTCAAAATCGGTTCATAAACGACGAAGTTATCCGCGAACACACATAAAAATAATTGGACTGTTTTACAAAAAACTTAAACCGACTTCAAAGTACACTAAGAAGTAATCAAATCCTGATCTGATGACAATGGGACCAAACGGGAAGTGTACCCTTCCAGACAAAAAAAGAATTTTCCAAATCTGTTAATAAACGACGGAGTTATGAGGTAACAAACATAAAAAAAAAAAAAAAAACACAACCGAATTGAGAACCTCCTCCTGTTTTTGAAGTCGGTTAAAAAATATACGGTCGAATTGAGAAACCTCCTCCATTTTTGAAGTGGGTTAAAAATCATTCACATGAGTTTTCGAGGTCTAAGAGGCCCGTTTATACAAGAGGGTCTCTTCTGGTCGCTCTGTCTTTGTCTCTTTTTTTAACACACTGGTATGTTATCAAAACGGGCCTATTATTATAATAAGTACATAATAAGGACTTTAGGACAATACAATGAAACAACAACAAAATATCTAGTACTATAAAAACAACGATATCTACACAAGATAGTGTTAAAAAAAGAACAGTAAACACTTTATATAGGTAGTACGTAGGTATTTATACCCACACGCGTCTTGCGCTGCGTGCGCGTTGCAACCGACTAGCGTTGTTCCGGTAGTCCGCGTGCGCGCGATCGTACCTAAACATGGGAGTGGGACAGGCCTGACCCTACCAAGTTCTTGCTCGGTCAGCTTGGCTTTAACTCACTGGAGGTGAGACGGTTTTTGGATCAGCTCAATACGTGTCTCAAAATCCTGAGAGGGGTTATCGATTCCCCCGATCTACACGATCGCATTTGTAGGCTATTCGTGCCGCTGTCCGCGCGAAACAGTTTCTAACGTAGAGCATTGCCACAGTAGATATATCAAACAGTAAAGTGACTCGACCCTTTTCTTGATTATAATTGCCTACAGCAGCACGGTACGTGAACACGCGAAAGGGCTGCCCACCTATAGTATTTTAATTTCATCTACCTATTTGTCTAGTTTTGTGATTTTAATCATATTTTTTATTTGATAAAATGTTTTTTTTTTGTGAATGAAATAGGAAGTGTTCAATAAAGTGTAAGAAACAGACGAGTAATATATATTTTTTTATGACCCCATTACCTACAGCACGGAGATACTCGAATACTCTATACTCTAAATCGAAATAACAATTTTTTTGGTCACCCATCCGATGTCGAACCGTTGCAAACGTTACTTAATATCAACCATTACATCGCGTGTGCGTTACCTACAGCAATCAAAACCTCTAACTACCTACTGCAAAATCTTACTTAAAAAGTAAATTATTATGTAAATCTTACTAGGTACAGGTACCTACCATTTATTACTCTCACAATCATTTTATAATAATATTTCGTCTAATTCAATAAATATATGTAAATAGCTAAGTACATACATAAGTAGTAAGTAGAAAGCCTAGCCTAGGAACTACTACTTTTTTTTAACCTGTCTGTAGGTAGTCACTTTTTTCACCCAAGCCAGCCATCCACTTATTTATTTATGAATTCAGGTAGGTATTATGTTATTGACGAAGTCAAGCAACCAAAAAACCTTTGGTGCCGATTCTGTTGTAAATCGCACTAAACTAATTTTAGTCACATCTCATCTCTTTCTCACGAACATTATTGAAAAAGGACAGAACATATTTAAAGCTGTCAAATTAATCTCTGCCGTCTTATTTTGCGTGTATTTAGGCGTAACCGCGATAGATGGCGACTAAATTTATAATGAAAACAAGCATTGGACTAATTTGACAGGACTAAATTTCTTACATCCTTTTCTTATGTTCTTGGTTAGAAAGAGACATAGTGGGATTAAAATTAGTTTAGTTGTAAACAACAGAATCAGGGCCTCTACTATAATTTATCTTTGTCATATTAAGTAATTGTACTTACTTGTAATTATTTTAATTATTTCAATGAATATTTGTCATAAATCGCACGCTTACTGCTTACAAACCCATCACACCGTTCGTTCGTCACTGCAGCGCATTCGCGACTGTTTGCCAACCGAAAGCGAACCGAAATCGTGGCGCGTAGGTATGACTCGCGTTCCGGCCGTTTGTATGAAGAGCTAGTACTGATAGATATACCTACTGTGGCATTGCTCTCCCTTTTGAAGCAGCTTTTGACATGCGAAGAACATCCATTCGCGTCATCTATTTAGATTGATATCTGTGGATCGCCAAAGAGTTTCATATACCTATTTAAATACGATTGCATGCAGCATGCAATCGTCTTTCATCTTCTAAATCTATCAGCTGACAGCTGAGATGAGGATGTTGAGATGGATGTATGGAGTGACAAAAATGGATATTGTACCCTTATGTGCTCAGTCCTTAAATATAAGGAAAAGCTCAAAAATAACGCCAGTGACTGAAAAGTTGAGAGGAAACTGTTTATCCTGGTATGGATATGTTATGAGGACGAGGTGGAGTGAAAGCGTGACTAAAAGAGTTAAGTATGCATATGAAAGTGGATAAATGGTGGAAGACGTGGGTAAGAAAAGAGTGAATGCTGGTGACGGATAGAAGAAGCATACCTACATATTGCGACGACCCCAAATGATTGCGAACAGGGCAGTTAGATGATGAATTAAATAAGGATAAGGACTCAAATGAATAAAATAAAAAATGCTTGACCAGTTTTTTATTTTTAAGCTCTTTAATATATATACGCTGTCTATTAAGTTTATGCTTAGGTACCTAATACATACAAAAGCAAAAAAATACGATGCATAATTTATGATTACGACATATTCTTCAAAGAAATAAACTAAGTAGTAAGTAGCATGTTCCGGGATGTTCGACAAAATCTTCGTAAATATACATATAAGTAGTAGTATCAACTAAACCAAGGACAAACTAAAAAGTCACTTTTCACAACAGGATCGATGCCGCACTATGGACAGTCCCACAAAAACTTATCTGGCCCGGTCAGAGCGGCGCTGTTTTCGCATTTGGTGGAGCGTTTGCTCCATTGTTTAATCAATGACGAATGGCAGGCAGATTGACATTTCAAACTGTTCCGGCGTCGTTAGTTCCTCTTTTGCCCAGCGGGCCACATAAGTTTGTTGCGCTATACAAGGGTGTACATGAGCTGTCAAAAGTGACCTAATAAGTAAGAACCTAATTTAATAGTAGGTTGGGCGCGGGGGCCATGGCTGCCTGCATACTCCATTATAATGCGGTATAGCTCCAGCACATACCAATCTGAAACAAATAGAAAACACAGCGCTTAAATCCTATTCGAGTTCCGAAACTATTAAGTACTACTTTGGATTTAACTAATTAGTTGTCAATTTTTTTTTTTTTTTTTTTTTTTTATATTTAGTATAAGACTAATATGGGAGAACAGACACTGGATGAATGGTCTGGAGGTTTTGCTGTAGGTGGGAAGAAAATCTCAAACCTCCGATACGCTGATGACACAACTCTAATCACCACATCAATGGAGGAAATGGAAACGCTACTGAGTCGTCTGGAAACTGAGAGTGAGGCCATGGGGCTATCCATCAATAAGAGCAAAATAAAACTGATGGTGGTCGACCGAGCAGGTGTACTCTCAGGCCCCAATATTTGTCAGGGCATCGCAACGGTGGACAATGTCATCTACCTCGGCTCCTACATCACTAACGATGGCAGTTGTGTCCCAGAAATCAAGCGTCGGATTGCCATGGGCAGTGATGCAATGACACGCCTGGAAGGCATCTGGAAGAACCGAAGCATAACAGAAAGAACCAAGATGCGCCTGGTCCGTGCCTTGGTTTTCCCCATATTCATGTACGGCGTGGAGACATGGACTATCTTAGCTAGAGAGAGGAAAAGGATTGAAGCATTTGAAATGTGGAGCTGGCGGCGGATGCTACGGATACCGTGGACAGCTAAGCGCACCAATGTCTCAATCCTTACGCAACTAAAAGTGAAAGATAGACTATCCACTATTTGTCACCGCCGTATAAAAGGCGCCAAATTCAACGACGTGGTCCAGTTAGCCACCAACAGAAGTCGCTGGAGTCAAGCCGCCCACGCTATCAAAGACGTCCGGTGATCACGATCTTCAGCCATGAAGAAACGACCACAGAGAGAGAGAATATGGGAGACCAGAAAAGACCAGAAATTAAAAAAGCAATTGCGGAATACCGGTAACGGATTCAAAAACAACCGAGGCGATGGTGGTTTTTAAAGCCGTTACCAATATCGAATCAGAGCGTTTTAAAATAGCCCTGCTGAACGCAAAGGTTGAAAGCATTGAAGAAAAATATACGTGGACTTCACCCGATGGCGTTACGAAGAATCAAATTGACCACCTTGCTATCAGTTCCAAATGGCGTTCCTTGTTACTCGAACTGGGCAACCTTAGAGGCGCGGACATCGATTTAGCGACCACCACTTAGACGACGCAGAAGTGTGACTGAAGGTTACCGCAACCTTCAGTCGCACTTCTGCTACACATCCAGCTAGCGGACCAGGCAAACTGGGGAGACGTTTCGACGTCTGTAAGCTCTGTAACCCGTCTAGGTACCAAGTTTAAGCTCGAACTCCGAAACAGTTTTTCTGGACTTAACACAGCCACTGACACTGTAGACGAGGAGTGAAGCAGATAAAAGTGGCTTACACCTCTGTGCCACTTTTATCTGCTTAGGCCAGCTCCATCTCTCTGGGACACAAATCTCGCACACGTGATGCCTGGTTGTCACAAAATACTTGGGACCTAATTGATGGTAGAAGAGAGCTTCACTTGAAGCTGGTCGAAACACACGATGCAATAGATAGAGCCAACCTCAAACAGCTGTACCTACCGCCAGATACGCAGAAAAAACTAGCAAACGCAAGGACAGAAAGATGTGGGCTGACGGCATTGCTGACCAAGCCCAATTCGTTGCTAATATCGACAATTTGAAGGAGCTGTACAATGCAACAAATACATTGGCAGGAAACAGAAACTTCAAGAAGAGGCCTCTAAAAAAAAGGAGGTCCAGCTTATTGTGACATCGGAAGGGCAGCTGCAAAGAAGCGAAAGCGCCAAGGGGAAGCGAAAGCGTGGCGGTCCCAAACAAACATGGCGAAGCACCGTGCTTGACGAAGCGAAGAAGATCGGGAAGTCTTGGAGTGATCAAGCGTGAAGCTCAAGACCGATCGGGATGGTGAGTTTCTGGGGAAACCCTCTGCCCCATCTAGGGGACACAAGATCATAAGTCAAGTCATAGGACTAATATTATTGTTTAATTAATAAATAAAACTGGCCAAGTACGAGTCTGATTCGCACACGGAGAGGTCCGTAAACTCCGTACAATACTTAATAAAGACATTCACAGATAGACAACTAAGTAATCCGCCGTAATAAGGAATCTGCTTTTTCGTTTCGGTTTCTTCATCACCATCTCATACTCAGATGGCCGAGTGTGAAGGATGTCCCAGGATATAATACTTAGATACCACTTATCCGGCCGTAGAAAAACCAGCCCTCGGAGGCCTTAAGAATAGAAGAGGTTAATTACAAGCACATGTTGCTGTAGGTGCACCCGTTTTTGCCGCACACGGGTTTGTACACATAAGTGCAGGGTGGGCTGCACTTAGTAGGCTGCTTGCAGATTGGCTGGTAGGCGCTCGTCTGCATCACCACCAGGCTCACCAGAACAATCAATACTGAAATCAGGGAAGGTATTTAAGATACGTGGCAGCAATGGCGGTTCAAAATGGATAAAACAAGCATAAGTCCTGCCTGATGGCAAGCGGTTACAGTAGCGTATCTAGGTTCTTGCAACAACAGGGTTATCACACGCGCATAGCCGACCTTCTCTTCACACTATTCTTAAAAAGGGCTTTGAAGATGTGTTGAGAGGAGTCGCTGTGCCTTAATTTCGTTTTGTACAGGGTTTCATTTACTCCCCTCGTGAAATATCTTGTATCCTCCCTATTTCGATGGGCCATGGTATGTGCATGAGGCCTACAGTGCTGCCGCCGAAAGAATACGTTTTTGACACCAGCTGTTAATTTTGGGCTATTCTTGTAACGACAAATCCTCTCAAGATTCTGGTACACAGTGTGCTTAGTTACTTACCGCAAGCAAAATTCATTGTTCTTAATGAATTAGGTGTCTTCAAACGGAGTCAAAGGCTTCCTAATTTTTAACAGAATCGCTTGATGCTTTTATACCGTGATGTGAAAAGTGTACCAATTATTTTTATCGAAAATCGATGCGGTTTATTATAATTATTTCTCCAGAATTGTCTCTCTAAACAAGTTTTACAAGTTAATTAGGTGTGCGATCAACAAAGGATGCATTAAAGTTGTTTTAAGTCGTATCCTTTCTTACAAGCCAAGTTAATTACTGCCCACAGTACCGATTTTAGGGTAGGGCGAGGTGGTGCGACCGCACAGGGCGCCAAGAAGGGGGCGCCGAAGGCGTAAAATCAGATATTTGTGTCCAACTTCGAAAAATTCTTAGAATAAACATATCTTCTCTAGGTTCTCTAGTTCTATATAGAGATTTTTATCAAGTTTTGAAAATCTTCGGGTCAACCATTCAACGGTCGGTTAAAGTGATAAATATTTGAAATTTTATATTATACTAGCTGCCCGGCGTGACTTCGTTCGCGTGGTGCTACTCTATCCTGTGGTGCTACCCTACCCTTCCCTACCCTATCTAAACCACCCAGGGGTTCACCCAAACGCGTACAAAAAAATTCAACTGTACGTGTGTTTGTCACTGAACTCCTCCTAAACAGCTGGACCGATTTGAATGAATTTTTTTGTATGCGTTTGGGTGGCGACGTGGGGCCCAAGTCTGCTATTTCAATTGTGTTCCAATGATCTTTCAAAATTGGTGTCAAAATTGTACCATAATGACACTATTCTGTTAGTAAGCAGACTACCAAAACTGTAAAATGTGACAATTTTTACACCACTGAAAGTTCAAGCAGACTTGGTTGCCGATATATTACTATACTCTTTGCTTGGGCCCCTGGATTGTTTAGATTCACAAATCGTAATAGTATTTAATATTACTTACCCAACCTTATTTCAAACGAAATGGGGGACCGAAATTTCAAAGTAAAAGAAATAAGTTAAAATAGGTATCAGAGTGATGTGATATCCTTTTAAAATTCCAAATCAGGTTTTTATTTCTTATATTTATAACGTAATAACGTAACCTTACTCAAATTGACCGGGAAATGAATAGAAGGCGCAAAAAAACGTACCAAAAACCTTAATTTTCAACATTTTTTATTTAACGGAATTTTCCCTTGACTTGTGCTTTTCGACCCAAAACCGGTTGAACTAGAATTGTCAATTTTGGTTAAAAGCAAGGTCTTACAGCACAAGTAAAGGGAAAATTCCAAAAAATAAAAAGGTAATTACAAGTAATCTATCTATATATATAAAATGCTTTGTCCTGAATGACTGAGAATCAACGCACAGCCTAAACCGCTGATCGTAGAGACCTGAAACTTGGAGGGTGTGTTCTTTGTATGACGTAGACATCCGATAAGAAAGGATTTTCCGAAATTCTACCCCTAAGGGGGTGAAAAACGGGGGCAAAGTTTGTATGGGACAACGTGATTCCTTGGTCCGATCTACTTCAAATTTTGCATAAACATTCCTTAACAGAATTGATGGAAGACGTGTTTCGTATTTTATTGAAACTCATCGCCTAACGGGGTCAAAAAGGGGTAGAAAGTTATTTTAGGGGCGTTTTGCATCGAAGTTGATATCAATACTCCTTAGTGCTTTTGATTTAAATATTTTTTTTAATTTTGACACATGTTTGAAATCTCAGAGATTACAGAATAAGGCAGATGGAGCGAACGGAACACGGGAGTGAGGCCAAAAAAGCAAATACAAATTGAAAAACACATACCAGTGGGGGGGGGGGGGATTACATAACTCAATTTCAATCATTTTCGAATTGAAATCGGTTCAATATAGTGGTTTTCTGATATCTTTTTTACGTTCTGATAACCGCAAATACAAGCAGTGGTTCATTAGAAATGGAACCATTTCCGATTTAGTAATATTTCTACCGATTCAGAGGTTATTTCAATCGGAATTTCATTGCAATAAAGTTACGTAATCCACGTACTGGTATTCGCTTTTGAATTGGTATTTGCATTGTTTAAAAATCTTTATTTAACGAAAACACTTTCTTTGTAATAAATTAGCACACAGCAGCTTTTAAACATAGCAAATACAAATTCAAAAGCCAATACCAGGTATATTTTTTCAATTTGTACCTAATTGCTTTTTTTGGCTTCACTCCCGTGTTTCGCGCGCTCTATCTGCCTTTTGTTCTGGAAACTGAAATTCTCTTTAAAATTGGAATGTCAAATATTAAAGAATATTTAAATCGGATTAGGGTTCGAAATTTGTTTGGAAGTTCATTTTCTCGGACTTTTTGGCGGGAACTTGCAGAGTGACGTTGCGTTTTCATTTTTATTTTCATAAATTCGTGTATTTTGTGTGTTGGACGGTGACTGACTGCAAGAGAACTATGTTAAAGTAATTTATTGTGACTAGAACTTACATAATATAACTGGAAATTGGCAAAATACAAACCCAGTGTGACGCCAATGAAAAAAAAAAGTTCATTTTCTCTATTTCATTAGAATATTTCGATTTTAGTTAATTTAATTTCTTTCTCATTTGTTTTTATAATAATTAAATAAGATTCTTTGAGTTCGATTTTTTAGTGTAGGTATAATTAGGTTTTTAGTTTTAATTGTAAAAATATCTGTGTTTGATTTGTTGTGTCTAACAATCAGTGGCGTGCATTGGTTTTCGAAGGAGAAAATTCAAACCGTACGCGGGTGAAACCGCGGGGGGTCCGCTAGTCTATACATATAAAATGCTTTGTCCTGAATGACTGAGAATCAACGCACAGCCTAAACCGCTGATCGTAGAGACCTGAAACTTGGAGGGTGTGTTCTTTGTATGACGTAGGCATCCGATAAGAAAGGATTTTCCGAAATTCTACCCCTAAGGGGTGAAAAACGGGGGCAAAGTTTGTATGGGACAACGTGATTCCTTGGTCCGATCTACTTCAAATTTTGCATAAACATTCTTTAACAGAATTGATGGAAGACATGTTTCGTATTTTATTGAAAATCATCGCCTAAAGGGGTCAAAAAGGGGTAGAAAGTTATTGTAGGGGTGATTTGCATCGAAGTTGATATCAATACTCCTTAGTACTTTAAACTTAAATAACATTTTTTATTTTGACACATGTTTGAAATCTCAATCCGATTTTCACAAATTACAGAATAAGAGTGACGTTGCGTTTTCATTTTTATTTTCATAAATTCGTGTATTTGAGTTTTGGACGGTGACTGACTGTATGAGGACTATGTGAAAGTGATTTATTGTGACTAGAACTTATATAATATAACTGGAAATTGGAATAACACGCCCCGTGTGACGCCAATGAAAAAAAAAAGTTCATTTTCTCTATTTCATTAGAATATTTTGATTGTAGTTAATTTAATTTCTTTCTCATGTGTTGTTATAATAATTAAATAAGATTCTTTGAGTTCGATTTTTTAGTGTAGATATAATATAGGTTTTTAGTTTTAATTGTAAAAATATCTATGTTTGGTTTGTTGTGTCTAATAATCAATGGCGTGCATTGGTTTTCGAAGGAGAAAATTCAAACCGTACGCGGGTGAAACCGCGGGGGGTCTGCTAGTAAATAATAAATAAATAAATATCCTGGGACATTCCTCACACACGGTCATCTGATCCCAAACTAAGCAGAGCTTGTACTATGGAAACCAGATAATTGATATAATACATATACATACTTTTTGTTTGTAAATACATACTTAATATACATAATTACACCCAGACTCAGGACATACAGACATGTTCATGCACACAAATGCATGTCCTGTGTGGGAATCGAACCCACGACCTGCGGCGCGTAAGGTGAACCTTAACCAACTGCGCCAACTGGCCCGTCAGTTTTCGCGAATATCTAAATTTGCCTATATTGTGCCTATATCTTTTTATTGTGTTGACTCAGGCAGGACCTTGATTTTAATACACGTAATAGGGATATAGACCTCAGTATCTGTTTTAAATTTCAACTTGCTAGGTCAACCCGTTCCTGAGAAAATCGGTGGTGACACACGGACAGACAGACAGACGGACAAGAGAGTGATCTTATAAGAGTTCCTTTTTTTACTTTTCGAGGTACGAACCCTAAAAACAACTCGAAAAGCATTAGCCACCTTCCGGGTCAAAATAATTAGAAAACGAAGTTTTAAACTAGTTCCTTTTCCGAAATTATCAACATTCGTTTACAAACAAATTTAGTTCAGCAGTGCTATTCTGCGTGCGCTCTCGACGCTGGCGCTGAAACTGGGGTGAGATTTCAAATCGGTATTTACAAACATGCAAATGTACATGTGGCCCTTGCGTGATAGTGTCGTCAATATGAAACTTGCCCGTAGATGTTATGAGAACAATTTGATATTGTTATCTTGTTCGTATTACCTAGTGTATATAAATACTACGTACTACCGTAGTATTTATATACTACTGACGCCTACTATGAGTTTTCAACGCCAACGTAATCTACAGTAGCTAGCAACTACGATGCCACATTCTGTATGAAATGCTTCCAAAACTGTCCACTAGAGGCGGTGCTCGTCATACAATATACGGTGACGTATTTATTCGCTAGCGAGTGTTTTATTACATAAGCGAAAACTGGGCACATGGTAGAGGTAAAGTACTGTCTAAGTTTATTTACTAAATAAGTTTATTTATTAAATTAGTATATTTTATTAATTTACAACAAATATGTACAAATTACAATCTATATTATAGAAAATTTCTTCAAGTCTGCCGCTGCTTCCGATTAACGGCAAGGTTCCCAGTACATCTACCATGAGCTTTTACACTAACGTAATCTACACACGCTAGCGAATACGGTGAATATTTTGTATGACCGCCTCTAGTGGATACTTTTGGAAGCATTTCATACAAAATGTTTCACCGTCGTCGCTAGCGAGTGTAGATTACGTTTGATTACGTTAGTGTAGAAAACTCACGGTAGGGATATAGAAGGCTGGCAGCGATACAGAAGGCTGGCAGCGTTTCCTCTTTGGCCAAGCTGATGCGTTGGCGGAAAAAGCTTCCCGCGCGCTGGTCTCCGGAGGCCTCGATAAATTTTAATTACATGTGTTTATTCATTTAATAGTTAGGTACTGTTGTTATCTCTGTTACACAGTCAATTATATGACTAGTTGGCGTGGTTTGGTAAGACCTATCACTCTGTAGGTCGTGGGTTCGGATCCCACACAGTACATGCATTGACATATATTTTTGTCCCATAAAATACGATTGCATGCAGCTGACAGCTGAGATGAGCATGTTGAGATGAACGTGTGGAGTGACAAAAATGGATAAGTATCCTTATCCTCCTTCCTTTACATCGAAGAAAAATTCCTATCAATATATATAAAAATCAATGCCACTTTTCGTTGTAATTTTATAACTCAAGAACGGGCTCACCTATCCAAATGTTTAGGCTTTGTTCGGACTATTTAGTAGATGGTTTATGTGAAGTTTGCACAAAATCGGTCTAGCGGTTCTTCATTTATCACATTTTTATTATTTCACTTTATACGTAGCGAAGCACTTACCGGGCCGCTAGTAGAGTATAGTAGTACTGTACCCTGAGTGTAATGCTTCCAAAGAATTAACGTAACTAATGCGTTTGCGTATTTCTAAGAGAATTTGTACTTAAAACGTAAACGCGTTAGTTACGTTAATTCTTTGCAAGTTTTACACTCGGGGTACTGAACAATCAAATTCCGCAACTAGTCAATGATTTGTCACTCATTTTGAACAGTGAGGACCAATCTGACCAATCACTGCTTCGTGTGTTTTTGACTTGGCCAATCAGAGTGCATGTGTCCTTGAATTAGCCAATCGGAGCGCATTATCGGCGGTGGGAAATTGGCGGAATATATTTCAATCAAAATGTACGTCATGCGCTTCTTTGTGTTTATTTCTCAGATATAAAAAGGTACTGTGTTTATTGCTCGATGTTCTTTAGATAAAAAGGAAAAGAGGAAAAGTAAAAGTGACTGAAAAGATGAGAGGGAACTGATTATCCTGGTATGGACATGTTATGAGGAGGAGGAGGAATACAACGTGACTAAGAGAGACATAAAAAAAACATATGAAACATATAAAAGTTGTTACATATGAAAATGGATGGATATACAGGAAGAGGAACCGACAAAGAGATGGAAGGATTGACTGTGTGAAAGATGACATGAATTAAATTTCTATGGATTCATATGAATAAAAATAAAAATAATTATCAGTTTATTTTTAACATAGGCTTTAATATAGTATAGATACTCTGTCGATTAAAGTAATACGCACAAAAGCTAAAAAATCTTTGCATAATTTTTAATTACGAAATATTTGTTCCCTGAACCAAGAACACACTAAGAAGTCACCTTTGACAACAGGATGCGTCTCCTTGCCGCACTATGACACATGTACAGTACGGCATGAAAAGGTACGTCAGTTTTCAACTTGATTCGTTCAACATGTTTTGATGAACTAAATGCTTCTTGTTGGTATAGTAAAATTGATTCTTGCAATCTGGTGCAAGCGACAACCAACTCTAAGGTGACGAATCTTTTCATTCCGTGACTGCTGTACATTGGTTTGGTTGTACATGGGCTGTCAAAAGTGACCTAATAAGTAAGACCCTAATTTAATAGTAGGTTGGTCGTGGTGGCCACTGCTGCTTTGCCTTGCATTCTCCTACACGATACAGAACAACTCCAGCACATTTCATACTGAAAGAAATGAAAACACATTAACTTAAATAGTCGGGTACAGAAACTATTACTTACGTAGGTGCAGGTAGGTGCTACCTAATCAGTTGAGTGGCAGTTCAATTTTTTTTATTTTCGTATTATTATTGTTCAAAACGAATAAATAAAACCGGCCAAGCACTAGCCTGACTTGCACACGGAGGGTTAAGTACAACAATAATAAAGACATTCAGAGATAGACAATGAAGTATTCCTATAAGGAATTAGCTTTTTCGTTTCGGTTTCTGCATCGCCATCTCATACTCAGATTGACGAGTGTGAAGCTCAAGTCTCGGGATATTATACCTAGATACCACTTATCTGGCCGTTAAAAAGTCAGCCTTCGGAGGCGTTAATAAATTAAATTATTAAAAGAAACAAAAAACCCGACTGCGTAAAACAAAAATTAACTGAAAAGAGAAAAACAAGCTCTTTAATCTATAGAATTTGGAATATAACTTGAATGTTATAAGTTATTGCAGTAGGGGACAAACCATTAACCTAAGTAGGTATGTGTTTTTTTTAATATTTGTTTATCCCCGACTGCAATAACTTATAACATTTAAGTTATATTCCAAATTCTATAGATTAAAGAGCTTGTTTTTCTCTTTTCAGTTAATTTTTGTTTTACGCAGTCGGGTTTTTTGTTTCTTTTAATAATTTAATTTATTTCAGACTTTTTAGTTTTATATAGAATGAGTTGAAAGGTTTAGTAAGTAAATAAGCGGTACGGTAAAGTAACGCTAACAACCATCGCAACTTTGAGTTACGTACGTAACCGCTCATAGTACCTAAGTAGGTATACCTACTGTCCTTGCATTAAACATGGTTTTTTGCAGTTTACGTCAAAATGGTAGCACAAAAGTATTACAATATATACATATATGGAATGGGCTGTTCACAAGCTTTCATTTGATACCCATATTGTTATAATAACGAAATTTTTGTTTTTAATACCCCCCCTTTTTTCTTATCCGTAGACGCCATATAAAAATAATATACCCTATGACACTCCCACAGTTCAGACGAATCTAACGACACCTCATATGCTTAAATCCATCAAACCGTTTAGGCTGCAGAGCGTGCCAAAGAAATAGACATACATACATACATACATACATACATACACTCGAAAAACATAACCCTCCTTCCGGGTCAGTCGGGTAAAAAGAGTTAATACAAAGAGGTTTATTACAAGCAGTCGTTGCTGTAGGTGCACCCGTCTTTACCGCACACGGGTCGGTACACTGAAGGGCAGATTTTCTTGGTGCATTTATGGTCGCAGACTGGATGGCGGTAGGCGCTCGTCTGCACCACCACCAGGCCCACCAGAACAATCAAAACTGAAATCAGGGAATACGTATATAAACGACGCCACAAGGGCGGTACAACAATAGATAAAACAAGCATAGGGCTCGCTTGATGGTAAGCGGCATCGAAGAAATATCCCTTTGGAGTATATACCGAGCAACCAATTCCGCAAATAATCAGTGATTTTGCACTGATTTTAATCAGTAAGGAAGGCCCAATCACTGCATCGTGTCGTCATCATAATGATCATCATCAGCCTATAATGTCCCACTGCTGAGCACAGGCCTCCTTTCAAAAATCAGGGTGAAAGGGAAAGGGCAAATACTCCAACACGCGTGCCAACTGCGGATCGGTGGAGGTAGGCTAGTGGTCAACCTATATACTGTTCGAGTTTTCAAGCCGCCTAGAAGGCTTCCAACTAGCTTAATGACTATCACAATTAAGTGATAACCGGGACCAACGGCTTTGCGTGCCTTCCGAAGCACGGAACCGCTCGATTTTAAATACCACTAGGCGGTCACCTATCCGTGTCATCTTAATTTGGCCAATCAGAGCGCATTGTTGGTGGTGGGAAATTGGCGGAATACATTTCAAGCAAATTAAAGTCATTGCGCTTCCTTGGGTTAATTGTTCGATGTTAAGCGGTTACCGTAGCGTATAGACGCTTGCATCAACAGGGGTATAACTCGCGCATTTTTTTTATACCACTGAGGTGGCAAGCAAGCATACGGCCCGCCCGATGGTAAGCAGTTACCGTAGCCTGTGGACGCTTGCAACACAAGGGGTATCACTCGCGCGTTGCCGACCCTGAAGAAACCTCTTCACACCCTTTTTGAAGAACCCCATGCTGTACTCCATCCACTCACCTCGCACACCCTTCTTAAAAAGGTAGCCGTGTGTACAGGCCACGTACAGGCACAGGTATTGCTGATAGATTTTCATTAAACCCCTTCGTAAAATATCTTGTTACCTCCCTTTTTTTACCCTTTTATGGCCAGTAGGCTACAGTGCTGCCGCAAGAATTCGTTACTGACACCTGGTAATATTGGAATATTCTCGGAAACGGCTAATCATATTGCGATGGGAATTTCACAGGAGGTTCAGTATTTTCTTGGGAGTAGCTTTGTGAAAGTCCTATCATAATCAGATTTGCCGTTTCCGTGATTTGGCTAATATTAACGGGTGTCAGAAACGCATCCTCTCGGCGGCCGTACTGTAGAAGGAGGTAGATTGAAGGGAACTGTTTCTCAAGTGCAATTGTCGGTACACAATTTACTTAATTAACTACTTACCGCAAGCGAAATTCATTGTATGAATTTGGTATCTTCAAACTGAGTCAAAGGCTTCCTAATTATTTACAATATTGCTCGATGCTTTTATAGCGTCGCCATTGTGTCAAAATTGTACCAATTATTTTTATCGAAATTTATTAAGGTTCATTTGTGATATTTTCACCAGTATTTACTTGCTAAACAAGTTGTACGAGTCAATTAGGTGTACGATCACCAACATGCATCAGGATGCTTGACATTACTTATCAAAACATTTGATAACACTATAAAAACTTACTTCCTTTCGTAATAAGCCAACCTGTGGCTTGCCATTTGCTTACGCAAATTACGCGATATGCACACGTCGTAGGTACTTTTATTATTCACATAATCCTATATTATAAAACAAGCAATATTTGTATAAATGTTTTGAGTTCTCAATAACAGATACCTAAATCAAACGGTTCGTGAACGAGGACCATCAACGGTCCCATGATTTTGAAGTCAGTTCAGTCATGATGTTGGAGATAATATAATATACTACTGAATGAAAATAAAATTAAATGTAAAATAACTTTAAAAAGAAAAATAAAAGAAAATTTATTAGAGAAGCAGTCTAGTTGCTTAAGAAAGAAATGATATACCTAATGTTTCTTTCATAAGTTACTGGACTAGTACTTAGAATATATGTATAGTGCATGTGATTGTTAAATAATAATGTAAATAAAGGTATATGTATGTACGTACAAAACCAACAAAACTGTGAAAGAGTGCACGCCTACAAACTGCAATAGTAGTTTGGCGACTTAAAATTAAGAAAACATGTAAAGTTTTTTTTGGAAATAATAAAAAAAAAAAAAAGATCGTGGAGGTCATTTCTGATGAACATCCACTATTTCTCTCAGTAGGTAGGTAGGTAGATATGGTAAAACTTACCAAATATCAATTTCATGTCTTCATAGGTAGGATGGATACCTTAAAAAAAGTAGCCAGACTGGGCTGGATAAGGATGGCAAGAAATCGGAAGGAGTGGCGCCCTCTGGGGGAGGCCTATGTCCAGCAGTGGACTGACAAAGGCTAAAGCGGATGTTTTTTATTAGGAGACGCAAATTGAACAAAAACAAGTTATTTTTTAATGTTTATTAGTATAAAAAGGTCAATAATATAAAACACACGTCAGTCAAACATTCCTATTACACAATGCTACAAGCAACATAAATAATAATAATTTAATAAGTAAAGGCCTGTATTATAAAACGATCGTCCGGATTCTATAATAGAACGTAAATGCCTAAGTTTTGAGTCGATATTAATACAATTGACTTTGGAATCTGTACCATTAATATTAGGTTTATTTTAGATTGATACGATCTATTATTGAGATATCTGAGGTATGATTTCATTCTATAATACAGTCCTTAGACTCAAGAATCGATTACAATTGAAAATAAGCCTTACGTCATAGGGCCAAATTCCAAATTCAATTGTTTCAATCTCGACCCAAAACTTGTCTTAAACTTTGTTTCACGTTATATAATACAATAATATATAACTTATTCTGTAGTACTGAAATACGTACATGCTACTAGGATAATTCCTGAAGCGGTGGTAGCTTCAGTAACTTTTACCATCCTAGGGTCCAAAAAAGGAGTACATTATATTTCAAATTAATTTAGAGGTTTCTTCAGGGCGGCAACGCGCGAGTGATACCCCCGGTGTTGCAAGCGTCCATAGGCTACGGGTAACTGTTTACCATCAGGCGGGCCGTATGCTTGTTTGCCACCTCAGTGGTATAAAAAAAAAAAAAAAATTGCATGTGTTCGGTGACACATGGTATTTTATTAGATTTCTCAATGGTAAACGTTCATTTCGATGTAATAAAGGAATACTATGATAGAGCGAGGTTTCATGAAATATTGTGAGTACTATTTCAGAGTAATCAAATGGAATTTCACTAGATATTGGTAAAAAACCCTTGACCTTGACGACTCATCCTATGTGAAATAGAGAATCTCTAACATACGATATAAAATAATTTTCATCCATAAAACAGATGGGTGAAGGTCGATATAGAGACAATAAGGGGGTCAATCCATCTCCTTCTCATCCAATTTTTTTTCACATAAAGAACTATGAACATATTTTTGACGTCCTACAACCAGCGATAAAGTTGTCGAGATCTAATACGTCCATTTTGACAAGAGGGTTTCTCTTCATGTCGCATTAATTAAGCAGGATGGTTAACAACATATATAATAACCGATTATTACATAGCCGGTTACTACAGTAACCGGTAAACTTCTTGGCACAAAACTTAAACTGCCTGCACAGAAGCAACATTTTCTTTGGTGCACCGTCAAAGAAATTTACGGGTGTGGGTGTATATTAGATATTAATTTTACATACCGCGGTATACTTTTGGAAAGTGTTAAAACGTTTACTCTACTGGGGTTGGATTTGGATACTCACTTTAGTTGGAAAGCACACATACAAAAGATAAAAACAAAACTAGCAAAATTTATATATGCCTTACGTGAAATAAAGAAAACAACTAATCTTAAAACCGCGTTAGCTATATACTATGCATACGCATATGCATGGTTCACGTATGGTATAATTCTCTGGGGAAATAGTACTGATATTAAAGATCTTTTTATTTTACAGAAAAAATGTGTTAGAATTATTGTAAATATAAGTGACATGGAAAGTTGTAAGCCACATTTTATTAATCATGGAATTCTCACCCTAACATCAATGTACATTTTAGAAATTTGTAAGTTTGTAAGAAAATATCCAAAATTTTATTCAAATCAATCTGATATGCCACGCAGACACGCATCACGTTTTAAAAATAAATTGATTGATATTACCAATGTCAAAATTAGAATTACACAGTACAAGTCCTAATGTAATGTCAATTAAAATATATAATAAAATACCGGACGACATAAAAAACGAGGAACGGGAAAATATTTTTAATAAACGCCTAAAATCACTACTAATAAATAAATGCTATTATACATTAAATGATTTTCTAAATGAATAATGATTTGTAATTTAATAACAACTATTCAAAAATTTTCAATGCGATATGTAATTTAATTTTTTATTTAATTTCTGTTTTTATTGACGTTATATATTAATATTTATCAAATGGGACATGACTTACAGTTAGGTTATTAATTATAGTTAATTTATTGTATTGTTTTCATTGTAATTTCTAAATTTAAATGTGTATGTAACATGATTCTAGGCTAGTTTTTAACTCTTAAATTTATATTATTATTACTGTGTCTTCACTAATTGCTGTGCCCTACAGGGTCCATGTGAACTATTTAATATTGTTTAAGATCTTACCACACACATGTGATGCAATAAATAAATAAATAAATAAATATTATATACGAGTATATTTATGTTGCTCGCCAGTGTACCGGCGCAAACCATTCCCAACTACGCCCAAATTGTGCCAAGAAGTTTGCCGGGACCTATAACATGTAGGCCATACCTCAGAGTAGATAAATACTACGTACAACAGAGGGTCAGCGCCCATACTTCAAAAGTTACCACCGTAACTCGCGCAAGTACAGCGCCGGTGGTGAGTCAAAGGTACTATTTGCTAGTCTTGCCACGTATGTCACTACAGCAATGTTAGTTTTGTCAGTAAATGACAACAGATGTCACCTTTTTATAGAACAGTATTTTAAAGGACGATGGGCACTTTTTATTTTTTCCTAACATCTCCAATTCTATGGTATAAACATTTTTTTATTGTTTGAAGTTTTTAATTTAAAAGGCTTTAAAGTTAAAAAGTTTAAATAATGCCTACCTAATTATATCCTTTAACATTTTACCATTTTTTGCCTGGTTGGCTGAATCCTAAAGTATAGGGCATAGCGACAAATGCTGAAAGGAGCCCCAAGGCCGATTTTAATAAAAAATAAAACTGTATACTGTACTGGTACTCGTTGATTTGAAAAAAAAAAACTGTATTATTACTCCATCTCATAGTGTCGCTTATAAAGATCTATTTCTGGGAAACAAATAATTTCTGTGGAAAATTAATGGAAACATCTATTTATTAAGAAACCACTACATACATCTAGTCTGGTCGCAGTACTACAAGCTTTGGAAAGACTTGAAACAGCCACCTAAGAAACCAATATTTTATTTTTGTTATATTTATTAAACTTTAATCAAATGTTTGAATTGACGCTGTATAGTTTACAAAATATGTTTTGGAAAACATATTTTGTATGGTTGCCCGCGATACAGGATTATCCTAGTGCGGGGACCATTGTTTAATTATCTGTGTAATTTTTTACTTTTTAAAATAAATTATTTGATTTGATTTGATTTGACGCCCATTGTTTTTAATACATAGAACGGCTCAAGGATATATATAAGGATAAGGGTTTCAATGTGTGAGGATGGACTCCCCGTCGATGGCGAAAGTTGCGATGGTGGAAGGTTGCCGTGGTCATCAAGTCGAACAATTCCTTGGAACACTCCCCGTTGTACAAGCGGTAGAACACACATAAGGCAAAGTCTCTCCTCAAACTGAGAGGCTCGTAACCGTTCGTGAGCTCGGGATCGTCGACAATTCTAGCGGCACGTCGCTGAACCGAGTCTAAAGGCCCAAGCTGGTATCCAGGTGCCCCCGCCCAAATATGGCAACAATACTCCATATAAGGCCGGACTTGCGACTTATAAAGATGCAGCCTTTGCCCCGATGTGAAGTACTGCCTCGCTCTGTTGAGCACTCCAAGCTTTTGGATGCCAGCTTAATCTTGTCTTCCAAGTGACTTCGGAACAAAACGTCGCTAGAAATGTCGACGCCAAGAATCCCAATGCTTTGACTGATGTTCAAGGAAGTGTTCTGGAACTGTGGAGCCACAGACCATGGGATTTTCTTAGCGGTGAACGCGCAGGCTTGAGTCTTGGTGGGGTTGAAATGGACTAGGTTTAGTCGAACCCAATCGGAGACACAAGTTAGTGTACTCTCCATTTCAGACACCAGCCGTTCGCGGCTTTCCTCCACCTCGGAACGATTTGCACGGCCTATATAATGAGCGTCCCCTGTACTGTCGGCCACATAGCAATGAATGATATGCTGTCTATTGACGGCATTCATTGCTATGCAGAAGGAACAGTATTGGGGACAGCACAGAGCCTTGCCGGCATTCATGTCCATGCTATTAGCATGCTCTACCATCGACGACGGCTCTTATGCTTCTGCTGGACAGAAAGCTGGCAACCCATTTGCATAATCCCTCGAGAAGCCCGTATGATGGTAACTTCCTTAGAAGACCCCTGTGCCAGACCCGATCGAACGCCTTCGCTACATCTAGGCTCACTGCCAATGCCTCACCTTGACTCTCGATGCAGTGGCGTGCCTAGGGTTTTAGAATAGGGCATGCCGAGAGATATGTTACTGTAGTTTTTAACAGTGAATGTAGATAAATCCGTCAGTAGTGTATCAGTCGTAGTTTTAAACCAAATGGTGTGTATATAAGGCGCCTCGGGCAGTGGTGGTACGTCCATACAAGCCCAAAAGCCCTGCTTAAATAATTCTCGAACAAGAATATAAACTTCCGAACTATTTAAAAGTTTGCGCTCTTCGCTATTATTGCTTTTCGATGTCATCAACCCCCGAGGCGCCTTATATACACACCATTCGGTTTAAAACTAGGTAGGTACGGTATATCTATATCTGTGTACGACCCGCCTCGCACCACCTCGCACGGTCAGTCAAGGCGTCTCGCTCGCACGCGTGGGCTTGCAACCGGGCTTCGTTGCCAGCGAGTGTATCTCTTTCTAACCTATGAAAAACTATCCATAATGAGATATAACTATTGTTGGTTTATATAGCACAACAGTATGAGATATTTGAGATAATGAAGCTTTGCATGCGTATGAAGTTGGTAGTGACGGTTCGTAGTGAATGCGAAATGACGAACATCGCGCATGCGCCCCGCCTGTGGCCCCGCTCGCGCCGTTTGCGTCTAATTTCATTACATATGCATTTGTTTGAGCGAAAGTTTTTTTTTTTAATTGGGAACCCTGCGAAATTTCCAAAAGACCTTGCATGAAACTGCAGAATTTCCGATCACTCTGGTGATTATATAACTGTTAGTATTCCATTTTGTTCGTGCGCCTACTTGAGGGCGCCAGGGTATTGCTTGCACCCAGGCACAATAAATAATAGAACTAACGTACAGAAATTGCACACTTTTGATCTTGAGGGATTGCGCCCGTTTTAATAGCCTACAATATTTGCAGAGCACTAAGTTAATTCTTAATTACACCTTAACGCCACGCACATTAAAACGCAATGCCTTTGTATTTATAATTTACCGAAATGACCTTACGACCGTCAGGGTTACCTACCTATATCAACTACACCTAATTAATTAGGATACTGATAAAAACACCGTGTAAAATTAACAAAATATATGTACTTACTGTCTTACACTTCAGAATCTTGCAGTAATTTAAAAACCAACAACTTAAATAAAATCTGTTTATTGCGACAGCCGTTAAACTCAAATTATTAGTGTTACGGTTCTCCATTATAACAAAGTGCAGTGATAATTGATAAATAAATATATTTCCTAGGTTAACATCGCACAAGAAAACAAATAATCACGTATTCTGATTTTGGCTCCGACACAATTGCGTACAGTGTGCTCGCAAGCGCGTGGCGGCCCCGACAGTTTAGTCGAGCCCAGCTCGAAGCGAGCTTTAGATGCTTATCGCGGTAGATATAGGCAAGTGACAGAGGCCTGATTAGGGAACGATTAAAAATAGGTCAAGATAGCAATTTCTTAATCTTCTATATGTTTTAAAAATCACTTTAACACCGAGCAAGCGAAGAGTCTCCGTTTCAGCTTGGACAAAAATGCTTTCGTATGTATGTATCTGGACATACATACGAAAGCATTTTTGTCCAAGCTGCTGTTCTCCACTACAGGTCAAATTACTCATCCGATTCTCCATAAATTTTGTGAGCAGGGTCGGTGATTTACGAATGGCTTTAATCCTTTTGACCATAAAAGACTTAATAATTGTTCTTATTTGATATTTTGTTGAATAAATGAAACCACTATACGTTTTCCTGCACTAGCTAGATACAGACTTAAGCCCATAAAAACAAATGAAATACAATTGGTACGAAACTGCCCATTGTACTTTTAAAAATAATCGTTGTAGATTTCAAAATATTCAGACTATATTTATTTACCGTTGAAGTCTCTGCTTATTAGAAACAGGTTAATATTGGATTTATTTTATTATTATTTGATTGTTTCGGTCCTAGACGATAAAAAGAAATAAAAATAATCGACGGTAAGGCCATCTATGTAAGGTCGAAAGATTTAAATAAAATTAAATAAATTGCAAATATTGAAAATACGAGTTTAAAAAAATAATTAAATTAAATTATTATTATCAAATTGTATTCCTTTGCAATAAATCTCAATAAAAAGTGATTTAATAGCGTTTTGACTAAGAATTAATTTTCAATCCGTCCATACGATGTCTGTAGCGACATCTTTACGTGTGAATTCTACACTAATTATAAAATGTATGTGATTGACCAGACATGGCCATACTATGGATTTTCGCCTTTGCCAGTTAAAGTCAGAACACACGATCAAATAAATGTTAATAGGTAAATATAATAGATCTGATGAGCCCGTCGCGTACGGAGTCGCTACTCTGTCCGATGCCGAAGTTGAAGAACACGGACTCGGCCGCGACCTGCTGCGCGCAGTTCCCCATCGGGTACCACCCCACCTTGTTGAACACTATGCCCACTTTGTACACCTGTGGGGGACAAATTATCTTTCTTAGCACAAACCGGTTGAACTGTTTTATTGATGACTGAATTTAATTCAGAGAGAGAGACATTTCCATTACTTTCGTTAACTTTATTTTTTAAGTATGTTTTAAGTGTAGTGTAGTTTTTATTGCGTGTAGTGTAGTGTGTAGTGCGTGTAGTTTACTGCGTTTAGTGTTGTTTAGTGTTGTGTAGTGCGTGTAGTGTAGTTGGTGTAGTTGAGTGTAGTGTGTAGTGCGTGTAGTTTAGTGTAGTATAGTGCGTGTCGTAGAATCGAGGGGTTCTTTTTTATGCGTGCGGTCTACCTATGGCCTCATGTGAACAGTTTAAAGAAAACTCATAGGTACAGGGTTGAAGGAAATTTACTAATTACTATTACAAAAATTATTTATAAAATGACGTGGAAAAAAATCGATAGAGAGTGACATACAATATTCTTTGTCAAAACCAAATTTTAAATTATTATTTTTCTCTAAGGTATGAAACCTCTACATCCTCCCCACCTTGCACAATTGGGAAGGGCAACTCCATAAAAACTAGTACCAAAACACATAAGTAACTAACATAAAATAAAATAACTACAAGTTAAGCCTTTGTGGGACTTTAACGAGACGACCAGCACGAGTGACGATTGTACCTGGGTTGATACTATGCATGTCAAGTTTAACTATTAGATTCAACCAATACTACGTCACCAACGTCTAAATCCGTACTCTATTAATATTAGCATTCTCAGTTAGACGAGATAAGTATTCAGAACGAAATCGTTGCTTCAATTGATTATTCAAATCATTCATGTATCTCAATCGTGAAGTCAAAATATTACCGTCTAAGTGATCCATAAAATTTAAATCATTACCTACACCATCAATATTAAGAAACATTTGCGGTGTGAGTGGTCTTAAATTTTCGGTAATGTCAGCTATGTATGTGAGGGGTCTTAAATTAATGACAGCTTCTACTTCACATAAACAGTGTACAGCTCGTTTTCTTTTAACGCTGCTTTACCGAGAATCCTACTCATAATGTCTTTAAGCGTCCTCACCATCCTCTCCAAGAACCCTCCCCACCATGGTGCTGAAGGTGGAAAGAAAAACATCATTAACTTTTTTGAACAGATACCTTCTGCGCTATTTCCTGCCAATTCGCTTTACTAAGGACCTTACTAGCGCCACGAAAATTCGTACCATTGTCCCTATAAATTATCCTTACTTTTCCTCTTCTGTGTTTTTGTTTGTAACCAACTCTTATACCGTTTGTTTCAAATTTCCAGAAATCTTCTATGTTTAAAGTACAATTTAAAGTATTTTCATTATTATTGGAGTTCGTAGAACAATAAACACCAACTGCTGGACCCTGAACAGTCCAACCGAGCTTAGTCTCAACTGCCAGAAGATTATCATCAACTCGTACTGCCCGTCCCGTGAACAAAGAACCTAAAACATCAGACCCAATTAACATACTTATATCTGAAATATCATCAGTACAGTCAGTAATAGAAATTCCTAGACTTTGTAATTGAGACATAAGTTCACCTTGTCTTATTTGAGGTAAATGCCCACAGATTACACGTTGTTCCAACACATCCATATTACAAGTATAACTATTATCTAAACTACATATATTTACATTAAAGAGTTTATGCAATTGTCTTTTCAATACAGAGCCACCAAAGAGATTATGACTAAGTTCCTGTTGACCTATCGGTTTTAAATTTAATATATTTACTATATCCGATTTTAAATAGGAACGCTGTGAGCCAGAATCCAAAAGAGCTCTTACAGTAATAACATTATTACCATTAACTAACTTTAATTTCAAAGTTTGTAACAAAACAGTCTTTTTACATGCACTTATTGCCTGGGTTACAGTAACTGACTCATCTTTTAAAGGTACCTTTTCATCTATCACCATTTGTCTCGTACACATAATAGGAAAGTGCCTCTTACCACAAATGACACATTTAGGGTGCCTCCTGCAATTCTTCCAGTAATGCCCAACGTTCAAACATATGCCACATGCGTTCTTACCCTTAACAATATGTATGCGTTCGTTTAATGTTTTATTAACAGCTGTCACGCACTCCGAGCTCACGTGTGTGTTCTTGTCGCAGAATATGCAGGGCTTAGCGGTACTTTCTACGAAATTCTTGGGGTTACCTTTGTTGAATTTTCCCTTGTCAGTTGTCATAAAACAAGATGTTGATGGAATAGCAGCGTTCTTTGCATCTGTAGAAAATCCCATTCTTGCTTGATTAATCCTCTCCTCTGACTCTACTTCTTGTTTGACGAAGTTCAAAAGTTTTGACAGGAAATTAGAGTCATTTCCGGAATTCAAATGAGATCTGTGCCATGCTTTAAGAAGGTCTTCTGGTAAAGCCGACTCAACTAGTGGGTACAGAAAAGAAGCATACTTATCTTGTGTTACTCCCATTGTCTCAAGTGCCAGTATTTGTGTAATAATTTTATCATACAAGGATCTAATGGACACTTTCTGGACACATTTAGCTTGAGCAAGTACTAATTGTAGTAACTCTCTTACATAGTTTTCAATTATAAGATCATCTTTTGCAAATCTCTGTTGCATTTGTGCTATTACGTTTTTATAGTTTTTTCCTGACGGTGGAAAACTTTCAACAAATTCTCTTGCAATTGATCCGCGCTCTATACATTGAAGTAAGTATTGAAATTTATCGTCTTCATCTATGTCATCGTCATTATGTATTTTTTGAAACTGTGTCCAAAACGCTAACCAGTTTTTTATTTCGCCGTTAAATTTCGGCAGTTCTAGTTTCGGCAATCTGAAATGACGATAATGTCTACCTCCTGATGACGTTTCCTCATTATTCACTTCCTTTTTTGTCATGCAGGAGTGTTTAGATGCAGATTCTGACTGAATATGTTTATTTGCTTTATGTTCTAGCGTAAACCAACGTGTTACATATTCGTCTGAAGCGTCTAAATCTTGGTCAAATAGAGCTTCATCTCTTTGTTCATCATCTAGCCACATATTTAAAACTTTATTCTGGGCGATTAATAATTCCTCATAAATTTTTGCTAGATTTTTATATAAAATTGTAATAGTGTCTCTATCTTCCGTACCTGCGGCGAGCAACTCGTCCAACTTATTGGCACATATGGTGAATCTGCGCCGGGTTACCTTCCGTTCCGTCTTTGCACGCTCCATGTTCACGGTCGCCAGATCTCGTAGAAACGAGGGGTTCTTTTTTATGCGTGCGGTCTACCTATGGCCTCATGTGAACAGTTTAAAGAAAACTCATAGGTACAGGGTTGAAGGAAATTTACTAATTACTATTACAAAAATTATTTATAAAATGACGTGGAAAAAAATCGATAGAGAGTGACATACAATATTCTTTGTCAAAACCAAATTTTAAATTATTATTTTTCTCTAAGGTATGAAACCTCTACAGTGCGTGTGGTTTGGTGTAGTGTGTAGTGCATGTAGTTTAGTTTAGTGTGTAAAGCGTGTATTTAAGTGTAGTGTGTAGTGCGTGTAGTTTAGTGTAGTGAGTAGTGCTTTTAGTGCAGTATTTGGTGTAGTGTAGTGCGTGTTGTTTAGTGTAGTGTAGTTTTAGGGTCGGCAACGCCCGTGTGATACCCCTGGTGTTGCAAGCGTCCATAGGCTACGGTAACCGCTTACCATCAGGCGGGCCGTATGCTTGTTTGCCACCTAAGTGGTATAAAAAAAAAAAAAAAAAAAAAGTATAGTGAGTGTAGTTTGGTGTAGTGTGTAGTGCTTGCAGTTTAGTGTAGAGTGTATTGCGTGTAGTTAAGTGTAGTGTGTAGTGCGTGTAGTTTAGTGTAGTGTGTAGTGCGTGTAGTTTAGTGTAGTGTGTATTGCGTGTAGTTTAGTGTAGGGCGTAGTGCATGTAGTTTAGTGTAGTGTGTATTGCGTGTAGTTTAGTGTAGGGCGTAGTGCGTGTAGTTTAGTGTAGTGAGTACTGATTTTAGTGTAGTGTGTGGTATAGTGTAGTACGTGAAGTTTAGTGTAGTGTGTAATGCGTGTAGTTTAGTGTAGTGCATGTAGTTTAGTGTAGTGTGTAGTGCGTGTAGTTTAGTGTAGTGCATGTAGTTTAGTGTAGTGTGTAGTGCGTGTAGTTTAATGTAGTGTGTATTGCGTGTAGTTTAGTGTAGTGTGTAGTGCGTGTAGTTAAGTGTAGTGTGTAGTGCGTGTAGTTTAGTGCGGAGTGTAGTGCGTGTAGTGTAGTGTTGTGCGTGCGGTGTAGTGTGCGGGTACCTTGTTCCGCTGTATGTAGACAGGTCGGTTGAACATGATGTCGAGCAGGTGTCGGTAGGGCACGCGGCTGGTGTAGTGCGTGTAGGTGAGGCGCGCGCCGTCCGCGTCCAGCAGGTGCGCGTACAGCAGCTCGGAGTAGCCGCCGCCCGCGCCCGCCGCGCCGCCCTCCTCGCTCGGCGCCTGCGTCGGGACCTACGTCACCCGCACATTGTATTACCAAACATAATAACTATAAGGCACTCGATATGTTGGACGATGGGTTAATGAGAGCAGTAGTATTCTGTTTTGTTTGTACATACATACATGAACCCACAGACATCGTTTATCTAGACTATGAGAAAGCATTTGACCGTGTTCCGATAAAACGGGTAGTTGCAACATTTTGGAATTCGGAGGAAACTTCTTCTGTGGATAGAGGACTTTCTTAGTCGAAGAACTTTCAAAGTCAGAGTTGGAGAACAGCTGTCAAACTCCTTTAATGTTCACAGTCGTGTCCCTCAAGGTTCTGTAATAGGCCCAGTCTTGTTTGGTATTTTTTTGACAGATCTGAAGAATATAGTCCAATCAGGACAGTCTTTATTTGCGGATGATACTAAAATAATGGGGCACCCACTTATTTCTCACAATACCATTCAAGATGATTTTTGATCGTGTCGTCCCCTCACGTTCTAAAAATCTATTTTATATTAGCCCCTGCAGGACAAAATATGCAAAAAAATCCTTTTTTCGACGTGCATGTAGCTGTTATAATGACAGTTTATTGGAAATTGACATTTTCTCATCACCCCTTAGTTCTTCAACAAAAAAATTAAGGCAGGTGTTTCTTATATAATAATTATTGTATATTGTGCTTAATTTATTATCTTTTTTGTATTATTTTGTTCCATATTTACTATATATTATTCGTGCTGCTAGGTATTTATCTTTTTTGTATATCTTTTAGAAAACTTTAGGTCTTTTTGTGATTTTATTTTAGTATATATATATTTTGTATGCGACTGTTTGTTTCTAATAAATAAATACTAAAAAAAATATGATCTGTACCGCATAACTCAATGGACAAAAGACTGGCTATTAACTTTGAATTCCGGGAAATGCACTGTCTTGCATATTGGGAAAAACAATCCATATTTTTGTCATATTCAATTGACTTAGAACCCCTGAAATTGTTAAAACACAGAGAGTTCTAAGAGTTTTAATGACAAATAACTTGAAATGAGATGTTCACATTCTGCAAATAGCCAAAAGGGCTAACTCCGTAACGTACATGATCAGGAAAACTTTCAAATTCATTGACAAGCCATTATTTTTGATAAACTATAAGGCATATCTCCGCAACATTAACATGTTAGAAGAAGTTCAAAGGAAGGCTACCAAAATGGTTGTTGGTTTAAAAGACAAACCATATGATCAACGTCTTAAGGACCTTAGTTTAACGACCCTGCAGGAACGAAGACGCGTTCAAGGGCGTCGCCAGCCGATGGCGCAGGGGGGGGCAAGTTGACTTTACCTACTACAATTCATACTTTTGAGAAAAGTAGGTATGGATTGTAGGTAAAGTCGACAGCACATGAAGCTTTTCACTTGTACTACGAGCCTTACATCTACAGCGATTGTAATAACAACAGTATCTTAGTACTATATACATTATATATTCTGTGACAGCTTCAACGATAGAGTAGAGCAGAGCGTAGTTGAGCGTACGGAATATTAAGAATGGAATTGGTGAATTCATTCGAGTTTCGACGTACGGGAATGATTGTTCAAGGCTTGAACTTCAAGCAAATCAACTAAAAGACTTAGGACTTTGGTTGCATTATATTTGGCAATTTTTTTAGAATCTCTAGGGGGGGGCAGCTGCCCCTCCCTGCCCCCCCTTGGCGACGCCCTTGGACGCGTTGTCTTCGTTCCTGTCCTGGAGACCTCATAGAGATATATAAAATACTAACTGGGTACTATGATGTGTAAGAACTTGACAATCTATATAAGATGAACAAAAATTACAATCTCAGAGGGCACTCCCTTAAAATCACAAGATCATTTAGCAAAAGCAACCCCCGCCAACACTTTATGCCTAACCGTGTCGTTTGCGAGTGGAATCAATTACCAGAGACAGTTATCAGTGCAAAAACAGTGAACTCTTTTAAAAATAGACTCGACAAGTACTTAAAGACTAAAGTGCAGTGATATACACGAAATCAGCATTTAGCTTTATGGGTATCTATTTATTTATTTACTTTGTTTCTGTTTATATAAATATTTATTTATTTATTTATAAGTAAACAAGCTACTCGGCGCGACTTCGTTAGCGTGGTGCTACCCTACTCTACCCTATCTAAACCATCCAGGGAGTTAATTCTACTGTACGTGTGTATGTCACTGAACTCCTCCTAAACAAATCAGCCCGGCAGATGGCGCTGCAGTTGGTATCTAGGTTATATTATCGACTGCAGCGCCATCTGCCGGGCTGATTTTTGAATCTAAACCATCCAGGGTGCCATCCAAACGCAAAAAAAAATAATTCAAATCGTTCCAGCCTATTAGGAGGAATTCAGTGACATACACACGTACAATAGAATTTTTATATAAAGATAAGAATATAACACAATTGTTATTACTTTTACATCATGCCATTTAGATATGTATTAAGCGCACATAGAACATTATTCGACAAATAAAATATTTTTGGGTTGGTTGCTAGAAAGTATCTTAGGTACTTAGTATTAAATCTTATTCTGTTGCTTGCTGCTTTACATTGTAGAACATAGTGCTCCCTGGCATACCACAAAGGAGTCTTCTTTCACCTCTTCTCTTCCTAGTCGTTCTAACCGGACTAGCGCCGCATTATATTGCGTGTTTTCAATATTCTAGAGGATTTGGATAATTAAAAACTGACCTGAACCCCCAGAAGACATATATTCTTGTCAACCATGAAGGTGACCGAGCAGTCGAGCACACTGGTGTTGAGACAGTCCGTGTGCTGCACGATGGGGCGCTGGCAGTAGATCTTGTTGAAGTCGCCGTGCCGGTCCAATTCCGGGACCACGGCGCCGGGGCCTGACAGTGATGAGTTCACCACTGATGATAGACGCATACCTGGTACAATGAGGTCTAATTCAATGGTAGGTATCTTCAAGACGCTTAAATGGCCTCTATCTAGCATAACACACACACAGTTTAATGTACCTACTATTTAAATATTTAAAATATGTTATTGTGTATGTGTCTATTGTCTATTGTGTGCCTTATTATGTGTGTTGAATAAATGGTTTAAATAACGGTTAAGTGAAAACCGGGACCAAAATATCATAATATAAATAATCCTATGCTTCTATATTAGTAGTAATAATTCCGATAGCGTTTGTCTGTGACTTTTCGACGCCTCAACGGGACAACTAATCAAGATCAAATTTCGCATGTAGGTAGATCATACCCTGTATAGGATAAATTTTTAACCCAAGAAAACATTTAATAACTCGGGAACAAAATCAAAAAGTTTTTTTTTTTATACTACTTAGTCGGTAAAAAAGCATACGGCCCACCTGATGGTAAGCGGTTACCGTAGCTATATGGACGCTTGCAACACAAGAAACATCGCTCACATGTTACCGACCTTTCCCCCCTCCCCTATGAGCTCTGGCGACCTTACTTGCGCGCAGGAACACAACTTTACACAACATCAAGTTATTTGGCTGCGGTATTCTGTAAGGTGGAGGTACTTCCCCAGTCGAGCTGCTCTTTAAGCGAATAAACGCTATGCTCTACCTCTCTCAAAATTTATTCAGTTTAGGCCCTGGTAAGGCACTTATGAACGTTAAATTGGTACATACAATTGAATTTAACACTGGTTCGGAATACACTTCAACTGAGAAGACTCCGGCAAGAAACTCAGCAAGGCATTTTTTTTTTGTGGAAGACTGGTAGAACCTCTGAGCGAAATCTAGTAATAATAATGGTTCTGAATGTACTTACCATAATCAGGTCTAGGTGGTCGCGAGTACGGAACAGTGCAGCTGGAGAACGCGTGTGCGTGTGGCGGCAGCGTGTGTGCGTGCGTGAGGGTGTGGGAGTGTGAGTGAGCGCGCCCCTCTCCGAACACCTGGTCCACCATCACCGGGCTGGGCGTGTCCACTGTGAACGTCGCCATCTGTACACAACACATACTAATAACAAAAGAATTTTTTGTTTGTTTGTTTAAACGGGCTAATAACTGAAACTACTCGTCGGATTCGAAAATTTCATTCACTAATAGGTAGTTACATTATCTCCGGGTATTAAAGGCTTTTTTTTTTATACCACTATGGTGGCAAACAAGCATACGGCCCGCCTGATGGTAAGCAGTTACCGTAGCCTATGGACGCTTGCAACACCAGGGGTATCACTCGCGCGTTGCCGACCCTCAAGGCCCCCCCCCCCCCCCGGAGTAGTGCCTAAGAATACATCTGAATCAATGGATATTAAAATCAAATTATTTATTTTCAAAATACTATCTATCATAGATACACAATAACAAATCTCTTGCTAAATACTGGCTGCCCGCCCGGAGCGACTTCGTTCGCGTGCTGCTATCCTACCCTTCGGGTATGGAATAGTTTACGTCCTATTCTCAGACCTATTGATTTTTTACACCTTGGGTTACATTATTGGAGTTTTAGTAAGGATCCCATTTTTTTTTGAAAATATAATGTAGCCTATGTCACCCGGGGACAGTGTAGCTTCCCAATAGTGAAAGAATTTTTCAAATCGGTTCAGTTGTTTCGGAGCCTATTCAACGAAGTCTAAACAAACAATCAAATCTTTCTTGTTTATAATATTAGTATAGAATCACAACCGACGCTTGCAGCACCCGAGGCATCACTCACGCGTTACCGCACCCTCCCCCTCTCCAGGCTCTGGCAACCTTACTCACGCGCAGGAACACATTGTTATTTGGGTATGGTACTCTGTAAGGTGCAGGTACTAACCCAGTCGAGCTGTTCTTTGAGTGAAAAAAGGTATGCTCTAACTCTCTTAGTAACAACTCCAGTAAAACACAGGTTTTAATTATATATCCCGATAGCATGGACGTAAATTCCGGCATCCCGCAAGGCTCTATGCTGTGTCCAAAACTATTCCTGCGGCATATTAATGATTTGCTGTCTATGATCGATATTTATAACACCGGGACGTGAATGATTCCGCGGTTTGTGGTGGCAGAAGGCCGCAAATAAGAAGATAATTGCAGAGTCGGCACCCCGCGAGTGATACATCTGGTGTAGATGTATCACTCACACATTTGACCACATCAGTGATACAAAAAATTAACATTATATATTGTATATCCAAAATTCAAATTCGAGCTAAACCAGGAGAGTCAACTCACCCCAGACGACTGTCGTCCACCGATCAGCTGTTTCCTGGGCACACGACAGGTAGAGAACCCACTCGGCATGGCCACATCAGAGTTGCTCGACAATATGTTCATGAGGACAGCAAACGCTTCGGATTCCGTCAGCAATGACGACCGAGCGGGACCTTCCGCGAACTGCTGAGGAGTTAGCGTGAGGAAGCGGATCTTCTCTATCGCGCTTCTTATTGTCGACTTGTTCTTACCATCTGGAAAAGGATTGATGGATTAATAACTAAGCGTTCTGGAATTAAATGTTTTTATTCTGACGGTGCAGCGCAGACGACAGACTATCCGTTGACGCACTTTCTCGTCTGTAAAATATAACCTAAACAATTCTAAGTTAATAATTCTCTATTTCTTCTTCTTAATCTGTATTTGAAGTACAATCTTTGCATTTCGCGTTCCGCCGACAGAATAATCGAAGATGTACGTCGTGCTTTTCTTTTTATGTCGACTGACCCCATGAGGAGTTATGACGAGCCGTTGACGTAGCACGCTTACCCAGAAAAAGCGTGTGCTGGGAATCTGTAAAAAATCCGGGATGGACTTTTTTGTGTGCCGCAGACTCCTTCGCACAAAAAGTCTGTCGTCTGTGTGTGCTGTACCTAATGCAAGGCTAGGAAGGTTGTGAGAAGAGACTACTTACATCCTGAAAGAGCGAACGAAATCCAAGCGTCAAGTTGCAATAATTTTGATCTTAGATTAACTTTGGTTTGACTACCCTTGAGTGTGAAGACATTTTTGCAAGACCGGTGGTTACCGCAGCTTAAGTACAGACGGTTGCAACCTGCTATATAGCTGCGGTAACCACATAACATCAGGGGAGCCACATGCTATAAAGTTATTGGTTTTTAGGTAACAGAATACATTGTAATGGAACCACTGGGCTGGCTTTTTGGACTGTAGCCGTAATTCTATTGTTGAAGTGGGCTCTTGATGAGCAATTGATGTATTTACCTCCTTTACTCTTCTTAGTGTCATCGTAGGGAGGATCCGGCGTTGTTTGCTCAGTGTTCTCTTCAGCTTTGGGTGCTTCCGCCACTGCTTCTGGACTGTTCTCAGCACTGCTTTCTATGTTCACTACCTATTATTTTAGGTTATGTTGCAAAATTCAAAATTTCAAAATTCAAAATCATTTATTCAAATAGACCTTCGCAGGCACTTATGAAAAGTCTGACTCTAATACTCTAATACCGGTTCGGAAGGTTGCATTTGCTGAGAAGAGCCGGCAATAAACTCAGCAATTACTCTTTTCAAAACAGGCTTAGATTCATTACATAATATTTACATTCTAATCGCACTGAAAACAATTGCGTGCCCCGGCGCGGCGGCAAAATTACAAAGTAGACTGAATAAATATTTAATAAGTAATTAAATAGGAAACTCGGCGCAGACCAGCCCCTACAAGCAGCACCTGTTCACAAGTATGACGCGTGTGGCAGCCATCGCCCTCCTCGCCATATTGGAGGGAAGTGAGCGACCCGTCACACGACGCCGCCGCAAGCTGCAAATTTATTGCAATTATATTATATGATCTTTAGTCTAAACTTTTCAATAGTCACAGTGATAAGAAATTGTGTGTATCTAGCAGACTTAAGTAAGTCATGCTCACTCTAAGGCCTTTGCTTGCGGCGGCGTCGTGTGACGGGTCGCTCACTTCCCTCCAATATGGCGAGGAGGGCGATGGCTGCCACACGCGTCATACTAGCGAACAGGTGCTGCTTGTGGGGGCTGGTCTGCGCCGAGTTTGCTATTTTATAATTAAATATCGATTTCTACTTTGTAGTTTTGCCGCCGACGCCGTGCTGGGGCACGCAATTGTTGTCAGTGCGATTAGAATAGTCTAAGCTTGTTTTGAAAAGAGTAATTGCTGAGTTTATTGCTGGCTCAGCAAATGCAACCTTCCGAACCGGTAGTAGAGTCAGACTTTTCATAAGTGCCTGCAAAGGTCTATTTGAATGTAATTATTATGAATTTTAGTTAATATTCTAATTAATATTCTAGGAAACTCTGCACACACGGCTATCTGATCCAAAACCAATCAGAGCTAAATCAGGACTAACAGACATCTTTATTGGTGATTTAGATTGATAGGATTCTTTATAGTATGCCTGACAGACTACCTTCAAAATCTGGTGCTAAGCACCTTCTCATGTTTCGTCAGCAGCCCTTAATATTCAGGTCCCAACTAGCCTTACTGTGCTCATCACCTTCAGATAAATCACAAAATACCAAAAAATATTGTTTATTTTAAAGAATGCTTGTTTCCAGTTTGATAATATTTTACCTTTGAAGTTGAAGGCCCAGGACTTTTAGACCTCTTCTCTGTAGGACCACTGTCTGTAGGTGGGCTGACGCTCCTCTCCAAGCCCCTCTTGTCGTGAGCCTTAGCGTACCTCACGGCGGCTTCAAACAAGTCCAGCTCGCTGTCTACATTCAGGTGATCGAGAGAGAACACAGTGATCACAGTATTTAATTCCACGTCTTCAAAGCTACTGTCAGTTAAGACTTCTTTGGTGTTTGTGCTGATTATCTGGAAATAATAAGAGACAGCTTATGGCATGCTTTAAAAAATATATATGGTTTCAAAAAAGCACTGTGGTTGGTTTCCAGCAACTACATTTGAGAGCCAGAGGTCTGGTCATCATTTTGAAATAGAATAGAATAGAATTTGAAATAGCCAATAGAATTGCAGCAAAACTGACAAGACATAAATTTTGAGCAATTTCATCATTATCACAGATTAAATAATATACTATGTACAAAAGAGGGTGAAAGACCATACTTCCAATGTTATGCCGTAACTCGCACAAGTACAGCACTGGTGGTGAGTAAAAGTGTAATGTAAAAAATAGAGTAATCATTTCTATATAATATCTTTATATATAAAATTCTACTGTACGTGTGTATGTCACTGCCCGGCAGATGGCGCTGCAGTCGATAATATAACCTAGATACCGACTGCAGCGCCATCTGCCAGCCTGATTTATGAATCTAAACGATTCAGGGCGCCACCCAAACGCATACAAAAAAAATCATTCAAATCGGTCCAGCCGTTTAGGAGGAGTTCAGTGACAAACACACATACAGTTGAATTTTTTTGTATGCGTTTGGGTGAAGCCCTGGATGGTTAAGATAGGGTAGGGTAGGGTAGTACCACAGGGTAGGTTAACACCACGCGAACGAATTCGTGCCATGCAGCTAGTTTTGTACATATTTTAACAATGGAAATTGTTAGAGACAGGTTAAAATAAGTCTTGGTTCCTCATACCTGTATACATTTATCCATAAGCACATTCTCCTCAAACAAGCGGGCAAACTCATATGCACGGCACGCATTCCTCGGGTACAAGTCTGACCAGAGGTAACGAGTGCACTCCTTCACTAGATGTGGCAGCATGTACTTCTTGGCTCCGTAGCATAACTCGCATGCCTTGTCAAATGAACTTATGTTTATGTTATCTGTGTAAATGTATCTGAAAATTTGATTATTTTTACTGCAAGAGCACAAAAACAAGCACACAAAATTGGATTGTCTGTACAATGCTTTAAATGAGAGAGCCTATTTAACTTGGCTGAGAGCCTTCAGATCCAGTTTTTTTTTATGGCGAAATTGGCCTGTGTCCACAAACTCACTATGATGTAGGATAAGTGATGATGTGGTCGAAGAGTGACATTCTGCATATGTCATTACCATTTATGTAACTAGTTATGAAGCAACGAATTGCCATGTCAGATACATAGCCTACCCCACAGCCGGCCTTTCACTATGGGATATAATATAAATTACATCTTGACAAATAATATTTTGTTGCTCGTCATACATTTTTGTATATTAAATCCCAAACTATAAATATTTCTTCAACAAAATGTATTACAAGCGATAAAATATTATATCTCAAGATTTAATATATATTATATTATATCCCATAGTGAAAAGCCGGCTTAATAGTAGACACTAGACAGCATGCAGTACAATATGGATTTCTAACGAATATTTACTCTAATAAAGCTTTGAAAGCCTCAGGCTGGACATCCAGAATAGGTATAGGCTCATTCCTCTCAGCCATACCACCATAGAACATCGCCTCAAACACCGGAGAAGCCATCGCCAGGATCAGCTTGTGGCCGGCTATCGCCACCTGATGAGGCTCCGCGCCTACCAGGAACGAGCAATCTGACCATTGCGCAGACTGAAGTAGGTAAGCACCTCGCTGTTTCACTTCGATGCATCCCAATTGCCAATCGTTTGGCGCTGCCGCCATTTCACGCCTGATCCAGTAATGCTAGCCCCGATTGCTCAAATGCAATTAAGCAGTTAATCACAACTATTTCAGATATGGTCAGTTATGGTTACGCAAATACTATCGCGTAAACAAAACAAATAATTTTTGTTTGACACTCACTATTTGACAGACACTGACAGACAGACAGACAGCGGGCAGTACAGATAATTAAATTAGGAATTACTGGCTCATAGATATTTTATAAATTACTGGGATATTTGGAAAAAAAAAAACCAAAATCATTCAGCTTCAATATGAGTATCAATCTCTAAATATAGGTTTTTTTTATCTTTGTGTATTCTCAATAGAAAAACCAATTATAATAAATAGGATGTGACTTCTATTCTTGATGAATTCTGAACGAAAATTATTCTGTAAGCGTCAGACTAATGGTGTGCGGAATCGATTATCAATAATCGATTAATCGATTATCAAAATGATCGTCTGAAATCGATTATCTAAATAATAATCGATTATTGGGAGAAACCATTTAAGGTATGGTAACCCTACATACAAAAGGGATTCCCCGTTAATAGTAAGCAGTGTAGTGAAGGGTAGTGCTCTATTTTAGGGGAAATCCCGAATTATGTCTTTAGAATTGTTTTACGGTTTTAGGTTCATAAGTACATGAGAGTTCGTGAGACGTACAGGATCTCAGTCTTTAAAAATAGTTTTCTGTCGACTTCAAGTTCTGATTGGAAACTTTCGAAAAAAAAAAGAAAAAAGAATACATCTGATTGAAGACGAGAAGCCTTCTACAAGCAGGAGCCCAGCTACAGGAGAATCAGAAATACCAAAGGTAGGCGAAAATAGTGCAAAAAAAATTAAGCAGACACGTTTGTCTTCTACACTAACTCCAAAGGCACTAAACCAGAAGCAAACCCAAAATATTGACTCTGCTCTTTTGCAAATGGTTTGTCTAGATTACCAACCGTTGCAAGTACCTGAAAATAAAAGATAATCGATTAATAATCGATTATCTTTGTTCTAATTATCGATTAATCGATTAGATAAATAATCGAATCGGCACACCATTACGTCAGACAAATGTCAAAATTGCAGCGTTGCCAGAATGTTACTATTTTAACATTTTACGTTACTTTAGACCCTCTCATGTTACACGACTCAAAATGTTACTTTTACGTTACTTTTAGACGAGGAAAAATATTCAAATATTATCCAGCAAACATAAAATAATCATGAAACGCTACGCACTGCACCCAAGGAAGTTTTCGTTACCAGTGTTGGCACTTCATATTCAGCCTTTGTCTATTTTCTTTTTCTTTATTACACTGAACTTGAAGAAGAATAGCACTAGCATAAACTTAGAATTAAAAAAATGGTATATCCAAGGCTTACGATACCTCTATGCTTAAAATACCTGTCACATCGTGAAATTAAAGTTCAAATTGCTTCGAATTATCAACAGTTTGACGGGTATTTTGAGCATAGAGCTAGACGTATCATAAAAAAACTCCTCATTAAATATTCGGTTACGATTCTTTCTAGGCAACAACAATATACAACAAATAGAAGTAATGTTTATTTTTTGTAAAAATGCAATGAAAATGCCAGTTTTCAGTATCTGTTCCCCGCGGTTTTACGCGCGTTCCTGATGAGATCTGCATACCATAGAGGCTATCTGCATGCCACATAATGAACGGTTGAGTAGGTAGCTAAGCCGTGAAAACGTTACAAACAAATAAAGTCACATTAGCATTTATAATATTTAAAAGTTAGGATTTGTGTCATTTTCAACATAAATTAAGAAAATGTTACTTTACTCGTGAAAATGTTACTTTTTGAGCTGTCGTATGTTACTTTCGACTATCGGCCACTGGCAACACTGCAAAATTGTCAAAGTCAAACTAATCAAATCAATTTTTGGATTTTTGGACGTCGTCGTTGTTCTCTGGAAATGTAATTGTAATTGTATTTATAGAGAATTTACCATCAAAATGAACCATGACGACATAAAATCCGTGGTACAGGAAAAATTCTTATCAAGCGAACGCGTTACAGCGTTTTTGTGTGATGCCAAAGTTTTGCATTCCGATTGGGTAAAGAAGGACAGACTTTTGGCAATCGTAGAATTCGGTGACGAAAAAGCAGTTTTCTGTTTGCATACGTCATGTTATCCACCAAAGTCCTTCACGGATTTATCAATAGAGATAGTGCTGCCCATCGACAACAGTTTCAAATGCGAAATTGATAATAAACCTTCGGACCCAGAAGCGGTTTTGTACCTGAATCTTCAATCTCGTAATAATAAGTTTAAGTTCGAAATTCAAATGACCCCGCGCGTCGACAACTTCGTCGATGATCTATTCCGGGGTATAGAAGCTGTGAACAAAGTGCCGACACAACCAGAATTCGTGTGGCTTAAGAAATATCAAGGTAAACAAGAGGATGATATGATAGCTGAAAGCATGGTGGTGGTACCGAGGAGCGGTGTCACTCACACGCCGGGCGCAGCGCCTGTCGCCATCAGGGAGAGTCTCATTAAAAGGAGAATGTCCGACAAGGATCATGAATACACATTCACTAAGAGATTTTCTGTTTTCTGTGGAACATGGAATGTTAATGACAAATCCCCTGTGATCCCACTAAAGGGCTGGTTGAGCTTAGACAAGGAACCACCAGATATTTATGCCATAGGCTTCCAGGAACTAGATCTGTCTAAAGAAACTTTTCTCTTTGACCAGACATTTAGAGAAGATGAATGGTACAATGCTGTTGCACACTACGTCGACCCAAGAGCAAAGTATGTGAAGGTCGAGAGAGTCAGGTTGGTTGGTATGATGCTGATTGTCCTTATAAAAGAGAAACACATGTCTCATGTACGTAATATTGTATGCGATACTGTTGGCACCGGCATTATGGGGAAAATGGGAAATAAGGGGGGAGTATCAATAAGATTTGACCTTCACAGTACATCACTATGCTTTGTGAACTCACACCTTGCAGCTCACGTTGAGGAATATGAGAGGAGAAATCAAGACTTCAGAGATATCTGTAACAGAACAAGATTTGTCCAACCAAATCAGCTGCCGAAAGCAATCAAAGACCATGATCATGTGTATTGGCTGGGCGATCTTAATTACCGAATTACTGAACTTGATCCATCAAGCGTTAAGAAGATGGTAAATGAGAATAATTTTGCCCCAGTCCTGGAGTGGGATCAGTTACGGCAGCAGCATAAGATCAATAATGTGTTTGCTGGTTACACTGAAGGTACAATTACATTTAAACCCACTTACAAATATGACCCAGGGTCTGATAACTGGGATTCCAGTGAAAAAAACAGAGCACCAGCTTGGTGTGATAGAGTCTTCTGGAAAGGTGACAAAATCATACAGCTAGCGTACAGAAGCCATCCAGCTCTCAACATCAGTGACCACAAGCCTGTATCGGCTATATTTAGTTCAGAGATAAAAATAATTGACGAGGAAAAATACAGAAAAGTATACGAGGAAGTTATCAAACAACTGGATAAAATGGAAAATGAACTGATACCACAGGTTACAGTTGACGTTACAGAGATAGATTTTGGTACTGTGCGATACTTGGAGCTGCAAGTACGTACTATAAAAATTAAGAATATCGGTAAACTACCAGTTGAGTTTGAATTTATAAAGAAATTAGATGAAACAAGCTTTTGCAAAGAATGGCTCATTGTGGAGCCATACAAGAAATGTATTTGTGCTGACGAAACATGCGAAATACAACTTAAAGTACTTATTAATAAGACTTCAGCATGCAAAATGAATGCGGGAACTGACAAATTGTATGATATTTTAGTGTTACACTTGTATGGAGGGAAGGATATTTTTATAACAGTAAACGGCACTTACCAAAGAAGTTGTTTTGGGTGTTCAATTGAGGTCTTAGTTAATTTGAACATGCCAATAAGAGAAGTAGCTGTTGGGAAGTTAATAGAACTTGAAAATAAGAGAGACCAGAGTGTTCCGCATCAAGCAACTTACTCTATACCAAAAGAAATCTGGTTCTTAGTCGATCATATCTACTTGCATGGCTTAAAAGAGCCAAATCTGTTTGAGCAACCTGGCTTTCACTCAGAAATTCTACAGATTAGGGATTGGCTTGATAGTGGATCTGTGGATCCCATTCCTGGAAGCATCCACTCAGTTGCAGAAGCACTCTTGCTTCTATTAGAAAGCACAGTAGACCCTATCATTCCTTATAATCTTCAGTCAGTCTGCTTGAGGGCATCAGCAAACTATATACAATGCAAGCAAATTATAATGGAGTTGCCTGAGTTTAGGAAAAACGTGTTTCTTTACTTATGCGAGTTTCTACAGGAGGCCTTGCAACACAGCGCCGAGAATGGCCTTGATTCAAAAACTTTATCAACACTTTTTGGTGCAATTTTTCTTAGAGATAACCCAAGTAACACCCAGGAACCTCAGTCACGGATAAATAAACAAGTTATTGACAAGAAAAAGGCGCAATTTGTATACCATTTTCTAATAAATGATCATAGTGATTTGATATTTTCAAGATAACTTCATCATCTTTGTGATAATTTGTTCAGAAAAATGTTGTTAAATACCAAATGAATGCCCCAATTTTTAATGAACATTTTTCTGATCATAATATAAAATAGAATTGTATATTTATATTTAACTAATTTATTATAATACTCAAGACATTTTCCATTAGTATTTTAGCTATTGATGATATTTTATTTATTTTTATGAATTCTATATTTGTATTAATATCTGTGTCAAAACCAGATCAACATAATTTTTAAGATAACAATCAACATGACTAATTTTTATACAAAGAGAAAGTAGCACGCAAAAAGCAGTAATTTCGTAAAATGTCTAGAATTATGATGCTCACATGATAAGCTAAAGGAGCAAGGGTATTTTAATTTACTGTTAAAGTGAACAGGTAGTTTCCTTGATTTTGTTTGATACTTCTTTTTGGTGATCCATACAGATTGACCCTGGCAAAAAAATAACAGTAATGTGGTAATCTGGTTTTCACACAGAATTATGGCACAAAATTTTATATTTTACATATTTGGATAATGCAGTGTTGCAAACTATGGATAGAAAGATCTTATTATTAGCTCTCTTCACTATAATTTATAACCAAAACATTTCTGAAATGAATGAAGAGTGTTTTATAGACATGGCAGATACTTAATTTAAATTTGGAAAAAGAAATGATAAGATTTTATAATGCATCACGTGTATACTATGGTCAAGTCTTGTTTCAATGTTGTTTTTGTTTAAGAGTTTGATATTCTATGTCGCTGGTATTTTGTAATTCGAATTCCCGCTTTCATGGTGCTGATAAAACACGTCGCACGGTAGTAGGGTACTTTGTAGTTCTCACATGTTCCTCTTCAGAGCCATTTGATTTCTGGACAATGTACAATCGGCAACACATTGGCAACCCCTTTAAACTGCTAGTGTCCATAGACGATGGTGACCTTTATCATCAGGTGGCCAAGGAGGCACAGGCAGGCAAATTATGGAATAATTTTATAAGTATACAACGTGTATACTACTGAATCGATTTATGTAACTTTAAATATCTATATTAAAAGTTACATAAAACGATTCTGAACACACCGTTTAACGGTTTAGCATCTTATCTGTTACACGTTGTATAATAGAACTAGACATTTTATATAATGGCGGCTTTTGCAATATACCTGTGACATGTATATAAACTGAGTCAGTAGATTTAACTCTTCACAATTCCCACCATCATCACCTTTTTAACTTTAATTAGATTAGTTCTTCACCTTGGTTTGGTTTCCTTTCAGAATTAATGTTGTTAAGGGATACCTATTCTGAAAAACCATTCACAATAGTCTGAGCATTGTTTCATTTTATCGTACATTATGTGCGCAATTCTATACGCGGACTATAGTTTATCGTTTTCGGAATAGACCCCCTGATAAGTACCTACTGATAAATATGGGAATACGTTATAATAAAATTAATAATTGTCTGTATGTCTTAGTTTTAGGTTAATGCCAATACAATTCAACGAATAATGCTATTACCGTGGCCAATAATTTTATTTAGATTTATTAATTTTATTATTATTTATCTCAAGCCACGTCTCTTATCGTGTGTAAAACAAATATTTTAATCTTTCTATATTGTAGATAATGTAATTAAAAATAACTTAGTAATCTGTTAGTAAAGCAATTAAAAGACTCATTAGCTATGCAATGTCCTACACAAGATAAGACCGTGGCAAGAGTATAGTTATTTAGGACACGAATGTATGACATAATGTGGGTAGGTTAGTACCTAACTACTGTTTACTTGTACTGACACACCTAATAATACTTTATTTTAGCAATATTTTACATATACAGCATTTACACTAATAAAAAACACTGTATCCTTAGGTACTCTTCAATATATTTTTTATGCATTACCTATTCGTTCTGGTAATAGTGACTTTATAAATGTTAATTTATTAAATTATTTAAATATAGTAAACTGGTTGTATTATTATTTTCCTACTGGCTATTCGTGCTCGGTATCGCCCGGGTGAAATTTCCGACTTCCGGTGGGCTTTCAAAAACTTTCATAGAAACCTTGCGGCTCAGAGTATATAAATACTACGTACAACTTGCGGTATACATAGATTTACATAGGGCATCGTTGACTTTTTAAATTCTTTGGCGCTATTTTGTAAAATAGAATATGAGTGATCATGTCTATTACGAAGCAAACAAATCTGCCAAATCTCTACTCAAATGATGCTTACATGTGGCCGCCGCACTGTGGATCGAAAATCAGCTTTCGAAGACATAGGGATTAAAATTTTTAAGTGTCGTTTTTTTTCTTGGATATGGCTTTTGTTAACCATAACTATGCTCAAATATTCACACAAGTTTCATTTAGCATACAAACGGATGAATTATGATTTTTTTTCGAAAAAATTGTATGGAACTCGTATAAAAAATGCGATTATCTTTGGAATAGCAAGTTAAACCGTAATATCCTTACAGGGAGTTTTAGAACTAATTATTTATGATTTATTGACATACCACACATAACGTTATCTGCTGCAGAAAAAAAGAAAAAAATTAAAAACATATTTTTTTATTTAAAAAATACCAACAATAATTATTTTAATAAATGTTTGTATTTGCATGATTCTACAAAAAAAAAAAAAATTACTCCATAATTATAAAAAAATACTTAGACAATATAAACTTATAAAAATTACCTATATTATACAATAATTAATATTCAATATCGCTCTCGTCGGATTCCAATTCGGAATCAGGATCCAAATTAGATACATCCAAAAACTCAAACTGAGTTTCCGGAAACTTGATCAGTTCTTTAGTTTCAGCGAAGAAACCCTGGCTTTTGTTGGTATCTAACTTAGGTCTTCGTGCGCTGATCAAAGGATCAGACGAAAGAACAAGCATATTGAAGATATCCTCATTGGAAGCTTGCCTGCTCTTTTTCCGCGAATGATGTTCTCGGAACCTCCTAAAATCTTTATTGAGGGCCTCTGAGGCTTCTTCTGAAAGGCTCCCAATTGGCACAATATCGTTATTGGCGATGATGTCTGCACCGTGTATCAACAGTTTATGACCGGTCGAAGACATGTGGTACCAGTGGTATAACTCTACGTACTTTTCGGCTGTTTTGCGGGCATAATCTTTAAATTTGATAACATCGATTTGCTCCCCAGATGTTATTGCTTGCAGAATCACGGCAAATCTTCGAACAAGCTCTTCATCCAACCCAGTGATGGCTGCAGTTTTATCGGGGAACTCGAAAAATCTTCTTGCTGTATTCCCGTCATTTGTGGCTCCTAAGCCATGTTTTACAATGTCAATCAAAAGATTGTGCTCATCTTTCAATTTATCCTGTATGTTTTTTTCTTGCGTCTAATAATACCTTGTACTCATTTCCTCTTGCAGCTCACTTTTTGAAGTCGAGTCTATATGAAATATGTAAAAGACATTCCATAGAATTTATACGGGCGTGTAGTGATGACAAGCCAAATTCATATACGCCAGTTGACACAGTCTTTGAAGATACAGCATCTAAACGGTTCATTTCTGTAGGTTTGGCTAAGCACAGGTAGCATGATGCATTTGATCTAGCTTCCGAAAGATACGTACAAATTTTAGCATCGATCATTGTCATCATAAGTTGATGACTCACCTTATTATTATTGCACTTAGTGGGGATATGATCCTTAATTTCGTCATCCGTTTACCTTTTGCAACTGATGACCACTTCTTCGTTCTCTTTTACAAAAGTGAACTGCACTGGACGACAATATAAGGCTGAGCATGGCTTAGGATTCATCCATAAACTTTCGTCTCCAGCAGTCAGCTTGAGTGGCACCAAGGAGGTCATAAATGTACTTGAATCATCTTGTCCCCCTTCCTTTTTTATTTATATTGGGTTTGGTTGGAAGCACCATCAAATTCCCACTTGGATATTAGTTTCAGATCCTTATTTTCTACATTGCCAGAAAGACTTTCAAGGATCCTTTTCACCGTGATATCTAGTAATGCTTGAAGTGTAATCCTAGCTGATGTATCCGTTACTGTCACTGATTGTTTCGGAGGATAGCATTGCAATTTGGCTTGTTGAACTTTGTAGTAAGACGGGTAAATATCTTTAGCACCTTCCCTAATGGCTGTCTCTCGCAACGTGATGTATCGCCACTTAGACAGTTTTAGTGAAAGGAGCAACCCTAGTGATTTTTGTGGGGTAAATAAAGATTTAATTGGTTTATCAAGCATTTCCTTAATTTTTGCAGCTGCATCTGGAGTTAACTACGCTCATCAAAGATGTGTTAGCTAAAGTGCTTAATTATTGAAAATATTTACTAGAACTCCTAATTACCTACTTGCCAGAATAAGATAATAGTTTGTGATTTGTTTTGTTGCATGGTGGTCATGGTACTACAAAATAATGATTAAATATCACTGTTTCAGGCTAATTAGCTAATATAAACTTGGTATTTTGTCTTGGTGCTTTAAAACAAGTCATTACAAAATTTTAAAAAAATATATATATTTCTTAATTTTTTTCTTTTTTTCTGCAGCAGATAACGTTATGTGTGGTATGTCAATAAATCATAAATAATTAGTTCTAAAACTCCTTGTAAGGATATTACGGTTTAACTTGCTGTTCCAAAGATAATCGCATTTTTCATACCAGCTCCATACAATTTTTTCGAAAAAAAATCATAAGTCGTCCGTTTGTATGCTAAATGAAACTTGTGTGAATATTTGAGCATATTAATGGTAAACAAAATCCATATCCAAGAAAAAAAACGACACTTAAAAATTGAAATCCCTATGTCTTCGAAAGCTGATTTTCGATCCACAGTGCGCCGGCCGGGAATCAAACCCGCGACCCCGAGAGAGTTTATAGCGGATTGCGGTTACACAAAATTCTAAAAGATGGCGTTCAAAGACTACTACCACTACCGAGACTTTTAAATGGCATTTGAAACCAGAACGATTATGGTCAAAACTAGATGGCGCTACTTACTCGTGACAACATGTCCGTCTTCATATTTTTTTAGATAATCTGTGAAATTGAACAAAAATATATTAATTTGTAAAAATATATTTATATGTTTGATAATTAGTAAAATCATACAATATGTGATATTAATAATAATATTTTTGTAGCATGCAATAATTTCACGATAAATTGTGAACGTAGCTTCCTAGATCACCGGTCAATAATCGAATACGAGAGCGGCAGATTTGATTTCAACCAATCATGCAGTTGCATTCAACCGTTACGTCAAATGAAAAGCTGTGATCGGCGGCGTAAACAAACTTCATTCGAAGTGTTCGTTTACCGTTTTATTTTTCATATCCTGTCTGTCTTTCTTTGGTTCAAATTTAATTTAAAATAACTGTTTCAACGGTGCTGATTAAATTAAAGGCTTCGAGTTGAATACATTTTATTTCAAAACCAGTCCATCTTTTGTGCAAAGCAGTCGTGGAGGTAACCAGGAAGCCAGAAAATAGTTTGCAGTTCTTTGTTACAGTACTCCAGTAAGAAAATCTTCAGCAATGGAAGTCGAAGCCAACAAATGTAAGTGAATTTTGATTATTTTACTGTGAATAATACCGCTTTTTTCGTTGATCTTTTAGTTAGATTGTACTTTTTGACAAAGGAACACACAAATATAAAAAAAGGTGCAAAAAAAAATTATTTTTGTACACTGGATGCACCTGCACTTTGCCTTCACTGCACCTGAGCCTTTGTCTTTCTTTGTTTAACTTGCCATTTGCCTTTGTTTAGTTGTGATTAGATTAAAATGTCTACGAAATTTGCAAATACTGTTGTAAAGATTGGCTTATTAAAAAGAATACCCTCATAATTATTTATCTTATTCCAAAAAAACTATTAAAAAAATTGAAATATTTTGTAATCCTGAATGATATTTGCGGCTTTTTATGGAATTCTAGTTGGAAATGTATTGTAATTAAATTTCGTTATTTATAATATTTTTATGTAGGTAGGTATAGGTAGGAAATAATCTAGATAATGCCATATATTTTTGTGATATATCACAAACTAAACTGTATTACTTAGGTAGGGAAATGTACTTACTAGTTACCTGGGTAAAACTGAAATTATTAGTTTTATTTTTCATTTAAGTATACCTAAAGCATATTGATCATAGGATTCTCAAAATCCTAATTGAAATTTTCTCTTTCGATCACCATCAGCGATTGATTATTTACTAGGGGGGACTGGCCCCTTTAAAACGATGGTTGATGGATACCTACCTATAATCCTGGGGTGGGCACCAGACAGTTCTGGGGTAGGCCATGCCCATCCGGCTTCCCCCCTTTACTTATAAGCCAATGATCACCATTTGTGTGGTCATCAGTCCATAAGTCACAATTCCATACAGTCACAGTCACAAGTCTATACATTAAGAAATACAACATATTCTGAATAGCAACAAAGATATCAGCCCAATATTCGAAAAGCTTAGCTATTAAACTGATGTTTTACTGTGCTGATCTTTGTAGCTATTCAGAATTAGTTGTATTTCTTACTGTACGGTCTTACCCTACCGGATGGTCTAACCAGCATTGACCTTATATTCAATTTTTCATAACTATAGTATGAATAATTGGGTGAGTATATCATATGGCTCCCCATATGGGGCATTTTACCAAGCTATTTGGTTGACAACTTTGGTTGCTAGGGTTGGTCACTAACTCTATAGGTACCCTCTTTTATGCCCTTGGTTGGTGCTTGGTTTCTTTGTTGTTGCTGTAAGCTCTTAGCTCTGCAAAGAAGTTGTACATCAGCTTATAATTAAGATATTGTCTTGATATTGATCATAATTTCTGTGCTGATAATACATTTCAAAACTTATCTCAATACCCATTAGATTCGTTTCTTAGTCAAGGGTTTTACCTCATGTTTTTGTTCAGAAGAGGCAGATTAAATTTACTTAAACTTTTTTATAAAATGTACAGCTTGTAGGTAGGTCAGCTGTTTTGAGTCATCAAATTAATATTCATTTTCATTTGTATAATTATAATCACAACCATAATATTGTGGTTTTATATGCATTAGTATGTATTTATTTATGCAGGGTGTAAATTACACCAAAATGCAAACATAATATTATTGAAATCAATCCTTAATCCTACCTAGGTACTTCATTAATAAATTAAAATGTCTGTGTGAATGTTTGTTACGAAATCATAACTATGGAACGGCTTAAAACGAGAATTAGGTACCTACCTCTTAAATAGATATCTTGGTTGGAAAAGGTACCTATCTGGAAAAAACAATAGGTCCCACGAGATTGCGGGAAAACACTAAGGCCGGAAGCTAGTTTAAAATATATTCAAATTCAAATTCATTTATTTGCTTAAAAATGTGGGTTATTATAGATGTCATTAATTTTACATTATTTAGTTCCAACACATTACCGTTTCCGGCATGCAAAAGAAAGGCACATACACATTCATGTTCATAGAAAACATTAATAGGTGGAATGTCAGATTTTATGTCAACTACTATATTAAATATTTACTATAATTTAGCTAACAAAATATATAAAAACCTAGTATTGTGCACGAAAGTTCTCGTAGATTACGCCAATTCCAGAAAAATACGTTGAAAAGTTCCAAAAACCTATTTGATATTTGTTTCGAGATCCTCTTAGTAGGTGTAGGTAGGCCTAGTACCTACATTAAAATTTTACAATGCTTTCCGCATAATGGTAATGATCACGGATCTTGCGTCTTTCCTGACAATGTGCAAAAGTTAAATTCTTAAGGGATCCTCAAAGTTTCATAGACGTGTAAGTTTACATAACCACCGGCTGGTAGGTATTGCGCCTATTAAAAGTAAGCTTGGAAATTACGTTGTTATGGTTTGACAGAAATATCTTGTATGCATCAGAAACAGCAGAAACGAGGGAAGATTACGGAAATAAGTAGGTACGGTAGGGGAGGAGAACGTATCTAAAAGACCGGCAGAAGTTCATAAATTGCAACGTAGATTTAAACCGCCCGGTGACATATTCGCAATTTGTCATCTTCGCGACGGCCGTTAAAACGAGTTTCAATTTAAACCGAAGTCGTCCTCTAATCAGAAAGTTTGTTTTTTTCGTGGGCGTGTGTCATCCTCGGTTTTAAACTTCGAACGGTTGGCAAGGACGCCTGTAACCGTCTGTGGTGATTCACGCGCAGCTTCCGCGACTTCTAAATTTGAACGTTATGCCTTATATGGAAAACTATTTAAATCTCGACCCTCGTTTGCCTATATGCATAAATGCTGGAAAATTATAGGCTCATTTTCCATGAACTAGGCATTGCGGAAGTTTTACAAGGATGAAATAGGTACTTAGTCCAGGCATTGGATATCTAATATAAACAAAGGTGTTCGAATACAATTCCACCGATTGCTATTATTTATTCTGTGCTAATGGGCTACAATGATCGCCGAACTGCGATGCTATTCTCTTGTAATTAATGCTACAGACGCCCATTTTGAAACGTTATTAAATTTACCTATCTCAAAGGGAGGCCTTGATTAAAAGCACGAAGCGTGGAAGAGCAATTCCTCTAAAGTGCCGTAGGTAAATTCTGATACACACAACAGGCGATGTAATTCCACGAGGCATTATTAATGGGCCATTTTGAGGCATTTATTCGATTGTTAAAAGAAATTACCAATTTTGTTACATTGGATACTAATGTGCCACAACCAAAGGCAAATATTGACCGTAAACAAAGGCATTATGGACGCAAACAGGATGATATCAGCATGACAAACACGACTATAAGAACAGGCACATTCCTTGATTATAAAGATAAAATGGCAATGCGGGAATTTGCATGTCTTCCATGTAAGGCAATTTTTTCCATGTACGATTATTCTGCTATCTGCTCTCCTTCGTATTTAATTATGTACTCGAATGAGTCAACGAACATCTTATCGATTAATAAACAGTGCGTTGGCACCGTACTTTCTTCGTGTCATGTCTATCTATCATTATAATTACATATTGAATCGGCAAAGACCGCTATTCATGTTAAATGTGTGCAAACAAAATAACTGACTCTGTCCTCCTACACCACTTTCTATAGACCCCAGGTACAACCGGGTTGTTTTCGCATTCTCATTGCTGCATGAAAGCTTGTCTCGGTTACGTTGTCCAGAAAAGGCAAGACTGCGTGGGCAAGACCCGCTTCGCCCACTACATCGACACTTACCCACTACTCTGAAATTCCATATCTACACTCTACAGCTCATTATACAAACTCACGATTCTATTGTTTCTGTAATATCCATATGAGTAATGTTAGGGTCATCAAACTTGCAGTTGAAGCGATTCGCTCTACGGTTTGTAGAAATGCGACGAGAACACATGTTCGCTATTATTATGTACGGACGATGGCTTGGCCTTGTACGACGCTCAAGGAGTAATAATACCAATAAAGTTGGGGACGACCGACGTGCAACTTCCGAAGACATTTGTCCCCCTTTCTTGATTACTTTGTTTTCAGAGACAAAGTAGATTGAATTAAGACATATCAACTTTCCAGTTGATAGAGAGAGACAAATAAAGTAGGCGAGTCTTTTAATTAAATTTAGTGAACGATTCGTCTTTATATATACGTGCAATTTTTGTTTATATACTTGTTTTGTAGTAGATACCTACTGACAAGAAACATCGCGATATTTATGGTTTTATTATGATACCTAGACTGCTTGTAATTTTATCTCGTTTCTTAATTCTTCTAGGAATACTCGCTTCATGTTTTGCCGGCGACAGTGTTGATTGAATGATTGATTGAGTATATTTTTTTCTATATTTGTAATTTGGTCCAGTTATTTTCGCAAACACGGTCATTTGTTACCTGAGAAATAAATACGTGTCAGGTAACCTAGGTTAGTCCTATTACAAGGGTACACGGAGGTTCATTAATTCGGACTTTACTGCTGCTATAAATTCGGCCCAGTAGGACTTTTAGTGGTATTTTTTTATTGTTTTCATGAGGGAATCGCAGTCTGCCCTCGTATGAGGTTATTACACCTCGCTTTATTGCAGATATCCTACAATTCAATTCGATGAGTCATCTCGTCGTTGTTATAGACGATATCCTTAGATATGTATGAAGTGGATGCCTCATTTCACTGTAAAATTATGTCTGTTTTGCTATTCCTAATATTCTTTTATATTTAGAGAACCTGGCAATATATCCAGCGAGAAAACTGCATCGGACTAAATTTATCATTGGTGCGAATTCTTTTGTCTACAACTAAAACTAATTTAGTCTCACTATATCTCTTTCTAAGAATAGACAGATGTCCTGATAAATTAATCCAATGCATGTTTTCAAAATAAATTGAGTCGCCATCTATCGCGGTTACGTCTAAATACCCGCAAATGAAGACGGCAAAGACTTTGACAGCTTTAAATATGTTGTATCCTTTTTGAGTAATGTTGGTAAGAAAGAGATGTGATGTAACTAAAAGTTTAGTGCGCCATCACGCCTCAACTACTCAACGGATCATCATGAAATTTGGCACGCAGATAGCCTATTGTATGGAGAAGGACATAGGCTAACTATAGGGAACGCGGGTGAAAAACATCTCCAAAAATGCCGTGCTGATTTTCTTGCCGGAGTCTATTCCGAACTGGTGTCAATTTTAACTTTCATTAAGTGCCTAATCTGAAATGAGATTTGTTATGATAGGCAATTCATTAGGCATTAGGTACTCATCAAACACTAGTCTTTATAGAAATCCAGTAAGCCAGAATATTTGGATGAGGTTCATTGCGCATGACCTAAGCCAGTGGTGCCGGGGTGAATAATCTATATAGTTTGCATGGAGAGCCTACCACTACCACAGATGCTTGCGGTGCGTCATGCAACGGTATTCGCTACAGACATGTAAAAAATGATCTACAAAATGTTACTCAATTTATCGGACCAAACAACATGACATCTAAAAAACTTGCCAAGTGCGATGAATGCCTCGCTCTATTTGGGTTCCGTTTACTTACAAACTAAATTTTGAGTATTTGTCGTTTATATACTTACGGTATATTGTTCACAATGTTTTGAGAGACGTAGAGCATAGCGTTTATTCGCTCAAAGAGCAGCTCGACTGGGGAAGTACCTCCACCTTACAGAATACCGCAGCCAAATAACTTTATGTTGTGTAAAGTTGTGTTCCTGCGCGTGAGTAAGGTCGCCAGAGCTCATAGGGGAGGGGGGAAAGGTCGGTAACGCGTGAGCAATGCTTCTTGTGTTGCAAGCGTCCATATGGCTACGGTAACCGCTTACCATCAGGTGGGCCGTATACCTGTTTACCGACTAAGTTGTATAAAAAAAAAAACAACAGACAGGGTTTGGAATTATCAAGCTTGAAAAATGTGACACAGAGTTTAAAAATAAATACCTACATCATGTGTCTACCCTATTCCTATTTTTATTTGGGTAAGATATATCCCTTACATCGGCATTCCTTCTAGTCATATCTTTCACACAATCCATCCATCTTTTCGGCCTCTCTTTTCACGTAATCTATCCACTTTCATATTCAAAACAGATTTGTCCGCGTTCCCGGGATAGACTATACCGATGTCCTTCTCCATGCCATTATCTGCTAGCCAGATTTCATCGCGATTGGTTGGAATCTCACTTTCGCATTTATTGTATGAGTAGGACTAGTTTTTGCCCTGCGGTTTCCCTCGCGTTCGAAATAGTATTCTATATGATAATCCAGGTTATGACTTGATCTGCTTTCGTGGCAAAATTCATTAAAATTTGGTTATGCCATTGAGGCGTAAATAATAAAAACAAAACAAACTCACTTTCGCATCTATATAAATAAAAATCTGTATTCTATTGTATATAAGAGCATCACATGAGAACAGTTCGACCGTTTTGG